>JAWNPO010000453.1:0-736666 GCA_035047525.1 Drosophila quinaria
ATGTCGCTGGTGCAAAGCCCATAAAACAGCGGCACTATCCAGTATCTCCAGCTACAGAGAAACTCATGTATGCAGAGCTAGACAGGATGTTGGAGTTAGGAGTCATACAGGAGTCAAACAGTGCATGGTCATCTCCTGTTGTTTTAGTTTGCAAGCCCGGAAAAGTGCGTTTATGTTTGGACAGCAGGAAGGTCAATGAAGTGACCGTAAAGGATGCATATCCAATGCCAATCATAGACGGGATATTAAGCCGATTGCCCAAAGCAGAATTTATTACCAGCTTGGATTTGAAAGACGCCTTTTGGCAAATTCCTTTGGACCCAGATTCCCGTGATAAAACTGCCTTTACAGTACCTGGCAGACCACTTTACGAATTCACTGTAATGCCCTTTGGATTGACCAATTCCCCACACACCATGTCCAGATTAATGGATAAAATAATTCCAGCCGATCTGCGCAACGAGGTTTTTATTTACTTAGATGATTTAATTATAATATCAGATTCTTTTGAACGTCATCTAAACGTATTATCAACAGTCGCAACTCAGTTATCACGAGCTAAATTAACTATTAACGTAGAGAAAAGCAAGTTTTGTAGGAAAGAAGTATCTTATCTTGGACATGTGATTGGACATGGTACTATAAGTACTGACCCCGAAAAAATTTCCGCTGTTGTCGACTTCCCGGTTCCTCGTTCGTTAAAGCAAGTGAGAAGATTTCTTGGAATGACAGGGTGGTATCACAAATTTATTCGTAATTATGCAGCCGTCGCTTCTCCCTTAACAGACACGTTAAAGCAAAAGCGAAAATTTATATGGACCGATGAAGCTCAGAAAGCATTTGAGAATTTAAAATCCCAAATGTGCAAGGCCCCTGTTTTACACAGCCCAAATTTTGCGATTCCTTTCTCGCTACATTGTGATGCTAGTCACACAGGAATTGGAGCAGTTTTAATGCAGACAGATTCTAACGGAGAAGAAGTTCCCATTGCTTTTATGTCACGTAAGCTCAATCAGAGCCAACGCAATTATACTGTGACTGAGAAGGAATGTTTAGCGGCTGTCCTGGCGGTGAAAAAGTTTCGAGCCTACATCGAAGGCCAAGAATTCACAATCATTACGGATCATGCTTCTCTTAAGTGGCTCATGTCACAAGCCGATTTAAGCTGTCGATTGGCTCGATGGGCATTGAAGCTTCAAGGCTTCAAGTTTAGCATACAACATAGAAAAGGTACGCAAAACGTCGTTCCAGACGCCCTATCTCGAACTTATATAGACGACCTCTCAGCTTTGACGTTGGACAATTCAGTTGTTGATCTCAATTCACTAGAATTTAATTCTGCGCAATATGCGGCCCTGCGCGATAAAATAATTCAAAATTCATCAAAAATGCCCGATCTCAAAGTTGTGGATAATTTCGTTTACCGCAGAGCCGAACATATATCGGACGAAAGAATATCAGATGACATGGGGTGGAAACTTTGGGTGCCACAATCTTTGGTAAATGAAGCATTAAAAGTTTCACACGAGCATCCTGTTTTTTGCGCACTGTGGCATAAACAAAATGCTCGAGCGATTGCGACGCCTTTATTTTTGGCCAAACATGGCAACCTCTGTAAAAAACTTTGTTAACAATTGTGAAGTTTGTAAGAGCACTAAACATCCAAATCGAACATTAAAGCCACCTTTAGGTAATACAGGCCAATCAGATAGATTCTTTCAAAGACTATACGTCGACTTTTTAGGCCCGTATCCCCGTAGTCGATCTGGAAATATAGGAATTTTTGTAGTTTTAGATCATCTGTCAAAATTTCCCTTTTTAAAGCCGGTTAAAAAGTTTACCGCAGAAGCTATAAATCGCTTTATGGAAGAAGATCTATTTCATTGTTTCGGTATTCCAGAGACTGTTGTATCAGATAATGGTGTTCAATTTAAATCATTGGCATTTAATTCGTTACTACAGAAATACAATATCACGCATACGTATACTGCGTTCTACGCCCCGCAAGCTAATGCTTCTGAGAGAGTTAATAGGTCGGTTCTTGCTGCCATTAAATCTTATGTTAACCCGGATCAGAAGAATTGGGACGAGAAGCTGAGTAGTATTTGTTGCGCACTGCGTTCAAGCGTTCATGCTGCGATTAATACGAGCCCATATCGCTTAGCATTTGGCCAGCACATGATTACCAATGCTGCAACGTACAAATTGTTACGTAATTTAGACAGGCTTGAGGATCGCACTGTTCAGTTTGAACGAGAAGACGCTTTTGATTTTATTCGAAATAACGCAAAAAAGTCAATGCAAAAGCAACATATTCGCAATGAAAATGTATACAATTTGCGAACTCGTGATGTATCGTTTAAGGTTGGTCAGGAAATATTCCGTAGGAATTTCCAGCAAAGTAATTTTGCCAAAGGATTCAGCTCTAAGTTAGCACCAGCATTTATTAAAGCTCGAATTAAACGAAAATTAGGCAACTGCTACTATGAGCTTGAAGACTTACAGGGACGACATATTGGTAAATATCATGCAAAAGACTTGAAACAATAAATAACTTTATCTCCTATTAATTGTGCATCAAGCGTGTATCACTCTTGTGCGCTGTTGCACCGCCAAGTGTGATTTTAGTGGGGGGGAATTTGTAATGCGCTTGCTGCTTTAATCGTACATATAAATGAAAAGCCGAAAAGTATGCAACAGATTTTTAATTATTGTTTTAGTTTCCCTTTTCTCAGCCAACATTCTGTGTGGCAAGGCTAGATTATTGTCAGTATGACTTTCCTTTTGCCTTTATCTTCCTGTATGAAGAAGAAGAGACATTTCCGCCAACTAGAGGTTACCTCCTTGGCTGCAATTTGCAACTCATTCTCTTTCTGATCGAGTCTTCAACCCAAGCAGTTGTGCGTGCTAAGCTCGCTTTATTAAATTGTTATTAAAAAGAGTTAAACTAATGTAAAAAAAAAAAAAAATTTACTAATTGCTACTTAACTAAAAATTATAACGCTTGCGCGTTTGAGTTCTTCTTTATTGTGAAAATTAATTGGCAAGACACCAATAAATTAAATTATTTTCTGCGCTGCCAATTCCACAGGGTAAGAAAAATTGTTAATTTCGGAAATTGATTAAGTCAATTTTCCCTGTACATTTCATCCGCATTTATTGGACAATTCTATTTAATTTTTATTTAGAATTGGCCGCTAGTAGCATCCCGCTATTAACTGCCTGTATCAAACCTATGATGGAATCCACCACTGTGGCTTACAGTCGTTGGAGCTGCAGCCCCACAACAGCATAAAAGCTCCATCACCGCAGTAAAGCTCACACGGGCTTAGAATTGCATTGGCGCATAATTGGCAGTCTGTCGAAATTAAGATCGGAGCGCGATCACGCTGAGCAAATTGAAAGCCGTGTAATAGCAAGAAAGTGTGTGAAACTCTCAAAGTTAAAACGTGAAATGGTTTCTGCCGTAATCGAGCTCGTCGTGCATCATTTTGTTTGAGGAAATCCCGCCCAAAATCCCGGGAAAAATAGCCCCGATAAGTCAGGCTCAGGGGATTACATAATCTCCACATGGTTCGCCGGAAATTTTTTTTTGTGAAAAAGCCAACACTTTGGCAATAATAAGTTAGTGAAAACTTTATTTTTCTTTGTTAGCCAAATGCCGGCAAGAAGCCTTTGAATGGCATAAGTTTAAAAATGTGAATTTTAAATATTTTTAATATAATTTTTTTTGTATTATTCTACCCGCCCCAATATTAAGTGCATGCAAGTTTTTTTTTGTTAATATCTTAAAGTGAAAATAATGCTGAAAAACAATCATACATAAGTGCTGAAAAATAGAAAAGTGCATAATTATATTTTTTAATTTTTTTTATGTGTTCCATGTGCTAAGCATATGCAAAGCCATAGCGAGAGCGGCGCTCAAAAGCTCGCGAAAGCTTCCTCTCTCTTATACTTTTTACAGTGGTCGGCGCACACAACGAAAGATCTTTCAGCGTGGGAGTATGTATGCCGTAAGTGACGATCTCTTATATTATCGCTTTATTCTTTGCCTTTTGCTATGCAAGTACGAGAAAACGCTATTCGCAAACGCTTTTGAAGGTCAGTGAACTCAAAGATTGAGCATGCGTAAAGGCAGTGGCAGCTTTGCATGTATTAGTGCTGAACATATGTTCGCTTTGCATTTAATTCATGTACAGTCGTGGCGTAAAATAACATGTACACCTGCATGAGAACTTTGATTTGTTCATTTCTGCTTGCATTTTGCATGTGAACTTAACGTAAAATTATGAAACGAGTAACGTAAAGTGAAAAACATTTAAATTCAAACAATAAAAAAAAAATAATCTATTTAATCAAGCACTACAAATGAAATTAATTTCTAATTTTTATTCTTGCTTATATATAACTTGCATGGCTTTTTAATTGGAATTGGTTAATAACAATTATCCCTCGCATGCTTTTTAATTTTGCATGAACCTTTTGATATTGTTAATTTATTTTTAAAAGCGAATATTGTTATTTTTAATAATTTTTATATTATCTAATATTTTTATATTTTAAATATTTTCTCCTTTTATTATTTTTAACTATACAAATATTAGAATATAGTCCCTCGCATGTACGATTAAGAGTTTTAACCAATGTTAAATATAAAGGTTAAGGCTAATATTGTTAGTTAGAATTTTTTTTCCTTTTGTGATCGACCTACAAATACCCTCGAAAAGGCCGAATCATTTTGCCAAGTTATAGGCTAGTGTTCCGCTTTTTTCTTGTGTTGTGTTACAAATGATGAAGTCGATCTGTGCTTATCAGCAAAAGCATTTATTGCTAACAGATTTTTATTCTGAATAACAACAACAACCAAATCAAAAGAAAATTTCCTTTTTAATTTTTTTTGTCCAATGAATAATTTTATTTTTGTTGAAGTTTGCTGATATTTACCAATGTACCCTGTGGTAACGAACTATGAAATTTAAAAATAAATTGATTGTGAAAATTTATTTTATCATGTGTTAGTGTGTACATTTATGGGAGTCTTGCATCTTTTTAATATGTTTGGTTAGGCGTTTGTAAAAATAAGGGATCACCGGTCTGAGGCTGACCTGCGGCTACAGGTGATCATGGTAGGGTGGGCATCAGCTGTTGCAACAACATCGGCACAGCAATTACAACAAGCCACGAGACATCTTCTGCTAATTTATACCTTGCAGCTAGTTGAGTTTTTTTTATTTTTATCCGACTTTCTGTCCTTTTCTCTGTCCTGTCTCCCGTCTTCTCTCCTGTCCCTTACAGCCAGTATCCAGCACGCGAATATTTAATATCATTATTGTAGTCTTTGAGCAGGTAGCACTGCAGTCTTTTCTAAACCCACCCCATATTGCCGACAACGCATGAGCCGGATCAAGCGCGTGCTCTGCTTAGCAGCTACACCCCCCATCAGCTCGGAAAAAGCATATAACGTCTTTTCGTTACATGTTACACCATTTTTTTATGGGATTTTTATAATGAATTATTTTTAATTCAATAATTAGGGTTTCATTCGCTGCTCTTATCCTGTCCATATATTCCATTTTCTCTTTTTTGTTGTTATCAATGTTATTTATTTGTTTGTTGTGCACGACTGATGAACAGTGTGTGACCACAGCAGCATAACACCAACAATCTGCACACTGAAGTTTTTAAGGCCGGACTTCAAAAAATGGAACATTCGAGCGCCCAAAATGTTTTCAGCTAGAGCGTACTGTGCTTGAAAGGTAAGGAATGGGCGTTTTCCAGCACTGTTTAGAGTTTCGCTAGGTATTTATATACTAGGTATTATATGTCTGGCATAGAGATGGGCACGGGCCTCCTTCTTAAGGCCCGGCCCGGCCCGGGCCCGAAATAAATCTTTCTGGCCCGGCCCAGGCCCGGCCCGGTCAAATTTTCAAGAGGCCCGGCCCGACCCGAGCCCGATCAAATTTCAAGAGGCCCGGCCCGAGCCCGGCCCGAAACAACTATATACAATTTTTTTTTAAATGAATATTTTTTATTCATAATTTTTTAATGTCGATAAGAATCATATCGATAATAGAGATGCGTAAATGATATTAGCAGTTACTTATTTTATAAAATAAATAAATATTTTAATAATAAATAAATTTTTTTATTAATCGATATGAAAAATTTACTTTTCGGGCCTACCGGGCTTTTTGCTTAGGCCCGGGCCCGCACGAAAAAAGCCCGTTTTCGATTTTCATGCACGACGCCCGGTGATTTTTTGAAGAGGCCCGCGGGACACGAAGCCCGGCCCGGCCCGTGCCCATCTCTAGTCTGGCACACAAGTAAAAACGATGAAGAGTATTTAAATTGGGTTAATAACTACGATAATATTGGTAGATTAAAAGCAAGAACGAAAACTTAAATTGTTTTTATAGACAGGAATTAAATTTTTTTTTTATTATATTGTACTTTACCAAATTAAAGAAAATTGCCTTTTAAATTGTGTAAAACAGCGATAACAAAGTTAACATATTCGATGTTTACAACCGACATCACGATTAATTTTGTCCAAGAAGAAGAGAATTAAGCGCAATTTTTAAATGTAAATTGTTTTTAGTTTATTTATCAAAATTAAGCAATAAATTATAAAGTTGATAAAATAAAGAAGATCTTTTAAATGAATTTTTGGGGCGAGTTGAAGTTTGTATATTAGTTTTAATTAAAATGTTAAAAAATCGACCAAAAATACAATTTTCAAAGTTCTAGCTTCAAATAGATAAGAAACGCTTCTTTTAAAAATATCCTAATATGGATATCTCTAGCTTTTTCTATGGCTTGATGATGGCTGCCATGTGGTTGGATTTTAATCGTTTCCGACGGTCGCGAAATTTTAAATTTCAAAGCTCGCAACAGTCGATAAATCTAGACCGTTTTTTTTTAATTTTCCCCCGAGCTTTAGCCTTTAATGTAATGCAGCTCCTATGTTACTTGTCAACCTATTTCCACTGCTCATCAAATAAATTAAATTCCAGAATGTGAAATTACAAAGAAAAATGCTATAGAAATAGAGTTATTTAGCACACACACACTCTCTCCCTTTCTCTCTCTAATTAGTCACAGAGAGCTTTGTGAAAATAATTGCGCTAAATACCGAAAATAAAGCACTTTGGGTTATTTCAAAAATTCCCACAGACATCAATGCAAATACTTGCATACGGCTATTTGTACAATTGTATTGGAATATGTTTATATTCAATTGTATTATCGTTTTAATTGGAAGAAGTCAATAATCTTATACACACATACAAACATATTTGTATGATAAGATTATCAAGGCCACGTAAACTTATTTCTAAAAAGATACATATTTATAAAATATATGTATATGATTTCTTCATTTTATCATTAAAATTATTTAAAATTTTTAATTTTTAAATAATAACTCAGCATAAGATTTATATATAATATGATTTTTAAATAAAAATTTCATTTTAATTATTATTTCCAATTCCTACAATAAAAACAACGCTTATTTGTGATCCCCGCAAATCAAAATTGTTTATAAAATCCAGTGCTGCAGTGGAAATTAACGAATTTACAACATACGTTTACAATTTCTGGAATAACCTGGAGTATTCATGCACAATTGACAAAACTCTTTATATCAATTATCGCTCTTGTACGATACTTGAATTATCACTTCCATAGAAAAGCTATCATAATTTTTCGAGTTTTGCCATTGTCATTGGTCATTGGAAATTAACTGGCAAGTGTCAAAATGTTCTAGAAGTATTCCACACCCAATGAAAAATGTTCCTGAATAGCAAGTTTTAAGAGAGTCGGAAGCCACATCGAGTGGCGCCAACCTCGTTCTCTTTTTACGAAATTCTCTCAGCGATTTCATAATGTGATGACTAAAGTACACAGTCAGGCTACGTAGAATTTGTCACGTCGACTAGTTGTCGGTTATTGCGTCTTTTTCAAAAAAATAGTTACTTTATTTAATAACTAGATAGAACCGATTTTTGGGGTGGAAATTTTATGCATGAAAACAAAAATAACGTAATACGAAACATATAAACAAGTTGGTAATGACTATTATGCGAACTCTTTGTTCTTTGTCATACAATACGTTTAAAAATTCTTATAAACTGTTTAAAGAGTTATTATGAAATTAAAATGGACTTTTCGCACACATTATCAGAATTTTCGATTTCAATTACTGTTGTGAATTGAATGACATTTCAATTTAATTCAACTAATTTAACATTTCAACGATTTTACGCTTAAATAAGTTATAAATATCATAGGTCATAAATCACATTTACTATTAGCTGTTCGAAGTTCAAGGTTTTAAAAATAGTTGTTTTAAAAAACCAATATTGTACTTTAAACACGGACACAAGTGAAATCCGGTTTGGGTTTAAAAGGGTTAGACAAGAATAGCATGTCGGAAAGTACAATGCTCGACTAGAAAGTACCCTACACATATGCATACATACATTAATTAAAAATTTATAACTGAAGAAATTTAAAAATCATTTCCGCATTTTAGCGATTATAAAAAGTGTAACCATATTCTCAAATGGACTAATTTTTAAAGCTTTTTATCTTTCTTTTCTTTTTAAATGTAATAGAAACAGGGTATAAACAATTTTTTGCGATGTGACGTTGAATATGCGATCTCATTCCAGCAATAACTGATAAGCCTTATCAAAAGATTAAATTTTTCTCGTGTAAGGCATTCAACGAATTTTGCCCAAGTACATATAAAAATTATGACTTTTATAACAATGGGACGTGCAGGTGCAGTAAATATGAATATAAATGACATCAGCATGATTTGACCCTAAACAACATCATCCCATTATTGTTCGACGTCATGATAATGTTAATGAAAGTCTGTAAACAAGAGAGGATAAATAGTATGAGCAGGTAATATTTCTCGTTACCCATTGATTACAATACAAAACACATTTTTTTTTGATTTTTTTTTAAAGTGAGATCAAAGTTTAATGTTATATTCGTTTCATAATTTTCACTTTTTATGCCATTTTTTTTATATGCAAAACTTCAAAAAAATATTAAATAATAAATAACAATTTGCATTCGTTGCCATTTTAAACATTGAAAATAATGCTTTCTATCGATTGATAAGATCAACAATTTACAGCAAAGTATTAATTTATGTATTGTACATAAGTTGCTTTAGGAAGAATCAGTTGCAATTACGAGTTACGAGGATTCGGACTCATCTCTCAGTTATATAAGTTGAGAATTCTACAAGAAGAACGATCAAAATTCGTCTCCTCTTTTGGAAGGCAGTGAGTTTTGTTTTATTTTAAGTTTGTGTTTTTTGTTTACTTGTAAGTGTAAGTGAGCGAGGCTACAAAGTCTTTTAGTGTGCGAGTGCAGGGATGGGTTTGGTGGTCACCTCTGGCGGGTTGAGAGGAAGGACGTGGAGAGCGCGGCCGCCATAGCCTTGGCTGTCGTCGTAGCAGGCAATTAATCAGTCGAGCATCGAATCTTGACGCGATCTAACGGATCAGATCAAGTTCACGCGCCAGCGAATACGAGAAAGCGAGCTTTAAGTGGCTTTTTATCCGGCTCAGTGTGAAACATTGGTCAGCCCATATCCTCCGTTGATAGAGCGAGAGAGCTGGAGCTGGAGCTGTTGGTTTGGGCCATTTGCAAGGTGGTGTGTGTGTAGTCGAGCGGCTCCACGCCAATATCTTCGTACTCGTGCTCCTGCTTATCCCCGCTCAAATCACACAAATCGCTCACGTTGCCCTCCTCCATGCACTCGAGTTCGTCCTCATCCATCTCAGTGTCCCAGTCGTCGTCAATTTGCACATCGACCGGCAGGTACATATGGAACGGTCGCTGTTCCTTCAGCCAGGGCGTTAGGAATATGTGCGAGGCCGTCATGCGTTCCGTGTAGTTCTTGCGCAGCAACGAGAGCATCAACCAGCGAACCGACTTGGACAACGACATGGGTATTTGGACATTGCCATGTCGGATGACGGTGATCAGGTTGCAGTTGGCCTTCTCATAGAACGGATACTGTCCCACTAGCATCGTGTACAGTATGACCCCCAATGACCACATGTCCGCTGGCTTCCCCTGATACGTGGGCTGCGGGCAGAGTAACTCCGGTGCGGTGTACAGGGGACAGCCGATCTTGTCGCTCAACGTATCATCATCACCATCGAGTATCATGGAACCCTCCAGCGATTCATATTGCAGTTTAGTTCTGTAATCAAATGAAAAATAATAATAAAATGTCCATTAGTCACATTTAAATACATTTTGTATGCAATCACAATACGAATAAGTTGCAGAGTTTTTAAATTGCATAAGCTTTAAATTGGATGGTGTTGCCATTGGTGGGCGCATTACAACAGCCATACACAAATCGATTGGCATTGCGTTGGTGGTGTTGCCAGCGCAGACAGTGTTGCCAGCTCGAGGGAGCCTTGCCTTGTCGTGAGCGTATGTAATTGAGTACAACAAAAACCCAACTCATACCCCATCTCTGACAAAGCTGGCGACCCCAAACACCCAAGAGCGGTGACACCATGTTGACATTGGCCTACATTTCCATGCAAAAAAGCTTAAATCGAGTAAGAGACAGAGAGAGAGACAGACAGACAGACAGAGAGGAAAACATACTCTCAGCTTTAAGTGACGTTGCATTGCAACAACTCCACCTACGGTTTCAAATCTTCTCGTGGTGGGACAGTAAAAACAACTGCCAAACATCAAAAGAAACAACAAAATACAAGAAGATAATGAAGTGAGCGCCAAACCCAACAATAATTTTTGATTGTGCCATGAAACAAACAAATAAAGATACATAAATATATTTGTATGTATACAGCACATACACATACATATATGAACTTAAAAACCTCGAGCTGACCCTGAGCAAAAACGAGCAACGAAAAAACTGAGCGCACCTCTTGCCATCAAACAAAATTACAATACACCACCAGGCAGTCAGTGAGAGAGAAAGAGAGCAACGTGTGGCGTCGCGTCACTCAGCGATCGCTGTTACAACAGGCGACCTTGTTGCCGTTTGGAAGAGGGAAGCGGAGGAGAGAGCATTGCGCAGTCTATTCATTTGAAGAGCGCATGTGATTGGTGATCCCTCTCTCACTCAGTCACTCACTCTCTGTACAAATAATGTGTCTGTTGTTGCTATTTGAAATTAACAAAATGTATTTTCCAAAAGATACTCACACACTCAATTAGCTAGAGAAGCGTTGAGGAGAGAGGGCGGGGCAAGGTAGCTAATACGTGCTGCTAATTTAAATGCTATTTAAATATGTATATGCGTACCAAATATAATAACACATGAAAATACACAGAAGATCAGAGTCAGGGCCAACAGTACAATTTGACCTTACTGTCGAATGTCTGATGTATTCAGTGTATATGTAAATAAGAGTGTTTGCTTCTGTTAAATGTATCTGAAAATATATTGGTAGGTAAACACCTTCTAGATATCGATGATTTTCAATACCCACTAATCATCATATTTTGATCATTCACCATGACTTAGTTTTCACCAACTTGTGATCATGATATTCAACTTATTAAAAATCTTCACTCTTAGGAATATGTACATTTAAATATGCATGCTTAAATACGTAAACAAATATAAATTTATTTGAATTTAAGTGTACACCATATTTAATTTAGTTCTTAATATTATTATTATTTTTAATACACATATTCTCAGATATTATTAATATTTAGTTGTTGCACAACTGTACTATAGACTCTATTCAGACTTATATACAGCTTTTAAGAAAAAATAAATACATAAAAATAAATGGCAATACGAAAAGCGGAAAACGTCAATGCAATAAATTTGCTAATTGCATTGGCAATGGCAACAAAAAACAATACAAATACAAACAAGTATAAGAAAAATATATATATTCAACAAGTATTGCTTCATTGCTAAGAACTATACACTTGCGAACATATACACACATACGAAAATACATATGTACATAAATATACTAAGAGAAAACCATTTGCAAATGTTTCTCTCGCAATCAACAGGTACGGCAAAGATAGCGAGAGCGAAAAAGATGAAGAAAAGGAAAGCTGTTTTGTTTGCCACGAATTAAGAGCCAGAATATATGTACATTGTAAGTAATATAACAAAAATGAATTATTTTGCAAGCATACAACGGAAAATTGAAGGTGAGCCCAACATTTCGACGTGCACTGTACTCATACCGTCATACACAATTCACGTATACTCACTCATACATAAAATGCTTAAACCGCAAACTGAGAAACGTGTAAATGAGTACAAAGTAGGAACCTCGCCGTGAGCACTTTGTACGCTCCAGATATACATACATGTATGTGTGTATGAATGTGTCTGTGTATTTACGTACGTCTGTACGCATTTTTTTGTTGTTGTATTATCAGTGTTTCGTGAGTACAGTATTCACCGAAATATTGAGTACGCAACGTTTTACACAAAAGAACGCAATATTCTATGAACACACAGTCACAGTATGTATTTGTACATATGTGATATTTCATCAGGTATAGTAATTTTCGAGCTGACTGTATTCATATTGTCGCTGTTGTTGATCTATTGGTTATTTTATTGCAACACTTCTTAAATGTTCAATGTTACCCACAACTCGCCGACGGCAACAGCAACAGCAACAACAACGACAACGACAGTGTCGGCCAATAACAAGAGCAACAATTGTGGCACCAATAACAACAAACACAGCACGAAAAAAAAAACAAACTGTTGCTCATAACGAGTTTTTATCGAATTGCAAAATAAAGATATGCAACCAGTACAGCGAGCAAATGTGTGCGAGGTGCGAGTGTGTGTGTGTGTGAGTTGCTGTTGGTGGTGGTGGTGGGAATCATGCGGGTGTGGGGAAGGGTCACTACCAATCGATTACGAAAGTCATCAGCACATGTACAAAAATACAAATGTACACATTTATGCATATGCATACATACATACATATGTGTGTACATTTATGCATAGGCTAGAATAAATGGTAATCAAACTTGTGAACTTCATATGAAATTCTACAGTGGCGTCGCATGATTCTTGCCATTTGTTCGTAGAAGGTTACATTAAAGATTTTGAAAGATGGAAGATTCATTGTCCGTATGTTAATTAAACGATTTATGTGCTAAATTCGAGTTTGCTGCAAGGGTAAATATTTACCAAGTTTATACGACAGCTTATAAACGCATTTAAAGCAACTTCAATTCTCGTATAAACGCTTATCGTATTAAAATGTACTAAACTGCTGATTCCATAGCAATAAATACTAAAAAAAATAAAGTGTTTAATCAGGTTTAGCTGCCTTATAAACTTGGCAGCTCACAACAAAACTAAATTTGAAGTGGTGGGGGGAAGTGGGTATACTAACCTCGCTTCGTCGATGAAGTAGAAGCGCTTTAGTTTGAGATCACGCAGGATGATCCCGTTGCGATGGCACACTTGCACCGTCTGGCAGATCTGATGGAAAATGGCGCGCGCCTCGGATTCGCATAGTCGCTTCTCATGTCGTATGTACGTGTGCAGGTTCTCGTAGACGCGCTGTTGTTTCTGCTGGACGGGCGCAATGATGATGTAGGTGCGGTTCTTGGAGAGGGGCACCAGATCGTGCACACCTCGGATCAGCGAATGGCCGTAGATGGTGCTGCGGCAGAGTTGGTCGTCCTGCTGCAGCTGGAAGTAGGCGCGTTGCACCTTATGCAGAGGCTCGTTGATGATCTTGCAGAGGAACTGCTCGCCGGTGTAGACATCGACGCATTGTAGATTCGATGACGTCAGATCGATTAGATGGCGGTAGGAGGCGGGCGTTTTGGCCGCTGCTGCGGCTGAGATGTGACTAGGCTGGGCACTGATCAGATAACGGTTCTTGATCACCTTAACGGGCTGATCGCCTCCCACTCCGCACCCAGGGATGCTGCTGCTGAAGCTCGACTGCTCGGCAAAGTTCAAAGCTTGCAGCTCACATACGCCTCCGGGCGTTCGCCTCAGCTTTTCCCGTATGGTGCGCAGCATTTGTGCATTTGGGAACTCTTTCGTCGGCGTCGACAGCGCAGAGAGCGAGAGCGGACTGGAGGTAGGCGACGGTGTTGTTGTTGTTGCTGATGCAAACACAGCCAATGCGGGCGTCAGTCGTTGCTCTCTTGCAGCTGCACTCACGTTCGATGCGTTGTTGTTGGTGTTGCTTGTAGCGACAGTCGAGAGAGAGGAGAGCGGAGACAACGAGTAGTTGACTATTTTGTTACCTTCCACCGCACTGGTATTGCTACTGTTACTGTTATCCATTTTGTTGTTAATTATTATTGTTGTTGTAAATGTTATTTATGCACTGCTTGCCAGTTTACAATTATCACAGTTTTTTCTTTAACTCTCTTACTAACTGGTGTTTGACTTTAGCTCACGATTGACATTTTCATTGTCTTTTTGATAAGTATGTATGTGTATGTAGGTCTATAAACGATGCATGCGCGTGTGTTTGTAGTTGTATTTGTATTTGTATTCGTGTTTATGTACGAGACGCCAGCCAGCAGTTTATTTTAAATTTTAAATGCTGACTTTAATTTCACTAGGTTGACGCAATGCAGCAGATTTCTTGCGAAATATTTTTAATAAACGAATATTATTCCGCGTTAGTTGTTGCTTTTGTCGATTTTAAAACAAATCGAACGATTCAATTCACTCACTCGCTCACACGAAACGAACGCGCCCGTCTGTCTGCTTTGCTCTCCGAAATGTAAATGGTTCCATTTTCAATGTTCGCTTCGTTTATGTATGCTTCGCAAGGTATCGAAAACCAGGTTACCTATTCATATGAGAGAGAACAAATTGAACGCAGCTGACGTCAGAGAATTGAATACTGTACATGCGTGCTAGTCATAATGAAGAAAAGTAAATGTATGGTATCTACAATTGAAACTCTGAGGTATCATAAATTGCGACAAAGTAATTTTAATTTTATTATATTTTCGCATTTATATACAATATCCATACACCGACAAATGTAGTAGAATACAATTCCTAGGATATTTTATAAATTTTCTATGTATATTGCAGCCATTGGACGTCACACACTGTTGCTATAAAGTCACCATCGTATTCGCTCAAGGAGCGACCTCGTGACAAATCATCCATGGAACGATTGAAAATGAAACTGAACCGTTTCCAACGTTTCAGGGCTTCGTGTGCAATACATGCGTTGGTATGTGTGAGAAAGTGAGCGCTTATGCGACGTTATTTTCGAAAACAATTGCGTGGAACGTTGAAATAAATATGTGTACTCGCCTCAGCGTACACGTTGCGAGTCTCCGTTTACGTTTATAATTAAATGTGTACGGAAATTCCTGTTTAAGAATGAAACGTTTATTTTGAATGCCATATGCCAGCGTCTTTTTGCTTTTTCAATATTTCAAAGCAACAACCCCTAGATATGGTAGTGTACACTCGCTGCAAAAGTATGTGTGCATATGCATGAAGCTGAATTCTAGCGCTAAATACCAAAAAAAAAAATGCTCTCTGTATCAGTCAACGATCGCACACTTAAAATGTTTGTAGTGCATACAATTTTGATTTCCGTGCCATGTTCCACTTTCTACTTCAAAGGTATTTTTTGCATGATGTATTTTTGCAGCGAAATCTCGAAAATAAATCTATCGATATCGAGGGTAAAAACTTTTTAGTTTTTAATTTCTATTTAGCATCAGGGTAGTATATGAAAAACATGAACATTTTACACATGGATTTACATGCGTAAATATTCATTTGAGCATACTGTACACACACAACACACACACATGCGCACATAAAGTATGCCTGAAATAATTATTCGATATGCGCAGCGCAGTTTATGATTTCGTTGAGCAGCTGCGACTCAGAAATAAAGATCATTGGCCTACCCAGGGAATTATGCCAGAGCAGAGCAGATCAGAGACATGCACATGTACATACGTATGTACACAGTGTACGAAATGTGCGTAAGTATGCGTATGCAGGTAACGACAACAACAACTACAGGTAGATTTCCATTTCCCGAACTCTGCGTCTGCATCATCCCCTAAATTGTGAGGGATGGCTGTACATTGTAGGATGTTGCAGCTGTTGCAAGGTGATTTCCAAGTACATGCGTGTGTGTATGTATGTGTGTGTGTGAGTGTGTCTGCATGCATCCATCTGTCGTTAAGAGGTGCGAGGTGCGTTCGAAAACTACTGTCGACTTGGCTATTAGTTGTAACATTTACAGAGGCTGATAAAAAGAGAAATATGTCAAGGTATGTGTATTTATATTTTCATGTGCATGCTTCTACATTTATATATTTTATCACTTACTTCTGAATCGAACCTCGCATGCTTATTGTCTGTATATTGCTTTGAATTCATCGCATTGGCATTGGTAATTCTTCTTCTTCATAACGTTACGTTTTCGAGCAGCCGGCATCCATCCTATCACCTTGTGCTTCTTGAACACACGAATATCGCAGAGCGAAACTTGTCAATGGCATTGGTACAGGCGCGTAGTAGTGGATTTTGTTTTTTTTTTTTTTTGAGGGCCATCTCACGCAAGAGAAACACAGCCGGAAGAGCTCTGTGAAAAAAGGTAGCTCAAAATGAAAATTAGATTTCATATTAAGATGAACTTATTTTGACTAATTGTAAGTCAGTCAACAACAACATTTAGTCATCGTACTGAAGCAACTGGTTAAATACACACAGGCATAGATACATACATGCATGAAGAGCAGCAAGCACGCGTACACATAAAAGCTCCGAACGTTACTTTTTGAATTTAAATTCAAAATACAAATACGTTATGTTCGGTATCAACGGATTATTTCGCTTGTGAAATCAAAAGCGCTGTTTTGTCTCTCCATTCAAACAAAAGTCATGCGTTCGTTCGGAACTCGTTTTGACTTTGAGCGAATTCTAGCAAAAGATTTTGTTGTTGCCAAGCTCGTAAGCTCTCGCACGATTACTTTTTACTCTCAATCTCAGGCCTTGTCTCGAGCAGTGTGCAAACACACACACACTCACACATACAGACATTCGAGTATATTCACGTGCTTGTGCGCTTTTGGGTAAATGTGCTCTACACATTGTATGCGTCATCACTTCTGCGTCATGAAATGAGAACTTGTTTATGTTGATGACGCTATCTCCCCGTCTCCCCATCCCCCCATTGTCAACCCAACTGGGTCTCGGTTTCATGCAGCTTTATTTCGATAGACAATCAGAGTGGCGACATTCCAAATGCACAAATTTGCCAGTCACATGTTACACTCTCGCACGAAATGCAAAAGTGTTAAACGCATGCACAAAGTCAAGATGTATGCGTGTACGTACCGTTACTACACTGATTACAAAGCTCTGTGAAAGTCTAGACTCTATGCATTATTATGAAAGAGTAGGTGCTCTTTGCTTAATCATCTTAACGCTTAATCTTATTTATCTTGATAAGAGTATTTTCAGCTTCTCTTTAGTCACTCTGGGGTGACACATTAACTTGAATACTGTAGGAAGTTGTGACCTGCAAAAGTGGAAAAGTTCCAGAAATACGACAACGACAAAGCAGAAATGTATTGTTTCAATAAATATTTATAATTGTATACATACATATATTTATACATATATCAAACAGTTTAATAATCATCTCTTTAATATATATTTTTTAAATTAATTTAATAAATTAATTTAAGAGATGGTATATAGAATGTTTTATAGGTAGACACTTTGACAGTTATTTTAGTGTTGGTAACAGGAATTACAGGAGGTACATTATTAACAATTGTTACAGGCAGGGCTATCCATTATAGTATAAAGTACATTTATAGGTACACTGGTCGGCATATTTATTTTGACAACATTTAAAGTTAAAGCTACTCATAATTTGAACCTCTTCATGTACATTTTGGCATCAATGGAAAGGCCATTAAAATTTATGATACAAAACTTTCCTTAACATATTAAACATAAAAAATTTTGAATTCTTGTAAAGATCTATTTTAAAACCTTTTTCCTCAAATTAAAAAAAAATGTTTTGATACAAAAAATTCTTCAAACAATTCTAATAGTGACTGCAAAAATGTTCTTATGTTCTTTATTATTATAATTCTCAAATATTTCTTCGCTAGTATTTTTAATAATTTGTGAAAATGGCAAAAAGTGCCTTTATTGCTATTTTCCACAATTTATTAATCACACTAGCGAAGAGATATTTGAAAAATTGTTTGCAGTCACTATTAGAATTGTTTAAATAAACTTTTTGAATCAAAAGATTTTTTGTTTAATACTGAGGAAAAAAGTTGAAAAAGACGATTGGACGATTACAAAAATTTGAAAATTTCAATGGGTACCTAATGAGTTAAGGGAAGTTTTAAATCATTCAAAAGGAATGCGAATGACATTTCCATTGATGCAAACTTTGCATAAAGCTCAAAGTAAGAGAAGAATTAACTTTAAATGGTGTCAAAATACTTATGCCTAAGACTGTAGTATAAAGTACATTTATAGGTAGTATGTAATACATAATGACTTTGTTATATGGGCTGATTAAACAGACATCAATATACAATATTTAAGTACATTTCATTATTTTAGTTTGTGTTTTTCTGACATTGTCCTTTAACGAGCAATTTAATTAAATAAATAAAATAAAATACAAATAAATAAATAAACCAAGAATGTTGCCTCACAGACCATTGTGCTTTGCCCAAGTGCTGAGATAATTAAATGTGCCTTAATGTGGACTATCTGCATTGTCATTGTCATCGTCCTCCTCCTCCTCGACAATTGGCTTCTTATCCTTGTCCAATTTGCTGCGACCCATGAAGCGTTCCAGGACAGTGTGCTTGGACGTGGACCTGGAGCCCTTGAAGGATCCCCAGTTCAGTTTGCCTGCCTCGGATGAGGTCATCAGAATGGAGTAGGAGGAGCAGATCTCGCCCTCCTTGCTGTGCCGTATGCCATACAGGAAGTAGACAACCATGCCAATTGAGACCCAGACAAAGAATCGCACCCAGGTCAAGGCGTCCAGGTGCACCATCAGCATAATATTGGAGAAGATGCCCAGCGCTGGAACATAGGGCACCAGTGGCACCTTGAAGTTCAGGCCCCGTGTGTTCTGGTTGTGCACGGCCATGATGGCGACACAGGTGCTGGCCGCGAAGATGATGAAGCCGTAGACCAGGAGAGCCCACCAGGTGCCGGTGTACAGCTCCGTCCAGGACACCTTCAGCTCCAGGCAGATGGCAAAGCTCAGCACAATGAAGAGCAGCACCGAGACGGACACCACAGATCCAGGTGCGAACCGACCGAGCAACGGCTCCAGCCACCGGAATTGGGGCTTGAGGCGGCCAGCCAGAGCTCCCTCGATTAGATCACTGGTGGGGGATGCAGTGTCGATGCTCGACTGAGATTCGGCATCCTCGTCGTTCTCGTCATCGGGCGTGTCGGGTGCATAGACGGGATTGGGACTGCCGACATGGGTTAGAGGTCGATAGCGTAGGATAATCACGCTGGCGGACACAATGGTGTAGGCCAGCAGGGTGCCAATGGACATGAACTCCACCAGCTTGGCCAGATCGAAGACCAGCGCCAGACACGCGCTCAGCAGTCCGGATATAATCAGATTCAGGAGGGGCACTTGGGTGCTGGCGTTGATGCGACCGAAGCAGCTGAAGAGCAGCCCGTCGGAGGCCATGGCGTACATGCAGCGGGGCAGGGCGTAGAGGGAGCCCAGCAGGGTGGTCGTCATGCCGCAGAGTGCTCCGATCGAGATGATGTACTTGGCCCACGGCAGCTGCAGTTGCCCGAAGGCCTCCGGCAGCGAGGCAGCGGGATTTATATCGCTAATGGGAATCATTAGTGTGAGGGCGGCGCTCACGAGAATGTATCCAATGGTGACGACGAACAAGGACAGCACAGTGGCAATGGGTATGGACACCGCGGGATTCTTGGCCTCCTCGCCCGACGTGGCTATCGAGTCGAAGCCAACGAAGGCATAGAAACAGGTTGCCGCCCCGGCAATCACTCCGCCAAATCCATAGGGCAGAAAGCCGCCCTCGGCCTCGGACCAGTTATCGAGATCGGCGTACCAGAATCCCACGCTGATGACCACCACCATGACGCCAATGTTGACCAGGGTGAGCACGCTGTTGAAGACCGCCGTCGCCTTCACCCCGATGCCCAAGGCGGCCGCATAGACAATGCAGACAAGGAAAGCCAGCACATCCGGATACTGGGCCAGACCGGGCTCATGGATGCCTCCCATCAGCGACAGGGTTGTGTTGGCGATCCAGCCACCCAGCATGGAGTCCACGTAGCCACTCCAGGCACGGGCCACCGAAGCGGCGCCCAACATGTGCTCCAGCAGAATATTCCAGCCAATGACGAATGCCCAGAACTCACCGATCGATATGTAGGTGTAGACATAGGCGGATCCAGCCTTGGGCACCCGGGTGCCGAACTCGGCGTAGCACAGGGCCGCCAGCAGCGAGACGAATCCGGCGAGGACAAACGATAAGATGATGCCGGGTCCGGCCATTTCCTTGGCCACAGTGCCTGTCAGCACATAAATGCCCGCTCCCACCATATGGCCAATTCCTGGAGGGAAACACAAATCGTATATAGCTTACAATGGTTCGATATATGCAAAAGATGTCCATCGCAATCTCATACCCAAGAGAGCAATGTCAAAAGTGGTCAGGCATCGCTTGAGAGGCGTCTCCATCACGTCCGCGGGCACGGGCTTCGTGCGATTCATTCTCATGCATATCCCGGACATGATGTGCCCCAAGATGGCGCGTCGTGAACTGGGCATCTTATTGTTTATTTCTCCAACGAATCCTCTAGCTATTGCCACTAAAATCCCTGGTCAACCTGGTCAATATGCCACATAATCGTTAGCTCCTGTCTAATATCCAGAAATATCCTGTGTATGCCCACTTAATGGTTATTGTTCTGATATATTTAATTGCCAACTTTGCGAATATTTTTATCTGTAGTTGCACAATTTATGTTTTTTATATTTTCCGGTTATCTGCAACGTTACACTTGTTGTACACGAACAGCTGTGACAGTATCGATTTTTCCTTTGGGACCCCCTTACCATTCAATGTTACATACCTATATACGCCTACGCAATTTCGAGCATTTCCAACACTGTTTTTGGGAAAGCACTTTAAGCACTCTGAAGAGCTTTCTTCGTTACACATGCCAAGCTTAATTTCCATATGACTGGGCGGTTGGTTGTCTATTCAGTTTTAAATAATAATTATTAATTAATCAGTAAACAGTTTGTTTATACCTGAACAAGCTGAGCTTTAAATTTAAAAATTGTTGCCATTTTTTAAATTTTCCCGCTATTTTTCACATTTACTCCTTAAAGTATGCTTCAATTTCTTCAGTCAAATGTAACCCGTTTAATAAAATGTAGCATACTTTTTTGCATGAGCAAGAAACCGATAAGAATTTAGGCAAAAATTTAAAAAATTAAGGCCCGCATTAACAGTTCATTGTGCTGCAAATGGCAGAAAATTGTAAATTCGAGAAAAACGCAACAAAAATTCTGGTGCAATTTTCAAAATTCTAGCTCCAAAATTGAAAAAGTTAATTTCCAACCGCAAATTTTTCTGTCAAAATTTGACATAAAATTGGGGGAATTTGTCATCTGTTGCGCACGAAAGTATGCAATGCTTATTTGAAAAATCAAACAAAGGAATTCCAAAAACAACAAATAATTTCCCCTCTGGTTTGAGCCTTGGCTTAACCCTCTAACACGTAAACGTGCCTCAAGGCACCTCTCCGTTAAATCACAATAACTAAAAAAGTAATCCGTTTTTTAAGATTAAAATATTTTTTAGCTGTTGCTAATAAACACAGCTTCACACTGGCAATAAGCTTTAAAGCACTCGGAAGCTTTTAATGGTGCTTTTATTTTGACTAAGTCACGCCATGCGCTTTTCCGTTTTTTTTCTCGAAAAATCTCGGGAGGGTCAATTTCAATCTGCTCTTATGCTGCACACACAACAAAATCTATTTGGTTTGTCTTATATACCAATAGATAAATGACAAATCTAAAATATAAAACTATTTTTAAACAAATTTTTCCACTGATATCCCCAAAAAAGGCTTGAGTCACTTTTCACATTTTTTCACCTTACAGGTGAACGAAGCCATGTACACCTTTTCTGAGCTCATTTTTGAATTCAGGGGCCCAAATTCATCTTAGAAAACATATCTTGACTTCTCTTCGTTTATTATTTGCAAAGATAGCCTTAGAGGGTTAATTTTTTACGAAAATATTTAATTTTTTAATTTGCGTAGCCTTTTAGTTCATAAAAATGTTTTAAAAATAAATTGTGATCTTAGTTAATATCTTCACTTAAAATTATGATTTTATTATGATTGTGACTTCCCTTTTTTTTGAAAAAGCAAAAATATTAATATTATAAATTGTACATTCATGGGTAAATACATGAATGTAATGCTCATTGCTCAGCTGCAAAGTTCAAAAAAACTATGACATAGTATTTTTTTTTGCTTTTCCGCTTAGATGATATCGCCAAATTTCTGGGCTGAAGAGACGTAGCGACGGAAACTCTATAACAAGTATATAAAATGTTTTAATTACTTAACTCTCCTAGTTCCATTAGCACAGAACTAAGTGAGGATGAAAAGTGCAACCCGATGGGGGAAATTTATAAGCCGGTTCGGAAAGATGTGTCTCTGTAAACAAATATGTTTGTCAAATATTTCATTAAAAAGAGAAGAATATAGGGAAGGGTCAGAATAGAATAAAGATATAAATTATGAAGTATAAAGAAGAATATGCGAAAGGACGCTTAAGATAAACAGCTACAGCTGGCCAGAAATAACCCAAGATGGCAGAGAATAAAAAGCTTAAATAAAACACGAAAAGAATTGTCAAGAATGAAGGCATAATTTAAGATAGTTTTTAGAAGGACTACAAGAGGCAGAGAAGCTAAGATGACTTAGAAGAATCTATGTCGCCATTACAGAGATTTTCCACGATAATCTAGTGAGGGAAGGCTTAGGAGGAAGTCTACTAGAATGAGGATCCCAATTAAAACTCATTCTTTTTTTTACATTGTGGAGACCATTATTCCAGAAGTCCGAGTGCTTTATGAGTCCTTAGCAACAAAAAGAAAACCCAAATATATAAAACCCAATATAATTCAATTTATTCAAATAATAATAAAGATGTGATCTACGCATAAGTTTACAAAATATCATTGCTAAACACGCTCGACTTTAATAAATAAATATTTTAACCTTCAAGCCAGCTTTTAAGTTTAATAAACTCGTTAACGAGTTTCTTTTATTGTAAGATATAACAAATAGCTGATAATCTTTTTTTTTATAAAATTTTCAAGTGCCTGACTAGTTAGAGTTCTCAGAGTTCTTATAGTTTCTTGACTAGAATAAAAATCTAAGTGTCTTTTATAGCGTGTGGGGGTCAAGAACTCTCGACTATAAAATTGACACCTTCTATTCAGACTCTTTTTATTCAATTCAAAGCATTCACACGGGAGCCTTTGAGTATTGAGTATTGAAAGAATTTTCATACGTCAATCGAGCTTCGTTTGCGTTTTGAGTTTTTGTTGTCTTCAATGCTCCTACATGGCCTCAAAAGACAATCCGCGCTAGTGACGAAAGCAGCACGAAGGGTGCGAAAGGCTACTAGCAATATACACAGGAAAAATGGAAAATTTGCTATGACTGTCCGATCAGATCGAGTTACCGATCGAAAGATGTAAGCTAACTAACTAATGTGCATACCAAGATTTTTGAAAACTCACCTGGTTCGTAAAATAAACAGGTGTTAGTGCGAGGGGTAAAATATAAACGATTGGAGCAAGTGCGGCCGTTGGAGCCTTTTGGCGTATTTTTTTTAATTTTTTTTACTATTTGTATCCAAAAAAAAAGCGTGGAATGACACCTCGATCATCAAAATCCGACTACTGGTTCAAAAGATAATTCATTTTGAAATTTTTAGTCGCCTTCCGAAAATGTGAGGTTTGTCTTTTTGGACCAAATCGTTGATACAGCTTTAAAGTTTGAATGAGGACTTGTTTCCGATCAAAAATCTAGAAGCGTTTGTTCTACGACTTTTTCGAAATAACGCTGGATTAGCGGGAAAATTCAAAAACCGCTAAAATTGAAACCCTCATAGCATCCAAACGATAGAAGTGATCTATGTATCGTTAAAAAGGTATTTTTAATAATTCATGTGTAAAATTAAATATTATTCGTCACAAAATTGGATATCAGAAATTTTGGGGCATGAAAATGTTTTCGTCACTAGACTTTTACCTCGAAGATATTGAAAACACTTTGACACTAGGCGTAGGTTTACGACGTATTTTTTGACTAGTTATAAATTAACAAAGTGTACAAGAAATAGTGATAGACAATAATTAAGTATATGTGAATATGTATAATTGAATATTTGTACACAAATTCTCTCATACATATGTCTGTAGGCTATGGGTTTTTTCCCTCCGACCTCAGACGTGCCATAGCCATCCATAACTATGAGCAAAGTCACTGCAATCTCCACCTCCATCTCCACTTCCATCTTCGCCGTCGCCATGACCGCTTGGCGTCTGTCACCAGCACGAAGCGGACGCTGGGCACCCAAAAACTGTGACTACGAGTACGAGTACTAGTAAGTATTAATACCTGTTCAGGATGACTATGAGTATGAGTATGAGTATACTCATAGTTGCATGACCAGCTCGAAGCCGGCCACGATTTCAGTTACGACAATGACGGATTTTGGCATTTCGGCCCTAAAATACATACAGAGGTGTTAGCCATTTGACGTTGCGGATCTTTCGGCTGGAGTCGCAGTTGTCGCCGTTGCAGCACCTGGGACCAGGTCAAGATGAAGATGAAGAAGACGCAGAGCGGACAACGTTCGGCTCACGCGACCGCCTAGCGCATAAATATAAAATGAACTAACAAATAAAGCTAAGATCGACGACGACCTTATACTCTACCTCTGATGTAGAAACAGAAATACTACCCGCATTTATTCCGGACAAGACTGTAAACTAAATACCACATATTATTATATTATTTCTTAGATGATTTATTATTATTAAACAATACAAATGTAAATAGGATATAATTTCTTTAGATAATATTTCAGTTTTTGTAAGAAAAAGACTACATATGTTTATGTCTTTAAAAATACTTCAGTATGTGGAGTTACATAAGGATAATAAATATAATACAATTACTTTCCTGATTTTTATAAATAGAAATTTAAAATAAATCTTATTTTTCAACTTTTATTTTATTTTAAATAAAAATTTAAAAATAAGTTTTATTAAATTAAAAATAAAAGTTTAAAATTTTGAAATCACACAAATTGGAAATACAAATTTATCCTGTTCCTGGATAGTCGTATGTGCAATTTTTTGAAAGACTCTGTTATTTTTGTAGTGTTTAATTTTTTTCTGACTTCTGCAAGTGCTTATTTGCAATCAATGGAATTTAATAAAAACTTTAAAATTTTTTAAATCAAATTAAACTATTTTAAACAACGTGTTTCAGGACATATTAAAATCTTTAAAGTCTTGCTCTTTGTATGAAAATGTGAATACTCTGAATTTGGACATTTTTTAGTAAGCGCACTCGTGTGCATACACGAGGTGTGATCGAAAAGTATTGAAGTATTGACATATAATTATAGTAACCATTCAATCCAGCCTCGCAAGTATTAAAAAAATTTTAAAGTAAATAACTCTTTTGTGGTTAGCCAAGCTGCTGTTTTAGCTGCTCTTTTAGTCGATGCTGTTGTTGTTGTTGTTGTTGTTGTTGTCGTTGTTGCTGTTGTTGTTGTCATCGTCTTCGGTGTTTTTTTTGTTACTGCTGTCGTTATTGTTGTTTTTGCACTGGCTGCGCCTTTAGATTTTGAAAGCCGTACGTATTCCAAACGATTTTAGTTAAAACATGCTACGTGTGTTTTGTATATAAACGAAGACGCGTCTTCTCGAAGCTTAGTGCGACAGCGAACTCTTAACCAGCCGGCGATCAAATTAACTCTTTTCCAAAGCGCCGACCACTGAACAATTCCAGTAAGTTGAATCAATCAAGTGCCAATAATTCAAACACTTAACGGATTTCAACATTCTCAAGAATATTTGTACGTGCTGTGTGTGTGTTTGAAAAGCGAAAATAATAATTGAAATTAAAATAAAAGTGAAATTATTTAAAATTTTAGAAAATGAATTGATTGAGAATGCAAGTGTTAATGAATATATTCTTTAAATGAATTGAGAATCGATAACCTGTTTAAAAAAGTGAATAACTTAAAATTTATAGAATTATTAATATAGTATTCTTTGACATAAATTCAATTTTTTATCAGTCCGAATACCCATAAATTAAGAAACACCAATAGACTATAATAATTCTTCATTCTTTGAATTCAAAGATATATTTTTTATATTCTACTCACGACTCAGACAAAGCTTAATTACAAGTTTTATCTATAAGTTCATTTATTTAATTTAATAGTTATGTTTAGTTTATTTTAATAAATTGTTGGTATTAAATTTCTTAAATGGTAGATTTAATTAAAGATTATAGCCATGTAACCAGATTTACAAGGCCGAATCCGACTTAACAAATTGCATTAGTGCCGGAAAAGAGCTTAAGTCAATATACCAAAGACTTTGGGTCATTTAAATTCGCCAAGGTTTTCCAGTAAGATATCAAGGAAGGAGGGTCTTCTTACTCATTAGTCCCTTAAATAAATGAATTGGGGGCGTCAAATGTTATTCGATAGGTTGCGATGCTAATTCAAATATTGCGGCAATCCCATAATCCGAGGCGAACACAAATTGACCAATCTTTGGCTCGAGACACAAAAAAGTTTGCCCCACTTTAAGCTTTTTAGCCCTAGACTGCAACGGCAACAGCTACTGCTGCCACAGTCTCTTTAGTCTCTGTCGTAAGCCGAATCTCAAATACACTATTCACAATTGTAATCTTTCAACTTGACGAGAGTTGAGAAAACCGAGGATTTTGGGCATTATGAACTTACACTTAACGTTCGCAAAATGTTAATAACATTTACAATGCGAAAATAACATAAAATACAAATAAAATTCAATAAATTAATGCGAATAAATTTGCTTAAAGTCGGTTATTATTGAGCAACCTTTTATGTGTTTTATCTGTTGATTCGCGAACAAGAGATTTAAATAATTAAGTCAAGCATTTGTGTGAGTGTGTGTGTGTGTGTGTGTGTGTGTGTGTGTGTGTGTGTGTGTGTGTGTGTCTGAGAGGAGATTAGTTAAAAACGAATATTACCTATAATTTGATTGCTGTCCAAATCTAGCAATCAATTCCATCAAAATAAACACCAAATTGCCGGATATACTCGTGTCTAATCAAATGAATTTAACTTGACATTATTATCGAATGAACTATAGCATATATCAAATATAATTACCCACAATTATAACTCTGCATAATCATTCGTCTTATCCAAACACTACTGACCACTTGAGCTTTGTCCACTGTCCACAGTACACACCTAAATTCAGTGATGACTGCTGAAAGGTGGGTGCCACTAAAACATATATCTATATATCTGCCTGTATAAAGATTTTATAATATGTACACAATGCGTGGCTGTGGCGGCGTCAAAGCCTGTTGGGTAATCACCTGTTTGCCATGACGAATACGAATACGAACACGAATACAGGCACGAATACAACAAGATGAAAGATGAATATGTGTGATGTGCCCAAATGGCAAAAGTTCACGGCAAGATCATCAATGTCCAAGTTATTATTTATCACATTTTGTAACCAGTCAATAAAATCTTATTTTTTTACCCCAAGCCCATGTACTACGAGATTTCTTGCTTATCATTAGTGAGCAAAGATCTAATCAATTCCATTTAATTCATCGAGTTAATTATGCAGATACCTTGTGACATTAGCGGGATTAACGGCACCGACATTTGTCCAAGTTCATAAATACATTTGTTTCTATTAGCATACTTAGCAATTTCAAGAATATCACTTTCATTTGTTTGGCAATTTATAAATGTTTAGTGCATGGGAACAGAACTTTATTCATTACCAGTTTAAGCCAAAAACCACATCATACATAATACATCTAAATATCCAGAAGATAAAACGAATTTTAATTAACGCCGAAATGCACCAACGACTTCAACTTCAACTGCGCACAATAACAAATTAGAATATACTCGTAATAAATTAAATGTCAAGACAAAAACTGGCCAATATTTCAAAAATTAATAATAAAAACTGAAAGTAGAAATGTTGAATTAAATTAAATATTCAAATACAAATAAAAGTACGCATATGCAGACACAATATGCACAAATTGCGCATTTATAATTTAACATAACGACAAAAGATTTAAAAAAAAAAACAACAAATACAAAAATAATAATTTAGGGATTCCAAAAGATTCAAGGTCGCCCCGTTGCTTTTACAACCAAATTGAATAAACATCAATGAATGAATACTATTCATGAGCACACTCGAAATGTGGAAGCTATGCATATCGACTTCAAACTTTCGGCATCCATAAAAATAAACCGTCCGATCATCTGACGGGCGGATAAAATCAATTATTAATTCTTTGTTTGTCTCTCATTTCTCCGACTATAACAATATAATTACAAACTTGATCTGTCCTTGGTTTATTTATTTTTTCATGCTATTAACTAGAGCTGGGTATTTTAAAATTTAACCATACGAATTTTATAAAAATATTTTCAGAGATCATATCCTGGGCGACATTAAATCTGTTTATCCGGATCATTACATTAAATATAAAGCTTAAGATTATTTTTAGCAAATAAGTTTAAAGATGTCTTAAAGATAAAACTCGTAATTGTTATTATGCATTAATTTAATTGCAGTTAAATACCAAACATAATAGTTATTCAAAATATGATGAGGTTGCGCCATCTAGCGCTCGTGGCTTGCAAAGCGCCTATCTCAGAGATAAGTCTAGGGATTTTTGAGCCGCAGCGAAGATACTTGTTTTCTTATTACTGTATCTTAACAAATTTTTTGACTAATTGTTAGTAACGAACCGGTTGGAAAAATGTGTAGAACTGGTATCGATAAAAGTGTAAATGTGTTAAGCGTTGTAAGCCGTTGACATACCAAATTTCAAACAAAACATTTGCAACTTAAACAGGATCTGATTGAACAGAGCTTCTAAGCCCGATTTGAACAGCTCCCAAACAGGTAGATGCAGCTTGACTCGACTCCTATACTATATATGGATTCTGTAACTCTGCTATAAAATTCTTGAGTGACTGCGAACATGATCAAAGTCTCGCAAAAAAGAATAAAAATTCCAAAACGAAAATAAAATACTTTTAATTAAAAATAATTTGTACATTTATGCAACATTATATGTGTTTATGGCAAATACTTTAAAGAGGTAAGGCAGAAAAAATGACTGCATTACATATGCATAAGTTTAAAAAACAATAAAAATAGTATGCAATTTCCATTTCTATTTTCATTTTCATTTACAACAGGTTTTTGATTGAGCGGCAATACACTAAACATGGTCAGAGCTGGCCACTTTATACTTTTGACTCAGCTTTTGGTATGGAGTTCGCTTGAAAATGCTTAATCAATTTTGGCTAATAGCTTATTGCTTTTAAAGGTCATTGCGAGCGGGGAAGATCTCAGAAAAGAAGACAATTATGTTAACAATGAAGTCAGCCCAGACGAATTCGCACTTTCGTTCCCCAGAGTATCTCGCAAAACCTCTGCCTTCGATGGTAACATTGAGAAAATAGATGTTAAATGTGATACCTCCAATGGGATGATAGTAGAGATTGAATTTGCGGAAATCTTCAACGGTGTTATATACAGCCAAGGCTATTACAACGATCCCAAGTGCAAGTACGTTGTACACCCATCAGAACATAAATTTTTTTAATAATTTAATTGATTTTCTCAAATTTTAAGATATGTGAGCGCTGGAAATAATGAACAAAGATACGTATTCAAAGTGCCATTCGATGGATGTGGTAGCAAGCCCTCCTGTTCACTGTGTGCATCTGTTGATAATATTCTTATCATTCAGAATGATGAAGATATTCAAGAAAGTTGGGACACAGCACGCAAAATAACATGCAGCCGCAGTGATGAACAGGAGAAAACCGTTTATTTTCGACCATTCGTTGTGGATATGCTGGAAGTAATATCAGTTGAGACGCCAAGTGGTCCAGTTGAATGCTGGATGGAAATTGGAACTGGAATACCACCGAATATAAAACCAATTAACCACACTTTGAAGCTTGGCACGGATATAACATTTACTATAAACGTTAAGCAATCGACCCAGACATGGGACATAAATATCCTACAGTGTTATGCGTCCGATGATCCAGAGTTTGATGCACGCACATCAAATAAGTTACAGCTTTCCGATAAGAACGGATGCTCTTTGAAGAACAAAATATTTGGACAATGGAAAAAATTGGACTCGCTTTCTGGTCAAACGTTAACCTATTATAATACTCTCAAAGCTTTTAAGTTTCCTGACCGATCTCAGGTTTATCTCAAATGTGATATTGAACTATGTAACGGGGCCTGTGAAAAAGACTATTCTTGTGAGGAATATATAGCGACAACAAGAGCAACACCAACTGCGACTGAAAGGACACGATGCTATCCTGGCTCAACGGATCCTCGATGCCCACAGGAACCCAGAACGACGCCGAAGACCCGCTGCTTCCCTGGATCTAACGACCCTGACTGCCAACCAGCCACTTACTTGCCACCAACTACGGTTCGACCTCCAGTTACACCATCTAAGCCAAGATGCTACCCTGGCTCAACAGATCCCCGTTGTCCGCAGAAGCCAAAGACAACTCCTTCGCCAAATTGTTATCCAGGTTCATCTGACCCTAGGTGTCCACAAAAGCCTAAGACGACTCCTTCCCCGAACTGTTACCCTGGTTCAACGGATCCTCGATGCCCTCAGGAACCCCGAACTACACCGAAGCCCCGCTGCTTCCCTGGATCTAACGACCCTGATTGCCAACCAGCCACTTACTTGCCACCAACTACGGTTCGACCTCCGGCAACTACGTCAAGCCCAAGGTGCTACCCTGGTTCGACTGATCCTCGTTGCCCGCAGAAGCCAAAGACGACTCCTTCGCCAAATTGTTATCCAGCTTCATCTGACCCTAGGTGTCCACAACAACCTAAGACGACTCCTTCTCCGAACTGTTACCCAGGTTCAACGAATCCTCGATGCCCTCAAGAACCCAGAACTACACCGACGCCCGGCTGTCTCCCTGGTTCGACGGATCCTGATTGCCAACCAGCTACTTACCTACCACCAACTACAGGTCGACCTCCAGTTACACCATCTAAACCAAGATGCTACCCTGGCTCAACTGATCCTCGTTGTCCGCAGAAGCCAAAGACAACTCCTTCGCCAAATTGTTATCCAGGTTCAACTGATCCTAGGTGTCCACATCAACCTAAGACGACTCCTTCTCCGAACTGTTACCCTGGTTCAACGGATCCTCGATGCCCTCAAGAACCCCGAACTACACAGAAGCCCCGCTGCTTCCCTGGATCTAACGACCCTGATTGCCAACCAGCCACTTACTTGCCACCAACTACGGTTCGACCTCCGGCAACTACGTCTAGCCCAAGGTGCTACCCTGGCTCAACTGATCCTCGTTGTCCGCAGAAGCCAAAGACGACTCCTTCGCCAAATTGTTATCCAGGTTCATCTGACCCTCGCTGTCCACTAGAGCCCAAGACGACCTCAGCTCCTTCATGCTATCCAGGATCAAAAGATCCGGAATGCCTGAATTGTTTTGCTGGATCACCAGATCCAAGATGCCCCAAGGTGCCGACTACCAGAAAGCCTGGGTGTTTCGAGGGCTCAAGTGATCCGAATTGTCAGCCAGCCACTTATCTTCCGCCAATTAAAACGACTAAAATTCCGAGCACCCAAATAACGCCATCAAAACCAAGATGTTTTGATGGATCGACTGATCCTCGTTGTCCTCAGAAGCCGAAGACAACTCCTTCGCCAAATTGTTATCCAGGTTCAACTGATCCTAGGTGTCCACAACAACCTAAGACGACTCCTTCTCCGAACTGTTACCCTGGTTCAACGGATCCTCGATGCCCTCAGGAACCCCGAACTACACAGAAGCCCCGCTGCTTCCCTGGATCTAGCGACCCTGACTGCCAACCAGCCACTTACTTGCCACCAACTACGGTTCGACCTCCGGCAACTACGTCAAGCCCAAGGTGCTACCCTGGTTCAACTGATCCTCGTTGCCCGCAGAAGCCAAAGACAACTCCTTCGCCAAATTGTTATCCAGGTTCAACTGATCCTAGGTGTCCACAACAACCTAAGACGACTCCTTCTCCGAACTGTTACCCTGGTTCAACGGATCCTCGATGCCCTCAGGAACCCAGAACTACACAGAAGCCCCGCTGCTTCCCTGGATCTAACGACCCTGATTGCCAACCAGCCACTTACTTGCCACCAACTACGGTTCGACCTCCGGCAACTACGTCTAGCCCAAGGTGCTACCCTGGCTCAACTGATCCTCGTTGCCCGCAGAAGCCAAAGACGACTCCTTCGCCAAATTGTTATCCAGGTTCAACTGATCCTAGGTGTCCACAACAACCTAAGACGACTCCTTCTCCGAACTGTTACCCTGGTTCGACGGATCCTCGATGCCCTCAAGAACCCAGAACTACACCGACGCCCGGCTGTCTCCCTGGTTCGACGGATCCTGATTGCCAACCAGCTACTTACCTACCACCAACTACAGGTCGACCTCCAGTTACACCATCTAAACCAAGATGCTACCCTAGCTCAACTGATCCTCGTTGTCCGCAGAAGCCAAAGACAACTCCTTCGCCAAATTGTTATACAGGTTCAACTGATCCTAGGTGTCCACATCAACCTAAGACGACTCCTTCTCCGAACTGTTACCCTGGTTCAACGGATCCTCGATGCCCTCAGGAACCCAGAACTACACAGAAGCCCCGCTGCTTCCCTGGATCTAACGACCCTGACTGCCAACCAGCCACTTACCTACCGCCAACTACAGGTCGACCTCCAGTTACACCATCTAAACCAAGATGCTACCCTGGCTCAACTGATCCTCGTTGCCCGCAGAAGCCAAAGACAACTCCTTCGCCAAATTGTTATCCAGGTTCAACTGATCCTAGGTGTCCACAACAACCTAAGACGACTCCTTCTCCGAACTGTTACCCTGGTTCGAAGGATCCTCGATGCCCTCAAGAACCCAGAACTACACCGACGCCCGGCTGTCTCCCTGGTTCGACGGATCCTGATTGCCAACCAGCTACTTACCTACCACCAACTACAGGTCGACCTCCAGTTACACCATCTAAACCAAGATGCTACCCTAGCTCAACTGATCCTCGTTGTCCGCAGAAGCCAAAGACAACTCCTTCGCCAAATTGTTATACAGGTTCAACTGATCCTAGGTGTCCACATCAACCTAAGACGACTCCTTCTCCGAACTGTTACCCTGGTTCAACGGATCCTCGATGCCCTCAAGAACCCCGAACTACACAGAAGCCCCGCTGCTTCCCTGGATCTAACGACCCTGATTGCCAACCAGCCACTTACTTGCCACCAACTACGGTTCGACCTCCGGCAACTACGTCTAGCCCAAGGTGCTACCCTGGCTCAACTGATCCTCGTTGCCCGCAGAAGCCAAAGACGACTCCTTCGCCAAATTGTTATCCAGGTTCATCTGACCCTCGCTGTCCACAAGAGCCCAAGACGACCTCAGCTCCTTCATGCTATCCAGGATCAAAAGATCCGGAATGCCTGAATTGTTTTGCTGGATCACCAGATCCAAGATGCCCCAAGGTGCCGACTACCAGAAAGCCTGGGTGTTTCGAGGGCTCAAGTGATCCGCATTGTCAGCCAGCCACATATCTTCCCCCAATTAAAACGACTAAAATTCCGGGCACCCAAATAACGCCATCAAAACCAAGATGTTTTGATGGATCGACTGATCCTCGTTGTCCACAGAAGCCGAAGACAACTCCTTCGCCAAATTGTTATCCAGGTTCAACTGATCCTAGGTGTCCACAACAACCTAAGACGACTCCTTCTCCGAACTGTTACCCTGGTTCAACGGATCCTCGATGCCCTCAGGAACCCAGAACTACACCGAAGCCCCGCTGCTTCCCTGGATCTAACGACCCTGACTGCCAACCAGCCACTTACTTGCCACCAAGTACGGTTCGACCTCCGGCAACTACGTCAAGCCCAAGGTGCTACCCTGGCTCAACTGATCCTCGTTGCCCGCAGAAGCCAAAGACGACTCCTTCGCCAAATTGTTATCCAGGTTCAACTGATCCTAGGTGTCCACAACAACCTAAGACGACTCCTTCTCCGAACTGTTACCCTGGTTCAACGGATCCTCGATGCCCTCAGGAACCCAGAACTACACCGAAGCCCCGCTGCTTCCCTGGATCTAACGACCCTGACTGCCAACCAGCCACTTACTTGCCACCAAGTACGGTTCGACCTCCGGCAACTACGTCAAGCCCAAGGTGCTACCCTGGCTCAACTGATTCTCGTTGCCCACAGAAGCCAAAGACGACTCCTTTGCCAAATTGTTATCCAGGTTCATCTGATCCTAGGTGTCCACAACAACCTAAGACGACTCCTTCTCCGAACTGTTACCCTGGTTCAACGGATCCTCGATGCCCTCAGGAACCCAGAACTACACCGAAGCCCCGCTGCTTCCCTGGATCTAACGACCCTGACTGCCAACCAGCCACTTACTTGCCACCAACTACGGTTCGACCTCCGGCAACTACGTCAAGCCCAAGGTGCTACCCTGGCTCAACTGATCCTCGTTGCCCGCAGAAGCCAAAGACGACTCCTTCGCCAAATTGTTATCCAGGTTCAACTGATCCTAGGTGTCCACAACAACCCAAGACGACTCCGTCTCCGAACTGTTACGCAGGTTCAACGGATCCTCGATGCCCTCAGGAACCCAGAACTACACAGAAGCCCCGCTGTTTCCCTGGATCTAACGACCCTGATTGCCAACCAGCCACTTACTTGCCACCAACTACGGTTCGACCTCCGGCAACTACGTCAAGCCCAAGGTGCTACCCTGGTTCAACTGATCCTCGTTGCCCGCAGAAGCCAAAGACGACTCCTTCACCAAATTGTTATCCAGGTTCAACTGATCCTAGGTGTCCACAACAACCTAAGACGACTCCTTCTCCGAACTGTTACCCTGGTTCAACGGATCCTCGATGCCCTCAGGAACCCAGAACTACACAGAAGCCCCGCTGCTTCCCTGGATCTAGCGACCCTGACTGCCAACCAGCCACTTACTTGCCACCAACTACGGTTCGACCTCCGGCAACTACGTCAAGCCCAAGGTGCTACCCTGGTTCAACTGATCCTCGTTGCCCGCAGAAGCCAAAGACGACTCCTTCGCCAAATTGTTACCCAGGTTCAACGGATCCTCGATGCCCTCAGGAACCCAGAACTACACAGAAGCCCCGCTGCTTCCCTGGATCTAACGACCCTGACTGCCAACCAGCCACTTACTTGCCACCAACTACGGTTCGACCTCCGGCAACTACGTCTAGCCCAAGGTGCTACCCTGGCTCAACTGATCCTCGTTGCCCGCAGAAGCCTAAGACGACTCCTTCGCCAAATTGTTATCCAGGTTCATCTGACCCTCGCTGTCCACAAGAGCCCAAGACGACCTCAGCTCCTTCATGCTATCCAGGATCAAAAGATCCGGAATGCCTGAATTGTTTTGCTGGATCACCAGATCCAAGATGCCCCAAGGTGTCCACTACCAGAAAGCCTGGGTGTTTTGAGGGCTCAAGTGATCCGAATTGTCAGCCAGCCACTTATCTTCCCCCAATTAAAACGACTAAAATTCCGGGCACCCAAATAACGCCATCAAAACCAAGATGTTTTGATGGATCGACTGATCCTCGTTGTCCACAGAAGCCGAAGACAACTCCTTCGCCAAATTGTTATCTAGGTTCAACTGATCCTAGGTGTCCACAACAACCTAAGACGACTCCTTCTCCGAACTGTTACCCTGGTTCAACGGATCCTCGATGCCCTCAGGAACCCAGAACTACACAGAAGCCCCGCTGCTTCCCTGGATCTAGCGACCCTGACTGCCAACCAGCCACTTACTTGCCACCAACTACGGTTCGACCTCCGGCAACTACGTCAAGCCCAAGGTGCTACCCTGCCTCAACTGATTCTCGTTGCCCGCAGAAGCCAAAGACGACTCCTTCGCCAAATTGTTATCCAGGTTCATCAGACCCTCGCTGTCCACAAGAGCCCAAGACGACCTCAGCTCCTTCATGCTATCCAGGATCAAAAGATCCGGAATGCCTGAATTGTTTTGCTGGATCACCAGATCCAAGATGCCCCAAGGTGCCGACTACCAGAAAGCCTGGGTGTTTCGAGGGCTCAAGTGATCCGAATTGTCAGCCCGCCACTTATCTTCCCCCAATTAAAACGACTAAAATTCCGGGCACCCAAATAACGCCATCAAAACCAAGATGTTTTGATGGATCGACTGATCCTCGATGTCCACAAAAGCCTAAGACGACTCCTTCCCCGAACTGTTATCCTGGTTCAACCGATCCCCGATGCCCTCAGGAACCCAGAACTACACCGAAGTCCCGCTGTTTCCCTGGATCTAACGACCCTGATTGCCAACCAGCCACTTACTTGCCACCAACTACAGGTCGACCTCCAGTTACGCCATCTAAGCCAAGTTGCTACCCTGGCTCAACAGATCCCCGTTGCCCACAACCGCCAAAGACGACAGCTGCTCCAAACTGTTATCCTGGCTCAACTGATATTCGTTGCTCGCAAAGTTTAATAACCTCAACTCCCCCACCTGATACGACTCCTGTTTATTGTTTCCCAGGGTCTGTAGATCCCCGTTGCCCTGATACATATAAGGGTTCAACTCCAATTCCTGCTACGTATTTGCCGCCTCTGAGTGATCCCGGCATTGACAGGACTGTGAGAGATGCAAAAAGCTATTTTTTCACTGAGATTAACAAATTGGCCTTCACGGACAACAATGTTTTTGAATTGGAAGATGACGACGACAATGAGCACGCAAGAAGTAAACGCGACTTAAACAATATAGATATAAATCCAATAGCATCGTATGAAGCCAGCGAAGATCTTCTATCAAGGAAAATTATGAAGCGAGAGTTTAACGAGCGACCACCGGAAAGAGAGGTAATCTCCTTCACCCTCGGCATTCGCACGGGGATTCAAGTAAATTAGAACGAGGTAGAGTAACTCTCTCGCTATAGGATTATCGTGTAAAAATGTATTATGTTTACATATTTATATATACTATTAATCGTAATCATTCAAATATACTCGACCCTTAGTAGTAACTTCATTTTAAGTATTCCCAGCTCGTAATGAATGATTCTTGTAAACGAATACTTCGTGTAACTTTAATTCACCCAATAAATAAATTAAATAAATTTTCTCATGAATGATTTAAATTTAGGTAAATAGAACCAATTTATGAACAGCTTAGAGGCAGGACGTAATTTTGCTCTTTTGTTAATATATCAAAATTATTCAGACCTTGTCAGACCGATGTCAAAACCTGCCGGCAAAAATATTCGAGTCCTTACACATTTACTTTGCAGCTACTGTAAATGCAATGTTTCTGAAAACTGAATGATTTTGTCGCGACGATGGGCGACAAGTATTGCTATTGGGTGTAAGAGCATGTAATTATTCACCGGCAATATTATTTATGTTAATTATCTGACTTATTTCACACTAATACTATAATTCAAATTGGTTAATTTCACAAAAGAAAAGCGCGCGTGTTGCTGCTGACTGTTTTTATTTTTCTTTTCTTCTTCTTCTCTGCGTCACTCAACACAGGGTTGTAATTTGTCAAAGTTAGTACGCAGCTATCAGCTAGTACGTAGCTCAAAAATAAATTGAAGCTCAGCGAAGGCGTTGATGCGCCACAATTTCATTTAAAAAAAAAGGCGGCTTCGCTTGCGTGTAGGTTTGGCACCAGTCAAGGGTGGTCCGATTTTAGCCAAATCAGGAAGTAGAGAACCAACCCAGATGCATATTCTGTTACATTGATTGATTGATCTCAAGCAACAAAAAACAATTTCGTACTAAAACTTTATTTTCTGATCCAAATTGTAACACAAACTTGATTTGTGGCCAGTAGCCAGGAACCTATGTACCAAATTTAAGATCGTCGCGTATAAAAAGACGGACAGACAGACATGGGCCAATCGACTTGGCTGTCGATACTGATCAAGAATATATATACTTTACGCGGTCAGCCACGCTTCTATCTGCCTGTTACATACGTACATTTCAGAAAACTTTTTTTTAAGTATTTGTGTGTAAAATTTAATATTGCTCGTCACAAAATTGGATATCAGACATTTTGGGGCTTGATAATGTTTTCGTCACTACATTCTTACATCGTAAAGAGGTTTATTTGTAAGATACGATACTATCGAAGGGTATCAAATCTTTTGCGTAAAAGAGAAGATTTATTTCTACCCTTACAATATTATATTTAAAAGATGAAAATTATTAAAATAATGTGGTTTCACACCATTAGTTGCAGTCCACCTGACTAACTTCTCATTTGAGACCTTGACTCCATTTATAGCTGATAACATAACTGGGATAGTATAATACAGCGGTGGACACGAAATCTGAATTCTTTGGCAGCCGTTGGCTCCCGGAGCCATTGCGTGCCCACCGCTGGAATATTACATTAAAATAGTTTTCAACTACATAATCTTGAGATTTATTTATCTATGTTTAAGCAAACAATGAAATTTACGAGTTTGACATACTTTACGACTCTGGATAGCGGCAATATGAATTGCTTTCAATCGCCTCATTGGGTATCCATTCTTCATACAGGGGCAAGCGATTCTTCAGGGCCTCGATTTCGCGCAGAATTCTCATGACATTGCCGCCAACCAACTTCTTGATAGCTGCATTGCCCCACACCCGATCCCTGGCCAACTCGGCCAGCAACAGAGCATAGCTCTTGGGAGCACCACCTAATCCAATGTGGTCGACGCCAGCCACCTTGCGGACATAGTTAATGGCAAGTATTGCCTCTCGTACACTGATTTGTCGATCACCACATCGCTCTAGGTTCAGCAAAATAACTCCTCCATTTTCCGGTAAGAGGCTGGAATACATTCAATATGTTAAGTAAAAGGAAACCCGTGTCTTTCTCATCAAAGATTAAAGCATACCTGAGCACATGATCCGGAATGATAGCCACGTTAGTGTTATTGCACAAGGAAAGCGGCGCGGCATTCATTAGAAGAACCGGTGCCTTGGCAGTGCGTAGGGCTATAACCATTGCCGCTTCGCTGAGCTGTGAGATCTCCACCAGCATTCCCAGGCGGTTCATTTCGTAGAGCATGGTCTGGTGTGTTGTTATAAAATGATACAATTTTTATTTCAATCAAGGCTGCAAATCAGATCTGAGCCGAGTCTCAGAAAACTAGAGTAGGAGTTGTTACTTTAATTCAAGTTTGGCTCTAAAGTAAAAAAAATCTACATACATTTCATGCTTGTTCTATGTATATTTATTACGCCATAATGAATCATAACTAAATGATATTCATAAATTAGATCAGCGGTGGGCACGCAATGGCTCCGGGAGCCATCGGCTGCTAACGAATTCAGATTTCGTGCCCACCGCTGAATTTAATGATTTGAAGCTAAAGCAAAAAAGATGTTTCCAGGGACCGCAAATAAGAGTTATAAAAAACCCCATAAACTTTTATTTTTCAATTTTTATAATAAAACTTGAAAATAAGAGTTATGCTATGACTGTTAAATAAAAATTTAAAAAATTAATTTTTATTTTATAATTTTCTTCTTTAGATTGAAAAAAAAAAAAAAAAAAAGTCCAGCCGAAGGCCTCAGCAGCCATGGCTCATAAACCTCTGTTGGCCTGTATTTTGCAAATAGAAGCCAACATTCTCAAATAAATTAATAAATAAATAAAAGTTTTCTTTCAATTTTTTTTTTTTTTAATAAAAAAATAACTTTTATTTAATAATTTATATTTTTTAAATTATAAATATTACGGTCCCTAGATTTTTGTACAAGACTGTATTACCAACTAGATAAGTCCAGAGCAATCAAGATGAAGAAGGCGACATTGTGACGCCAGTTTGCGCTGTTTTATTGGTATGTGGCCGTGTATTTGATTGTCTTTACTGTTCGCTCACCTTTCCAAATTCGTTGAGCGAGTTCGTAGCATTTTCCTCGACCAGATAGTCCCGTCTCCGAATGGCAGCGGCAGCCCACGGAGTTGTGCATTCGAGACTGGTGACCGAGACGAAGCGAGCGCCCAGCAAATAAATGGAGCGCAGTACGGCGAGACTGGTGCCCAGGGCATGACCTCCGCCGATGCCCATTAGGACGGCCACCTCGCCCCGGATGTGGGTCTGTTCCATCTCGTCGGCAGACTCGACAATGTGCATCGAGTTTGTGGCAGCTGTGATCCGTTTGGCCTCATCGATACCCTCCAGGGCAAGCTGCACTGCATCCAGATACTGGGCACCGCAGTGGACAGCAATGGGCCAGAGCACGGCACCAATATGATTCTGCCGAATGTCGGCCAAGCCACTGCTATTCACCTTGATGTCACTTGGCGGCTTCCAGGAGCCCTCGATGAGCGGCGATTCTGTCAGCAGGCGTCTAATGAATGCCAAGCGTGCCTCCAGCAGCGATGAGGAGCGCAACTGGAGGGCCAACGGTATACCGCCGGCCATGGCAATGCAGACCAGGACTAGACAAATGCCCACCAGAATCCTGCGACCACGTGAACGTCCAGGACGCTCCGCGGAAGACTCGCTGCAAGAGTCCTTCTTGCAATTGTAGGTCGGTATGCCTCCATTGGAGCACCGCAACTTCTCAGTGCCACCTCCGAACTTGGTTATCTCGGCGGGCAGCTCGATGTCTGCAATCTCCGTGAACACGAAACATTGCTGCTTGCAATGCGGTTGATGCTGATGCAGCGGATGCACCTCCATAAAGTCACGATTTGGCACTGGGTTCATTGCATTCTATTCTATCCAGAGTGCGACCTCCTTTCTCTTTCCTACTTCGCTGCTTGGCTTGAAATTATTCCACAATAAACCAAAGTTTCCGTGCGTTGTTTAACAACGTTTATCCACAATATTGATTTTCTACCAGTTCATCTCAATGTGCACCCACTTGTCTCTTTCCACTTGCCACTTGGATCTTGCGCAGTGAAACTCCTTGAAGCTGTTCTGATATCTGGCAACTCAATCACTCAGCTTTTCCGTTTTATTTATAGGAGTTAATTACAATCTTTCAAACATAAAAAAAAATTATTTTTATTTTTAATTTTCTTATGTTTAATTTTGAATTTTTATTTGTGATATTCATCATCGAATTTTCATAGCACTGAATAAGCGCAAATAAAATGAATTTGTTAAATAAAATAATAAAATTGTTAAAATTTTACTAAACTACATCAAACTGAAGAATATGTGAAATAAATGTGTGGATGAAACATTAAGAAAGTAATGACTTTTTAATTATTATTACTTCAAATTCAAAAACCAGTTCACTGTTATGAAACCTTTATTCAAAGATTTTGCGTAGCCGATAACCAAAAACCTAAATGCGAACATAACCGAAACCGTAACTGAAACCGATATTCGTTTCGGTTTTAATGGAATGGAATAATACATTAATAAACAGGTTATAAATAAAAACAATTGCTTATCTCCCGTTTAATTAAAATTGCAAATTAGAGTTATAATTTTTATCATCAGGATAATAGGATCATCTTTATGGTTTATACTTATTTTTTCTCTTAATAGATTTAATATTTGAAAGGTACAGCTGAACTTTGTCCCAAGATTTTATTTCGTACATTATGTAGATGTGTAATCATTTTAATTTCAAATAATCGAGATATTCCTGCGAATATTGTTCAACTAAAATTTGTACATTCGTTTATAAATATACTAACTCAAATGATAAATGAATTATACTCTTCTTACTTATAAATTACTTGATGTATGTTATGTTTATCATAGCTTCCTATGCGTTGCCAGCACAATTTTCATGAGCGTGTGTGGAGGGAGAGTCTCTAGAACGCAGAGCAACTGAATCTGGTTGGTTATGCAATTGGAGGCCAGTGCTATTTGCACGGCTTGGGCAAAGCGTTCCATGCACTTCAAATACGCCGCGTCCTCTTCGGGAGCAACTTTGGCCTCGGTCAAGCGGGCGCAGTATTTCTGTAGGGATGTTACAATTTGCAACAGGTCCTGGGCGTGCAAGGGGGTCGACTCCGCACTGGGAGCTAACTGCATTAAGGTGTGCAGTAATGACAAATGCAAATTGCTGTAGGCCTGGCGATTTGAGACCAACGGGGCAAGCACAACCCAACGCAATAAACCTGCCAGAGGAGTTGCAAAAGGCATTGCGATGGCGCCAGCAGGTAATACAAGAGCCTGTTGAGGCGCTTGGCACAGCAACGGGTTCTCAGTCGTCCACTCTGTTATGGCATCCAGGAGTGCGTCGGGCGGGGGCGTCAGAACACCCCCACGCTTATCGTTAAGGTAAAGATCGGCCACAGCAACCATAAAGTTAGCTGCAAAGTGTGGGCCCACCATCGGCAGTTGCTTTAGTTGATCAGGCGTTTTGCGCGAGAACGATATAAAATCGCTAACAATGCTCTGGGCAACTTCTAAGCTTGGCGGCGATTTGCAGCCAACTTGTTGCATCCATGTTCCTGCCGAGGAAAGTAGCGGAGCCACCGAACCCGAAACCGCAGTGCTGATAAGTCTCGACAAGAGCCTAGAGCGCTGTGGCGTCAAGTGGCTGCCAAATAGAGATAGAAATATTGCATTTCGTGTTGCATCCCGGCCTGGTCTCGAGAAGTACTCAATGAGCGCCAGAATCAACTGAAACTCTTGGTATATATTCATTTGGCTTATGCCCAGCGTTTGCATTTTGCGCACGTCTCCATCCTTGCTGCGCTCTAAGAAAATGAACTCGGAAATTATCTGCATTGCCAAGTTTTGTTTATTTCGGCTCGCAATGAGACTCTCTGAAACAACAGAAACATTACAGCACATAAAACAGATTCATAGAAATGTTAAGCAGGTACCAACCTAGCCGGGAAAGTGCCTCAACTGCGCACATTGGATAGTCTAATTTGCGCAGACTTATTTTACCATCTCCTATGGCAGCCATTAGTTTAAAAAATTTTAATTGTTAATGTTATCTGCGCGTCTTTGTATTTTTTACAGTTCAATGTCAATTGTTTGCGAGACTGCAGCTCAAACAGCTGATTCAGCTATCGATAATCGTATTGGCTTTTCAAAATATCGATAAGTATCGATGCGAATGCGCGGGGTATTTAAAATAACTTGAATGATTATTCGACTAAACTACTAAATTTCTCATAAATTAGTGTGAAAGCTGCCAATTGGAGATATTTTATGAACTGCTTCTCAGGTATTTATATAAAAATTAGTGAAAATTTCTTCCAAGCCGTTACAAATGGCTAGAAATCCCATTCAGCTTATTTGAACAGCAAAATAAAAAATAATTATTTGGAAAAAGACAGCAATATCATTTATTTTGATCAATGGTAAAAGTTCTTTCGTAGCGTCCTATTTCCAATCAATTAATCCCAAATATTAATTATATACTCGTGTGTATATAGCGCTATCTTTATTGCATGTATTGATTATGAAATAAAATTGGCGTACTAAGGCCCGTAAGTAATTGAGTTAAACTTTTTTAACAACAATCTACAAATGTGGAAACAAAAGTCTATATTAGGTGAGATGAGGCTACGGGCCTAAAATTAAAATCTATGAAAAACTTTAAATGATCAAAAGTCCTTTTGATCAATATTTTGTTAAATAAGATTGTTTCCCAAAGAACATTTGACGATTAACTTTCAGTTGAATTGCCGAAAGCTAAATAAAATAATTAAAATGGCAAAAGGTATCGAATTGGGGCGGCCCATTCTGAAATTAGATATTATTAAAAGCCAATTCACAACACATAGGCATGTTAATAAATATACATACATATGATAAAGAACTTTTAAAAAATACTATTGTTTGAAAAGTATTGAACAAAAAATGAATACATACTCGTATCTTGTGTTCGTTTGTGTCCGATTATGTGTGAGACAATAATGTCAATGTACCTTATATAAGTTTAATGCTAATTGTAAGTCATGCTGCTCAATACACATTGTATTGTAATGGCAGTCTAGTGTTTTCGCTATCGCTGCAACAAATATAAGCTGGTTGCAGAGACACGCGCACCACATTTAGATCGACATTGGGAGTTTACTTAGAGCTAATTCAGAGACAATATTTATGTGGAATTACGCATTCGAGGATCGCACTTACATATATGAGGACAAGAATATCTTAACGATTAGAAACTTTTAAATGTTGAACACTGCGCATAGGCAGAAATAAACTATTGCATATACTCTACAATTAAAAGGTATCCATATTTTGAGCTATCGAAAATGGCTTTTGACTAAGAAACCCGAATTTTGTATGCTTAAATTAAGTCCGAGTGCAATCCTCTATTATGCATATGTTCCACACAAACAAATCTGTATGCGTATGCGGATTTAGGTCATGTTCCACGAAGACGACGACGAGCTGGACGAACAGTCGTCGCTCTCTGTTGTTGCACTGCTGCCCGTGGGCTTCGGGCCCCAAATACGCACGGTGGCATCATCGCTAGCGCTGGCTAGTAAGGACGGATACACTGGATTCCACGATACGCAGTTAACCGTCTTGGTGTGACCGGCCAACTTGGCCAGAGGCTCCTCTCGCTTCAGATGCCAAATGTACACAACCTTGTCCTCGCTGCCGCTAGCCACGAAGCTCTCGTTAACGCCACCAAAGCAAGAATGAATGGCAAAGTTGCTCTGCCTTATTCCCTGAAAACGTCGCAACAGACACTTGTCCTCGATGTCCCAGAGATGCAGTCCCTGATTGGATACATTCAGCAAGGCCAAGCGATCCGCCGAATTGATGCTGAACGTCATAATTGGATGTGACTCGCGCAGTATATCAAAATCCGAGCGTGGATTATCGAAATTATAGCTGAAATGCCAATTGCAGAACTAAACTTTGCAAAGAAAGGATACTTGGATTCTACGTTTGATACTCACCCTCGTAAGCGATAGTGATTATCGGCTGCCAATATGGTTTTGTTATCCGCCCGGAAGGCAACGCTGTTGACTCGTACTCCCTCCCAGGAATCGATTAAAGTGCCGTTCAGATCACACAGATAGAGCTGACCCTTTTGACCGCCGCAAACGAAATGATTGCCATCGCGACTAAAGCTGCCGCACGCCAGACTGTCCTCCAGGGATTGTGAGAACTTTACAACTAGCTTTCCATCGTCGACATTCCAGATGAATAGCTCATGGGACTCCTCATTGCCGCCAACTAGAATAAGTTTCGAGTCTGGACTCCAGCTGACGAAGCTAACATTTAGCTGGGCCTGACCATCGAGCACACGGCGATGTTTAAGCATCAGCTTGTATGGATCTACATCCCAGATGATCACAGTGGAGTCTTTGCTGCCAGTGGCCAGCTTAAGGCCATCGGGGGAGAACTTGCAGAACCAAACCTCATCGCAATGGTCGGTGAGCACTTGGATTGTCTGCATGGGAAAACCATCCGTGGTGCAGCAGTGATCTGTCAGCAACGATACTGTCTGCAAATTGGTCTCCCAGGCCATATCGTGACACGGGCAGTTCTGGCTTTGCAGTTCAACCGCCTGTTGGAGCAGAGTGCGCAGGCGTCGGGGCGACATCATCACCGATGGCGGCATAAATGTCTGCAGGCGTTCCATAACAAGGGCACGAGATGCAATGCCCTTGCCCTCCCATTTCGCCCGTTGGTAGAGGTCATGATTGGTCGAACACATCATATAGGAGGATAACTGATGCACACGCAAAATGTTGTGCTGCAGTGGAGTCAGTTCGTTGCGCAGCACGTGCAAAGCGTCCAACGGGTTGCCATCATCCAAATGCTCCAAATATTTCTGCTCTAGCAATATAAACTTCATTTCGGTTATTGTTGATGATTTCCCATTATCGATCAATGGCTCCAAATCCTGAAAATTAATGCAAATTAACCAAAGATCTTATAAACCATAAAAATAACAATTAGGGTATTCAGAAAATTTAAAAAAAGTAATAATTTTTTTTTTAAACTTTCAGTTATTTAACTAAAGTTCGAATCTAACAAATGACAATTTTAGTGATTGATTTAGTGATTAGGACAGATTTTAAATCTAAATAAAGAGATACAAATTATTTTAAATGATTAAATTGATCTTTTACGGTTGGTTTCACTCGCTAGCTAAATGTGTAATAAATTGATCACTTTACCATAGTTTTTGAATACCCCAAATATTCAAAGTATTACATTATTGTACATAAACTGTAAGAGTCCCAATACCTAATCTGTCAAAAATTCATATACACGAATTCCATTCACTCCATCCCTGACAATGGCCCTTACCTTGAGATCAGCATCCGCTTTGTTCCAGTCGCCAACCAAGACATGCTCCCTAAATTTGGTAGCTGATGGATGCTCCAAATAACAGTTGGATTCAACCATTAGAGTCTTCACTGACTTCTCAAGGCCAACGTCGTGCAGATACTGGCCAATCAAACGTATTATCTCCTGATTTGACTTGTCCAAGTGAATGCCACTGTATCCGCTGTTATTCTCACGATTGTTCTCCCCATCAAGCGGACAGCTGCCATTATTGTTGGCGGCAAATCCATTGTGTTTCGCGTCATGTCCGTTTGTGGTATTATTGCTGTGGCCGCTGGACGGCTGAGCAACCTCATCTGCGGCTCCATCACCAGCAGCGTCGCCGCCCTCGTTGGTCACATGAGCCGTGCCAGCAGGCAACTCCACAGCGGAACCAGCGCCATCCGCAGAGCCAGTGGCGGCACCGGATGTGGAGGATGACAACGCTGTTGTATTCTGCATATTCATAGCCGAATCTCTACCACTGTTGCTGCTAATATCGTTGGTATTCCTGATATTGCTGTTGTTGTTGCGTGTTTGTGTGTCCGTCGCGGACGAGTTCTGGGTCGGTCTCTGTGAGTCCGAATTCGCTTTCCGGCTTCCGGTTTGCTGCGCGTCACTTCTCCGTTCAGATGCACTCGAGGCACTCGAGACGAGCTGTTCGGCCGCTCTGGATGTGGATGCTGCGTTCGAATCTACAACTGGAACTGAAATTGATCCTCCTGAGCGACGTCCCTTTTTGCGCGGCGGCTGGTCCCCGGCTGAGGCACCAGTTGCAGCAGCCTTTTTGTTCTTTCTATCAATTTTGAGTACTTTATGGGAACCGCACGGCAACAAGCAGCCACTCTACCACTTCTCCGACTGTCGACTGTCTGTCCCCCGGGCACCTAATTATCCAGCCTTAGTCAGCCTTCTTTTTTTTGCAACACACGTCCTCCAGGGTGATCAGGATCTTGGGATCGTCTATTTAGATGAGCTGCGATTCACTGTAAAGCCTGTTTAAATAATATAATAATTAAATTACTACTTTATGACAATAAAGTACAGCATTATACGGAGCGGCGGTGGGCACCAAATCTGAATTCGGGAGCAAAACAACAAAAACTACAACAACATCAGCAACAACAACCCTAATAGAGTCTACCTACTTTGCTCGCAAGTCTGTTGTGCGACTTCACTGCGCCGAATGGGCAGTATAAAGTTGGGAGCAGCCGCTAGCTCCCGGGGCCCATGCGTGCCCACCGCTGATATAGAGAATATATAGAAGGAAACTATTCGACCAAAATAATGAAAACCTTGTGGTATATTTTAATTTGCGCCGTTTGCTAATTATTCAATATTTCATTGAATTATTCTTTAAATTCCTCGAGGAAATGGTCTTTTATATTAATCTTATCTTTCTTCTTTTTTTTGTTGATTTTCCGAAATCAATTAATTGTAAAATGAAACCTTTGTGTCTATAAAATTGATTTCTGATCAACAAGCAATAAAAATGGCATTGCATTGCCAATTATCAATATATTTAATCAATAATATAATTTCATTTATTAAATGCACAGCGTAAATATATTATTTTATAACAAAATGAACAGATACCAAAGCAATTGAGCTACAACACAAATGTACATACGTTTGTATGAATGGGTATGTATCTACATCAACGATGAAAAAATATACCCCAATCATAATGTAAATTGCATTATACAAACCCTTCAGACTTTAAATTCCTTTTCCTTCTCGTTGTTGTAATATTTTGACACTTTGTTGTTATTTTTCTAATAATTCTGCCAGCGTCGACCGTCCGCTGCTCGAGCGACGCAAGCAGAATTACTTTTCGTCTGTTTCTGTTCGTTTCTCTTGTTTCGTTGCGTGCCGACGTCCAAAAAAATGCACGTCGTGCGTGCGCTGCTTAAGCGACGCAGGCAGAGGCTGTTTCTGCTCGTTTCTTTTTGTTTCTTTCTCTCTCTATCATACAAGTTTTCGGCCGATTTTGACGTCGCCAAAAATTGTGCGACGGAGGCAGAAGCTGTTTCTGTTCGCTTTTTTGTTTCCGTCTCTGTCAAGCAAACGTCAAACGTTGCCGCAGGCAGCGGGATTGATGCAACAAAACGAAGCAAGCAGACGTGTCAAAAGAAATAAAGTGACATTGTCATTTTTATTGCTGCGCTGCCGTCTGCTGCTACTGTTTAATAAATCGTAAGTGTTTTGTTATTTAATTTTTTTATTTTGTGTATAGAAAACTAACGCATTGATTTTTAATTTAGATTATGAACTGAACTTTGAGGAATGCAAGGAGCTTCGTCTGGAATTTTATTTTCTGAAGGCGGTGGTCAATGGCTTTAGTGGGAGCTGTGTTTCATTTTCAAGGCAAACTGGTAAAATTAAGCAAGTAAAAAAAAAAATATAAAACAAAAATGTAAAACAAAATATTGAATAAAAAACATATTAAAAATAAAAAAATTAATTTTTTTAATTTTTATTAATTTTTTTCAATTGTTGAGGAATCCTTAAGGAATTTTATTAAAAAAACGTTAGGGAATCATTGAGGAATTTTCAGCAAAATTCCTGGTCGATTCCCTAGAGAAAATGGCTTAAGAATCGTTAGGGAATCATTGAGGAATTCTCGGCAGAGTTCCCTAAGGTTTCCCTAACGGGAAACGTAAGGGAATCACTATTGAGTGTTCCCTATTCCTCAATCGTAGGACATCACAATGTTAAATTCCCTAAGGATTTTCATACAAAATCCCTAAGGATTCCTTAGGCATAGGGAACCATTCCCAAATGATTCCTTTGACATTCCTTTGTGAATGTGACTGAAGGGAAGCTACGCATGTATACATACATGAGCATGCATTTCAACATATACATGCATATGTACATATGTAGGTATATACATGTGTACCAAATGCATTTGCTGCTCTTATAAATACAGGTTCGGCTATCCATAACGCAACATCATCAGCCCGAACACCATCATCGGGTTTTAACACACAGACACAAGGCGAGAGCTACCTAAAGTGAAGAAGAAGAAGACGTGTGTGCCAGAAAGGGCACAATTGCATTCAAAACAAAAACAAAGTAGAAACAAAGCTGCTGCTGCTGGTGAAAACTAATACATTAGCACATCTTGGTCGCTCTTTTCATTGTGTAGTTAATGTATGCATGTACATCTGTACATACGCATTCATTTATATTTTTACATATATACATCTGTATTTCGATAGGAATGTGCATATAACCAAACTACATACATGCATCCAATTTATGTATGTACATATTTTCACTTTTTTACTACACTCTATAATCCACAATTAAATGGGTTAAATATTCGACAACTTCCTACTCTTTGTGTCACACACACACACACACACACTTTAAAAACAAAAACGCACTGGCACCCATACATACATATTTATATTATATATGTATGCATACATACGTACGTACATATATCCACCAAACTGTAAATATATACAGCTTATCTTATTTCACTTCTTCATTTCGTTTTGAACGTTCTTTTCGCATACATTAGCATGTAGTTTTTCTCAGTTAATGATAGTTTACAACTTTAAGTATTCCCCCAACAAACAACGACGTATGTATGATGAATTTTTATATGAATCTTCAACTAAAAACAACGACAAATGGTCACACAATAAATTAGGGTTGTTGATAATATATCAAAATATCAATGTATCGATATTCTTATAAAAAAAATGATATATTTATATCGTGATATTGGATTTACCGATATATCGAGCATGCGATTTTTTCGATATTTTTGTAGTGAGAGAAAAAAAATGGATACAAAATTTATAAAAACAAACTAAAGTGACATATTCATGAAGTGCACAGTATTACCTATTTTTTAGGAAAAAAGTTTAAAAAAATATCAAAAATATCAATGTTTCAAAGCGATATATTATATATAATTTTGATATTTTTTAAAACAAAATATCATTGATACGATATATTAAATAGATAAAACGAAAAACTCGCAAAAACTGTGAACGAAGAAAGCAATTATTTTTTGCAGTCTGGCAACACTTGCATTTATCTCCTTATGATTTTTTCATGGGTTAGCATTGCAAATTCAAAAGAGTTTCAAGAGATTTGTAATTAGACCTAAGTTGAAGTATGCTGCCACTATCTGGATGAGGAGGATAAATTAATTAATTTTCTATGAGAGGGCGCTCTAGAATTAAATCTGTGGCAGCACCGTCCGCTACCAGTCGGTGACGAGAATTGATATCGATTATGGTACCGGATCTAAACATGGCTAGGCGCGAATTTTAAATTTGTTTTAAGCTCCTTTAGAAATAAATATAATTTAATGACAACAAAAAAATTATGATCTAGATAAAATAAAGGAGATCATGTTATTGAATGTTGGGAGCTCTTTATGCTTCGGGAAGTAAAGTTGATAAAATTAATTCTATATCCATAATTAAAAATTCGACAAAAATATAACAATAAGTTAAAAGTATATCAAAAAAGGATTCTTAAAAAAAAAATAGTTAAATATAAACATCGTTCATACTTGGCATACTTGGAGTTTCTTTACATTCTGCTGTGATTTGAATGCGTACTCGATTTTCGTGCTACGAACACAATTTATTGAAGCTAAAAATATTAACAAAATATATAGTCAACGACTTTTAACAAGTTTACTAGTATACAAGCAAAAATTAATTTAAGTTTGTGTGGACTTAAACCGTTTTCCTTCGATTGGCCAATATACTTGTGATGAAGAATTCTCCGGCTTTGTAAGAGCTACGGACAAGTGGACCACTGGCAGTATACAGAAAGCCCAGCTCATTGCCTCGCTGTTCCCAGTGCTTAAATTTCTCAGGAGTAACATATTCGATAACCTTAAGATGCTTTTTTGTAGGCTGCATATACTGGCCTAGGGTTAAGCATTCAACCCCGACTTCCCGGAGATCCAAGAGAGTCTGCTCAACTTCTGCATCAGTTTCTCCAAGGCCCAACATTATTGAGCTCTTTGTAATGAGATTCGGATTAATCAGCTTGGCTTCGCGCAAAACTTTCAGAGTTTGCCTATAGTGTGCCCGACGATCTCGCACGTACGGTGTCAGTTTCTCCACAGTTTCGATGTTGTGTGCGTAGACATCGAGGCCACAGCTGGCAATAGTCCGCACACAGTTCATATCACCGCGAAAGTCCGGTACCAGGCATTCAACAAATATATTCGAATTACTGCAAGCAAATGGATTGTTTACAACATACATACTAATTTATTTGTAGTAAATCAATGTAACAACTTACCGTGCTTTAATTTCTCGTACCGTCTCTGCAATATGCTTTGAGCCACCGTCCGGTAGATCTACAATATTGGATATAAATTAGAATTGTAATGAAGAAAATTAAATTGTTTATACACTAAGACGGAAACCAACCATCACGATCAACAGATGTCAACACTATATAATCCAAGCCCCACGAGGAAATGGCCTTCGCGGTGTTCACAGGCTCGTTCACATCTAGTGGTGGCGGCGCACGAGCCGTTTTTACCGAACAAAATCGACAGCCACGGGTGCAAGTGTCTCCCATGAGCTGTAATCAACTTAATGCGTTATGCTATCAGCAAATGTCAGCGGGGTCAACGAGGTCTCACCATAATTGTTGCTGTCTGGGTGCCATGCTCGCCGCCACCCCAGCACTCGCCGATGTTGGGGCATCGTGCCTCCTCGCACACTGTTGACAGCTTCAGATCACGCAGCTGCGACTTGATTTTTGCAAAATTCTTGCCCACTGGAATTGTTGTCTTCAACCAAGGCGGCAAGCGTAGGTATTGATTCTCTCCCTTCTCGCGACGCAATTTGCCATCATAATTGTCCCAGTCTTCCTTCGCATTGTCGGAATTTTGAACAAAATCTTGAAAATTTGGTCCTTTAGAAAGACGATCTCGTATTTCTTCCAGCTTTTCGGCGCGTGTCGAGGCTGCTCTCTGCAAAACAAGCCAAAAATCTTATTTATGTAAATAACGTTCACCCACTTGAAAAGGTCAGCTAATTTGTATGCTACATACCATGAGAACAGCTGGGGGAGAGTTTAGCTTTCGTAACATTTTGTGTAAACAAATATTTAACCAATAACAGCAAAATTACTTAAATCTTACGAAATAAAAAAATAGTCATATAAATATTTACTAGAGCTGCAAGATAATCGATTACCTTGTTCACTTTCGATAGTGAATAATTACATGGCTTCAATATATCGATAGTCAGCAATTTATTATTAAAATTAATTATTAAATAAGTTTAAAGAAATTTAAAATAAATTGTATTTTTTATTTGATTTACGTGGAAGTTTTAAGATAAAGATAAAACAAATGCATCGACCAAAATTAATGCATCGAAAATACAATCGCTTAGTTATCGAAAGTGAGCGTACTTTTCAAAAATCAAAAGTTAAAACAATTTAAATTCAATGTTACGTTATTATTAATAAACAGAATTTATAAATTCAGCGTAAATTATTAAAAATTCTTTAATGAAATGCAATTATGTACATATGTATGTATGTATTTGTTTATTGATTGATAAGCAAATGTACTTAACATGTACATTATTTAAAAGAGTATACAAAAAAGAATATAAATACAAATGTTTTAAACCGATAAAAAGTACTTATGAAATTAGACAATTATTAAGTTACTTTTTGAAAGTTGCCAATTTTGGACGGAAAATATAGTCCAATATGTATGTGGACGCAAGTTGGTGAAAAGAATAACCATTATTGATGCCTGCTTAGCACATAAGTTTTGGTTCAGTTTCACGGTGGTGGGCAGGGTTTATTAACCTTTTGATGCAATTACACGCATCTCATGCGATGCTTCAGCTATAACTGCTTATAACATGGATTTCTATGTCAGCATGTGATGTGTCTAAATTCAACTTAAGATGCGGAATAACTTATTTAAATGTTAACTGCGAAAAAACGAACAAAAAAGTATTCAAAAAAGGCATGGGTATAATTTAAAATTTAAAGATAAAAAACAAATTCTTATTGCTATAGCGATTTTCGTTGCATTTCTGTGTCATTGGGCTTCACTGAGCCAACATGTTCTTATTGCATGTGAAGCACAAGTTTTATAATTTTGTGTCCTAGAAACGATCCTTGGATGTAGCGCTATACTCTAGTTCGTTCAGATTTTGAATCTCCTGAAGCTCCTGGAATTTTTCGTGGTCCCGAATGTGCGCGTAATTTGCGGAAAGACACATCAGATAGTGGACAAGACTGAGGATCACCAGGAGGGTCGAGAGCGTTGCCAAAATAAACATGACTTCAGCGTTCTCAACACCATCTTTGCAAAATGCCTTGATCTCGTATTTTTCGCACACCTTCATGTCCTCGAGTTTGGTGTTGGGAGGAAACATGAAATCTAGAAAGTGTAATAAAATAAAATGTACTATTAAGTTGATATTTAATCTCAAGATAATGACTTACGAAATTGGGTCAAATCAATGCAACTCAGAGACTGCTCCACACTCGAGCACATGTTCCAGAACATGGTGTAAATAAATGTCACGATGACCAAGAAGCACAAAATAAGTGTCCACACGAAGTTCAGCAAATATGTAATGCCCATCAGAACTGCACAGGAAATGCGACCGCCAACTCTAGATCGCCACGCCCTGTAGACCTTATAGCGAGTGGCGCCCGTTGCTAGAAAGCCCACAAACAAGATCATAAATCCGAGAGCAGCCATGCCAGCGGCAATTATAACGAATATCATTTGCACTGCCTCGATCCTGAAAGAAGAGTTATAACAAATTAACGAGTTAAAAGCCACAATTAGTCGTGGAAGACTTACCATATCAGACGCAGGTGAAACACCTGATCCATCATGATTACTGTTAGCGACGCCCCTCTGTACATGGTGCCGCAGAAGATTCCAACGCCCAGCAGACACATGAGGGTCGCTATCAGCGTTGCATACGGAATGCGTGCCATACATGACTGGCAACAGTCGGCTGAAAGAGACAACACAGCGAATAATTGAAGTGAAAAGATGCATCTCTAAACTAAAACAATTAAACAAAAGCAATTACAATTACAATATGCTAGGCATAACTCAAAAGTTGCAATACTCTGCCGTGGCGAAGGTGAGGAACTTATGATTACAAACTTAGATAAGACAAGCACAGTGTAATGTGATGTGATAAAGCCATAGAAAATGGAACATTTACGGTGTACGGTGAACCACTGTGATTATTATGTTTGGTTGTTGTTGTTGTTGCTGTTTAAGGTTATCGTTTATCGAATTGTCCTACCTTCACCGCCGCGTTCTGTGTACCTGTCCAGAGAGTGCTCCGACTGGTAGGCGCTGTGTCGCCGATTCTGGTACGGATTATTGTTATAGGCGCGAGTTAATACCCCACCGTCGTCTTCGAAATTCGTTTCGAGCAAAATCTCTTCGCGTGGATCCCGCACACGATCACGGTTATTGTAATTGCCTTTTCCGGCCATATTGCAAAACGGAATGGCCTCTTATTAGAATTAAAGAATTTGTTTAGCTTTTATTATTTGCAGCAGCCACAAAAGATCGAAATGGAAAGCTCTTTCCGCGCGTATTGCATATTTTTCAATGAACTTAACTTAACGCAAAAGTGAATCACTCTCTCGGAGGCGTCATTGAACACAATCGCATTGAAGCGACTCTCTTAACTTCCATATAAATACTCGTATGTATCTAGTGTGCCCTTCTCCCAGAGAGCCAATTGAGATAGCAGCTAGTCGAACTCGACTGTGACTCCATTCTGTGCTCGAATGAGCTGTCCACTTTTGACTCACTCTTCAACTTTCGTGGCGAGCGAATTAGCGTTTGTTGTTGGTGGAACTGAGGTGCGGCTGAAGCCAGTTTGATTGTGTCTGAGAGTTAGTTATCTCACAACACAGCTTATCAGTGTGCCTCTCTTTCGATATCCGATGAGAGCAACAACATTGTTGCCTAACCGCTTACTCAACTGGCAACTGGTCTTTCGAGTTCGAATGTTACAACAGCGCTCAGTCTCTTCTTAATCAATCAAAATTCTCAATTAAGAGGCCATATTTGCACATACATATGAATGTATATATGTATGTAAATGCATATGGCATATGTTGCTTGAACATCGGTCAATTCAATTGGTCAAAGTGACAATAGGATCTGATCTCTGGATCAGAGATAATTGTAAATTAAAAATAATTTACATTAGTGAAAGCAGGTTCATAGCTTGCAACTAGTAAAAATATAAAAAAAAACATCGAGACCATTAAAAGATACATATTTAAAAAGAAATTCAAACACATTATACATCATTGTTATACTTTAGTTATGGTAGGTGTTTAGAAGCATAGTATTTAGTTTGATCTTAGGTAAAAATAACCAGCCAGATTCACAATCTGTGAAATTGTTTGAGATATCTAAAAAAATAAACAATTTTCTTTTTTAATCAAAGTTAATTTTCTACATATATAAAATAGTGTCAGCATTATATTAATACACCTTCCGGTTCAAAAGCCATTTTACATTCAACTTTTATTTTTCAACTTTTATAGTAAAGATTGAAAAATAACTTTTATTTTTAATTTTTATTATAAAAATTGCAAATAAGAGTTAACATATTTTTTTCCGACTGAACTCTTAATTGCAATCCCTGAAAAAAATACACACTTCAACTGCAATACATTAATTTTTGCAACTGTTTATGCTGTATGAAGTTTGCCACGCCTTCTTCAATGCATTACACCAGCGGTGGGCACGCATGGGCTCCGATACCTAGCGGCTGCTCCTGAATTCAGATTTCGTGCCCACCGCTGCATTACACCATTTGTGGAAAAATGATATTATCCTATCCAGGGGTACTCAAAAATATGTAAACATACATAACGCAAAGGAAGCGCAGAACATCCGCTTAACGGATTATTATAGTTTAAAAAGAACCGTTAACGAGAGCTGACCGCCACTTCGAACTGACCAAAAGTTATGCCTCAATGTGTAACAAGAAAATATTTAAACGCGTAAAACTGTTATTTTAATATTTTAAACTTTTAATATTATGGTTCCACTCTTATATTACACTATGTTTTATACATGCAAATTTAAGACAAATTTAACACTTACGCATTTTGCGGCTTTAGCTTTATTTCAAAAATAAAATTAGAAGACCAATTAGAAATTCAACTAATCTGACGGTGTGCAATTTTGTTACAGTTACTATGTTTACATGCGTACGAACATAGTAAATACGTGTGTGAATGCTCAATGAGTGTGGCTTGAGTTTGTTGTTATACACAAAAGCCAACTCAAACCAGTTTTTGAGCTGGGGGCGAGACGAGACTTTGCGCGACCAACAAAACGACACTTGCCAATCACCAAATGCAAGTTGGGCTTTATTCGTGGCGATCTGTTTATGTATTTTAATTAAGTATTATATACAGTTATCATGTTTCACACATATTTAATTATTGCGCCCCAAATACACAATTAAAACAAAACAAACTTAAATCGAGCTGTGCTTGCTCGCACACACACACACACACACACAGACAAAAACACTAAATTGCAGAGGTGGAGAAACATCGAGTGAAACATCGATGTCATCGATGTTTGCAAAACATCGGAGCCATTCGATGTTTGGTAGGCCACTATCGAATGTTTTATGTACAAAAAAAATAAACGATCCAGATAATTCGAAACTTTAAATTATTCCAAGGTAAGAATGTCGAAATATTATGAGAAATATGTTTAATAACAATCTCAATTACAGATGAGCACTGATGACATAGCTTAAAAGCCGTTCCCAAAAAATTGTTTATGTGTTCATCAAGCCAGACACACACCTCTAATGCCATTAAGAGACACTGTTGCAAACCGTGTGGCAATCCTGGCTGCCAGAAAATGTCTGGCAACCATCTTACCACAGAAAAAGTTCAGTTAATTTTTGAATTTAATTTTTTTAGTTGGAATTAATTAAAAACAGCGTTAGCCCCATGTGAAAAGAACATAAAAAAACGGGCATTACAATTTTAACCTTTATTTGATCTGATTGCAAATTTAAATTGTGTACCTAACTTTTCATATAATTATTTAAAATCAAATACAAAGTAATTAATATAAAATATATTTATATAAAGCAAGCGACTATTTTATAATACAAATGCATTTTACTTTTTTCTTAAAACACGATTAATATATATGTATAAATGATTCGCTTTTTAGATTAGCATGCGATTGTGCCAAGGCGCAGGAGTTGTCGGCTTGGAATTAATCGCATTGCAGTCAAATTTTTTGCTACCGATCAGAGGGGCAGACTTTAATTTCATCTGCACCTGGGGCAGTTGTGAAAGTCGATCCCTAACCGCTAACGGTAGGTCGTCATGATCCGGAAAGTGGGTGGATACTCCGTTTGGCTGCGTGTATGTGACGCCCCCACCTTGGGCTTCTGGTATCACTGAAATCACCGATCCATCATAGAATTGCACTTGCACAACACCATGGGACAGCTGAAATAAACCAATGAGTCATTGCTTCCCTATGATCCTTATGCTTAGAACCTACCTCAGTGGCAGAGCCTACGCCTGGTATATTCAACCGCTTAATGGGCACGTTTTGCTGGGCTGCTAGCATCTGGGAGCCAATTGAATCGCTTCCACTGCGCATCGATGAAATGGTGCTAATGGAAAAGTTGATGGAACCCTAAAAATATAAAATTATATTAATTGTCCATTGAAATGACTTGTTATGACTTTCACCTGTTGTGATTTGGGCGTGGAGTAAGCAAAATTAGTGGTATCCCGTAGGCCTTCCAAACGTTGTGATGGCGGCATCTGTGCGATCGGCGGCCGACGACCAATTGTAACGGGAAAGCAGGTGTTGCTCCCAGTCTGGGCGAGCTCCAGAGCATTACAGATGCTGAGACAGTGCGCAAAGCACTCATTGCTGTGATCAATGAGTCGCTTTGCCTCGGGGCTCGTGTGATCCGAGAGCAGCACGCCGTGAGCATCACATACTTTAATACCTTCACTTGCCGACTTTGTCAGCTTGGCCCCAGAGTAATAGTTCATCTCAAAGTCAGCCAGGTTTTCCATCAGGTGGCATTTTGCCAAGGTACTGAAGTATGTCACCTTTGGAGTTTTGCTCTTCACCAAGCCCACAAATCGAGCCGCATAAACATATTTCTTCCAGTGTTTGCTCGGCAAATTGTCGTAGTCATAAGTGAAATCCTGGCCGCCTAAATGATGCTCCGATGGTTGCTCCCGAATGGGCAGTCCTCTGAAAACAGCAGAGATCGTAACGAATGTGATTTTATTTTATTTTTTTTTTTTTTAATATTAAAATAACTTAAAAATAAGTTTAGTTTCTCGGGCTCAAATTACAAATTATAAAATAATACAATTTCAATTTATACATTATAATCTTTGAATTACAATTCAATTTCTATGATAATAATTAAGAATTGAAGGCAGTAGTTATTACATATGCGTGTATAATGTGTATATAAATATTGAAATTGAAATATAATTTTGTTTTACACTTTTCTAAGATCTACACATTTTTTAAGTTTGATTTAAGAACTCATAACTCTTATTTATGGTCCTTGGGTATCTTTTCTAGTTGGCACCCATATTAATGGTTTCTTGTTACTTACCTTCCCGGATCCGGTTGGTATATTACAATGCGGCGTCCATCGTTGGAGATGCGGCAAACATCAATAATGCGATCTTCGTTCATTTTACTCTTGCACTTAATAAACTCAATTACCACTTCTCCGTTTGCCACAATACTCATAATGGCATTTTTCGTTTTATACCGCGTGGGTTGCAATCGGAGAGTGTTTAGCGGTGGCACCGAGATTCGCTCTTTGTTCTCTCTCCCAGCATTACGGATTACCAGCCCAGGTGCAACAGCTGGCGTGGAATGTGCCAAGAAATGTCCATTCTGCTGGGCACCATTGCCCATCCTCTGCCAGTCCATATCCGTGCTGTCGAACGGTGCCTGCTTTGAGTACTTATCCCGCTGTTCTTGATAATATCCGTATTCCTCTTGAATCTGCGGCAACATGTTTTGTGTGGATTGTTGTTCCACCGAACGCAACCGATGGGAGTTCTTTGAATCATCTACAAAAATAATTTATTAATTTAACACAAATAAAAGCATATCTTCACTGTCAACCCGACAGATTGGTTGAGATATCTTAAGAAACAAGTATTTCATGGAAGAGCTAGATTTGCATCCGATCGTTCCTATGCCAGATTCGGAAGAGAGACGTATCTGCATCGAATATCACCACATTAATAGAAAGGCTGAGACGATATCGATTCAGATCTTCGTTTTAATCAAGAAAACATATATACTTTAAGGGAACTGCCGAATAAAATTTATATTTCTCATGCAAGGGTATAAAACGCAACCCCCCAATTAAGTCGTCGTACTTACTGCTTGCAAATGTGACGATTCCGCTGTCGCCGCTGGCCATGCTCTGGCTGTACGCATCCGACGCGCCAGGCGTTGAGTACTGTGATATTGTGCTTCCAGCAGCCTTCAGCATGAATGGGTGTCTGAGCACTTGCTCGAGTGAGATGCGTTCGTGCGGATTCTTCCTGAGAAGTTTATCAATTAAATCGCGCACTTCATAGGACAAATGCGTGGGCATTGTGTAGTCGGAATGAACCACCTTATTGAGTGTGGACTGTACAGCGTCGGTGTCGAAGGGCGGTCGCCCAACCAGAAGCGTGTATAGCATGCAGCCCACACTCCAGAGATCGGCTGGCAAGCCGTGTGACAAATGAGAGACGACTTCTGGCGAAATATAATTTGGGGTTCCACACATGGTCATGTGTCTTTCGTCGGGTCGCTTTAATTGCGTGGCAAGACCAAAGTCGGCTATTTTCACCTGCATATCTCGGCTGAGCAGCAAGTTGGACAGCGATATGTCGCGATGCATGATGTTGTGTGAGTGCAAGTACAGCAGACCAGCTACCACCTGTCGAAGAATGGACGCGGCTTCCTCCTCAGTAAAGGGACGTTTCATTTGCTGGTTCATGTACCGATGCAGTTCCCCGTTGTCGGCCAATTCCAACACTAAATACACATAGTTGGCGTCTTGGAAGAACGTGTACAGCTGCAACACAGACGGGTGCTTCAGGCGGGAATGAATTTCCACCTCTTGCCGAACTCGGTTCGACAATCCCGAGCCCTGTATGAGCTTCTTGTCAATCTGCCAAAATATTAATCATGATTAATTCTCATGCTTCTATTTAAAATGTCTGTCGCTGTCGATTTACCATTTTGATGGCCACGTCTTGATGTGTACGCAGGCATTTTGCCTTGTAAACACGAGCGAATCCTCCTTTGCCCAGTAGGTGCTGTACTTCGAATTCCTGTGGACACAAAACATTTATTACAATTGCGGTATGATAAAGGCAGCATTCATTATTGTATTTACATCAATTGTTTCTCCATAATTTCGATATGGTAGCATAGTTTACTATGTTTCACTTTCACTTTAAGTTATAGTTTATATAAACAAACAAAATCAAGCCGAAAATCATTTAAAAGGAGAACGCCAACAAAATAGTGTTGAAAAATTTCAAAAATGGATAAGAAAATGCTACAAATAGGGCTATAATGTATCGATGATTTAGTAATTCGCGCGATATCTATCGACCATCGGTATATCAATTTGCAATGAGACGATTTGTAATTTTTTTGTAATAATAACTATTAATTTTCTAATTGAATATTTTAAGTTTAAGATTACTTTTGCAATGTTTATCAATGCACACGATTTTTTTCCGAATTTGTGATTCAACATTGAAAACATCGATAGCTGTAATAATCGATGCAGCCACTATCGCTGTTTGGTATTTCTATATTTTATAAAATACGATTCTTTCTATGATTGAAACTGATAAATAATAAATATATGGCAAATCCAGAAACTAATCAAATATTTCATTTACAACTCATTATCTAAGCATCCATGTACAGGTTCCTGGTGTTGGTCCCGCGATTTCCGATAGGAAAACGTTGGCTCGATATGTTTACGAGTTTTTTAAATTTTTTAAGGAATCCGACCACTAGATATATTTCCAAATCAGTTAATTTAATTTTAGTATACTGCGAGTTTTATTAACGTTCATTACTCAGCCGTTAAAAGAACAATTCCGCATTATTCAAAACAAATGAAACTATATAATTCGTAATAAATAAAATTATTAATGCAATTTATGTATATTTGTGTAATGTGTAAACGGATTGACAGATCGACAGATTTCACTTATTTGAATCTAATTTGTTTACGATTTAAAAACCAAATTTTAATTTGATTTGCGCTTTTGGAGATTAATGTCTTGTTGTTGGAATTCATAATTAAGGATTTTACAAATTTCGTTATTCAAATTGCACAATTTTGTGTTCAATTATTTTCAGTCTCACGCAGATTTCTCTTCATTATATATTAATGTATATACACATGTTTATTTTTAAACTTCTTGATTTATATATTAAAAAATATAAGCTTTTTTTTAAATATATCTGGGTGACTTTAGTACACATTTACTTGATAAATTCCATTTTAACTTTACAATTTAATTTAAATACCTAACAAAATAATTATTTATAGTATTATACGAACAACATATGTTGCTAAACTAATTAATACTATTACTACTAGCTTAATTTAGTATATATGCATATGTATATATATATACATACAAGTATATATAACAATTTATTTAGTGTTAAAATGCTAACCTTTAACTGCTTCACAATTACGCTTTTATTTTGAAACTAAGCGCTGTTTTCTATTTTTCTTGCAAAATAAACACATCAATTTGTTTTCATTTTTAATAGAGTGAAACTCAAACAGAATAATCAAATATCAAATTTAATACACATTGGTTAACTGTGTGTTATATATCTCATGCTCTTTTTTATTGCCAATAGTGTGTGTGTTTGTTGATAGTATGTAATTACTCTAAACATAAAAAAAGTAAGAACAATTGATGCTCCAATAGATTATTTGTTTGAATATATGGTAGCAGAAAATAGTATATACATATTACAATATTATACAGCGGTCAATTTGAAATGCCCGATTTGAAGCAATTCATCACTTTTAAATGTAAACTTAGTTAATCTAGTTTTAAGAGACGACTTAAACAATAGAGTGCTTTGGTAGAGCATGTCAACCCGATCTGAGTCTGCGCACCTGCCAACTATTTGTAATTCGTTACAAAATTAGATATTAACTTTGCCACCAGGCACACTCCACCTCCTCCTGCTCCTCCTCCTCTCGCCGTTTATAGTCTTCCCCTTCATTGAAGTATGAAGCACATAGTAAATGCTAGGCATCCCCCACCATCGCGGCCCCGCGTTGATTGGCTGAACAAATTACACCTGGCGGCAATGTCTCCTGCTGTTCACGCAGCTGGCGACGCCGTTTCTTGCTCCACAGCTCATGACAGTCCTGCCATGTGGGCAATGGTGGCGTTGGCATTCTGTTAAATGAGAAATATAACAATTATCATATTTGAAATCAAACATATCTAAGGAATTTTTCTCTTTCTTTTCTACTACTACATATGTGGTTTTATTAAATGCACTTTTACTTACTCATCCGGGTTGATATTCTTTAGCCATGGCGACCGGAGCGCATCTTCCGCTGTAATGCGTTTGTCTGGATCCAAGTCTAGCATTTTATCGAGCAGGTCAAGTGCCGATGCTGGCATGAACTCAAAATCTTCACGCAAACGCCGGCGATGCGTTTTTTTCTGCTTAAGTGTATGAAAAAGGGGCAGCTTAATTACATTAGGCCAAACGGCAGGAATTGGAGATCCACATATTTTCGATATAGTTTCCAGTTGCGCCATTTCCGCATTGGCTTGAAACAGCGGCCGCTTCAGAAACAATTCACCCAATATGCAGCCACAAGACCACACGTCTATGGACGGCCCGTAACGCTCCTCACCCAACAGTAGCTCCGGTGGTCGATACCAAAGCGTTATGACTTTGTTCGTATAGGGACGCTCTCGGTCATCCGCATTGTACAAACGGGCCAAGCCAAAATCCGCCAGTTTAACTTTGCCCCTAAAAAAATCAAATGATTAGTAAGAGAGAAAAAAGTGAATGACTTCAAATTGTGGAATGATTCTGATCATACTTGTTGTTCATCAGAATATTGGAACATTTGATATCTCGATGAAGGAAATTCTTTTTGTGGCAGTAATTGAGGCCATCTAATAGCTGTTTCATAATGCTCGCATTGTTCTCCTCGTTAAAGTCAACCATTCCAGACTCGAGAAGACCCATGAGATCGTGATCCATATACTCAAACACCAGATAGAAGGAGCCCTTATCCTTGCGAAATTCAACAGCGTCCTGTTTGTCCGTCACGATCTCATGCAAGTTCACAATATTGCGATGATTCAGTTGCCTAAGTATTTTGATTTCGCGCACAGCCGTTATGGGGAAACCTTCCTTTTCGTGCTCCAGACGCACCTTCTTTAGTGCCACCATATCGTTGGTGTGATGATCCCGCGCTTTGTATACCTGAAGCATAAGCATTGGATAAGTAATCGCATGTAAATAGAGCAATATAATTAATACAACCTGTCCATATGTACCCTCGCCAATCTGAGCAATCACTTCGAACACATCGACGCACCGCTCACCCCAATCCCTCACGTTGTTCCTTGAGTCGCGACGATTGAGTATGACTGGTCGTCGACGCGTTGCAGCTTGTGATGCATTTGCATTCGTGTTCACATTAGTGCTGTTGCCATTGCCACCGGGCGTGTCGAAGTCTTCAGGACTATCGATGACATCATCTTCGCCGCTCAGCTCCTCACTGCCCGGTATAACGGGCGGCATGGGCAAATTCAAAAGGCTCTTGTTGGCATTGGCATTCGCTTTGGCGGTAAGAAGGCTCTTCTCCTCGGACGACATCTTTTTATCCGACTTGCACATATCTGGCGGCGATGGCGTTGGTGCATTCACCAAATCGGCTGCATTCATACCCGGTGGCATTGGCAAAGCTGTTAGACTCTTCGGTTTTTGGTTTACATTCGTTTTGAGAGCCACTGTCATTGGAGAGTCATCCGTAACATCAGTACCAACAACATTCGGATTTAGCTTTAGTATTTCATTCTCTCTGTTTGGCATTGGAATGTTGTTGACGTCCAAATCAGGTTTTCCACCGCTTACGATTCCATTCGGCGTCGCACTAGCTGACGATTGTGTTGCCAGAAAAGATGATGAACGATTGTCGGTCACGTTGGGCGTGTTGCCATCCACAGATGAGCTGTTCTCGTTGATGGTCAATGCGCCGTTGCTGTTGCTGTTCTCCTCCTGCCGTTCAATAATCTCCTTTAGCGCCTTTTGTCGCTTGTGGCGATCCTTAACCAACTCGGCAAATAAGCTAGTTTCGCTTATTTTCTTAATGTATTCATCGCGCTTATGCTTTAGATCGCGAGACGCTGGTGAGCGTGAAGGGGAAATGGAGCTACGACTACTGCCTGAACTGGGTGAACGTTTCCGGCTGCTGTTGCGATGATGCTGATGTGGTCTTGGAGAGCGTCTATGGTGATGCGAGCTCGAGCCCGAAACACCAGCCGGCGAAGGTGGCGAAGACTCATAATAGCGCGAGCTGGGCCGCGGAGAACGCGATGTGTAACGCTCAACGGAAATGCCAATCCCACTGCCAGATGCTCTTTTGGAAGACGACCTCGCTGACATTGGAGGCGAAGGCGAGTGAGGAGCTCCATATTTGTTGTGTTTATGACTACTGCTATTACTATGGCGATACATATTTGAATTACTGCCGCCGGATGTGGCTCCTCCAGCACCTGGCGATATACGACCACGCGATAATCGGTGTACGCTTGGACTCCTGTAAAACATTTAAAATTCATATAGAACATATCACACCTCATAATAATTACTACTTACCTGGACACCCGCCGCGAATATCGGTCTCTGCTGTAGCGTTCGTATTTAACCGCATGGTGCCTGCCGTGCTCGAATGTGCCCACAGACGATGACAACGATGCATCACGGCCATCACTAAACTTTCGTCGTTTGTGCGGCGGCGTGTTCGGTTGATGATGATAACGATCCAGTTCTGAAATACAAAATCTCTTATAGTAATGTCATACATACATTGATTAATATCTTAAATGAAATTGAGTATGTTTTGATTTAGAGCAACCAAAACTTATCTTAAATTGATCAAGAAGAAAATAATATCAACACCACACTGACGATCTGACACTCCTTATATATTTCACATATTTTCCATTTTTGGCTGATCACTCCTATGGTCAGATTTTTACGAAGTTTGGTCTGGTTACAATAAGACAATAAGAAATACACAATCTGTCAGATTAGTTAAAACTTCCCAAGAAACAATGTTTTTCATACTTAAGGTTGCTTTATGATATAGTGAGTGAATCCGACGGCTTTGACATATGTTCCGCCTGCAGTAAAAGACAAACCTGTATTGTAGAAATAACTGTCACAACTGAGAGATTATTAGCAGGGAATCAGACGGATATGGATGTTTCGACTCTGCTCGTTGCCCCAATCAAGAAACCTTTTGTCAATTTCAAATCTGAAAATACCATGAGTCATTCCCTCACACATTTTACCATTAATTGAAAATCAGTTATTACATCTTTGTTTTCCTCAATCACTATTTACAGTATGAATTTATATTTTTTCCTAATTCACTGGAGCTTTACTTACCCGGCGACATACGCTTCAGTTTTGCCCCCTGCCCAGTGACAGATCCACTTGCCGAATAACGCGCTGAATACGTATTTGCCGAACGGTGATGAGCATTCAAGTCATCTTTCAGCGGACTCTGTGTATAGCGCGAGCCTCGCGAGTCCCGCGTACCACCACTGGGTTGGTGCGAGTGGGTGATTGACTGTGGAGGAGTGCGTGGAGAGGTGGCATAACGCTTAATTGGGCCACCAATGTGGACGCGAGCTGGAGGCGAACGATGTCGACTGTTTGAGTTCGTTTTGTTCGTTACAGTCACCTGGAGGCTACTGCCTACGGGCGTACTTGGCGTAGGAGCAGCTGGATCGCCGTAATAGGTATTGCTATTACTATTGGGGCGTCGAGCGGGCGGAGTGCCAGCTGATATGGGACTGCTTTGACTGTCCTTGTGTGGCGTATAGCTTGGTAACGCAGCGCTGACTGTGCGCTCAGCACTCTTGGCCCTATTTGGAGCCGTTGGTGGCGTATAGCGGCTGTGTCTGTCCAGCAAAGTGTTGAGGTTACTGTCCGATAAGGAATCAATACTCGAGTATGACTTGGCCCGCTTCTTCTTGCGCTTCTTTGATTTCTTTTTTGACTTATGCTTGTGCTTGTCCTTCTTCAGTTTCTTGCGCTTCTGTCGCTTCATTTCAGCCTCCAACTCATCGGTGTCGATCGAGTCGCTTGACATATACAATTCACGATCCCACTGGAGCTGCTCTTCATTTGGGTTCTTGGCTGTCGTCAATGCTATCTCAGTGCGATGATGATTTGATTTCTCAGTGAAAGGGGCAATGCTCAGCCTACTGCTGCCGCTGGCTACAACAGAAACCTGCCTCGACCTGGAGGAGCCAATTACCTCCATTTCTTCATCTTCTTCAGTGTGTCTCTTCCTAAAAAGATAATTCGCATAAATCTCAAATTTTAATGTTAAGCTTAAAGTTTTCCGCATTGATTACCTGTAGTCATTGGCTTTTGTGATACGTAAGACCGAATCCGAACTTGGCATTTTAGGTAGATTCTCTGGTTTCCTACCTGGCGCACCTCTGCCAGCTAGCGCTGCATCCGAGTCGATTTCTCCAGCTTCGGGATCAGAGAAATCCTCGGAACTTACGTCAGAGTATTCCACAAGCGCGTTCGACGCCGCAGACGATGAATGCATCTTTGAAATATAAGTACTCAAGCAGTCAAGATCCTCTCCCTGGTTTACTCGTTGCCGTTGCTCTCTGTCCTTCGCTCTGTGCAGAGTTTTAAAACACACCTCGCGAACGATGTAGAAGCTGACATTGAGATGATGTTAACCGAGTCTCGAGCGTGATCTTTGCCTTTCGGAGTTACTGTTAACTTATGCAGTATATTGTGTGTACAACATATGTACCAATGTGTGTACCAATGCGGTCGGTCGCTCGGTTGCTTCGTAATTTTCACTTTTTGCTTATATTATTTACATCGCTTTAGATGCGAAACCAATTATACCAGTTCCACTTTGACACGAATCCATTATTTGGGGAATCGGGGCAGGCTATTGGAAACGCTACAATATGAGCCACTCCAGGAATTCGCCAATATTGTCGTCGTTTAAGTTTTTTTAGTCGCTTAAATTGAACAAAAAAGAAATTTGTCACTTTGTCATTTTTAAGGTTATATTTTAGGTGTGACCAAACTTGATAACATTCAAAATGCTCATTTTCTAACTCTAATCCATATAAAATATCTTTAAAATAGTTTTAGGAACAAATATTTCATTTTATTTAAAACCAAATATTTTTTACAAATAAAAAGCACACATAAGATTATCACTAATATGTAGCTTATCATATTCTGATTTAATTTTGTGGTCATACTAAAAACTAAAACATACTAAAATAATTGTAAAAAAAAATAATTGTTTTTATTAAAATACTGCATTTAACCGGTCATTTTGGTATCTGATAGCAATTTACATTATATTAAACTGTCATGCAATTTCACACTGGTTAACTTTATACATTTAAACCAATTCTCGTATGAAAGATAAACGTTCTTCAAATAAATTCACTTTTTTTGTAACTTGTTTGCGGCATCGAAGTTTTTAGCTTTATGTGTATTGAACCATACATACATATACTACATGCATGTGAATACATGTACATATGTGGGTCATTTTTTTGTTCTAGACTTACCAATGTTGTAATGTAATTATGCAAATTCACTTCTCATTCATTTGTTATTTGATTTTATATTTGCAATTCCTGTGTAATACGCACACTCACTCACTTGTTGTGTTGCGTTGTACATTATTAAATAACACGTTCGCTGCCAATATAGCCGTAACTGAAGACACATTACGTGCTTTATACTGTAAGCATATTGAATTTATCCGCGGCATTTATTTTCTAATTAATAATCATTTCAATGATTTCGCCAGAATTTTTAATTTTGCATATAAAATAAAGCAAATAAGCATAGAATCGTCATAAATTCTCCATGCGACAGAGTCCGTCCGATAATTGCCATTTGCAGAGTTGCAGAAGCGATAAAAACACTTTTCAGTGAGACCAAATTTTATATATACTTTTATACTAAACACACGGTGGCGTTTTTATACCAAACTGATATATTTTTTATACGCTGGTACTTCAAAAAGTTTAATTTAGAGATAAATTTTTTTGCCAAATTGGTTTTTCGTTTTGGCAAAATATATTTTGAAAAGAAGTCAAGCCAAATGGTTATTTCTTTTTACGTTTGTAACGTTTTTAGTTAACATAGGCAGAGATCTTTACTCAAAATACTGAATTTATTTTTATTCTTATCTATTGTTTAAATGACAAAAAGCTTACATATCAAAATCACAGGCTGTGTTTATTTCTTTCAAAATAATTAAGGTGAATTTACACTAGTTGACAAGCTTGTCAATTTCACTAAGTAGGCTTTGCTTTTTACCAGGTCAACGCACCTTTGCTTAGAGTTGACCACCGTTTACACTAGAGTTGACATCAAAATTTTCAGCGTACTGGGATAAAATTGACCAACTTGTCAACTAGTGTAAATGCACCTTTGTGCATCCATGATACACATTACAACACCATCTGGAATGCCGCCAGATATCTGACGTACTCCTTCATAGTAAATGCACAAATAACCAATAATATGGACAACCAGCGAAGATGGTTGCTAATGATACCGACTACATTATAGGCCATTACCAATGAGCAGAGATGATGACCCGTAACTAGCATATAGTGTAAATTTCGTCCGAAATCAGTTGTGTTACGGCCCCAGACCAATATGGGCAGTAGGAAAAACTTGGAGAAATTTGAAATGGCGACGACTTTAAGTATGGTTAATGTTAGCGATGCCAGTCCGACTTTGGTCAACTGTCCGAAGCCGAGAAGCGCGGTGATAAAAAGCAGCAGCACCGTTATCAAAAGATATTCTGCAAAAGTTATGATTCAATCAATGACAACATAAACATATTGTATATCGACCCCTTTTTGTTGAGTCTCTGAAGCTTACGATACTCCTTCAAAACGAGGCCGATATGTATATTAGTTTGTTTCTAATGTCACCTCCTATATTTTGCAATGCAGACATATAAAATCCTTTTTCATACAGGGCAGTATTCGATCCATCCGCTCGTTGCTGGCGGCACAAAGCAAAAGATTCCAATAGCAACACTACAAGCGAGATCTTCCAGTATAGCTGTAAATAAATGAAAATGCAGTCCAGAGTTATTAAATTGAGTCACACTGTGTCCAACTTCAAGGTAGGGTCGGGATGACTTCTGCTTTCATTTGTACCTTAAATTTCCCATTATATATCATGTGTCGGAATGCAGACGAAACCAGAAGAAGTGCATCAATCAGGATTATGAACTCCTCCACTTCAATGTACTTATCAGTTATTTGTTTGCATTTGTTCTGTTCAAAAAGTAAAGTAGCGCACGTCATCATAAACTGCAATTTACAACAATTTTCTTACACAGTGCGTGGGCTTGACCGTATTGCTATATTTCTTGTACAACTCTCGAACTGGGTTTCCGCAGCTGACGCAAACGTAGTTTTTGCCATTTCCGTCAGTCATTTTACTTCGAATGTAAAGCAATTTTTATTCCCAAAAAAAAAAAAAACAAAACAAACGCTTCAAACAGCTGATTAGGGGGTGAACACCATCGATAATCAAATCGATAAGTAATATGTTATGTTTTTTTTTTTAATTAATTGAACAAATCAAAATGTTCTTCACAACAAAATCTAATAAAACAAGTTAGAAATAATAATTGTCCTATTTTAGATGTCTGAACATACTTTCAAAAAATTGTCAAACAGCCAACTCGCATAAAATATCGATTTAAAATTATTAATACGGTTGTTGATATTTTTAAAAATATCAATATCGTTGATATTTTGATATGAAAAAAATATCATTTTGTCTTGATATTTTTGACCAATGAAATATCGATAATATCGATATTTTGATTGTTGCGCAAATAATATATATTTATAAACATTAATTAATTAATATTAACACACATTAATATTACCATAAGTATTTAGAATATAAATCTTATATAGTCGTCCCGTCAGCTTAATTAATTGGTCTATATTATTCTAACTGAATGAAGGGATCTCTTTGGGGGAAAATTCATTCCTGGATGAGTGAGTGCTAAATGAGCAATTTGGAAGGAACATGTTCACTTGCTCACTTCAGGGAGCAACTCTTTTTTGTTCACTCACTCATGAGCAACCCAAACACTATAGTGAGCCAATTTTTAACAAGTTTGAACAAAAAAAGTAAGAAAAATAAAGCGTTTTGATTAAAATCGGATAATATTAACATTTGCGAAGTAAGTCACAGCACAACCAATGTGTAGGCGTGCTTGATTTCGATTTAAAAAGGTTCTTGTGCATTTACATTCGCAGTAGATACTTATACGCACATACACATAAGCAATTATATATTTGCATATATGTATATTTTTGTGGAATAAGTATATAAGCAATATACACAAATTTCTATGTAAATTGGTGGTAAATACCAAAAAAGGCTTCGTTGTGACTTAATGCACACACATATGTACATATATTGAGTGCTGAGTTTTGTATTGCGCAAAACAAGTCCAGTTATTGCGACATCTTAATTTTTTTTCTCACGGTATACATATGTACACACATACGTACTTTATATGTATGCGTATCGATAGGTCAAGTTTATCGAGGATATACTTACATTTACCACTGCTTTCAGGTCAGAGCGTCTCGTTTGGTCAGATCGTCGTCTGTACAAACAAACAAACCTTTTGCACGTGCAAAATGAGTTCCTTTGTCCCCGTGGCTGTGGATATCCTTGACAACCCAATTTTAAATGTGCCTGGACGAAGTCAAACCATATGCCGCTATTACTTGCGAGGCATTTGCCGATTCGGTGACCTTTGCCGCTTCTCCCATGATTTAACTCGAGGCCGTCCCGAAGGTGAGCAGCGTGCTACAAACGCAAATACGGATACCGAAGACGAATTCGCAGCAGATGCAATTGTAGAAACTGAGGTATTACCTAGCACTAGTCGTCGAAATTGGGCAAATGCGCCGATTTTTGTGCCTGGCCAAAAACGATTTGCGGCCCAGTCTCTAAACGAAGATGATGGCGAATCTGTTGCTGCAGCAACTGGCAGTGCTGCTGTACAAAATGGAACATCATGGGCTGAAATTGTCGGAGGACCGTCTGCCAATAACGTCGACATTGGTGTAAAGATGGCAGAGCGACGCTCATTGGACGATGTTTGCCCATATGAAAGTCCATGCCCTTACGGCGAGTATTGTCCCTATCGCATACACATGGAGCTATGCGAGATGTGCGACCAATACTGCCTGCATCCGACGGACCAAGCCCAACGGAAGAAACACAATCGCGAGTGCTTGCAACAACACGAGCAGGCAATGGAATTGTCTTTTGCTATTGCCCAGTCCAAGGATAAGACATGCGGTATCTGCTTCGACACTATCATGGAAAAAGCCGGCAGAGAAAAGCGGTTTGGCATTTTACCCAACTGTAATCATATATTTTGCTTGGAATGCATTCGGACATGGCGTCAAGCCAAGCAGTTTGAGCATAAAATCACGCGGTAACTATATCTAGAATATTATTTGTACAATATATATATAAAGAATAATGTTTTATGAATCAAAGCTCTTAAAAAATGTATTGCATACTGTAGAGCTCTTGGTAATTGTACTTTTATTGGATTACAATTATTTTAAGTTGCTTTTTTAATTTATATATCGTAGAGCTTGCCCCGAATGTCGAGTGTGTTCCGACTTTGTGTGCCCAAGCGCCTTTTGGGTTGAAACTAAGGAGGAAAAAGACAAGCTGCTTAATGACTATCGTGCAGCCTTAGGTGCCAAGGACTGCAAATATTTCAAAAAAGGCGAAGGAAAGTGCCCATTTGGCAACAAGTGCTTCTACAAACACGCACTACCCAATGGCGAAATCGTGGATGTCGGATTGCCAAAACGAGCCCGAAAATTACATAGCCAGAATCAACTAATGGATTTACTTGATGTAAGTATTTCATACTACAAATGTTTCAATCATTATATATAATATTGGCGGGCACAATAGATCCAAAGGGTGGACAATGCAGTTTTCCCCTTTATAATAATAATATATTAAATTTTCCCTGTACATGTTCCTGTGGTTCCAAAGTGTAACATTAATATTGTTGTTGATTTAGTAGTTCTTTGATAACCTTGGTCGATTAAATGATTGTTTTTTTCTCACAGATTTATCTCTGGGAATATGTGGATCGGCGCGATTATCACTGGCTGGAACTGTATTCAAGTGATATGAGCGATAGCTCCGATTCCACGGATGAGGATGAATAATATTATCAGAGCAACAACTATAAGTAACATATGCATAACTAAAAGTTAGATTCAAAATAACTGCGAAAATAACATAAACCTTACAATGCTGATATATATATATATTACTGCATGAAAAAATCAAATGTGTAATTAAAAATAAGAGATCATATAAGAACCAAATTTTTGTTTATGTATGGAAATAAATATATATATTTTTGCCCAACTTAACGCAACGAAATTAACAGCAAATTTTCCGCAAACGCAAATAAAAACAAAATTGTAAAGAAAACCAAAAAAAAAATGTGGTTAAAATAAATTTAAGAAATGAATAATGTAAATCACTTATTATTTATAAAATATTTTAAAAATAAACAAAAACGGGATAAATTAAACAGTTAATTATTCAAAATAGGTGATATAAAAATGTGTATACACAACTATGCCTTTCAGACTGAATTGTAAACATAAAAAATAAGCAAGTTTTTTATGATGTTTTCCAATTACTGTCCTTTAAAGTTTACTTACCAATAAGATATACGCACACAGAAATCTTCAGATGCTCATGCACATAATACATATGTATACAAATATTTAAAAATGAAATTGTTTATTTGTCAACCGATTCAATTGTTTGTATTGTTACGAATCTACTTATTACCTAATTAGATATAATTTACATAATATATAACTTGAACTTATGCAGTATACATTCTTTGGACGCGACATATTGATTTCTAATTTTAATTTGTAAAGCCCATTTGCGAATACACTTACATATATTTAGATATTTTATGTTATGTTATTACATGTTATAAAAATAAACCCAAATAGAGGATAATCAACATAAATAAATTAATCTCAAAACGAAATATTAAGTTTAAATGATCCAAAGCTGAAACTAATATATATTCGCTTAAAATTATTTGTCATTCCCAACAATATTACATTCGTTCTTTGTAAATGTCTCACAATAAAGATATATTTATTTAATCAATTGTAACATGGCATCAAAGCTTCTAAAAAGTTATTCATTGATCATAATTATGCCGATATTGATCTCCCCAATTGTGGATCCATTGTAAAAGTAAATCTGTGACTCACTTACGAGTGATATGAAGGAATAGAACTCGTCAAACCTTTTTACAATATATTGCTAATGAAAAAAAAATTAGATATGTATGCTAAAATACATATTAAAATCTGATTAACCCTATGTGTATTCATGAAACATGTCACATAACAATGGCTCGAAATAATGGAGCCTTAACTATTGATAAAATTGTAGATTAAAATATTGCTAACAAAAATGAAAATATAATGAGCGTATTTATGTACTAACTATAAAACTATATGCATTATAAATTGCAATTATATTATACTACATTGAAACTAATCTAAAACAGATACGTTAATGCAGAAATTTTATTATTTAGACTTAATAAATACAATATGTAATATACATTACATTGCTGCGCCAAAAAGAATACATCAAATAACTGTCAATAATGGAGACCATTTTAAATCATTAAAATTTTTTGTTACAACTTCACTACCATTTTTTTTAAAGAATCCTTTTCTGTTCAATTTGAAGCTAGAGTTTTGAAAGTTTCACATGAATTTTTGTAATATTTGTGGCTATTTTGGCTTATGCTACTAACTTCACACCCACGAGGGGTGACAAGTGTCCAATTATTAAATTCATAATTTATTTCATATATATTACTAAATTGAACTAAAAACAAATTTAAACAGCGCGCGAATTGTTAAATTTTTTCTTTGGCTGATGGTTGCCACCGTGTTTCAGGAGCCAAGGCTGCCACCTCGTTTTTTTTTTCCAAACAGGAATCCGACTCATGAAATTGACAGTAGAGGTGGAATAATGTTTTTTGTTTTAAAATTTATTTTTTTTTTTTTTGTTTTTTTTTTTTTTTATTTTTTTTTTTTTTTATTTTGTCCTTTAAAAATTTACTTATTATGGACTGCATTTCATGAATTTGTCATGTTTTTTTTTTATGTTTACACTTCGCTGTATTGATTGTTGTTGTTGATGCTATTGAACGAAAGAACTAAACAACTGAACCTACAGTCAGGGATCTTGTTCCTTCGTTCACTTTGGTGAATAGTTCAATCGAACTTAGTCCGAGCGATACACTACAACTCTACCCACAACCACTCAGCATTGATTTCTGCGAAATAAAAAAATAAAAATTTTAAAGATGTTCCAAAATAGTGCTGCTAAACTTTTGGTTCCTGCCATGCGTGGAGCAATGCAAAGGCGATGCCAGTCGGTTGTCTCTGGTCCACCCACACAGCACATCTCCACGGCTGTAAGTAAACTCGCTCGACTTTTCGGGGTTACGTAAACGAAATGTCGAGCATACCTTGCATGTGAGAACCGAATTGTTATAAACATATTGTGCCTTGCAGGAGAAAGTAATCCTTGGTGGTGGTATGTGTGCCGCATCCCTGTTCATTCCGGCTTGGGTCTTGTACCACATCCGCGACTACAAAGGTGGAAAGTAAGCCTGGAGTATCGACCGTTTAGATTGCGTTGAAACTGTAGATAAAATGATGCTTACAAATATAAAGTCAAAGTAACCAAAATACATTTAACTTAACTACACAAAGCGCAGCACAATTAACTCTTTTTTATTGGCTTACTCGGTTGTTGTCAAGGGCTTGGGAACAACAAAATAAGTTTTTCCTGTGGTAATATGTTTTATTTGAAGCATGAACAAAATTGACATCATTTCAGTGATGTTCGTTCACTTATGATTTCAGATTAATGGAAATTTAAATATATATGTGTGTATTAGTGTAGATAGCATTTCATTTCTTCTGGTCATCTTTGCCGTCGGGTTTCTTATCCTTGTCCTTATTAAGAGAGCCAACAGCATCACGAACTGCCTCCGATTGGGGATCAACGCCAGGAAGGTTTTCAAGAACGCTTTGCAAGAATGCCGGGTCACCAATGACCTCAGAGTAGTCCTCATCAACATCCATTGGGTCAGAGGCATCATCAGTTCTGGGACGTTTAGCATGCTGTGTTACGTTATCATCGGCGGCATCCTGCATTGACATTTGCATGGCAAAGGCGATTTGCTCCTCTTCGGTCATATTGGCAAAATCGGGCAAATTGTCCTCCGGAGTCTCAGTTGACAAGGCCAATGCACGTTGCAACATTGCCTCTTCCGAATTGGAATTGGAAACAGTTACGCCAGAGCTGCCAGTGCCACTCTCTCCACTAGCTGGAGCAGTGCCAGCAGCGGACTCAGCATTTCCAGTCGATCCGGCGTTGTCAGCGCCGGCCCGACGCTGCTCGCTTTCCTGGCGTTGGCGCTGCTCCTCCATTGAAACGCGTAGGGCCAGTGCGAGCTCCGGATCCTCATTGGGATCAACACCAAACTCAAATGCGGCTCCTCCTAAGCCAGCGGCTCCCATGCCGTCCTCACCCTGTATAATGGGCGATGACAACAAGGCGTCGGACAGCGCTGATCCGCGCGGAACACTAACCAGATGAGAGCCAGTGCCATCTTTTCCATTAAGAGCGTTAATAAAAGCCGTCAGAGTTTCAATATTGTTTCCGTGATCGCCAAAGCTGACAATGTCCACGTTCACCTTCTCCTTCTTTAGGCGCTTGGCCTGCTTAACCAGCTCTCCCTCTTCGTTGTTTATCGGCGAGCCCACAAACACCACAATGCGCATTTTATGGTTTTTACCCTGACGATGCTTCAACACTAGGTGGGCAATCCGGATTCCAGTCATAAGGTTTATCTCTCCCTTTGGCTGAATCAAATGCATCTTTGAAAATATGCGACCCACATCACTGGTCAGTGTGGCCAGCACTTCGACGGTGCTGCAATGAGGGAAATATTCGTATTACTTGCAAACTACACATATTGTCACGTTCTGAATACTTTGATAGGGTCATCAGACCAACATTATTCTCCGGATTGGATCGTAGCTTTGTGAGACAGACAAGGTTGATGCCATCTTTCTGGACATTTAAGCGAGTTGGAAAGTAATCACCATTGCGCTGGTAATCGCTGTTATCAAAACTATAACGAAATGGTGTGGTACAGTAAATTGCATTTACATATAGTAAAAGATTTATTTATTTACCAGATCATAGTACTTTCCAGGACCATTTTGTATTTTTGCTTGTCACTTTGCCACTGAACTGTAATTTCTAGCTATCTACACAGAGTTGCTACGTTTCTTCGAAATGTTGAGTTGATATTGTATATCGATAACACTTAGAGTAACGATTTGTACAAAACCGGTTCCGGGTCTATATGGACAGGCGCGCCATTTAAATGTGAGTTTGTTTTAAGTTCATTTAGGAAAAATTAGCTAATAAAATATAATTTAATGATACCATATTGCTTATAAATTAGCTAAAATAAAGGAGATCGTTTTATGAATGGTGACTGTTAGTAAATTTAACTTACAATCAAAAATCGACAAAAAGAAAACAAAAATGCATGTGAAATTTCCAGAAACTTCTGGCTTCCAAAATGCTAGCTTTAAAAATACAACAAACCAAAGTAAACTAATTTTGTATTTGATGGCTGCTAGATGGCATTATTTGGGAATAAGGATGCCACAGAAAAGAAGGAAAATTAACTGAACTATATGATTGATGTAGTTCGTTGGCCGAGTGAGTTAGTGGTAGTTAAATTTAACTTATTCTGAACAATACGATTAGTGTTAAGCAGGGTATCCACAGTAGAACTTTTTTGTCGAACGTGTTCATCGAACACAATACAGTTTCACTAAATTTGGTTTCGAACATAGATATCCACATGCGAACATTTGTCGAACACAACAAGTTCGACAAAAAAAATCTACTGTGGATACCCTGCTTTAGTGGTCATTTAGGTGTTTTTTTTTTTGGTGAGTCAACTAATTCAGATTGCTCACTTGCTCAGTTGCTCACTCATATTGCTCATTAGCTCAGTTATTCACTGTGCTCTTCACTAAGCCCCTCTACACAAAATGCCCTAAGAGGTCTAAGAGAACAGAGAAAATTCGAGCAAAGTGCGCAATAGGAGCAACTGAGCAAAAACGAGCAAGTGAGCAAAAAGAGCAATTTGAAAGGAACATGTTCACTTGCTCACTTCAGGGAGCAACTCTTTTTTGTTCACTCACTCATGAGCAACCCAACACTAAATTCGATTAACATATGTTTACTGTCATGGGTGGTCTGTCATGTGATATTCATACAGCTTGAAAAAAGTGCCTTATTCGTGATCACTTATTTATAATTTTGTGTTTTCTATTCAACTCTTAAACCTGCTGATTTCGGCAGACCTACAGTATTACTACTAAGTTGTACAAAGAGTTTTAAAAATGGTTGAAGCCTACGTTCCCCCCGTTATAATCACAGTCATTTGGGCATTTATTGGTATTGTGTGCCCCTTCTTTGCTCGCGGCCCTAACAGGGGGTAAGTAGCTCTTAATATTGTTACAATCGACTAAGATTAATATATGTAATTGCTTTTCTCGTTATTTATAGCGTTACACAATGCTGCATTATGCTTACTGCTGTTACCTGTTGGCTCTTGTAAGTTTCCTCTTGGTGGCCATGATATCTCCGTATGTATGTATATACTATGTACCATATGTATTCATATGCTCATACATATATACTTACAAACGTAGACAAGAAGACTTGACAAATTCACTAACTTTTATTGTTTTCCTACACAGTTGGCTATGCTGTTACTTGACGCAAATGAACCCTCTGATTGGCCCCAAACTATCCATGAACGAAATCATGATTATGGCCCGTGAATGGGGTAACGAAATTAAGGATACTATGGATATTACAGCTTAATGCGTCATTCTATTACAAGTTTGTTAATTTTCTTCGATCAGTTTTTGTTTCACCGACAAATGTGTTAATCAATTTTTTCTTTTAAAATCTGTTAAAGTTTACATTATATTATTTACAATTAAATAAATCCCAAATGTATGGTTGATACTTTATGAAATTCCGTTATTAAATTCTTTAATAAGTACTGCATTCCATATTATCTGTTTAGTTAAAGCTTCAACTTTAAACAAGATATAAGTTTTCAGCAATATCCACCTCTTATAGTTAGAGATAAGATTACGTAACAAGCAAAAGTACATAAGTCTGACTCTGTCAAAAAAATGAAACTTTTAATTTTTGTCTGTGGCGGACGTTACGCGTTTTACACCAATTATGACTTCAAATAATTAATATATATTAGACATCCTTTCAATATGGATTTTTTATTAATTACAAGATTTTTTATTAATTAAATGAAACAAAATTATAGAATTGGTAAGCACCAAAACAAGCACTTTTTTGGCCATTGAAAATACACTTTTTACAAGAATTAATGGAAGTAAGAGGCAACAAGAGGAATTAATTAAACAAACTACGCTTAAAGGATTTTTGATTTATATTTTCGAGCTTGAAAATGTATTCTGTTATTCAAAAAAACAACTATTATTAAAAAAGCATTTAGTTTTTTGACAACTTTCGAATTTTGCCCTTGGTTTAAACATTTTTGGATTAGCCCATATACGGAAATATATATTTTGGAGCAAACTTGTGTGTCAGAAAAAATAACAAACGGAAGTAGACAACCTGCATTTTTATAATTTTCACAGCATTTTTCGTAATATGTAATCAAAAACGGAAGTTTACTTTGGACCATTTCTTCGATTGTCCAATTTATGAAAAATATTTTTCCAACCATATACAAAACTTAGTTTTTAAAATGGTAAGTAGTTCTCTTGATATTCTAAAAAGTGTTTTAGAATGTATACAAAAAAAATATCAAATGTGAAACTTGTGGGATTGGCTTTAGTATCTGAAGATGTAATATTTTTGTTGTGAATATTTTCACGTAATGCTATTCCGAAAAAATATCTTCAGTTTATATCAATGAAGGTTTAGCAACGTTTTTTCGCAGGGTTTAAATTTTTTTTTGTTTTGGCCCATATGCATTAACTTGATAAGAGAAATATATTATTTGTATAAGAAAGTTTTCCTTAGAAACTGTAGAGGAACAAACAAGATAGTTTCATTACAATCTAATCGATGTAAATATAATTAAATAAGACAAATAAAATAACCAGAGGAATCATTAGTTGTTAATAGATGCAAGCTTTAGGGGCATGGTTTACATCGCAATGTGGCTAAAATATGTACAGAATGGCTATCCCGCCATTTTTTCTAAAGTCAACCGAAAGTTTAAAAAGCACCCAAAAAAATAGATGCATATTAAAAAATAAAAAAAATTATCCTTTACATTTTTTTTTTTGTTTTTGTTACATGCTTTTAGTTTTAAATATTAGCCAGTTAATATAAATAAATAAGCTTAATACAAAGACTAAGTTCAATTCAAAGATGGACTACGCCAAACTTGCCCATATAAAGCGTAAAATTTCTCACTTAGCATTTTTTGAAAAAGTACTTGAACTTTGACGAGCTCCACAGCCCAAATTTGTTAAAAACACAAAACCTGCATAAATTTTTCAATAATTTCTTAATTCAAAAATATAAATATTTTTCTCAAACGAGTTTTTGGGAAACGAGCCACAGCACATTGACATTTCTAGCTTTAGATAAAATCAAGCTGTATTATAATACTGACCCCTGAGTAGTCAAAGGCGCACTCTAAATCTTGAGTGCTCAAAAAGGATGTGGTGAAAGACATGTTCCATTGATATTATCAATTTAGGTTAAATAAAAGATTATTTATTTATTAACTACGCAAAAACATAAATCACTGATGGTTTAAAATATATAGTATGTATATATATAATAATAAGTATGATATATATATGTATATATATATATATTGATGTATGAGTGTACATGATATTATTGAAATATTTATTTACACTTTAGCGCTAATCAAATTTACAATTTGCTTAAATAAAATCCGAAACTTCATTTTGATTTAAAACAAATGAGAGGAAACAGCATTGCATATAAAGAATATCAATAGAGAAATCAAAACAAAATTAAAACAATAAGCGAAACAATGGCAAATCAACTCAAAACTGTGTGACTACATATTTACAGACAATTCCCTCATGAATCGACAACATTGAACTTAATAACTAATAGCAGATCCATACTCTTCGAAACAGCAGATAAATAGTTTCAAGAAATCATGCCCGTTCAGTTCAGTTGCCGAACAATTGGGTAGCAATATTTAATGACTTGTCATGAAGATTGGGATACGACTACGGCAGCTCTAAAATGGATTCAACGTTTATGTATTTGTAGAGCCTGCGGTTGTTGTATTTGACGATGTTGGTGCTGGTGCTGATGCTGCTGGAGCTGTCAAGTTTGTTTGAACCGGTGCAGCAGCTGGCGAATAATATGCGGTAGTAGCTGGAGCGTTTGTGCTAAGAGCTAAAAAGGAAAGGAAAATCAATACATTAATGACTTCTAAGTGAGTCTTTTGGGTGACTCGATTGTATCAGGAATTGCCTCTTACATTGGCGCAGTGCCTTCTGAAACTTTTCGTATTCCACATAATGCTTCAAGCGCAGTTCATCTTCCTCGATGAGCTGTCGTTGACGCAGAAGCAGCAAACGTTGATGTTGGTTTGTCCCTAATCGAGTGTTGCACAACTGATTGACCAAAGAGTCCAGATTGTGCTTTATGTCCTGCAAATATTTAATGCATTTAGTTAAACCAAAATCGACGTTTGAATCGTAGCTCTTACCGATTGAATATCACTCGGCAACAGGTGTGGATGAGTGGCCGCCAATGACACGGGCTCCTCAGCGACTGCAATGATCAATTAAAATTATTATAAAAGACCTTATGAAATACACAATCATAGAGCTGGGTTGCGATATCTAAAGCAACAAAGTTTTTCATGTTAAAGGTTGACTTTCCACTGGTTGTTTCTAGGACATCCATATGATGTAGTAGAATGAATTTAATACTTCAGATTGATTTTGGACTAATCTTTCTTTTTCTTCATTCAGAAACTAGTTTGTATAGAAACAGACGGACCGACGGACATATGTTGAAGTATGCTTTCTCACCTTCATTAACAGATGGATTGAAAAGCGGCTGCATAACATGCTGCATGGGTTGGCCTGACTGCTGGCTGCCTACCAGCGGCGCCTGTTGCAGCAGCTGACCCGTTGCAGAAACTTGGAAATTTGGCTGTTGTTGCTGGTTATACATGGCTGACACATTTTGTTGTGGCTGCTGCTGCAGATGTGATTGCTGATGTAGTTGCAATGCTTGTTGCTGCTGGAGCAATTGATGCGAGGCTGACATTTGCGTGGGCATTCCTCCCAGTTGATGTGGCTGCATAGCCTGGGCCACGCCCACTCCCATGCCCATGACCAGTGGCGTCAACTGATGCATTTGATTTGGCGGCGCCTGCATATATTGCTGTGGTGCATGTGGCTGCTGCTGCTGCTGTGGCTGTGATGCTGACATGGCAAACTGCTGAACAGATTGCTGTTGCTGCTGCTGCTGGAGCATTATCGGTTGTTGTTGCTGCTGCTGCTGTGGCTGTTGCTGCTGTTGTGGTAAAAGTTGCGCTGGCTGCTGTTGCACCTGTTGTTGATGCGGCATTTGCTGAATAGGAATTTGCTGTGGTTGTTGTTGTTGCTGCTGCACATTGTTTACCATTTGTGGATGCGTGTTTACCGCTGCCTGATGCAGCTGTGGAATATTTGCATGCATTTGCTGCTGCTGCTGTTGTTGTTGTTGCTGCTGCTGCTGTGGATGCTGCACTTGTTGTGCCGCTGCACCATTTTGCACACCTTGACTTTGAGGCACCATTACACCCACACCTGCACCTGACGGAAGGGACTGCTGCTGCTGATAAACCAATTGGATGCCATTGATGACCATCGGAACGTTCTGTATTGGCGAGCTGATGAGCTCAGTGGGTGTGTTGACCATGCTACCATTCTGCACAGAGTTGCTCGAATTAAAGTTATGACCCTGGCCAGCCACCTGTAAATCAATCTTTAGTTGATGCTGGAGCGCCTCGTCCGTGGATGTCTTCTGTTCCTGTACGCGACTAACGCTGAATCGCGATATTTTCCGAGCATTCACACTGGCCACAGATTCTTCCGATGGCTTTGCAGCTGTAGCTGTCACAGCTGTTGCAGCTGGCACCTGTGAAACATACGATTGGATTAGAGAAGTCAACGAGACGATTGTGTAGATCATCTTTACCTCCTCTGTGTTATCAGCATGACGCAATGCCGCCAATTTCTTCTCTAAATCCGCTATGGAATTCAGATTGAGAGCTCCATTGCTGGGATTTCTGGACTCGCCGCCGGCATTCGATGAAATCGATACTTTATCCAGGCTTTCCTGCTTCACCAGCTTCTTGTCGTTGCCACTGGAACATGCCTCAAGATTATTCGTATTGTCGACACCTGTGACGGCGCCCTCATGATTTATGTTGAGGTTCGAAGCTAGCAATTGCATGTCAGATCCCATGCTGTTGTCAATGGACGTGCGTCGTGAGTTGTACACCGATGAACCACGTGCAGAATTCAGCACGGCGGTTGGTGTATTCTGTCCAAACGAGGCTGCAGATCCACTGCCTCCTCCCGTGCTGCTTGATTTGTTAACCTGTGCGTTAAAATACATAGATCGATTCGGATTAAAGTTAAAGATATCGTTCACACAATCGTATTGAGCACCATATGGGCACCAGAGCAACACAGAAGCAGTTAAAGCTGGCCAAAACGAAAAGCGTTAGTAAGTATAGAAAATAACAAATCAAATAACATTACAACTACAGATGTAACTAAAAAACCATTCCATAAATCAATGGATATGTTATTAGATCTGTGGACTCAATCCAAATTATAAAATGTGAAGGAATTCCCGAAACCAGTGCAGACTGATGTCATTATTATTATAAGTCTTCTTCGCTTCAAACAATTATTAATAAGCTCGGACTTCTATTTAATTATTAATTGCATACGTATACATTTAATATTTATGGATCTGTTGAGTTTCTTGCCCAGTTTTGTATTGGATTAATGAAATTGATTCTAAGAAAATACTAGTGTGAAGCTGTTAACATTATTCATTATTTAAACAAATATTAATAACAAAAATAACAAGAAAGATAAAATATCTTCGGCATGTCGAAGATTTGATACCCTTGCAGAGTCACGTATTTAATTTTCGACTAATCGTTCCTATAACAGATATTTAATATAGTGGACCGATTTGAAGCACATTTGTTCAGGATAAACAAGACAGCACCAATTGCGTATACTTTGGGAATGAAAAAGACATATAAAAAACAAAATAAGGAACGGTCATCAAATATTTCTCATCAAGAAAGCTTTAAAGCTGAGATCTAGGTTAAATGTTATCGTGACTAAATTAGAATACTCTCTGCAAGCGTATAGAAACAATAAGCAGTATAAATATGAGTGTTTTTTTTTGGTTTATCACTAAATACGCAAAACTACATACATTTAAAGTAATAATAAATAAATCAGAAAGTTTAACCAAATGGAAAGTTCAAAGCGCCAACAACATACACTACAATTTACGATATACGACATAAGATTTACGATTTACGAATACACATAACAAGAATTTGACTACCAACCACTGTGTCGGATAAGACCGGCTGCTGAGCGGACAGAGCTTTCATCGATGCAATTGCTGGGGATGCTTGGTAAGTACTGGGACGAGAGCCAATCGAAGCCACCACGGCAGAGGCGAACGCATGTGCGTGTGTTATGTTCTCCAGCTCGATCTTAAGCTGTTCCAGGGTATTTGCAGCTCCAGGCGGCTGCACAGCGCCCAGCTGGACACCGCTCTCTTTGGATTTGTCGGCATTGGCTGTGTGATTATCGGCCGCTTGCTTGGCAGCCTTGCTGGGTGGCATTTCGAACGTGATGTTCACTTCACTCAGATCATCCAAGCTCCTGGTGTGCTTTAAGTCATCTACAATTTTCAATTGACGATTCAATGGCAGATTCAAGCTTCTGGGCTTCGCCTCGCTGCGTGTCGACTCCAAAAGCATTTGCACCCTGCTTATGGCCAGACTGCGTGCCTTTTGCTCCGATTGGGGTTTATCCAAGCAGCCATCCAGTGGCGGAAACGCTTCATTGCCCGTTGGCGTAATGGCGCTGTCCGGCATATAGTCAATGGACAGCGATGTGTACTCCGATGCGGTGCTAGTCTTGCGAGAGACTGACCCGGAACCAATTGTCACATCATTGCTATTGTTGCCCGCGTCCCTCGAAGTTGTGGACGAGGATGACATGGTCGAAGTGGTTGTTGGTGGCGTTGCTGCATTCGTTTGCAATTCTGCATTACTGTGGACTGAAGAGTCACGCACTCTGGCCTCACCAGTGCTGGATTTATCCACGTTAATTGCATCAGCGGCTCCTCCTGCTCCTTCTGTGCTGTTTACTGTTGAGTCGAACATCTTTGTGATGTCGCTGGCGGTTTCATCCCGCTAAAATAATTGGTTCGTTGAAATAATACATATGCATTTTTATATTAATTTATCTATCAAATTATTTAAAGGATTTTTATATTGTTTTTATAGTTTTTTTGTTATGTAATTGTTTCGATTAAGATGCGCTGGTGTAGATACCCATAAGCATTAAATAATTAAACTAAAAAGATTTTTTAAACTATACATATGTATATCATCGCAGGATTTTATCCTGATAAATACAATGGACGGCAAGGTTTAGTCAAATTTAAAATGCTACTTTCTAAAAAAGTGCATACAGATAACAAACTGAATTACAAGGATACAAGAAATAATTTATTTATAAATAATATAAATTATTTAATGCCAATTGAGATTGAGGGGGGACTAAAATAGGTCTTAACTGGTGTTAAACATCTAATCAAATGAAAATAAAAACTTATGAAGTAAGTAGCCAATCCCCATTATAGAATTTTGTAATAATATTGTACATAATACATATTTGTATAAAGTTAATATAGCCATATCTTGATATGTGTGCTTCCTAAATTTGCAATAAAGAATTGAAACACAGCATTAAATAAAATCAAAAGTACTTGAAATGTTCGTTGAATACGAATAAACAATAATCCTATTAAGTAAAGAAAGAAGATCGCTTTTAAACTATGTAATATAGTATGTACGTATATATACGAGATAAAATAAGCCCTTAACAGTGCACTTAACACTTACAGATCTATGTCTTTGATGTGTTCTAAATGTGGAACGCTGTCGGGTTAGAGACGCGTGACGGACCTGTTTTATTATAAGTAGTAGAGATATACAACATACAATCATCATCAGGTTAAAAATGTATTTGGATTTCGAGAATTCGCAATAGAAATGGACGTTTCCTTATAAATATATATATAAAACATTGCAGTCATCCCATTCATGTTACTGAACGTTACCAACGTTTCGTCATTGATAACAGCTAAGAAACATCCGCTCTCCATTAACTTGGGCTAATAATATTTAATACATATACGCTCAAATTATTCCAATATTCAATTAACTCGTTCGTTGGATTCAAAATGCAATCTTGAAAATATGGAGAATGTGAGCCATATCACCAGTTGGAAGATTATTTTGTAAGTTTTCTTTTCTTCTCTTTTGATACCAAAATTCGGTGCATAAAGACAAAACGTCGATTAGTTGTAAATTCAAGTACCTTCTCAATGTTGCGGCGATAGGTGGTTGGGATTGGAATTTGGTGTGGATTTTGTTTAACTTGCTCTACGATATCGTTAATCATTTCCACAAACACAGTACTTTGACAATTCGATAGTAAATCTTGCGCAATCTGTAAGAATTCAATCATTAGTATTAATCTTCGTAATGTATATTGACTTTTGTTTTCAAGCCCTTGCAGAGGATATTCTAATATATTCACGATATAGTTTAACATGTCTGTTTCTATGAAATATCTCAGTCAGTCAATTTTGTTTGCGGATTTCTTACAATATAAATAACATAGGTATTTATTAAAAATCTCTACTATGAAAGGATTTTTTGTTTTTTGAGACAGTTAACCCATTCTCACAGAATACGCATTCGCCCATTGCCCTCTTAATTACTCTAATCAAATGTGGTTAAAATCAGCTAGCTGTTATTGGAACGATCAGTCGGGAATTGAATACAGATCTCTGCAAGAGTAACAAATATTCGGCTTGCCGAAGATAGCATTTCTTTCTTATCTTTTTACCAATTTGTTAGCAATTTCCACCGGATTGACGTCGCTGATGTCAAACTTGAATGTTATTGTTTTCAACTTGTTCTCCATGTGACAGTTGATGACACTGCCCTCATCCACGCTGGTGACACTTAGCTTTGGCACGCGTTCGTTACCGCTGCGATTCGATCGTCGCGGCTTTTGTATGCGTCCTCCAGTACCTTGTTGTTGTTGCTTTTGCTTTTCTGCGTCGACAGCAGCTGAAGTTGTCTGCTGTGGGTCAACACTTGGCGTTGCAGCATCATAGTTCGATTGAGTGGCAACAACGACATGTTCCTGTGCAACTGAATTGGTTTGTTGATTGATTGTTTTACTTGGCAGCTGCTGCTGCGCTTGCTGGGGATGTTGGTCAGCTTGCAACGGCGGTTGTTGTTGCTGTTGCTGCTGAACAACTTGAGCTTGTGGCTGACTATGCAACAGCTGCTGCAGTTGTTGCTCTAAAGGTATCTGTTGCTGCAGTGATTGCTGTTGTTGCTGCTGCTGTTGATTTTGCAAGAATTGCTGCTGCATTGGATTGGAGGCGCTTGCATAGTTGGCTAGTTGTTGAGCTTGTTGTTGTTGCTGTTGCTGAACATCCGCAACATTAAGAATTGGCTGAACAATTTGCTGCTGCTGCTGCGGAACTGGCTGAGGCTGACTGTAAGTGGTCGGCAGAGGTTGCTGGTGCATTGTTGGAGGCACCTGCATCTGTCCTTGTATTAACATTGCCGTCGGCTGTTGTTGTTGTTGTTGTGCCATGATTTGGGGGGCACTAACAACAAGTGGTTGCATCGTCATTTGAGAGTTATGTGTCGAAATTGGAATTTGATGCGGTTGTGTTAATGCATTTGGAAGGAACTGCTGTTGTTGCTGTACAAACTGCTGTTGCTGTTGTTGCAGCTGTTGCAAATGATGCTGCTGAAGAATCTGTTGTTGGGTTGCAGCAGGCTGTTGAATGGGCTGTTGTTGCATTGGTTGTTGTTGCATTGGTTGTTGTTGAATGGGTTGTTGTTGCATTGGTTGTTGTTGAATGGGCTGTTGTTGCATTGGTTGTTGTTGAATGGGTTGTTGTTGTATCGGTTGTTGTTGCATTGGTTGTTGCTGCATTGGTTGTTGCTGCAATGGTTGATGTTGTACAGTTTGCTGCATAGGTTGTTGCTGAATCGCTTGTTGTTGTACAGGTTGTTGTTGCATTGGTTGTTGTTGTTGTACAGGTTGTTTTGGAATGGGCTGTGCTGGCATTTGATGTTGAATTTGCTGTTGCTGTGATGATGGCAGCTGTTGTTGCTGCTGTATTGGTAGTGCTTGCATTTGCTGTTGTTGTTGTTGCAGAGCGTAGGCCTGTTGTTGTTGTTGTTGCGTAAGTTGGACTTGATGCAACGCTTGAGTTTGTTGCTGCTGATAATATTGCTGTTGCTGGAGATGTTGCTGTTGCACCAAATCGGTTGTCGGCAAATTACTATGCATAAGCTGCTGAAGTTGTTGCTGCAAAGGAATCTGTTGCGCCTTCTGCTGATCGGCCAGATGTTGCTGCTGTTGTTGTTGTTGCTGAATGACAGCAGCTGTTGGCTGTTGCTGCTGTTGTTGATGTGCAACTACAACTGGCTGCACCTGTTGAGCTATCAATTGTGCTGATGGCGCAGGCTGTTGTGGCGCCTGCAGCTGAACAACTGGCTGCGGAACCACCTGTTGTTGTTGCTGCTGCTGATTGCCCGTGGGTGAGATGACCTGACCATGTCCATGCCCATTGGCAATGTCCTGCATGGCATTGTTGGCATTTTGATATGAAGCCATCTGAGGGTTTTGAATATAATGAACCGTTGCCGAATGCTGCTGCACTTGGGCTATTGCAGGAGAAGCGATCACCTTTTGCTGGCCTGAAACCATCTGGGGCATCTGGTGCTGTTGAAGCTGTTGTAATGGATTAACGCCGTTTTGCATGGAAGTTGTTGATCTAGTTAGCAGATTCTGAGGATCCGTACTGTTTGTAGAGGTGACCAAGCTTGTCTCTGAGTCAGTGTTTAGTATTTCATACTTGAGTCGCTGATTCCATTTAACTCCATCCTCCTCGTCTTCAGACTCGTCCTCTTCGTCGTCCTCCTCTTCAACATTTGTCGGCAGGCTTTCACGCTGCTTTTGCAAAGCGAGTTTCTCTAGGCGTGATTTCTCATTCTGTAGCTTGATTTGTGTTTGGCGCTGAGCACGTTCCTTAAGCAACGACACAACCTGTACCTTCAACAGGCGGGCAACTGCACGAGAATCATCTTCAGAGATGATGTTCTCCTTCATCATATCTTGGGCAATTTGCTCGTACTCATCGTGTTGGATGTTATACTCAAACTGGATGGCTTCGTTCTCCTTGTGTCTTGATGAGCGCTTTTTTGGATCCATGAATCGCAGCCGAAACTCAATAATGCTGATGCTGGGATCTGAGAGAAACTGTTCCGAAGCAGCGGGCTCCACACGTATTCCAATGTCTTCATCAAAAAATTCAGATTCCAGCAGCTCGTTGCATCTGGGACGATCCTCTTTTTTCAGCTCAATGCAACGCTCAATAATATCTCGTACGTTGGGATCTTCAACCTTTGAGAGAGCTGCCGGCTTAATGCCAGATATAACCTTCTTGTATATCTGGGCGGGACCTTTGCATTCGCTGTACGGATATTCGGATATGGCCATCTCCAACATGCACATGCCAAAAGCATAAACGTCGACCGATTCATCATAGTGCTCCTCGTACATCTCGGGTGCCATAAATTCAGGTGTACCAATCACAGATTTAGCATGGGACCGATTCTTCAGAGTTGCCAGCCCCAAGTCACCGATTTTAACGCTACCAGTGGTGCCAGTTATAAAAATATTATCACATTTTAAATCACGATGAATTATAGGAAATTGACGAGTATGCAGGAAGTTTAGACCTTTTAAGATCTGACGACACCATGACTTCAATACCTTTGGGTGTATTTTTTTGAATCGCTTCAAATACCTACAAAGAATGCATTGTATTAAATATATAGTTATTCAATTAATTAATGGGCCACTTACGACTTTAGAGTACCAGATAACATTAGCTCGGTGACTAGTACTATATTCTTCTTGCGTCCAATAGGAAACTCCCAATACGTATAGAAACGCACTATGTTTGGATGCTGCAATTTCTTCAACATATCCGCTTCTTCTCGAAACCTGGTGCGTTCGCTTTTCTTCACTTGCTTATCCTGCAATACAAAAGTTAGTAATTTAAAGTAAAGTAATTTAATCTGGAGGAACACTTTTGATAGTGTATTTATACTTGATTAGCAATCAGATAAAAACAAATCAATAAAGTATATCATCTAGGATACACATACCAGCAACTCACACCAGGCTACAGGCACTCCGGTTAGAGTGTCTAGGCCCCGATAAACGGTTTTGAAAGATCCGCGACCGACTTCTTTATCGTATTTGAAGAAGCGTCCGCAGGGCGACATCGCAACCGGATCATCATCCTCATCACTTTTACGCTCTTTTGTCAGGGACGTCACTGACGATGTAGCTGATGCAGTTGATGCTGATGATGGCTGCAGGGACACTGATGCTTCCGTTCCAGGAACCGATGCGTCACCAGAGATTGCTTCCCCGCTCCCAGGTTGCTTGGATAAATTATCGAAATCCTTTGGCTGAGTTTCATCGTGCTGCCCCTCAGAATCGAGCTTCTCCTCCACTTGAAAGCCAACACGTTTTCCACCAGTTGTCTGTTTGTTGGCAGGTTTAGATGGCACATCCACCTGGATCTTCTCAGTCTTTACAGTGCGCGACGCCTCGGTAATGATGTTCTCAATAATTCCAGCTACTTGGTGGTTGGCCGCATCTGTTGTATTCGATCGTGTTGGTGTACGAAATTGCTCCTCCAAATGCTCCGCCTCACGCGACAGCATCTCAATGTTGTCATCGTAATCTCGGGGAAATTCCGTTTCCAGTTCCTCAAACTGCAAAGGATTGGCATTTCTGTTCGATTGCTCGACGTTTTTGAGCACAAATCGCACATAATTGTCTGTCCCCTTCCCCGTCTTGCTCCCTTTGCCATGAGGCGCTTTGAAAGGCAGTGGGCCCGTCATGGACTGCGACCCTGTGCCCGTGAGCTGCTGCTTCAGCGCAGGCTCTATTCCCGTATCAGACGATGATTTTCTAGTTTCCATTTTCTTCGATTTGGCATCTGCAGCTGGCGACGGGGTCGGGGTCGGGGACACAACAGCCTTTGCTGGCATGTCTTTGTCTTTGCTGTTATCCGTGGACACTACTCCAGCCTCTCGAGGCTTTGGGCTATTGACTTCATCAGACGGCTGCGGTTCACCATCCATTGTTTCCTCATAATGTTCCGCAACGGCAGACTCCGTTGCCTCGAGGCCAAAACCCTCAACGTGGGGCGAATTGGTTACTGTCTCGGGCTCGCTTGGATTACAATTAATATGTCTGGTAATGTTTTCGCTCAAGTCCCTTGCGTTTTTACTATTGGCTTGCCTGCCAACTAGGGCGCTGCTTGAAATCTGACGCAGTAATCGACTCCAAAGATTACTTTTGCTATGAGATGGCTCCACTGCTGGTGCTGCTTGATGAACTTGGCGGTGCGTGTTGTTGCTATTGATGTGTTGCTCAGGTGCACTAACTTGATTGCGACGATTTTTGTTTCTCTGTGCTGTGTCTTTTAGTTTAGCAGTCGAGCCGATGACTCTCCTTGGGGAGGCAGTTTTATTAGAAGCACACTGTCCCGGCTTTTGGATTTTAGCTTCTTGCACAGTTTGTTCCTCGCCGGAAATATCTGAGTTATTTCTGTAAAGTGAGAAAATTTAGTTTCGACTATTTGCCAAAGCGGTTAATATTTAAACCGAGGTGACCTTACCTTTGAGGTTGCGTGGTACTGGAAGTAGTACCATCTTCGCTGATGGTGCTGTCCCTCCGAATACTGCTTGTCGGTACGACCTCTCTTTGTCGTACAAAGTCACAAAGGGTTTGTCCAATTTTGCAGTTTTTTCAACAACCAATCGGTGGAATCTGCACAAAACAAATTTGTATTCTTTGAATTGCTTACATATAAACTTGAAAATAATACAGTACTTGTTTCATATATATTTTAGTATTCCAAGAAATTAAAAAAAGAATAGATTCCTAGCAACATTAATTGCCTTTTTTATTTTGTCAAAACAATTACTTGACTAGCTGTATGGTGATATTGATTTATTGTCGGCAATTGATGATTTATCTCAGCAACAACGAAAACTACTGATGTAAACATTTGATTTTCGCTAATCGATTTAACTTTCATTAGAGGCTTAATTCTGGTGCACATACATATCTATATACTGGGCTTTTGCATTATTTAACTTATGCCATCGCTCACACTTTTATAAACAACGACAAAGTTTTTACTATTGATATTTCACTGCGCCTGTGCTCGAATAACATACATATGTATGTATGTGGATTGTATATACATATGTATCTATTATATTCATTGGTTCATACATACATATCTATGTATCTTCCAGTGTTTGTATGTACTTTGCTCTGTTTGGTTGCAAAACAGCTGTCATGCAGTACTCGGCTTTAGTTTCTTAGGGTGTATCTTAATTATGAGTCATAAATCCCAATTGCACCAAACTACGCCTACTTCTGCTGACTTCTGGTTTTTTATCCGATTGCTCACTGACACACGTTCACACATACAAATGCGAGTACTTATTGATGTACTCACGAACACAAGCATATAAAGTGAATTATTTTAATGCATGAGTTCGCACATATGTTAAGTAGACAACTAATTCCTTTGCATATATTCTCCAACTAATGGATGTATCCTGCGAGTTGTCCACAATATGAAAAATTATGTGTCGCACAAAATGTATGCACTGATTATGATGTCATAGACGTGGAAAACCACCAAGCAAGTTGCATAGAAATCACGGTTAAGATGTCTGCGCCATGCCCATTATTAAATTGTACCGATGCGCAGCACGATTTGCATAATATAATTGTGCAAAATACATAAAAATTTAAACACGTTCGCTAAAATTTCACAACAAATTTACAAAATATACCGCCACATATGTGCCGACCCCGCACCAACAAATGTAATTTATCGATAACTTTTGTTTGTCTTTGTCGAAGTGGCTTTCGTTGCATTTACGTAGAAGAAAATGGACATTGTTATTTACATGGCCCTTTTGTTATAATTATTATACTGACTATTCACTCTTGCATGTTGGCATAACACTTCTATTATTTTGTTTAAGAAATAATTGTGCACTGTTTCTGTTTTTTGTGTTACACAAGAGAATTAGAGTTGTGTCGTTTCGTTCTGAAAAAGTTCAAGTGAACGGGTCATTAAGTTGAACGAATAAACTTATTCAGTGAATCATGAACTAAATCGTTCATTTCCCAGTTGGTCATTTTTTAAATTTCTTAAATGTTTCAACTGCATATATTTTTAAGTTTTTAACTATGTGGAAATAATAATAGTAGGGCCGCTTCATTCATTGTCCAGCATTTAAAATTAAACTTTTAACTCTGGAAATAATATTAAATTATGATGAATAAATATTTATGAAAATTGACAAGCATGTAACTTACTTTTGGCGTAGGTGTGGTCAGACGATGGAGACGGAGTAATAATAAACTCCTCCACCCTCTCCTCCTTCACCTCCTCCTCCACAGCAACACGCCCATTCTTTAAAGATAGCCAGATCCTCTTATTTAAGATCCTCTCTTTACGCAACTGGTCGGATCGCTCGAGTTTCTTTTCTTTAATCTTTTGCAAAAGGTGGGGATGCCAAATCTGGAAAGTAAATTTAAAATTTAAAAATTGTAATGGCCGCGGTGGCCTTCTTACCTTGACTTGCCTGTGCAAATCCCTGTGTTTCTAAATGCTCGCCCGAAGCAAACGCTTCGGGTAGCAGAACAAGCATTTCGCAAATAACCTGTCGCCGCCATCCATCCATGCTTCAAAAAATCCACAATCTAGGATTGCAGGAGGCATAATGAAAATTAAATTTCAAATTCAAATCGGGTGCGGCGAAATGAAATGCAGATAATGAAAATGAAACATCGATATCGTCGATGATTGCAAAACATCGGAACCATCGAATGCTTTTATATACAACAAAAATAAACAATCCTGATAATTACGGCCCTCTAAAATATTGGAAAAAAAGAAATATGTTCATACAATCCCTTTTACAGATGACATTTACAAATTTAAAAGCCGTGTATGCCGTGTCTGTGGGATCAACTGGCAGAAGGGTTAAAAAACGTGCCATTTCTACAAAAACTTAGCTAAAAACAGATTTACTCGAGGAATGGCGGAATATTGGAGTGGAGACAACCAAAAAATTAGTTTCTTCCATGCCAAGACGCTTAGAAGCCATGATTAAGCACAAAGGCTTGCCATTAAAAATGGATCTTTTTTTTGTTTTTAAAATAAAATAAATTAGTTGGCTTGTCACGGAAAAATATGTTGCATATGAATATGTTGGCCATATTGGCGCAAATAAACCTCAAATGTAAAAACGCTTGCTGTGCCAATAATTATGTGTGCCCCTGCAAACATCGCAGCATCGGGGACAACACTCAACACACACCTCTAATAAATAAATGCATAAATCAGCTGATTGCATTGTCAAAAAAAAGGTGACAATCTTGGCCCAACTGTGGAATTGGCTCGCAAATATTTTATTTAATTTTTTTGCTTGCTCAAAATATGGTGATATGTTTCTGTCGATTTTTTAAAAATTTATTTAACATTAATATAACAATTGCACCACATGAAGAGTAACGTACCACAAACATTCTTTAAAATTAATTTCATTATTTTAGATAATTAATATTTTTTTTGGTTTTATTAAATTTTACTTTATTGGTAAATTAAAAATGTGAATTTAAATTGCTCGAAACTAGAGACATGCGGATGGGTGCGATATATATGTATATATTCAAAGCGATACTGGTATTCCTGTCACTTTTTAATAGTATTCTAATCATCTAATGTAACGAGTCATATATGTTTTCCGATGTCGATTGTTGTCGGTTAGAATCAACTCTAAATAAATAAATCGGTATTTAAATTTATCGTGTGTGCAAAACGGCTTTTGTTCAAATTTTTATTTAAAGTCCCCATTCATTTAAAAATAACTTTCTAAAATATTATTATTTTACGTTGCTCGATATAATAAATGTTCGTCTATCAATTTAAATAATTCTGGGCAATAACACGACTTATTATTATTAGTTAATTCTAGTCGATAAATTAATGAGATATTTAAAGCTATATAATTACCTTGTCATACACATTGTACATTGTAAGAGTTAGCTTAGTTACAGAAACATTAAATGCAATATTAATATTAGAACAATTGATATTAATAATATTCAATTTAACACAAATAAAATAAAGAGGCGATCTAAATGAAAAATCATTAAAAATAGAAAATGGGTTTTACCTCATTTGTGTTAAAAAAAGACAAAATATTAAGGCTTTACGTCAAATATACATATGTTAGTAGTATAAGGTGATTAACGTTGTGAGTCGCACGATGTGCTCTTTGCCAAATTTATCTTTTTGCTGCTATTTGCATAAGATGGATTTTATCTAATCAATTTAAATATTTACATTTTTACTTATTTATTTACAAGCTTTAATTATATTGTCTGCGTTCAAGTAAGTCGGTGTTTACGTGTGATTAATACAAAATTTGAAAAAGGGTACTGAATGTAAGTATTGATTTGATAGCTATTATGATTGTATTTTTTGCAAAATTACTTACTTGTTTTGGTACTTTTGATCATGGGGCATTTTGACAAAGATAAATTTCACATATACCTTTTTGAATTATTTAGATAGTTATGAATCTCAATTTTTTCTTTTTATAATGATTCTCAAATCATACGCACCTATAAAGAAACAAATATACTAAGTTTTTGTAATGTGCATTTTTTTATTGTATCAAACGGACAGGAATATAGGTTAAAGCTACGATTTCAGTTCGAATTTTGGTTTTCGACTGTCGTTTGCACAAAGCCTTTGTGTAACGGTTACCGGTTTTTTAATGTTTATGTTTTGAAATACAAGTGTGAAAAAAAATAGTAGTAAAATTGATAAAAAATGTTAATGTACATATATACAAATAAAACTACAAATTTTTTGATAAACAGTGTATGAATTTTGTTGAACAGTTAATTTCAATTCGTAAATATAGCGTCTTTACAACTTTGCGATTTTGTTGTTTGAAAAATAATATATGTATATATGAAGATGTGCGCTCGTATGTGTGTGCGGACGTCTGTGGTTTATTTTGAAAGATTAATTACCCGCCTTGGCGCATAGTAAGAAGAAAAGTACATATTTGCAAACTGTTTATTCTTATCTCGATATGATATTGTGTGAACAGTAATCTGCGGTCATCTAAGAGATTCAGTTAGGAATTGCCGTATTACGTGCCGGCAACTGAAACCGACGTCGTAGTTTTTTCGGTTCTAACAACATTTTTATTTTCAATTTGAAACCATATATTGAGTCCTTCAGTAGTCAATAAATTTATATTTGATATGTGTGGAATCAATTGTGTAGCACAACCTTTTTTTTAAACATTTGCATCTTATTTATCCCCAAATACTACACTAGGTAGAGAATAAAATTTAAATTTTATTTTTACGTTTCAACGTGCTTTTAATAAATTTTGAGCTTAACTCTAATGGAAATATTTCCGGCTTAAGGGTTCAGATCGTAACCGAATTATGCTTTTATTTTTATTTAAAAAGTTATCTAATTATATAGATCTTCGGGTTGAAAACCTAAGAATTTTTGTTCTCATATCAAATTATTTTCAACATTTTACTTTATAAACCGCAACCGTAACCGATAACCGAAAATCAGAAAGCAAACATTACCGAAACTAAAACTGAAACCGGTCTTCGTGTCGGTCTGATTCTCTGCTCAAGACACTTAAAAGATGACAGAGGCATCTTGGTTATTGAATATGAGTACCTACGAGTATATGTCCACTTCGCAAGCAACAACAACTGAACCCTATGATAATGATAACGGATGTCCCCAAATCAATTGTACGACCCTTGAGTACATGCAGTACATTCTTGGTCCACAGACGCTACCACTTCATAAGGCGGTGATGGTAAGTTCAAGTAGACCAACTTCAGTTGAAGATGAAATGAAATGCTTGCTCTCTAGGTAAGCATCATTTTTGGTGCTATATTCATAACTGGAGTATTGGGCAATTTCCTAGTCTGTATGGTCATAATAAGGCACTCGGCTATGCACACGGCAACTAATTATTACCTATTCAGTTTGGCTGTATCGGATCTTATCTATTTACTCCTAGGTTTGTATTCTCACAAACATTTATATATTTTTTTTTATTTTAATGGATGTGCTCGTTTTTAGGATTGCCAGCGGAAATATTTCTTTATTGGCATCAGTATCCATACTTGTTTGGATTGCCATTTTGCAAGCTGCGAGCGTTCATTTCCGAAGCGTTAGTAAAGGCACCCAAAATTGACGGAGTATAAAATTTAATGGGAATAAACCATTCCAGGTGCACATATGTATCGGTATTTACAATTGTCGCCTTTTCCATGGAGCGATTCCTGGCGATTTGCCATCCCCTACATTTGTACACAATGACAGGACTTGAAAGAGCAGTTAAAATCATTACAGCTCTGTGGATTGTAAGCTTTCTCAGTGCCATACCCTTTGGTGTGAAAACGAAAATACAATATCTGGACTATCCAATTGGTAAGATTGCGAATATTTTACAAAACAACATTTACAATACAATTGGAATTATTTTCAGACGGATCTAAGATACAGGACTCTGCAGTTTGTTCAATCGATTTGGATTTTCCTGAAAAGTTCCCAATATTTGAGTTATCATTTTGTATATTTTTCATTATACCGATGATACTCATCATATTGTTATATGGTCGCATGGGATCTAAAATTCGAGCCAGAGCCACAGAAGTATTGGGTACGTGAAACACTTAAAGCACTATATGTATATGTATGTAGTATCCTTAAGCATAACATCGTTATAGGAGTTCAGCAGGGTTCAAGAAATCGAGAATCCCGAAATTCTCAGAAGAAGAAAAAAGCTGTCATTCGAATGTTGGGTAAGCAAGAAGAAAAAATTAGCTTCACAACGACTAAATTTACTTTAATTTATTCCTCAAACAGCTGCTGTTGTGATAACATTTTTCGTCTGCTGGTTTCCTTTTCACATACAAAGATTGTGGTTCCTATATGCAAAAAGAAATATCTATTATTACCCTGTTAACGAATGGTTATTTTCAATAGCTGGATTTTCGTACTATGTTACATGGTAAATTCGAGTAAATTAGCAATTATTAAGAAATTATTTCCGAATATTTTTCTTATCTTTAGCACGATTAATCCGATTGTATATAATGTGATGTCGCGCCGTTATCGCGTTGCCTTTAAGGAGATACTTTGCGGTAAGAAGGTCGGGGCATTTTATAACAATGGATTTGCCAGAGAGCAATCAAGTTTCGTAAAGGATCAACGAAGTTTTCGACACTCTAGTATCGCTACCACCAGCCTAGGAGCTGATACTCAATACAGTCGAGTGCATTCTGTAAGTATGTAGACAACAACTTTCCCATAGTATTTTAATCACAGTTTTACAATTTTCTGCATTGATTACAGAACGCAGTGACTGAATTTCCCGTACTTAACACAACAAATATTGTTATCGTTCTTGCAAATAACTCAAGTGGTTTTCAAAAAAATTTAACTACAGATAAAAGAGAAGATTTAAGTCTAAAAAGTGACGAAAAATAAATATTTACATATATACCTGTATGTATTTTAATGTACTGAACAAATACCCTTATTTAAAATGTATACAACTAACTTAGAAAGTCTTTTAATAAAATCGATCGATTAATTGGCAAAAATTACATATATTACTGTTTTGAACTTGAATATATCAACTCAGAAAGTCAAATCTTAATTATTTCATCAAAGCATATTATTGAAATAACAGTATTAGCTCATGAATAGTTATGCTAACTGTCTGCTATAATTTGAATAACAATAATTGGAATCAGTCAAAAACAAAACCGAAAAAGCGCTAGTGAAAGTTTTATCATGCGTATTATAATTCCACAGCATGGTCATTAAAATAGTTTATACTTCAAAATTCCTGCTTAATTCACTTGCACTTTTAAGTTCTCGAATAGATAATACCCTGTACGCTTTATGCCCCAAATTATTCGTCCGACTGAGATTAGAGCAATTTGTCGCGAATTGCGAGTGCGATGCAACATTGGTTTACATAGGTTTTATAGAAGTTCGCAAAAGAAATCTTGAAACTGGTTTCAACACACAGACGTGACAGTTACAGAGAGATAAGCTAAAACAAGATTCAGGCCTCTACCCCAAATGGTAGCGACTTGAAAATACCGTGTATCTTAAATATCATGCATAATTAAGTTTAAAATGAATATGTTTTAATTATGGACATATGATAAAATTAAATTGGTAAGATTATCAAAAAAAAATTTGAGAGATGATTAATTGGTTTAATTTCAGAGAAGTTGAAAAGACAGGCTGTTCGAATGTGCATGCAGTCGTGGTATTTTGACTGCTCTTGGGGAGTAAAGTGAGCTGATCAATCCGGTTCCTTGCATACTTGCACCACACAAAATTCAAGCGCTTTGTTCTGTAGGAAATCTGCAGTCGAACGTTAGTCGCAGCATTTGACCCAGAGACGACAGACCGACCGACCGATCGATCGACTGATACCGCAATAGAGAGATCAATCTAACCAGTTCGAAACAAAAGAAGCTGGAAGTGTGTGTGATAAGTTGAAAAGAAAGAAAAAAAAATCAGAAAATAAATTGGAATTTGTTTATTTTTTTGGGGTAAAAGTAAAGTAAAAGTTGAAGAACCGAGTGAGGAATTAAATGCTTATCGACAGTCGCCGAAGAAAGACACGCGTGTCGCGAAACAGTTTTGATGGCCAACTTTCAACCGACTCGCAGACAAGAGCCCAAAATGTGGATTAGCAGAAGAAACCTAATGCCCGCCATTGTGAATGTGATACTTTGCCTGAGCTGTGTGCACCTCCAGGTGGAAAGTCTACAGCTCGACTTGAGTCCCTCGATCACAGCTCGAAGTGCGCGGCTCATGAGATTCTTAAGTGATCCTGCCTCAAATTTCAATCACAATCGTCGAGTTGGTCCTGGTTCTGTGCCTGGACCTGGACCTGGACGCATACGGGCTAGTGTTGAGAACATGCGTCCACCAACTGCTTGGAGGCCGCCGTTACCACCTAAGGGACTTGGAGGATCACAATTAATCCGTCGCGAATTCAATGGAAACTGGCCAGCAGGCGGACGATTCGCACACGCCAAGGACGCCGCTGTGCTGGATGTGGGCAAGAATCAATTCTATCGACCCAAGGATATTCAGCAGTACAATCATCAGTCCGGCCAGTACACTCAGAACTTTAAGGCGTCGCCGCATTTTAAAGGCAACGAGCTAAATAAATATCCAATTTACTCACCGATTCAACAACACGCGATTCCCGTTGAAGCCTCCAAATACCTGGCATTCAATCAGGGACAAGGACAAGGACAAGTGCAGGGACCAAGGCAGGATCTGGCTCAAAGTCTGCATCAAAATACTCAGTTCGGACAAGCTTCAAACAGTTACGCCGTCTATGAAGAGTCCGAGAACGTGGCCAAGACAGCAGCTGGCTTTGGCCAAAACTATCAACAGAATGCAGCAGCTGCTGCACCTCAAAAGCTAACAAAAGCTGCTGAGGACTATCTACATTTCATGAGCACCAATGAGTACTTCCTGCCCAGGCATGAGCCTAACTACAAGCAATTGGATGTGGAGCGCGATCAAGTCAAGTATCAGCAGCAGCAGCAGCAACTTGTCCAAAAGGAGTCACAAGCCCAACAGCAACAGCAGCAGCAACTTCAGCAGCAATTTCAGCAGCTTCAGCCACAACGACAACTGACAGATACCAGTGTATCTTCTAGTTACAATAAACCACTGAGGATTGCCGATCTCTTCTATCAACAAGATCCTGCTCCCTCCATTACCAACTCCAACTCCAACTCCAATTCGGCCATCGTTCGAGGCAGCTATCAGGCGGGCCAGAATGCCTTTGTTGTCAAATCGGATGGCAACAAATCGGTGAAGCACATCTTGTCCTCAAAGCCACCTCAATCCCAATCCCAATCCCAAACTCAATCTCCACTCTTATCTGCGTACACCAAATCTTGGCACAATGCACCCAAGACTGAAACGCCAGAGCCTTTGCGATTCGAGTTTACTGAACACGATGCCATCAGGGGATCTGCGAGCTACACAAACGCTCCGCAGGGACACAAGTTCTACTATGAGACACACCCATCCACGCCCCATGTCTCCTCGGTCAGTGTGGCCCCCCCGCTGCCTGAGAACCCGAAGCCAGTGCAGGAGGCCACAGTCAGCACAAAGGATAATTCCGATTATGCTAATAAGGTAAGTTTTGGGATCGATATTAGAAAATAAGTAACTTATAAAGAAAACCTCTTTAAGAGTTAAAAGTCTAGTAACCGAAAACATTTTCATTCCTCAAAAATTTCTGATATCCAATTTTGTGACGAATAATATTAATTAATATTAATGAATTAATTAATTAATAATGAATAAATAATGAAATAATAAATTAATATTATTCGTCACAAAATTGGATTTCAGAAAATGGCTCAATTCTTCATACCGATTTCCCGCTAAACTAGCAATTTTTTGAAAAAGTCTTAAAACAAAAGTTTCTAGATTTTTTATTGGAAATATATCCTCATTTTCAATTTTAAGCTATATCAACGCTTTTATAGAAACAGACAAACAAACAGACTGACTTTTCATCTCATTTTCGGAAGACGACTATCTTTTCAACCAGTAATGGGATTTTTATAATCGAGGTGACATTCGCGTATTTTTAATTAGAGTAGTAAAGAATTATACCAAAAGGTTTCAATCATTTCAATTTTGTCCCTCGCACTTACACCTGTTTCTCTCACGAGCCAGGTGAGTTTTCAAAAGTGTTAGTATGCACTTTTGTTAGTTAAAACTATATAATTCGACCTGAGCGGACAGTCATAGCAAATTTTCCAGTCTTCTCAATTTGATTGAACAAAAACGATTATTCGATTACCTATGGATTGTCAAAATCATAATAATGTAATATTATTAATTCATACATAACAGTAAGCAGAGGAATGACTTTCGAAAATTAGTTTCTTTTTCTAATCGCATTAATTTGAAACCGCACCCTAAGGCCATTATTAACCTTGTTGTTTGGATCTAAACATTTACTTATGGTCATGTTTAAACGATCTCTAGATAAAATTACAGTTCAAAAGCCATCTTTCGGTATCTGTATCAATTAAAATGTAAATAAGATCGATAACAATGTGTAACAAATTTTCAAATACACAAAGCGTCTTCAAAGTCTGAAGAGTTCACCAACTTTCCACTCTTAACAAATGCGAAAACCGCTTAATAATGTGAGTCAGCCACAATAGTTTTGTTCGTTTTCTGCTTTTTCATTTTTATTTCTTTTTTATTTAGTGGGAACTACGTCAAGTAATTTCAAGATTGTAATTTAATGTCATTTCAATTTCGGTTGCTCTAATTATTCCTCACTTTCACCACTTTTCCAAGCCTTAACTTTTTATTGAGATTAAACTTTAATTGCATTACTTGTTTATACTTTTTTTCGTATTTATTTTAGAATACCCAGGAGCAGCAAATTTTAGAGCCCGCACTTGTTGCGGCCGAGTCAGCAGAAATCGCTAAGGACAACGAAGCATATTGTGAAAAGATTTGTGCAAATGTCTATGATGAAAATGATGAAATTGTGTGTGGCTCTGATGGATATATGTACACTGGGGAATCACAGCTTGAGTGCTATTCATCCTGTTTAAATATTGGTAAGCCTTTTACTAAAATTTGTTTGTTCTACTTAAATTTACTCAATATACCTTTTTATTCTTTACAGAGGTATCGATAAAGAGTAAGGGGTCATGTGCCTAAATATTAGCTTTTAGTTTAATGTATTTAGTTGTAATACTTAAATATAAGTTTATTTATTTTTGATTTAAGAAAATAAAGCTTGTAATTTGAATGTAAACTTGTTTAAAGGTATATCGTTTAAATAGTTTATAAAATTTCAGTTCAATGGTATCGAATTCATAAGTACCGTTCATCGTTCCTCGATTACAATCTGCTCTGAATGATATAATGTGGAAAATTTTAAGTTTTCAGCATTTTAAAAATAAAAAGTGGTAGCCAGGAAAAAAGCTCATTAAATTGAATACGAAATTAGGTTAAACAAGACGGAGATAAAAAAAGAGCTGTTTGAGTAGCAGATAATACATTAACTGGCAGTATAAATAAAGCTATTATTTCAGGAATACCCCTAATGCTGCATTTACACTAGTTGATAAACAAGTCAACATTGATATCAACTTTATCAATCCTAGTGTTAACAGCTGTCAACTTGATCAACTGTTGCGTTGACGGTAGATTGACAATGCGAAAAACATCAATTGTTGCTCTGAATGTAAACATAGTGTAAACACTTTGTGTCAACAGTTGAAGACAATATCGACGCGTTGACAACACAAACTGGAGTTGAGCTCATGTTCATTCTTTTGCCTTGTGTTGACAAACTTTATGTACAGATTAGAGGTGGCAACACTTCGCTTCGCCATCCGATTTAATTAATGTTGTCTGTTTTTTCAACTATGAAAAGCAAAAAATAATAAGCTAATTAAAAATATATTTTAATTTATTTATACACATATTTATTGAACGATACTTCAGTATCGAAAGTAGACCAGCTCAAAAGCTAAAATCAAAATCACTGCTGCCGCTATTTTGCTTTTCCTCGCTGTTGCCATTGTTCTGATTTTATGTTAAAGTAAACAAATTACATATGAATTAGTTTTAAGATACATTTGCATGAGTGCTTACCACTTTTTTTTACTTTTGCGCAATTAACAAAACTTTCGATACATACACAATATCGACGTCAACGAAAAATGCTTAGCAACGTGAACATCAACGAATGTGGATATCAACTGGTGTAAATTACTCTCAACTTTATAATCAACGCGTTGGCATCTTGCGAGTTGCTCAACTCAAAAATTAGTTGGCAACCCGGTTTTTTTGTCAACTCAATCAACTAATGTAAACACAAAAATTGCGTTGACATTGGATATCAATTGTTGATATTGCTAGAATTGACGCTGCATCAACTAGTGTAAATGCACCATAACTAACAATGGGACTCAACGAGCGAATGAATAAACAAAACAACAACTAAACGACTAAGGCCGCCTTAAGAAGCTTGTGAATTTCATCTCAGTATGCTTTTTACCAAGTCAACACACTTTTGCTTAGAGTTGACCACCGTTTACACTAGAGTTGACTGAGTTCCCATTAAAATTTTCAGCCTGAATGAAGTTGACCAGCTTGTCAACTAGAGTAAATGCACCTTAGCTAATGAACTACAAGCAGCAGCAAAGTCGCTTGTTCGCTCACTTTAGAGATTAGTTCAATAGAACTTAACCTAACGACTGGTTCCGTATCTAAATTTGTTTTTTTCATTTATTGCTAAATTATAATTTAATTAAACCATTTCAAATAAATTTGTTGGTTGTCTTATAGACATACTAGACCTCAAGTTAACTAAAACTTACTTCTACTTCCATTTCAAATAAATAAATATTATGCTAAGTTAGTTTCAAAATAAGAGAAAATACCTAAAAAGGTTCCATTTTTGAAAATCACCATTGACTGACTATCGTCCCTTTTCTGTGAACCAAGGTTGCCACTTTTTGTTGACTTTGGTGATCAATCGAACTTATTCGGGGCTCAACCAAACAAAGCGAATCGGAAGATGTCATGTTCAGTGCACATTTCTGTAGTGTTGTTGTGTCGGGGGTTTAATAAAAGGGAAAAAAGGAAAAATTTAAAAAATTTTTTTTTTTAAAAAATTTTAAAAATTGAGAAAATATTAGGGGGGGAAAAAAAAAAAAAAATAAAATTATATTAAAAAAGTTAAGGGGGAAAAGTTGTTATGAAAAAAAAAAAAAAAATTATATTTATAATTTATTTATATTAATATATAGATTTGGGGGGGAAACAAAGCGAATCGCGAACACCTAAATTTTGGCAGTATTTCTTTTAATTTCGGTAGAAAAACGTCGCAAACGTTTCCGAAGCATCCTATATATATTCAAGATTCGTTTGCCTGTTGCGCGTGTGTGGAATTTCTTTTGTATGTTGGATCAATCACAGCAAAAGAAAATCTCTGCACCGAGACAACAACGCAGCGCCCTGCGACCTCGAGACGCGGCCAGTGCAATACATTGAAATGCAAAACTACGGCGTTGGAGCTGCTGCTGCTGCAGCTCCAGCCGTCAAACGCCGTACGGACAGCTATGAGGCCGCCCAAAATCATCCTCACACTCCTAGCAGCGGTGAGAACTCTCGCTGCGAAAGTGATGAAGAGTATGTAAACACCAGGATTTTGAGGCGACGCATGGAACTGCAGTCGACGCCTGTTGTGGCAGTGGCCGCCACCACAACAACATCCGCCCAGGGGCACGTAGAGCAGCCGCAGTTTCCAGGGCCAACATCCTCAGCAGCGTCCTACAATGAGGAGAGAATGCGCCGAAAGCTTCAGTTCTTTTTCATGAATCCCATAGAAAAGTGGCAGGCCCGTCGAAAGTTTCCCTATAAATTTGTGGTGCAGGTAAGGCATGAACATACATACATACTATATATTTATCTATATATATGTGCGCATCCCCGAGCTATTCATCTGTTGATCTGTTAATTGTCTGAGCTGTCACGTGATTGGATTTTGATTCCCAAACAAGGGGCCGAGCGTAGAGCTGTCTGTGGTTGTAGTTGATTGTGTGACACATCTTTGGAACAATGGGCCGAGCATTAATTTGTTTGTATTTTTCTCATTCTAATCAATGTCGTTTTGAATATTTGCTTAATGCTTAGCGCTCCATTCAAAGGCACTTGGAGCACTCGCTGTGCTCAATACAATACTTATGTATATGGGAAATCTAGAGAGCCCGCGCCCACATTCTTTTCGTTTAAACAAGGGCAACAATTACTTTTACACTTTTCTCTTATCTATTGCCTCTAACTATATAAACTACGTAATTCACTTACCATAAAGTACGCTTGTGAGCCTTATGGCTAGTGCACGCAATATTTTCAAGAAAATGTTTAACAGCCTGATAAATATACAAGTACATAGCTTAATTGGGGATTTTTGTGTGGGCATGATTAATAGCCAGATTCCATTGTCGTTGTCAGTTGCACAAGTTCAAAGCCAAATCATAGCATAAAATGAATAGGTTCTAAACAGATAAGACTATATGATGTAAGAGAAAATACCACGAATATTCATCGTATTTATAGACATCGTTTTTGGTCTTTAACAATAAATATATATGGCTTTCATAAATAGATTATACTTCAGAGATGATTTGAATCGAATTGGCGGTAATTTCGAGAATTTGTGACAATGAACACCTAGATTTTACAGGCTATGACAGATAGACAGCAATTCAATTTGATAACTATATTTTAATTTCATAAAAATTATAATTTATTTTATTATTTTTGAGGTTTCATATTTTGAATGTTTTTATTATTAATTAAATTTGATTTTGATTTGTTGTTTATTGGGCTGCAAATATTGGTTAAATTTGAATTAATGAAAATTCAAAATTGCAATTGGATTGTGATCCAGCACTTATTTACATACATAACATTTTTAAAATTTTTATTTTATTTATGGCTATGGGTATCTAACAGTCGAGCGCCTTGCTTTTAACGTTCTTGCTTCATCTCTTATCTTTCAGAATTTCCTTCATTTACATATTTATATACCGCAGTTAACTTAAACATATTCATAATAGTGTGTTCTTTTCAGATTGTGAAGATTATTCTGGTGACGATGCAGCTGTGTCTATTCGCTCATTCGCGATACAACCACATAAACTATACGTGGGATAATCGTATTGCATTCTCGCATCTATTCCTTAAAGGATGGGACTCGTCACGAGAAGTTGAGAGCTACCCGCCAGCTGTGGGACCATTTGCGCTGTATGAGAAGTCGGAATTCTTCAGCACTGTGCAGTATGCTGTTTGGGGATATGGAAACATGAGTCGGTCCATTGGACCTTACTATTATCCCACATCGAACAATACTATGCCACCGTTGACACTATGCATGTGGAACTATCGTGAGGGCACCATTTTTGGATTTAATGAATCCTACATCTTCGATCCACATATCGAAAAGTTGTGCGAAAAACTGCCACAAAATGTATCCAGTATTGGAGTAGAGGAATATTTGGAGCAACGCGGAGTGGAAGTCAATTTTGCTTCGCTAGTCACCGCCGAGTTGACGTTCAAGATAAAGACAGTGAATTTTAAGGCCAATGGGGGAGCCCTTTCTGCTCCGGATTGCTTTAAATTCGACATATCTATACTGTTTAATAATCGGGATCACGATGGACAAATGCTATTATCGCTGGATGCCGAGGCAACGAGATTGAAGTGCAAGGGAGATACGGATTTCATTTCAGAAGCTCGGTTTGATGCAATACTTAGAAGTATTTTAAATATCTTTGTGCTTCTAACCTGTGCCTTGTCCTTTGCTCTCTGTACTCGGGCTCTTTGGAGAGCCTATTTACTAAGGTGCACCACAGTCAACTTTTTCCGTTCACATTTCGGCAAGGACCTAAGCTTTGACGGACGTCTGGAGTTTGTTAACTTTTGGTTCGTTAAATTTTAAGATTCTCATTCCAATTTTATGCAGTATAGTAACTTTTTTTTAACTTTCAGGTATATTATGATCATCTTTAATGATGTTCTGCTGATAATTGGCTCGGCACTGAAAGAACAAATTGAAGGACGCTACATGGTGGTGGATCAGTGGGATACCTGTTCATTATTCTTGGGCATTGGTAATATGCTAGTCTGGTTTGGAGTGCTGCGATATTTGGGCTTCTTCAAGACATACAATGTAGTAATACTCACGTTAAAGAAGGCAGCACCGAAAATACTTCGTTTTCTAATTGCCGCCCTATTGATCTATGCGGGTTTCGTATTTTGCGGCTGGCTAATACTCGGACCTTATCACATGAAGTTCCGATCGCTGGCAACCACCTCAGAGTGCCTATTTTCGCTTATCAATGGCGATGACATGTTTGCGACATTTGCGACGCTCTCCAACAAAGCAACTTGGCTTTGGTGGTTCTGTCAGATTTATTTGTATTCCTTCATATCTCTATATATCTATGTGGTGTTATCCCTATTTATTGCTGTTATTATGGATGCGTATGATACAATTAAGAAGTATTATAAGGATGGCTTTCCCATATCCGATCTCAAAGCCTTTGTGGGCACACGAACCGCCGAGGACATAAGTTCTGGTGTATTCATGAACGATCTGGATGATTTTGAACAGGCCAGTTTTCTAGATGTTATGAAAAGCGTTTGCTGCTGCGGCTGCTGTAAACGCCGATCGGAACCCGCCCAAGGAAACAGCGGCTATACCAGCCTGTCGAGTATTATGAAGTAATTACTCATGCGCCATAGAATTTCTTTTTATGCCTTGTTAGCTTAGTTCAAATTGTTGTTAGCTTGTTGTATATTGATTTTAAATTTTTTTTGCCAAAGTTTAGAGGTCAACGCTTGAATTAAGGACCCCAATGTACGTACAAATACAACCATCGAAAATCTACTGCCAGCTCCTAAGTGAGTTAATTTTATCAATTCCACAAGGAGGAGACGCGTGGCTGGCAAGTTTAGCTTATGATAAAATTTTATAGTCACCTTGGGTTAGTTGAGTTCAAAGCTAGATTTTCAATCAAAATACCAGATATTATACAAACACAAAAAATACGAAACAAATCCAAACAAAAGAAATATATATATGTTTATATATAAATACAATATATAACTAAGAGTGATAACGTATAAAGCAAAACAATAGAAAGTTTAGCATGGAAATATTTTCCGTATACAAACGGAATGCATCAAGATCTTCCATGAAAACAATTCATCCAAACGAGTTTACGTACAAATAAGAAAGTCACTAAATTACCCGACCAATTATAATATTGTATTGGTAATTAAATATGTTTAATCTATTTATGTTTACAATAAAACGCTTGTAAAATATCCACAAATATAACTGTTGAATCCATTAATTGTGTTTGTAAATTAATCGGGATTATAATATCATTACTCATATGTTAGCTGGATTTAAATATCATATCACAACATACAGTGAACCACTAAAGTCTTCATACACCAAACGAGTATTTGACTCTATAATATAGAGTCTATATTCTCACATTTTCACTCAAATTATCATTTCATAAACGGTTGCTACAATTAGATTAGATAGATATAAAATAGTCATAGTAAATAAAAAAGTATAAAATATGTTTTTACATATGTAAGTGCAGAAGAGATGAAGAAAGAAATGTTAAGAGTGAATATTTAAGTCACGACTCCCTGCGTTGTCCACTGTTGCATAGAAATAGATATAGGATTGCTTTGAACAAGGCAGCTTTTCACTGCCAGCGCAGAGTGCCTAAAACGGAATCAGAACCACTGTGCAATGTCAGAAAAATATTGGGCTATCCTAAAAATGTATTCCCATAGACAGCAGACTGTTTTTCAGATTTTTCGCATTCTGTTTCGACCCCGTTAATCGCAAAAACTCCACCACATCCACAATTTTTACACAGAAAAAAAATGATGATTTTGTGGCGAACATTTCTTTTGAATATACACTGGTTGGCATATTTATTTTGACAATTGGTTACTTGTCTTTGCATTCCTTTACATTATTTAGTTTCCGAAATCTAACCAGAGTAGTTTTTTAGACGGGAAACAAATATTTTGGCCCAGCACCCTTATTGAAAAGCTGCAGACGCCTTTTTACTCGTATATTTAAATCGAGTGATGGGTATCTTGCAGTCGGATACAATTGATGCATATAAACGGATTCAAGTTTTGTGATATTTTATTCAATCTTATGGTGCAACCGTCCGTAGATATATTTGTGATAAACAATACATATATTTCAGTGTATCCATCTAGGCCCAATCCGCAAATTTGGCTTATTTCACAAAGAGAAGCATTTAGTCAGTTTATTGACTTGAGGCTGCTTAAGCCTAGAGAAAAGTGTAAAGTTAATCAACTGTTTGCAGTCGTTTATTCAGCAAACTCTCCATAAAAAGCATTAATTTCGCAGTGAAATCGTCCTTCTATTGTTCAGGCTTGAAGCTAACAAACGTTAGGTCCGACCATTATCGCTTACAATAGTCCATTTACCATCCCATTAGCCATTAGCCGACTATGGAATCTGGAATCCTCACCCCAGTGCAATAGATGAATATCGATCTTTTATGTTGTTAGATTTTATTTTTAAATGGTTTCCTTTTGTCAATTACAAATGTATTTAATATTATTTGTTTCTGTTGGTTGTTTTTTCTTGTTGCTATTCTGTCATTTGGTTTATTTTATTGTTGCTCTTGTTATTGTGGATAATGTTACAACGTTTCGCATTTATATATATTTTTTCGATTTAAAAAATGTAATTTCGATTTGTAAATAAAATAATATCTGCATTATTTGTATTGTTAAAGTATTTAATGCTTTTTATTGCGTTTCTTTAAATATATATAAATATGCATTGTATATATAATTTGTTTGTTTTCCTTTTCATTTATTTTTTTAAATATTTATTTATGTTTTTAAATTACATTTCACAAAATACAATTCACAACTACACTTGACGTCAAGTTTCTGGTTTCTGTAACTTCAACCAATCCATCAATCACCCAGCAATTTAGAAGCTGTTTGCTTCAAAACCCAAATCCATTATGAAATATTATATTTAATTTTATTTATAATTTAACTTTAATTTTCTTTTTTCGTTGGAAAAAATTAAAAAATCGTATACATTCGCAAATTGCAATCAATTTTTTCATCAATTTAGAAAATTAATTTTTCAATCACAAAAAATCAACGAAAAATTGTTTAAGAATATAATTTTTTTTTTCAACTTTTTTTTTGTTTTGTTTTAATTTTTTTACATTTTCCATTTGACTGGTTGTCATTTACGTATATTCGTTACACATTTTAGCCTTTAATAAGTATATTTATTATATAATTTATTTCTTTTTATTTGATAAAAGCGTTTGCTATTTACGCCCAAAACTAAAATTGAAATTGCCGAAATGTGAGAAGTTCTTTGTAGATTCCTCACAAATTTCTCGCAAACTAAATGCTACTGGCTAGCAATATTCTTAATGTTTCTTTTGTTTTGTTTATTTTTTGTTCATTAAGCTTATTAACAACATCGAATAGTACGCGTATCTTGTATTTTTAATTTGTAATTTTATTGTTTTACTTTTCATTATAAGTATGTATATGAAACATTGTACGTCATTTAGAGAAATTTGCTAATTAATGTTTACTTTTTGGTATTCGTTTGTTCTTTTGTTCGCATAACTTGGAGAGCTTCGTTTTAATGATACGTATAAGTGTTGAGGGTTCTCTTGTAAATGCCAAAAATATTTATCAACTCAAAAATAAATGAAAATAATATATAATTAAAAGCAAGCAAGCAAACATCCTCATTTAAAGTAAAAGAAAATCTGAAATAAAAACCAAAATTCGTTACCTTGAAAAACTCATATAAAATGAAAAAGAAGAACTCATAAGTCTGTTAAATATTTTTTTAAAGTAATTTTTATTAAAATATTTGGATATTTTTGTTTTTTTTTTATTTTATAGAAATAGTTATAGTTGCTAAAACATTACACACATAGTTGCTACATTATATTATATAATTTATTATATAATTCTTATGTTTTGTTTTGTATGTGAAATGGGTTTCAAAATGCCAACAGTTAAATTGTCGCTTTTCCACACATAATTTATTTATATGTATTAATATGTATATATACTATTTATATATGCAAGTATTAAATAAAAATACAATAGTTTTTATGCTTGAAAGATATTTTTTCGTTTTGGGTTTCGTTTACAACTAGCATTACATTTATTTAATACTATTATATAAGTTTTTACTTTATACAATTTTCCTTTGCTTTTTAAATGCAAAAATGCCCTGCGTTTGGCTGCAGCTGAAGTTGGCAATTTATTTTTCATATACCTTCTGCTTTTTTTTTTTTTTGTATTTTTGTATGTTGGGGAATTTTTTTTTGTGTTTTGGGGAATTTTTGTAAAAATTAAATTCAATTTTTGAGCTTAAATGCAGCGCTGCCTGTGACGCTAAAATGCAAATTACTTTAATGTCCTCATATTTCTATTTGTATAGTTTTATGTTTCGTTTTTAGTTTAGTTTAGGATGTTAAGTTAAAAAAATCGTTTACAAACTAAGCGCAATTTGAAAATATGTACAAAAAATAGTGCTGGATAATGACTTAAGTTAGATTAAATAATTTACAAATGGTTTTGCAACACTGTGCGCTCGCTCTGCTTTCGTTTTTTTGATACTGCGACAACCCTTACAAATCGCACTTAAATATTTAGCTTTCAATGCGAATTCGAAATGTGTGTGTTTCACTATGATTAAGGTTTAGATTTAGATTTAGGTTAAGGTTAATAGTTTAGGTAGTTTGATTAAAAGTTACTTGTAATTTCGAAATATGGCTCGTGGCTCTGACTTGGCAGTGTGGGCAGAGTTTTCGCTTAGCTCTCTTCGTATTTCTTCGCGATTTCTATCTGTTATTGCGAACTATGTATGTATTTACTTATCGTTTGTTTTGTTTTCTCAGTCTATTTCGTTAAAGAAATTAATAATGGAAAGAACTAAAGACAGTTGCTTAAATGGGACTGTAGGACAATCGTGCCTGGTCTATCTTGCTGTTAGAGCGAGATAACTACTCTCAATCTCTTCTATCCTGTTGTGCTCTTTGCTCGCTCGCTCGCTCGCTCTCTTTGATTTTGTTTTTGTCGTCGATGCTTATGATGTTGTTACATATTTCAAAGGTTTTTCGACTAGAATTGTTATGCAATTAGTTAAAAATCTGTTTTGCGCTTTCTTTAAACAAACTACAGCTACACAAAAAATTAATATGGCGTTGCTTTTAAACCTCTGAGAAAGAGACAGGTAGACAGTTAAGAAGAGAGACAGAGACAAACACAGAGACGATGGTGTAATCGTAGGCGGAGACGGAGAGTTCGTTGGTGAGAGGGGATACTGCTCTCTTACAGCTGACTGAAGCTACTCGTTGAGACCCAGTGCGCGTTGTCCGGGCGTACCATTAACTATATGGGACCGTAGTCGCTCAACGCCTGCCCCGGATGCTGAGAACCCGGCCCGCCGGGCAGAGTTACCACCACGGATACAGCTCGCGAATCGATAACCGAACCAGGCGCTGTGCTTTGTCCACCACCGCCGACAGCACCGCCAACTCCACCACCGACACCGCCACCGCCACCACCGCCATTGACATTGCCGTAAACATTTCCGGGTCCGCCGCCATTGGCGCCACCGCCTTGTAACAAGCTGCCAGGAGGAGCTCCCATGCCAGACATACCGCCACCACCGACCGTACTATTGCTCATGCCCGCCGTGCTCATCAGTGTGCCGTGACCACCCAGCACGCTGCCGCCACCCATGGTTGATGCTCCTCCCGACTCTCCATGTCATACATGGCTGGCCGCTGGCTGCTTCAGAACGTGGTGGTGCAAATGATGATGGCTGGTGGAGGCCACTGAGGCACCACCCGCCTGCGTGTAGGGAGTGGCCAGTAGGGATCCCGCTGCCGATCCTACGGGCATGCCCATGCCAGAGCCCGCATATGGGTGGGGAATCGGTGGCCTCTGCTTGATCAGTGCCTGGTTAGCGCCAGTGCGATCGGGCGCTCCAAACAGGCGCCGCCAGAAACGTCGCCAGCTTTCCAAGGTCTTGCCAGACCAGATCCAGACACCCGAGGTGATGCCCACGGCCAAGGCCATGAAATACTTGAGCATGAGCACAGAGTAGAGGGGCTTCTTGCCCGGCCCCTTGACCTGAGCACATGGACAGGCCAGAGCCTTGATCCAGTCCTCGAAATAGGCCGCCTCGTAGAGATAGCAGCCAATGACAATGGTCGCTGGCACTGTGTACAGCACGGAGAAGATGCCGATGCGTATCATGAGTTTCTCCAATTTGTCAGCCTTGACGCCGGCGCCGACGCCGCCTTGTTGCTTGATGACCGAGCGGATTCTGAAGAGAGACACGAATCCGGCCATGAGGAAGGTGGTGCCAATGACAAGGTAAACGAACAGAGGCGCCAGCACAAATGTTTTCAGATGATCCGGATTGAGATTACCCACATAGCAGATGCCCAGAATGGGATCACCATCGACAGCGGAGAGCAGGAGGACTGCTACGGATTGGACTGTGGGTATCAGCCAGGCGGCAAGATGAAAATACTGCGAGTGCTTGGTGATTGCCTCATTGCCCCACTTCAGGCCCGCGGCCAGGAACCAGGTGAAGCTGAGTATGACCCACCAGATCGAGGAGGCCATGCCAAAGAAGTAGGTGAGCAGGAAGACCAGCGTGCAGGAGTGCGGACCCGTCGAGCTCTCTCGCAGGAATCGCCCATCGCAGGCAATCTCCTCGTTCTGGAGGAAGTTGCGCGATAGGTAGCCGACGGCGACCATGAAATAGCAGGCGGAGAGGAAGACGATGGGTCGCTCGGGGTACTTAAACCTTTCGGTGTCGATGATGAATGTGGTTAGGGTCATGAGAGTGCTGCAGAAGCATAGACCCGACCACAGGGCGATCCACAGGCCGGCGAAGTCCTTTTCGTCGTTTGTGAAGAACGGACCCTTGCATGGGATGGCGCAGTTTTGAACGCCGGCGATCCTTTGTACAGTCAGATTCATGTACCAGTGATGGTGAAGCATTGGCGACTGCTGCATTAGGTGCTCCTTCCCCAGGACGATTAGCGGCGAACGGCACGAGCACGTGCACTCCCTTCCGTTTGCCTTTTCTCCTAGGGGATTTTGGCAGTTTTTTGAATTCTTTCCCTTGCACTTGTTCGCCGTGGATGAGGAGCCGCCGGAACCACTGGAGCCTCCCTGCTTTCGCTTGCCACCCGAGCCCGAACCGGAGCCACTGCCTCCACTGCCGCCTCCTCCGCCAGTGCCACTGCCTGCCTCGGTGTATGAAGGCTGTTCCATGCAAAGATTGTCGGGATCACCGTGCAGGGGCAAGTGCTCGCAGGCCATGCGCTCCGGCCACTCGAAGCTGTACTGCTGCATGATGGGAGCACAGCCAGATCGGGCACGCTCACAGACACTGCGGCACACGGGCAGCGGCTTGTGGTAGTCCTCCAGGCAGATGGGCGTGTACATGCTGCACAGGAAGAATTTCAAGTCCGGCGAGCACTTGATCTCCACCAGAGGCCAGAACTGATGCACCTCCAGTCCCGCCTCGTCCTGCGTTTCGTGATTCATTTCGTTGGGGAACGACGTCATGTTGTAGCCAATGCCTCGGCACATGGGTATCGTGATTTCCTCGCAGCGGGAGTTGGGATCTTTGGGTATGGCCGGGACACCGTAGCCAGGCGCCGGACTCACCTCCATCGAGTGTGATCCCATGCCCATGCCACTCATTCCCATGCCACCCATTCCCATTCCCATGTGACCTCCTCCATTGTCCGTCATGTGTTGTGGACTGTCCGCCTGCACGGAGCAGCGGCTGGCCAGTAATAGAGTTGCCACCAGCCCGAGCAGCGTTGCCAGATGCATGTTGTGTTTCATTTTGTGCGTAGCAGTTAGCTTTTGTATGAGTTTGAGCCTCGAACTCTCCGTTATGTAGCTCTCTCTTTCACTCGCTTCTCTCTCGTTTGCGCTTGGAGAAAAGCGAAATGTTGCAAGGACACTTCAGCGTCAAATTGTCAACGCTTGACAATGGGCGTGGCCTAGCTGCAAAGACAAAAAATAGAGAAAGGATAATTATTATTTGAATAGAACAGAAATCACTCAATTTTATTGGAATGAATCTCATGGCATTCGAAATAGATCTTAACCCAAGCACCACTAAAATTTGACTGACTTTCAAAACTCGCAAGTGTCGCCCAAATGTTTTTGATGAGCCATCGGAAAATGAATGAATGAACATAGATTGTATGTAACATACATAGTTGGTAGGGCTGTAAATGTTGTTGATGAGGCGTCGACAAGTTGCAACTGCTCTTTCCTGTTTTACTGCCTTTCGTTCTTTTGTGCTTCATTTGTTTCAATTGGAGCGACACTTGGGCGACATCGACATGTCACACGTCCACCCTTCCGCCAATATTTGCTGACGCTGGAACTCGAACTGGGCAATGGACAGTGGGCAATGGGCAATGAGGAGTGTAACTGCTAAGAGCGCATCAATCAAAATCAGTGATTTTTATTAAATTTGACGGCGTCCAGTCGTGGAAGCTGTTGATGGGCTTCATCAAAGTGTTTGCTCAGCAGGGCAGACCCATTGCACACTGGTTACAATTTCCCAAATTTCGCAGAAATTCAAATTTTTTATCAAATTTATTTTTGTTCTTATTGAGAGCTCTCTACAGCAGTTTAAAACCGCCATGATAAAATTTAATATTTAATATTCGCTTTAATTTAATTTTATTAAAGAAGAGTAAGTTTATATAAACTGAACAAAGAATTAATTCATTTTGCTAAGACAGATAAAAGTACGCAAATTTAATGAACGTAATATCAAGAAATTTAAGTTTTATGTGATTATTTTGCGATGTCTTCAGTAAAACTTATTTTACAGCAGCTGTCTTCCTTGGAAGAAAAAGTATTGTTTATTAAGGTGTCTTTTTGTAGTGTCTCCTAGCAAAAATAATATTAGAATATACTTTTGAAAAATAAAAAGTCTTTAGTTCTTAAACTATTTCGGTCAAAAACTGTTTTCATCTTTAATTATAAGTATTATTTTTGATTCTCTATTTCTACCACAAAATTGTGATTTGGGACCAGTGTGCATTTGGGTAACTGAAAAGGGGTGTGAAAATACCCGCTGGGCTACTGCAAACTTTCTGTGACGATGGGACGCGTGATGAGGCAGAAATTAATTCAAGACAATTGCTCACTTGACAGCACAAGACGCACACACTGAGTTCACCAAATTGGAGCCACAACCACCCAGAAATAGACGGGGCAGCGTTGCGTGACCAGTGTTGCCACCTGACGTGAGACATCTTTGGGAAACTGTGTCAGCTCTGGATATCGATGTCGATGTCTATATCAACATTCTGCGGTCGGTCGACGTTCAACACAAAAATGCTGTGAGAATTCAGGCGAAAATTGACAGCTGGTCAAAATGGGCGTGGCGTCAAGTGGGAGCCAAAAGTGAAGGGCGTTTAAGCAGCTTCAGTTAACAGATACTAAAGTACAGATACACACATACATATGTACATACGTGTACTACAAGTAGCAAGTGTCAAATGACATACATATCTGTGGCTTTTGTGGGCAGCTCCTGCAGCAGCTGCGTGTGGTCCAAAAACAACATGAAAAGCTTTAAAGGCATCGGAGCAAAACTGTCAACGCCAGCTGCAAATATTGTAGTCTTTCTTTTATGTAGTACTCGTAGTTTTGTCCTTGTCTATGCTGCAAGTCCTTTGTTGTTTTACTTTTAAATGAATGACATTTTAATTAATAACATTTGTGCGGCACATCAACCCCCAGTCCCCAGACCCCAGTCAGGAAACTTCAGCCACGTCGCTCAAGAGTTTTTGGGGGTCGTTGTTGGTGCTAGTGGCTGCTGTCTGAAACATTTTTCATGTAAAACTGTTTGCCAAGCACTTCAAAATAATTAAGTAAATAACGCTGCCAAAGTGTTGTAGCTGTTGTTATTTTCTTGTTGTTGTTGTTGCAGACCCCCCAATTAAACGTTGAAATTCAATATCGAGAAATATCTCGTGGGAATATTGCAATGCGTTCACTCAGCTATTGTTTACACAATTTTCTATTGTCGTCTAACGCTTTTGCGATCGCATTCACTCGAAAGCTGATTAGTATAGAATGAACTATCATTTAGTTGGGATGGAGTATTAATTCGATCCAATTTATATATTAACAGTAAAAGTAAATAAAACTGAAGGTAGATTAAGACTACAAGAATGCTAACTAAACTGGGAAACGATACATAAATAAAAAATAAACTAAAGGATCATTACAAAAAATCATAATATACGAATTAAAAATAATAATTATAGGTGTGAATGCTTTTTAAAATTCGGTGATGCCATTCTCGAATAAAGAATGTAAGCTTATATCTGAAGTAAACATAAGAAACACCAGATTTTGAGAACTATAAAAACTTTTGCACGATAAAACTGTCTCAGCTATGTTATGTGAAAATTTTAGCTTTCTAGGCTTAACCGTTTGGCTGATAGGTCTGTCAGTTAGTCAGAAAAGATTAGTTTCAACAACAGACAACAGATAACTTTACCTAATGTAATCAGCGACTTTGTTAGTTTGTTCAGTAATCGTTTGATCGGAACTTATTCGCAACAACTATAGTAACGATGTGTGTATGTACATATGTATTATTATATACAAACATGTATGTACTTTTACAATTAAATAGAAAACGTGACCAAAATGGATGACAAGTCGGATGAGAAATGTGGGATGGACAAAAGTGTAACCTATACATATGTATGTATATATAAACAAGTGTGGATATAGCTATGATTATACATGTATGTATGTATGTTAGGTAGAAAAACATTTGTGATGGGATGGCCTAAAAACAACAACAACAAAACGCCTTTATTATGGTTGCCGTAGATGTTGTTGGTGTTGGAGTTGGAATTGTTGGTTGGCTACAGTATCGAGTGGCATATAAGGCATATATTAGGATTGGTATTGGCTTTAGCTTCGTCGCAGTCACCCTATGATTGCTTACACCAACCAACCTTGCCCAACTAATAAGTACTCCAACTTCAACTTCTGCCTGCACATGTGTTCATGGGAAATGGTTTGGAAATAATAGCAAACGTGCCTCTTTCGCAGCTATAGAGAAAATGCATAAATATTGCTTTTAATATAGAGACAGAGAGACAGACAGAGAGAGGGAAAAAAATAACAGAAAATGTCTCAAGTGGTCGTCGTCCAGTTGAGGTCCATGGAAAGTGGTAGCTAAATAAGTATATAAATACATGTGTGTGTTTGTCTTGGCCTCGATCGCCACTCGTCCGTCCGCCCGTCATTCCGGTTGCGTTTGTCTGGCATGGTATGGACATATGGCATGTTTATTTAGTGATTTGTTGTTTCTCGACTAAAAATGCGACTCATATTGTTTATTTAATTGTTAACAAGCGTGCAGGTCAGAGCCTGTTACAAGTAACAAATTATTACCAACAAACGGCAAAACTAAGCTCCATTCTCAAGTCCCAAGACCTGAGACCTGAGAACCTGAGAAGACGACGGTAAATAAGAAGGGGCGAGAGTCAAGTCCATTGCATTCATTTTGCAAATCATGCAGCCCAACAAGAAATTGAGTCTAGAATTTATACAAAATCACGCTGCCAACAAGTCTCAACGATGTTTGCACAAGCTCTCGAACCCGGCCAGGTTGGCTGGCCATGTTTACCCAAGACTCGACCGACGAGTGTGCAGAGTGTGGGGAGAGATCGCTGGAGAGATCGTTGCTCAGATCGTTGCTGGCGATGTGCGTGCGTGCGTGCGTGGAAATTGGTGAATGGCTGCGCTTCAATGCACTAAAGAGACCAGGTCCAAAGCGAGGCTAGGCCATCCTCCAGTCAGCCAGCATTGCAGACACAGACGGCGGAAGCTGTGACCAAAGTTGGCAGCCAGGCAGGCAACCGACATCGGACAACGGACAAGCGACAACTACAACTTGACTGTTTTAATTAAACAAACAAGGCAAAGGCGCAGTCGCAGTGGTAGTCAGAAACAAGTCACTAACAGACATACAAACTGGGGAACGAACAAAATGACAGACGGACAGAGACAAACAACAGGTAGCTAAAGATGTTTGCTTTATAAGCAGGGTACAGTTGACACCAGTCCATGCGAAATTCAACAAGAATGTTGCAATCTGGCATTAATATGTAATTATCGATCAGTTATCAGATCAGAGTGCTAACTCGCTTAACAAACACGCTAACAAATCATAAAAACTTGATTGATATTTCGAGCTCTCTACGTCTTTGAAATGCGAGACATTTCACATTTTACTACTGCCTGTTTCCGCATAAAATTCGGCATTCTTTACTTCAGATATGTTCTGGGTGTGAAATTCCTGCGACCAAGAGAGTTGCTAATTCAGCAGCAGGACAGAAATCGTCACTGCTCGATTCTGCATGGAATTCAACTTCGAATTATATTTAAATTTCATTTAACTAGCGAATTCCCTAACGACCAGTACGCTTCCTTAGTATTGTAGAAGCATACACTGCTCAATTCTGCATACTTGCAGTAGATTTTTCAATGGTTTTCTGTATGCAAAATGCCATTGAAACGTCGATCAACTTCCGCTTTTAAGATAGACGAAACAGTAACTAAAACGTGTTAATTGATAGATAAAAGAAAGTCACGATGAGCAATTAGTCTAACAATCAACGGCATTAACTTTAGTCAGAGATACTTTTCATAGAGCCTCGTTAATCGATAACTTATCGTCTGCATCAATGGAGGCAATCAATCAAAACGTCAGTGGAAAAACCTTTATACAAAGCTGGAGGAATGGTACGAACGGAAAAACTTGCAAACCACAGAGCACTTAAACTTTTCTATGGATCGTTGCACACAAAGAAGCGTTGAAGCAGCAGCAACAACAACAAGTACAGCTAGGTGCAACAGTCCCCAAAAAAAATAGGGAAGAGAAAAGAAGAGAGGAGAGTAAAGAAAAAATGACGTAGAGTTGGCCTTGGCTGCTGCACAAGCAAAACCGCGAAAATCAATTGAAAAACTCACAGCCAAAGGAACAAAAGGGTAGCAGGAGCAGCTGCATCAGTCCAGGGGGGGGGGAGTCAGGTGAGCTGGAGGGAAGGGAAGGGGAGGGGTGGTTAGGGGAGGGGAGCCACTGTTTGACTTGTTGGCTCAACGTCGAGTCGGCGGCATCAAAAAGCGCGTAGCGGCGCAAAATGAAAACAGTTTGTCGACGAGTCAAGCGGGGCAATGAAAAAATGAGAAATGTAAAACTTTTCCCGGCACTCGTCAGTCGTCAGTCGACCTGTGTTTCAGTGTTCAGCTGTTACCTCAGCTCCCCCACTCCCCCCGCTCCCGCTGTGCTGCCAAGCTCAATGCAGACAAGTTCCATGACCTTACAAACGCAGCAGAAATAAATACAGTGTGCAACAACCACGAGTCCTGTGGGGTTCATTCGCTGGGTGACCGTGTATGTGTGTTGTGTGTGTGTTGTGTCTTTTGATGGATGCGGAGGGAGGAGCAGCTTCAGCTTTGACAACGTCAACGTAATAAACAAAACTGGCTCAAGATTTTTACGCGTCCGCCCATTAAAATCATTGACATTTAAATGCGCATTTTTGCCGCGAACGGTCGCTAGAGGGCGCCAGCCAGGATACACTTTTGCTACTTTTCAGCTAGCTTAGGAGCAAGAGTTTTTCGCCGAGTCTCTGCAGTTTGGAGTATCCCCTCGAAAGCTTCTTTTTTCGCTTTGATGTTTTTTTGTATTTTTGTGTTTGTTGGTTTGTTTTTGTTTTGTTGCTTTTGTTGCTTTGTACTATGCATGCAAATTGTATATGTGTATTTATGTGGCGCCCCCTGGCGGCAAAGCAGCTCTGTAACGCTGGCTATCATTAAATGCTCTTTGGCATCATAGTTGCTCTTGTTTCCTATTTTTTGTTTGTTTTTTTGTGCGCTTTACAATTAAATTTTAATTAAGTGGACAGAAGGATTCTGCTGTCTCGCTTTTGCTCTCCAAGTCACTGTCTTTGTTCCTTTCTCTCTTAGCACAAAGCCCATTGAGCTTTAGCTTTGCTGATTATGATGATTGCGCGCTCTCTCTCTCTCTCTCTCTCTTTGTCTCTCTTGGGATCGCATTTGAGGCTTTTGTTGTGATGAATTATGTAATGAGGCAAATGCATAAATTATAGTTCAAACTCGCAAATATACTAATGCTGAGAATGTTAAGGAAACCAGAAAACTCTAAACGATTTTCAATACACCACATAATAAAAAAAAAAGAAATAAATAAAAACATACTTCGCAAGGGAACATAAATAATAACAATGCGACAGAAATTCTTGTTTTTACCCTTACGAAGAGAAGAAGCTTCGCCGAGGGGTTGAATTCTGTTTCTGTTTCTGTTTCAGTTTCAGTTTCTGCTGTCGTTCCACTTTTCGAGTTCCGAGAGTGTTTTCTATTATTAAATTTTTTGCACAAACTGTTCGTTCGTTCGGGGGCTAAATGACACCGCAGAAAAAAGGACAAAGTGACAGGCGTTGAGTGTTTTTGGGTGACTTTGGTGGGGGTTGCTGACGAGTGCAGGATGCAAAGGGACGGCACGGGACGGGACGGGACTGGCAACAAAAACATGAAAATAAAATTAAATTTCCGATTTCCTTTGCTTTTGCCTTTGCCTTGCCGTCGCCTTATTGTGTTGTTGCCTTGGCAAAAGGCAGCAGCAAATTTTGCTAATAACGAACCGAGTGCAGCTGCAACGTTCCACAAATTTCAGGATGAGGACGAGGATGTGGAGGGTTGCTCATAGGTGAAGGGATGTGAAACGTCGCCTGCTTGACTAAATACAAAAGAGTGTCAAGTGTCGCTAAAAAGGCAAAACATGTGGGAGTCCTCCCCTCTACCCGATATATTGCTCTCTCTCTCTTCTTCCTCCTAACCCTATTCTCGTTTTGTGCTCTGCAGATTTATTTTTCATTTGGAAATTTTGCTAGATGAGCAGGCGTTTTTATTTTGACAGTTGGGCCCTGTTTCCTGTTCCGGCTGTCTTTCAAATGCATTTCCCCCCATTTGCCATTTGCCATAGCATACTTTCCAGGGAACACAGGAAAAACAATTAAAAAGGAATTGCCTTTTACATTCTCAAAGTGTGGCCGGGAAATTTGTGGAAAATTCATTTGGTGCTGAAGAGGTGAGAGGTGGCTTCTTCTTCTAATTTTATGATAGGACGTCAGAGTCGTAAATTAGAGGAGTGGCAACATAAAAACATAAATTTGATGACCTCTTGAGTGGTGTGGGCTATAAAAAAGCCACATACATATGTACATATGTATATAGGCGAGTCGACAACTCAGATACGGTTACGGAAGTGTACGAAATTGTTGTCGAATTTAACGATGCAGTCGGAATTGTTAGGAAAGAACTGAAAAACATGTAAATGTTTCGAGGACTTCGATTAATAACCAAATTATATACGAGTATATTTATATATATTTTTTGTAAATTTATTTCTGTTTATTTTCCTCATACTTTAATGACTTTATGATGACCAATTTGGTTTTATTTATTATTTAGAATATCACATACATATGCATATAAATTCATGTTTTTATTATTATTAATATTGTTATTATATTTTCAACAGCCACAAAATGTTTATTGCCATTTTAAGAGGCGCGCGAGCATTTGTATTTTTCCATGATTTACATTTATGGCGTTTAATAATCGACTGCGTTTTATGGCTAATTTGCTGCTGGCCTTCTCATATGTGTATGAATGTATTTCTTTTTTTAATGTCGGCCGATGTCATAACTGAATCGTAAATGCATTGCAGCGGCCCATTAAATTTGATAGAAATGTAATTGAAATTGCATAGAGCACAGAGTTGACGGCCGTTGCGACGTTTTGTCTGACGATTGCAACTTGCAACCTGCCTCAGGTTGTGTCTGTGTGTGTGAGTGTGTGTTTTATGGCAACTTAAGATGCAACATCGATTGAAGTCCAACTCAAAGTGCTGTTGACATTGACACAGAAAAAACTTCTTCTGTTTTTATGTGAGGAATTCCATTCCGACTTTCGTGCGGCAATAAAAACAATTTTTTATAGCTTTTTGAATGCGTCAAGCAAACGAGCTGTGGTCAAATGTATGTAATATGTTGCATGCCACAAGATGAACGAGTACAGGGACAACAATTCCTGCCGCGTCTCCAGTCGGAGTCGGAGTCCCAATAGGGCACAAACATTTTTAGTGCCTCACTCACGTGTTGTGCACACGTATTAATTAATCTGTGTCTGTGTGGAAATTAAGTGAAATATATCTGCAACATGCTCACATAAATGCGTACCGAGGATGTTCTTGTCTTTGTCGTCATCATCATCATCATTTCATTGTCTGTGTGACAAAATGTCGCTGACATGGATAATTAATGGTCTGTCTATGTACATACATATATGTTTAATCTCTAACTCCTGGCTGCTCCTGTAGTTGCTCCTAATTGCTTGTTTTGGGTCTTGACTTAAGCAGTACAGCAAAGTCTCACCATAGCGAACGGAGGAGAGCGACAATTTTTGACAACTTATAGTTGTTTATTTGTTTACTTTTTTTTATTATATTTAGACCTCCTTTGTTAAGTCCAACTACTTTTATTTATTTTCCTTAGCGACTGGCAGAAAAAGAGGTTGCCGAATTTATTGCTTGGACATTTTACTTTATTTATGGTTAATTCTTGTCAAATGAATTAAACGGAACTAGCAACAAGGCTGCCAGGGTCAACAGATACATGTTGATGCAACACTGTTGCTGCTACATTTAATTTGTGCATTAGCATGCAATGCAAACAAACAACTCAAAATACCGAATAATTTCTAGCTCCACATAAATTTGGCTTTTTAGTAGTCAAAGATTTGGTATTTATTTGTTTAGCAAATAGCAAATTTTGCAGCTTGACTTTGAATTCAGCTATTTCATTGTTGTTCTCGTCTTAAATATGTGGAAGAAATTTTGACGTCTCGTTGTCTGGTTTGTATTTCAATGCCATAAATTTGTCGCCGCTTTTCTGTAAAAATAAGCTGACTATCGCACACACATACACATACACACTCACACACATATATTACTCGTATCTTTGCTCAGTCTCTGCTGGAACCATTTGCTTTCAGTGCTGTAACATTACGCATACGCTCTGTGGACTCCCTCCGGGTGGGTGGCTTCCTGGCATTGATTTTTATATGTTAGACGGTTTTTGTTGTTGTTGTTGTTGCTTCTTTGGGCTGCTTTGTATTATTTTCTTGTATTTAATGGCATTTCTAGCGTGGTTTATTTGTTGGCATGCGTGCGACTCGACGCCGAGCGATAAACACGCGGCCCCCGTCGCCGGTTCCCCCCCGTCCCATCAACCCCGCTTCCCTCTTCCTCCCTCTGGCTGTCTCTGGCATGCGTTTAAGTTTTCAGTTAATGGCTTTTAATGGCATTCCTGTTGTTTTTGTTGTTTTTGTTGCTGACGCTGTGCGGCATTTGTTTTTCTTGGCTATGTATTTTCTTTTGGTTGTTGCTCAAAATCTTAAATAAATATCAAAATCAATTAGTTGCGTAAATTTCGTTTCGTGTTTCAAATGCTTTCAAATGCATTGAAAGGGTGTTGAGATGCGACTTTATGCGACTTATTGAAGCTACACCAAGAAATTATAGCAGAGTTTTCAATATTCTAATGAAATAACCGCAAACAAGTCTCAAATAAATTAGAAAATATTTAAATAATTTAACACCCTCTAAGAGTTATAAACATTAGCTAATCCAAATGCATAACCAATGGCCGCTCACAAATTACCAAATACCACAAATTATTTTTCTCCCATACATATAAATTTCGATTCCGATTCCCCCCTCACACGGTTGTGGTCTCCACTTGAGTTTTTGGCTTTGTGGACTTCTGGCTAGAGGGGAATTTCAATGAGGCATCTCGTTTATAATTTATGGCGCTGTGGCTAATGGCCAAATTGCCCACAGCAATAATTTGCATGCATGCGTTTCAAGTTTTGACTAATTTCTTAGTCAGTCAAAAAACAAATATATACACAGAGTGTAAGCGAAAGATTGAGAAAGAGAGATAGAGAGGGAAATATGTGGCTAAACAGTGTTTCTGGTTGACTCGACAGTGGCAATCTTATCGATAAGAACACAACACACGTCCATATATCACTCAATATCAAGTGTATTCGATATGGTTTGCTGTGTGCCACGGAAATCGAAACAATTTATAACAATTGCTTAATTGAAACGAGGGCCACACCACAAAAAATTTAAATTTATGAAAGCAGCAGCCACAAATCGAACCAAAATCATAAATAAATCGCTCGCTTATCGCTTGTCGCGGCATTTTTTCGGCTTCCCGCACAGAAATCAAAGTGAAAATGCCGACCCAAAGCATTTTCCAGTGGGGAAAGTGTATGTCAAGTCATTGACGATCGACCATATGAATCTGTATCCCCACTAACAGTCTGACTGTCTAACTGACTGACTGACCAACTGATTGAACTTTGTTCTCGCTCATGTCGTTGACTCTTTTTGCCTCTCTCTCATCATATCAAGGAACTGTCGCTTTTAATGCGAAGTGCTCGAAATTTACTAACCTAGCCGTGGGCTGTTGTGATAAGCGGCCTTGTTTTCTGTTATCTCTTAATAAGTAGTATTTTTTTTAACACTTTATTTGAGTATACTATAAAAATATGTATTAATAATATTAAAAATTATGTATTTTATAGGGTAAATAAGCACTGAAAACTTATTAAAAATTCGGAATGAAATTATTGACGTTCAGAAGAATTTTATATTAAATTTGTCTTACGAGAGTAAAGAAATAGCAAGTGTAATACTCCAAAAAATTATTTAGGTATACGAATTCAAATTTAAAAAAATAATATTGACACCAACAGCAGAATTTCTGTTCAATTGCAAAACATGAGTTGCAATAGATTTTGTTACCAATATTTATAGGTATTTTTACAATTCTCTTCGAAAAATAGTAAAAATATAGAAATAATTTCCAAAGTACTCGTAAATTTTCTCAAGTCTGTCGTCCGTTTGTCTGTCTGTTTGTGAAGTCTTTTACCAATTTACAGACTGTATCATTTTGTTGACTTGGCTTTGCTTTATGGCCCGCTGCCCGTTAGAATTGGCTCTTACATATTTGGCGCTATGGCATCGTAAATATTTTTATTGCAGCCCATAAAAAAAGTGCAATAGACTAGTGACTAGTGCTATCAACAGTTTCACGCCTTCCTGTATCGTTGTATTGGCATTGGCGTGCGTTGCGTCTGTATCTGAATGTTGCGAGTATCTTGTATCTTTTGGGCTTTGTTTATGCCACACATGTTACGCCTACGAAAAAGTCGTATAAAAAACGTAGAACGTCCGTTGTCATTGCCACCATACCACCATACCAGCCATCTCTTCTATCTCTTTCAGCCCGCCCGCAGAGTCGCAGTGTTGCCTTCATTGTCTCGTTGTCCGTCTGTCTCTCTGTCTGTCCGTTGTCTCTAGGTTCCTCCATTTGCCTGCCATATGTGGCAGAAATGCTAATGGGCCAGTGGAAACTTCGTTTTTCGAGTTCTACCTTCATGCATGCTTCTATTTTTATATTTTTTTACATATTTTGTTGTTGTCCTCAACAGCAACAGCAACAGCAACAACAACGACAACGACAACGACAACATTGCCTTGTGTTGTGGCTCTTGTTGGGTCTCTTGCCTGGGCGCTTGTCAATCAAAAAAATTATGCGCAGGTTCTTCAGCAGACCGAACTCCAAACTCCTGCCGAGACGAGTTGCAGTGGAAGTTGAAGTTGTTCCGCCAATTTCATGTATGAAATTGCTGTGAGTACATTGTAGTAAACTCTGAGAAACTCTGAAACTAGAGAGAGCAGCTGTCCTCGTCTCCTGCAAGGCAGCCATGCAGATGCCACAGTTAAAAATATGTTAATTGAAATCACGGCATCAACTCTTCCACGTCTAAAGCGAGGCAAATCATAGAAAACATACACAATATTCTCTGAAAAGTGTACTGTGGAAAGAGAAACTTTCAGATTTATCTCAGTTCTAGTATGATATGAAAACGAACCTTAATCTTTAATTGTATTATGCACTAAATTATCAATTTCTAAATCGATGCTGAAAACGTAAATTATTAAAGAAAACCTCAACTACATTTTCGTACTTTCACTTATTTCGATAACATTTCGCTATCCATGCAAACAAATAACACACTCTTATTCTGAATTATTGCGAACGTTATCTCGACTTCATATTTAACTAGGGGGCTTCGCTCCCTGCTCGCTTTGCTCGCAAAATTGAAAAGAAGGTCTTTAGATGACCGGTTTAACATTGTAATATAATACAATGTCCGCGGTTTAAATGATTATGACTTTGAAAAAAAAAAGTTAATCTGTGAGATGTTAAAGGCAGTCCCAATCATACAATCTTTGAGATTGGTTGAGATATCTTAAGAAACAAAAAAGTTTTTCATACTAAGCAATTTCCTGATCCCCTAATTTGACCCACTTACAGATGGAATTTCTCAAAACGCCGTCTTATGATGAAATTATCTCATCTATGTTTTGTGAAAATTTCAGCTTTCTATCTTTTACCGTTTGGGCTTCACGTTTATTCTCAGAAAAAGAGTTTTTTATATATTTAGATGTGTAAATCGATTCTGATAATTGTAAATAATAAAATGTATGCAATAACAACTTAATCTTCACAAACTTATCGATCGATGCTAATATTTTGCAAACTAAATACCAAAATGGAAAAGTACTTGGTAGAAGTTTGACTTAACACACATACAAATACGAGTAGCATTACGAGTACTCGCATTTGGTTGTGTAGTTGTGCCAATTGGCAATTTCCAAATGGCCAGAAGACGTGCTCCCATCGATGCATTAAATGAGCAGCCAAAATGCAAGAGAATGAAGGAGGCGTGTGTGTGAGAGAGAGAGAGAGAGAGTGAGAGAGAGGGAGAGGGAAAAGAGGAAGGTGGATGGGGAATGGGGTATGGAGCACCACGAATGCAATGAACTCTTGGCATCATCCGGCTGCAGTGGCAGACGATGCGAGAGTTCTTTAAAATAGCCGCGGCACGCGGCAACGATGGATCATATGGGTGAGGAGGGGGAGGAGGAGAGGGAGGAAGGGGATGGAAGGGGGGCTGCCCACGCTCCTTGAGCATTGTTATTATACTTTGGAAAGTGCAGGCTGCCGGCAATCAACGCACTTGTTCCTGTTGTTTTTCATGTTGTTGTTGCTGTTGTTGTTGCTGCTGCTTCTTGTTATTGTTGTAAACTATTTATGCATTTCGAAGTTTATTTGAAACACGAAAGCAAACGCACTGAAATTCCATTCCATGGCATTTCAAATGTTGTTTTTTCTCGCATCTCGCATCTTTTTCGTGGCTGTTTGTTGATTTTATGTACTGTTTTTCTTGCTTCACTTGCTCCACACACACACACACACACATACAACACACACAGTCAGGGGCGTCTGCCCTGCGGCCACATATGGTCACCTTAATTTGCCCACGCCCCCTCCAGCGCCCCCTTTGTGCCCGCATGCTGCAAATAATTTATGCGTTTTCCTTGAGTTTTGGTTTATTTTTTCAAGCGCATTTCAACAGCTAAAGCAATCAGCAATTTGCTGGGCGGAAACAGCACCCAGGGATGTTCAATGTTCGATGTTCGATGTTCGATGTGGAAACTTGCTTGATGACTCGACGGGTGGTGCCACATCCACCTCCACATCCACATCCCCATTAACCACCTCCATCTTCACCTTGGGGCATAACTTCTTTGCCTACTTTTGTTTAGATTGACGCCGTCAAGGCGTTTCAATTGAACCGTGTAAACAGCTCATGGCAAGGTACGAGTATAAGCCTTGACAGACTTATTAACAGAGCTTGGCCATGTCGCCAGTCAGCTTCTGTTTTTGTTTCTGCTTCAGTTTCATAAGCCCAAAAGCAGACTACACAATGCCCCGACTGTTTTTATGGCAGCTTGCCACATGCTCAAAGCGACAGAGAGACGAGAGAGAGACAGTTAAAGAGAAGAAGAGACAGTCGGAGAGACATTTTGGCAATGCGAAAGCCGCCTCAGCGAATCTTGGCCCATTCAGACGCTTTCCTGATGTCTTGTTCTATTGGTTTAAGGAACTTGAGGCAACTTTTATGCGTCATCGTTGTCACCGTGTCTCGACTCTTTGGCAACTTGCGACACTTTTTTATATTAGCCATAAAGTTGGCTGTGCCGGGCTTTTAACTGCCGTCGCACATTGTCAATTAATGTCAGGTAATGGGCGCACCAGATGTCATATAAGACATTAAATGATGTAATGATGTTCAACTTTGAAAGCGGCAGCAGCTCTTTTCTATTCTATATGCCAGTGCTCTCGTGCATCTCGTGGGAAACATTTTGGCTACTTCTGTGGAATTGTTCCCTAAAAATACTATTTACGCAAACATTCTCATTTAATTATATTAGCCATGTAGATCTAATTAATGATTAGTATAATCTTGCTTAATGTAGTTTGCTATGGACTTAAAAGATGTAACTCTTACAGCTCCTAGCTTAAATCAAATAAAACTTTATATCATTTTTATTATATATATATTTACTATTTATAAACCTGATGCTTTCTTATGAAAGTCTTTAAGGGAATTTCCTTTAGTCTTTAAATTTTTAGACAACAATGCAATAGTTGTAAAAAGTAAGTCAATTACAAAGTATGTATTTTTTGCCATAGTAAAATCAAAAAGATTACAATTTATAAATTATAAATTATTTTTCGATGTTTTTTAACCAATTAATACAAATTAGAAAGAAAAATAAATATATGTTAATTTTCTTTTAAATTATTTTTTAAATAATTAATTTTCGTATTTAATAATTTTCATAAAAAAATAAACAAACATTTTTTTCCTATTTCAAAATTATAATCTTACAGTTGAAACAAGAAAACTGGAAAATCACTTGTTTTGTAATATAAAACTCTTGTTAAATGTGATTGAGATGAAAAGATTAAAGAGTATAAATTCAATTTAATATTAAGAGCATCTATTTTCTAGTCTCCTCTTACTATCTACATATATGTACATATATCGAGTACGAGTATCTTGTCGTGCTTCCACTCCTGCATAGCTTTGGGCCTCGCCCATTCGCCTACTACAGTGGCATTTCCAATTAAAGGCCGAACCCATTCGGTGCATAACTAAACAAATAGACAAAATATATGGAAATACATTTTTGAACAATGATTGACTGCTCGACATGGATCGTGATCAATTTCAAGAGAGGCAGCCTAGATCAAGGGGAGCCAAGGGGGAGGAGGAGGGTGAGACACACAATTATAATTCAATTAACTGTAAATTTAAACGTCTGTCGAGGCTGAGGCCAAAAAAAAGGCAGCAGCGCCACATGCTGAGAGTTTTCGCTGTAGTTGTTGTGTGTACTGAGAATTGAAAAGCGCGGCATGTTTGGCATATTTAATTAATTATTGTATATTTTGAGCAAGCAACAAATAACCAGGCAAGAAATCAATGCACTTTGGGCGTAAGTTGGAGATGATCAGTTGTTGCCCAAAGTCGAGACGTATTTATGGAAATATTTTCATGTTTAATTACGAGAACATTTTGATAGCGCCGTGCATAACAAATGAGAAGGAGAAGAAGGAGCGGGAGGCGAGGAGAGAGGGAGGCGACATGCTAACTAGATTGAAACACGCCTGCCAAGCACTCAAGAGAATGAGAGACAGAAGAAAGGAGAAGACAGAAAAGAGATGAAACCAAACAGAGCTAAGGGATATTTTGCATCCAAAAGCAGAGCATTAAAGCACAGACGCGGTAAATGATGAAGATGCTAAGAGAGAGGAGAGGAAAAGGAGGAGGAGGATGAAAGACTAGGCTGAAAATAGTGAATGCCTCTACACTCAACTCTCAGCTGTCGGCGAGCAGAAAGAAGTCAACAGCTCGTTAACGTTAAAGTGGCAAGAGATATGTACGAGACTCAAAAACCTCGACGCTGACTCTGACTCTGTCTTCATCTCCAACTGCATCTTGAAGCTGGCTGGAATATGTATGTATGTATGTATGTATATATGTATTTCTCTGGCAAAGGGTAACCAACAATGGGGCAACAAGTCGCGTCTGAGATGCGTCGCCCACGGCAACAACAGTTGCAAGCAGCTAAACTAAAGGATGCCACATTTTGAAGAGCAAAATTGGCGTTGAAAAGTATCTGACGACTGGGCTGGGACTGGGACTGAGACTGAGATGACTTTGCCGCATGGTCAATTGCACAGGGTCAGTCGCTTTTTTCCAGCAGCTTCTCGTTCTCAATTCTTGCACTCTTCAGTTTTGCGGCAAACTAAGCGCAATGAAGTTGCCACAGGGGCAGCAGCAGCAGTTGGAAAACTTGAAAGCTTGACTAAGGTCAAGTTTTTGGTCTATGACTGTAAGCCTGAACACGAACCAGAGAAATCTGGAGGAAGATCAAATTGCTCACGACAGGATGATTATGATTCTCAGTCTGGCTACGAATTGAATTGGTTTTAATTAAGATTAGAGTTTAGTCTGAGTTGGTTTTTTAAGTCCACTTGTGACTCACGATTTTCATTTAAAATGCGATTAGTTTTTAATTGGAGAACTCTCCCTGTTGTTTAAGTATGCAAATTAACTCACCATTTTTTCCATTCCGTTGTTATTTTCCTTGACGTTAGCGTTCTTTTTATTATGACTCGACTGTCAATACAAAATTTGACCAGCTGTAATGAGATGCCAAAAAAAAGAAAAGTTGTTTTGATAAGTTATCTGAAGTTTATATTGGCTAATCTTAAGCAAAGACACCTCAATCTCAATCTCAATTTGAAATCTCAATCTCAGTATAATCATGATGTAGTACATAAAAGACAAAGTCATTTCGCACTTTTGTTTATCATAAACTTGAGAGAGATTGTTGTTTGCCAAGTCGTAAAAAATGTTTATAAATTTTTAATTAGAAAATATTAAAACAAGACAACTTAATTATGTAATGAGCGTAAAAGTTGATGAGCCCGGCCATTTACGGAAAACGGAAAATGGGGGAAAAACTCCGTTGGCAGCGTCAACTGATTTATGTTGTGACAGGCGCCCAAACAGGGACACCAAAGAAAATGCCGTGAAAAACAGGCAGAAAAAAACACAGAAAAAAAGAAAAGAAAGGAGTAATGCGACATAATTTACAGGCTGTCCCAAAGAATGTGAAAGAGTTGGGAGTTGGGAGTCAAGTGTCAAGTGTTGGAGGCGGATAGAAAAAAGAGTTGTGGCCGGCTTAGCTGCCTAAATTGTGGCCTGAATTATGTGCCGCCTAGGCAAATATGTTAATATTTAGCTAATGAATGGGGTGAGAGCGGCAGTTGGGCTTTTGGCCAAAGGAGTGGGCAGCACAAAGACAATTGTAGTAGCTGTTCCAGCAGAGAGTTCTCGAGAACGCCACACTTCAAAAAGCGGCAGCGACTCTTGGGCAAACAGACGGCAATACAAACAGGAAAAAGAAGCAGGGGGCAAATAGAGAAAGAGATAGAGACGTTTGGGGTGAAAGGAGAGTGAGAGTGGGGATTGAGTCTGTCGGGCCACTTTGGACTACTTTAATCACGCCATGGGATTAAGGGCAACGCCGCAGATGATGAAGAAGTTGCGTGTGCCCACAGTTCCAAGGGGAGCAGGAGGGAAAGGGGGGAAAGCTGAAGGAACTGCGCTTACAATTTAATTAACTTTTTGTTTTTATTTCTTATTAAAGACAGCCCCTTGTTTGTCGTTGTTGTTGTATTTACTTTAACGGCACTCTTTGTATGCCATAATGCAAGTTTAATCAGCGCGCGACAAAAAAAAAGAAGGCAACAAAACACAGATACAGATACAGATACTTGTGCGCAGTGTTGAGGTTGCCGCATTTGTATCCGTATCTGTATCTGTAGCTGTAGCTGTTGTGTGTGGGTGTCTCACAAGATTTGCCTAACCAAGCACTTGCAGATAAGTCAACAACAACAATAGCAACAGCAGCGACAATGACAAAAGTATCTTTTGTCTTCTACCCACACATGGAGCTGCCGCCTTTGATTTACCTCCTGCACCTTCAATTTGCCAGGTGTAATCTCCAGTGTATCCAGCAACAACAATAAAAACAGCAACAACAATCGAGAGCCGTTGATAAACTTAAACAAACGGCAACAAAATGACAATTTTTTAATTATTAACGTTGGCGCTTTTGTTTAATTAAAAAATGAAATCGCGTGATGTGAAAAAAAAACAATTGCCAAACTGTGTGCTGCTGAAATTCGATTGCTCTTGTTCAATCAAGAAAACATGATTAGATACGTGTTTTATACTTAGTACATTTCTTGTTTGGAAAATTATTAAGACATATATAAATATCTATTGTCAAGACACTAAAGTTTGTGGCCAATTCTAGATATTTATAAAACTTAACTTGACAAAAGCATAAATTTATTTTGCCAGTCAATAATGTCATGTATCTGGCGAATCGTGGCTGCTTAGATTAATGACCAAATCGGTTTTGACAAACGCATGTTTATAGATACATAGATAATGATCATGGGATAAGAGATACGAGAGTGAGAGGCGCGAGATTCTCAGATTCTCAGATCGTGTCGGGCGATTCATATAAATCATGTGTCTTTTGAAGTTTTTATGTTTTGTGCCAAACAAATCAAATTCCGAGAAATAACCGAAACGAAATTCGAATTCAAAGTGTGCACATATATAGAAAACACATTTCAAAAGAAATCTAAGCAACTTCAACCTGCCAAACTCAAACTCAAGATGGAAGCTGAGATTGTGAGATCTTTAGATACTGCTGGATTCGATTGGACCCCATTTGACTCTGCTAATTAAATGGGCGACTCTGGGCAAGCACAAAGTCATGGTCGTCATGTGGCAGGCCAATTAATTAAGCGCATAATTTATGGCTAAATGTTTTGCGTGGTGCGTCTCTATCTTCTTCTTTTGCTCCCCTTCGCCCCTCCCAGTTTGTGGCCAATTGTCAACGGCATATAAACAAAATGCGATCATATAAACTCATTTAAAAACAGAACGGCAAAAAGTATCAGTTTCCAAATGTTTAATTTATGACGTTGGCAAAAATTTATGACTACAAATTTAAATGCTCAACACGAGTCGAGTCGAGACGAGGACGACAATGAATATGTATTATATATATATGTATCTTTCAAATTGAAATTCCAATGAAGCTCAAGGAGCAGGCATCGGGAAAAGGCATCAACAACTACATATAAGAACAAAATCAACAAAAAACAAATAAAAGTCATCGGTCGTAGCGCAGAAGGAAGCAACAGTCAGAGTCAGAGTCAGACCTTAAACAAACAGAAATTAATTATGTTTCGATGCGAGAGAGAAAGATACAGATACAAAAGAAAGAAAGACAGAAAGAAAGAACCTGGCGGAGTCTGTGTCGGCCTGAAATAAAATAATTTCAGTTCGTTTCGTTTCGTTTCGTTTGGTTGCTGGCTGTTTATAAGAAAAATATGTTTTTGTTTGTTTTAACGCGCTTCCTTTGCACACACAAAACATGTGCGTGAATCTCAATCTCAACCTGAATGTGCTTGTGAATGTGAATGAGTGTGTGAGTGCAGCGAGCAGAGATGCGTATCTGTTGTATCTGCTGGATACATGTGCAGTTGGCTGGCAAAGTACACGAATACCCGTAAATCTATCTATTCCAGCTATTTTTGGTCATAATTTAAATTAATTTGCTTCGGCTGCCAGTTTAAATAAACACACAGCTACAGACACAGATACATTTACTGTAGATACTTGAGAGTGAGACGCATCTGTAGGACTCACTACACATTATGAATTATATTGCATGCCTCAACTCATCCTCTTCCCTTTCCCTTTCCGTCTTTCTCTCTCTCAGCTTCATTTTAATTAGCTTGACATTTTTTGTCCGTTTTTATTTCGCTCTTTTTCTCGTTCTTTTGGTTGTTGTCTCGTTGATTTCTCGTTGCCTTTTGCTGAACTTCGTCAGTCTGTCTGCGGTTTTTTAAGGTTAACAGCGCGTAGATTGATATCTTCAAGTTCATTAGAGTTGCAAGTTGCTTTAATTGGAAATATGCACAGATCTTAAGCAGGAGCAAGGAGTGAAGAGTGAGGAGTGAGAAGCGAGGAGAAGAGAGATTCACTCGAAGCAGCACACTTGGGTGAGAATTAATGATGCCTGACTCTCGACTCGACTCAGTTGCATCTCTCGCATCTGAATTCTACTTAAACTTGGGCAGCATTTCGAATATATGTATATCTTGTATCTCTTTATCCTCCGGTTTTGTTAACTGATTTCAATGGAACCAGCTGAAAATGCTCCCAACAGAGTCAACAATTTAGTTACTTTTATTTCATTTAGTTTCAACTTGAAATGTTTTATTAGATCTTCATTGGATATACTTCACATCTATCTGTTGTTTTCATCTAAATTTCCATTTAAATTTCCACTTGTTCTGTTGTCTGTTGTCGCCCCAGTCGAAAAGTCAGCCCGCATGTCTTGTTCATTTTCATTTCCATTTGAAACGAGTGTTTTCCTTAGCTTTTAGTATTTGTTCTTGCCTTTAACAAACAAAATTAACACCTAGTCGCTACATTTCCAGCTAAAACCCACACACACTCACACACACACACACTATACTCGCAGATAGAATTAGAAAAGGGAGACCATAAGTCAAACCCCTAACAAGGTGTCATTTGGTCGTTGTTGTCGTTTTTGTGCTGGAATTGTGAGTGCTAAATGAATTAGAGAGCTCTGCCATAAATATTATAGAGGGAGAAAGGGAGGAGGAGTGGAGGGAGTGGTTTGGAGCTCACCCACATGGATTTATAACTGACACTTTCGGTTTTTCCCATTCATTTAAATGCAAATCGTTCAACTAGGCGTATGCTCAATATTTGCATTACCAATTAGCATAACGATAGAAACAAAACAATCTAACACTATTCTATGATTATTATTATTTTTTTATTTTCTCTCATCGCATCGTTCTCTGTATTCTGTTTTCTTTTCGATTTTCGACAATAATGTTTCTGAATGGGAGACCAAAAATAAATTCTAGTTAAAATTGCTCAATAAACGCGACGACATCGCCTCGTTTTTGTTTTGTATTTGTATTTGTATTTTAGAGTTCTTCTGTTTGTCTATCTCGCTGTTGAAAAGAGTCGATTGATGGGGAAGGGGAGCTGGGTAAGGGGGTTGCTCAAGAGGGGTAAGGGGTAGGGGTAAGGTACTATGTCTTCAGCTACCCGCTGTTCTATTACCGTAATTTTCTACTTGATTTCTGACGCTCATAAATCATCATCAGTTCTCCGCTCTGCGCCACGATAACGTCAACATTCATGTTGTTGTTGTTACTGTTCTTGTTCTTGTTGTTGTTTAGGTAGTCGTCGTTTTAGTTTTATGGAATTTATCTGCACAACGTCAGGCAACAACAACAACATGAAGGAGAACAACGACAACTTTGGCGACACAGTTAGCAGCAACAGCAACAAGTTTTAGTGTTGATATTCTTGTTGTTGTTGCTGCTTTTTTGTTGTTGTCTTCGTTTTTTTTTGGTTGTTTAGTTTGATGTATCTGCCAGATACGAATGGTGAAAAATTGATAGCTTGTTGTGTGTTCAACCAAAACGATGCATAATAAATGTTTCGATAAACAATGAAAAGAATTTATTGAACACCAAAATATTGACAAAAATAAATGTGATTAGAGCGAGACAGCAGATAAAATAGAATGAGATCAAGTGGCGAATTAAATTGAAGAAGAATTTAATTTAATTCTAAGATATGAGAGGGAAATAAAGTTAAAATCTTTTCAGATTACCAACTATATTACTTCCTTAGCCTACGAATTAAGTACTCGCCTCCCTGCTGCGATAATTGTTAAGTTAACAAAACTAAAAATCAATTAAGAAATACACAAAAATACAAATAAGTAAATATAAGCCATCATAAACAAAAAGCGTTTAGCAGAATGCCATTAAAACTCAATTTGACGCCTTGTTGTTGGACAAAGAAAAACAATCCGTAAATTTTGGCCATGGCTATAACTTAAAATTTGCGCTAAAATTCATTTGAAGACACCGAAAAAAAAAACATACAAAGGCCAGCTTAAAAAAAAAAACTTGGTAAAATTTTCAAATTTTTACAGCAAAATTATAATTTAAATAAATCGTCATATGAGTAGCAAGTTTGTTGTTGGCCTGGCTAATTGTTGGGCCTATTCAAACATGACGAACGAGCCCGAGTCTCATAAATAATCAGCCTAAAAGGCAAACAACCAACACACAGAAATGAGTATTCAAATAGCCCGAAAAATAATACGGGGAGAAAAACAAATAGCCAACGAAAGTCCCCAAGAAATCGATAAAGGCAGCAGAAAATTATGATCAATGCAATCATGTCAAATTGATTTCGGCCCGTTTAACCACAAGCCATCAAAGCTGGAATACTCAAGTAGAGAAAGAGAGAGAGAGAGAGAGACAGAGACAGAGAGAGAGATGGCTAAGACCTTAGTCTGTAGGGGCTAATGATATGACGGACTGAATGAACGAGCAGCCAACGAAAATTGAAGGAGCTGCAAAATAAATCAAACAAACGAGCCTCAAGAAGAAACCAATGGCCACAACACACACACACGTATACACACACATATACACACACATCACACACACACACACACACAAAACGGAACAGAGTTTGATGAATTGCAGCACACGGGCCCGTTGACTTGGCCAGTTTCAGTTGATGGACGATTGGCCAGATCTCAAACCGGGCTCAGAGTCTTTTAAACTCTTTTTGGTTTGGTTTGAGAAAGACCAAACTGCGGGCTCACATTGCCCCCTTCTGGTCAAAATTAATCAATATGCTGTGGTCGTTGTTATTGTTGTTGTTGTTGTTTTAACAACACGGCAGAAGAGTTTGGGGGGCGGGGGCGGGGGCGAAATGGTTTTATAATTATGAGGGTCGCGTTCAGGTTGACTGGAAATTATTGGTTGTCCAACAACCAACAAGCAACTTGCAACATTGCAACGTGAGCTCGTTGAAGGTGGGCTGGGCCCAATATAAGTACGACTTGTTTGTCAATAATAACACAACCCAAAAGACAATTCTCGTGGTCAATAATTAGGGGCACACAATCCCTGGGAAGCACTGCAGCAGTGTCCCCTCCCCTCCTTTCCCCTCTGTCCTGCATCTCAGCTCTAGTTACATTTACAAATTGAGTGCAACATTGTCCTCTAGCCAGTATTCTTCTCTACAAATGTTGCAGCAACATGTTGACAGAGCAGATCACACATTAGGGGAACTCAGGCATTTTGTTTAAATTTCATTATTAGTTGAAAATTAAATATACTAAAAAGGATTTGTGATTCCATCGTCTTATCATTAGGGGTACTCATGCAATTGATTCGATTATTTTAAAATAAAAATTGCCGACTTTTATAAAAAGTTTGAAGTTAAAACTGATTCAACTGATTTTTAAAAAAACTGACATTACGTGCCTGAACTTATTAAAGATTTTCTGAGTTTTTCTTAAACTTCTTGCTAAATGAAGTAGAGAATTTTGAACTTGATTTAGGGGTACTTATGATAGAATTCGATTTGAATTTCATTTTGATTGAAAATACAACACATAAAAAAAAAGGTAAAAACCTACTAAAAGTTAGTTTCGTGTTGGAATTCCCAATCAGTCAACTTTCGAATGCCAATAGTTTAATATATATACATTAATTTGTTAGGAAAATTTGCATTAAATGATGCTTATTTATATCTATAAAAGTTCGTTTTGATGTTGGCCATAAAAAATGTCGATGGATTGACAAATGTAGTGAGAGCACAGTGTCCACTCTGTCTAAGAGAGAGAGCAGAGCAAAAAAAGAGAGATCGAGATCGAGATCGGGTTCGAGTCGCATTAGTATGCACATTAGCACCCAAGTGACAGCTCGCCGAGTGGATGGAGCCAGAGAAATGTTAAACAGGATACCAAATGACAACTTAACTCGGTGACAAGTCAACTTGTCTGACTGATGGACTGACTGACGGAGTGTCAATGCGCTTGTCAATAAATATTGTTGCTATTTGTGATACATAAAGTGAGGCAAAAAACAACAAAAAATAACGAAGATAATCCGCACAATTAAGCGGGAGACACCCAAACGCGAATTGAGCAAGTTACAAAAAAGTCAAGACCAGGCAGGGCCACAAATTTATAGCCAGGCCAAATGCCAGCTTGGCACGCAGGCGAACAAAAAGAATGGCAATAAAACAGCCAATGGACACTAACAAAATTTATGATCTTTCGGAGCAGGTAGCAAGGAGAGAACCGTTTGTAAAATGATCACCTGTTCAGCAGGGCAGAAAGAGAAGAGAAAGAGAAAGAGGAGTGGCAAAGAGGAAGAGGTTGGCCGAGATCTGCGGGCGGTAAAGGCAACGAGCCACATGACAAAGTCAAAGGAGAGTCTCGTCTGGCATTTGAGTGTCGCCACAGCATGGAGTCCAGTTCCAGTTCGGAGTACGATCCTTGGCTCGGCTCGGTGTGTGACACTGCGCAATATTTCGAATTGCAATGTGCGGGCTGCAAAAAACTAAACGAAAAAACAAAAATAAAATAACAAAACCAAGAAAACTGCGCCGCATGATGTCCCATGTTCAGTCAGCCAGCAGGCAGTCCCAGTTCCAGTTCCCTTCTTCATCCCCGTTCCCGTTCCTTGTCCCAGTTCCAGTTCCCTTCTTCATCCCCGTTCCCTGTCCCAGTTCCATTTCTAGAGCCTATCGCAATTCTCGCTTCCTCCTCATTCCAAGCCATTGGTCGTATGTAAATTGATATTTTTGCTGGTCGACGTCCGACACCTTTGACTACTTCCTTTGGCGACTTTGCTAACCTTGAGAGCGTCTGTTGTTTAGCTTTATTGTTTCATTGAACTGAAATTTAATGAAATCATTTCGTAGCAACGATCCTCTCGAGCACCAAAACGCATTCGTGGACTAATAAAAGCTGTGTGCATTTGCCGTAAAAATCAACAGAAACAGAAACTGAAATAAAATATTAACGACGACGACGACGACGATCCTCAAACCTGTTGCTGCGATCGTGAGTAACATGGAAAAGGTGTCACGTTACGCATAATTTATGACCACAAAAACTATAATTTTCCAAATGCCAACAACACGCAATGCAGTCTCAAGTCTCAAGTCTTATACCCGCACATCAAACCAAACCAAAGAGATATCCAAGAATCCCAAAAAAAAAAAAGAAAAAAAAAACTGTCTCCGACCATTTGAAAATTGTCCATGAACTGACATGCAATGGGTTATCGTTATCTCTATCTGTATCTTCTTCTACTACACCAACTTGATGGTAGATTAATGAGCCAGCGACTGATCCAGGTAGTATCTGTATCTGTATCTGTTGGCCACCTGCCGCAGCTGCAGCTCCGAATATTGCCAACTTTTTGTGGATTGGCCCCAAAAGAAGCGTATTTCATAGAGCACGAGTAGTCAATCGTCTGTCTGGTAGTCGATACGGCAGCCAACTCTGACAACAAATAATGAAATAATGTTCATGGCAGCCCCACGCACTGAGACAGAGATAAGATTCCAGTTACACTTACCCTGTACTTTGAAAGTACAAAGGGTCGTTCGAACTTTGAAGAAGGAGATATATGCAATATATATTCTTGATATCAGTATCAACAACAGATTCAATATAGAGACTAGAGATGCTAAGTTTGACGACAATCACTCAAAAATTGAAAATAGATAAGTCATTTTTAAAATACAGCACATAAAAACATGTTATATATTAATTTGGGATTTTTAACTTGAGATAAATGGGTCTCTTACAGTCGATTTCACTCAATTCTAGTCTTTTTTACATGCTTTTTTTTGACAGCAATATTGATTCGAACGTAAAACGAAAATGCTCATAGTACTCATAGCATAAACCAAAAATACAACCATCCACCGGTTCAACAACAACAGCAACAACAACAACAGTAACGACAGTGGTAACAGCAATTTTCTTCCTCTTCTTGCACTCTTTGTTGGGTAAACAAAGCCGATGGCACGTTGGAAAAACGAAACTAAACGATGAAGCGAATGGAAACGAAAGGTGAGCAACAGTCGATTCGGTAGGTAGGAAATCGAAATCAACAAAAATGGGCAGAGATAAGGCGCAAGCTACCAAAAAAAAAAAGAAGCGAAACAGAGAACAGAAAAATGAAAGAAAAACAACAAACGAACTACGAATATAACCATGTTTAAGGGAAGAGAACCAGGTTCATATGATTGTTGTGGTTTGACAGAAGTCAACGATGAAAATGGATTGAGATTGAATCATGTCAATGCATTACATATTGGGGGAGTACATTTTAAAATAATAATAAATTACATTTACTTAAAGTAAAATTCATAATGAAAGAGTTGCATTTATAAAAACATGACAAGAACAAACAATATTCTGATTGTGTTTACACCTTCAACCTGCAGATACATTAATCAATGCCTAAACTGAATTTCTTGGGGAAAACTGACATTTTTTAAATAGTTCCAATTCCCAGTGGCTGACACTTTGCAAATTATGGCTCATAAATTGATTGACAGCCATCGACCTGGTTGAAAGATACATTTGTATCTGTAGATACGAGATACGCGTACTTGTTGGCAATTTTCACAGTCACACATACCTGAAGTTGTTGCTGCTGCTTATGATTTGATATTGTTGTTGGTAATCCCAAACTGTGGTAATTAAAAAGCGCCTTGCAACTGTCAGAGTTAATCCAATTTCACGAGACATGCAGATGCAGATACATTCACAGTTGGACAGTCAGTCGTCGTCTTTCAAGTCAAGTATGTAATTTGACTTTATTTTTGGACAGATTTTTTAATTAAAATTTCATGTAGCGCCGAAAATATTGTTGAGATATCTACAACACAGACAGACAGACACTGAATACACTCATAAATACTCAACGAGTACTCTATTCGGTTATTCGGATAGGTGTCAGGCTGAAGTAGACAGCTCCGCAATCTTGTGGGGAGGCTGAAGAGAGCGCCAAAATCCAATTTTCAGTTGACGCTTGTCGTCGTCATCGATCACAGATCACCCAGCAACAACAACAATAACAACAACATCGACAACGACAACGACAACACGCGACAAATCTTGTTTCTTTTTTTTACAATATATTTTTTGTTGCTGTGTTTCTTTTTATAACAATTTTTTTGTATAGACACTCACACGCACTCAGTTAGAGATACAATTTGTATTTTCATAACTCGTTTGCCTCTTGGCCAACAACAGCAACAATAACAACATCGAAGACGACGATTCGACGCTTCTTGTTAGGATGCCACTTGGCGGCTGTTTTATTAACTTCTTTTTAATTTATGACAGCCTTTATTTGTTGTGTGTTATTTGTATTTGTATTTGTTGTACATATTTTGTGGCTGATTTATAACAATGGCAACTCATTTGTCGAGCATCTTTTCAGTGCGACAATAACGATATCCACAAATGCTTTTCGTATCTCAGAGACACACAGATAGTTACAGTTCGTTTTACTTTTTATTGATTAATTGAAGTTTCAAAGGTGTAATTAAGGCGACCACAAAATCGCGCAATTGTCAAACGAACGTTTCACGCGAGAGAAACGAAATGCGCGACACCACCAAACGCTGCGATCGTCGAAAGCAAACTGAGGCGACGAGTCGAAGCGACGCTGCAAATGAGCGAAGAGCGCCGAGAGCACTGAGCAGTGAGCGCGAGAGCGTTAGCAGAATGAATGGGAGAGCGAAGAGCGTAAAAGAGAAGCAGCAAGTGCTAGAGCAACGATTCGGATTAATTATAGCATGCGATAAATGGTTGCAATAAAAATACGGCAGTGATTTAAATGCTGATTCATAAACTTATGAATAATTATTAAATGCAACTATTAAATAACAGAGTGACTAAAGTTGGATTTTATTTATTTATTTAACAACTGCAGCTGTTAACATTTCATTTGATATGTTATTAGTGCATTTTTGTGCGCTTCCCCTGTGCTTTCACTTTCACTTTCCCAACCCCCTTATGTCACCCAGTGTGCTCTCTGTTGACAAATCTAACTGGATTGACAGTTATATACATTTCCCGTTGCACATGTGCTGCATTTCGCAAGCCAAAAGCAAGCGACAACCTCCCCCTCGTTAGGCGGCATTTGTCCAGCATCTTTTCTCTCTCGCCATCGTATTTGTTCTCTCTCTCTTCCATCTTCCTTCGTCTGTTGTCCATGCTCTCTTGCATGCAATTTTTAGCGAGGCAGGAACGTGCGTTCCTTGAGCAGACACCCTGCTGACAGTCGGAACAAGGTGGTGGGTGAAACAGATACTGGATACTAAATATTGGATGCTGACTGCGATTGGGACTTGTTGGCATGATTGAGGCACGTTTCGCACATACAGGGTGCTCAGTAAATGGTGCTCTCATTAGCCGCATGCACTCATTAAATACGCCCGGGGCCTATCAGTGCATGACAATCACAGGAACTAGCTTAAAAGAACACTGCGTTAATTGCAATCCCTTCCTGTGCATGCTCAACGTTCCGCGCTCACAAATTGCTAATGAGCGCACATTCGCTCTCTTGTTGTTGTGCGCTCTCTCTCTTGCTCTTTTGCGCTCTTGTCTTCGTGCGCTCTCTGGGTTGGCAGACCGGTTTTGAGGTTTTTTTTATCTGCTAAGGGTCTTGTTAAAAGTAATTCGTAACACGTTGTTACCAGATAACGCCGCCAACCTACGAGACTCGCGTTTCGCTCCTAACGAGTTGCCGTTGCCGTTGCCCAGTTGCTGTTGCTCTGCTTCTTCATTCGCTTCTTGCCTTGTTAGCGTCGTTCGTTGCTAAAAGAGCGATAAAATAGAGAGGCAGAGAGAGAGAGAGAGAGGGAGAAGGAGAGCTAAAGTCAAGATCAAGGCAGGTTTAATGGGCAGCGCACCTCGTCGATCCAGGCTCACGTTTTGACTTTTGGCTTTGGACGCTTCGTTGCCGGTTTGTTGGTTTGTCGGTTTGTCGGTTCAATACACCCTGTGTAGCTGCAGGGTGCCCAGTGGATGGATGCCCCTCCCCTCTCACTGCCTCCCCCATCTGTTGTTGATCGTGCAACAGAACATGACTGGGATGTGTTTATGGTTGGAGCCAGATTGCGAGCCGGTTTTGGGCCAAAACAGAGAGAACACCACATGTGGTGGCTGTGCTTGTTGTTGGATTGTTGGCTATGAGTGATTTTGCCTAGTTAGGAGTCCGATGTGTAGACATTGCAAAAATCTCATGTTTATATGCATTTCGATTGTCGCTGCACAGCCAGGAAAGTTGCAACTTGCAACAATCTCCGATCCCCAGTCCCCATTCCCCGATCTCCAATTTCCCCCTCTCCAACACAGACACGCAGAGTAAATCGTGCGCTTGGCCGCTAATGAACTTACAATGGTTTGCTTGTTTGCTTTGTGAGCAAGTCGTGGGCCAGGACTACAAGCTGAAAGCCAAAAGACTCCAAAAGATTCCCGATCTCATTTCCTTTCCTTTTGCTTCTTTGAATTTGAAACACACCCACACATTCAGCAGATCTGTGATCTGCAATGTGAAACATGAACTCCAACTCCCCTTCATGATTGAGCGACGAAAACTTGGTCGTGCTTCAATCAATTGGCCGCTGGGCAGTAACTCAGACCCGAGCTGAGCCTTTGTCTTAGCCAAATGCCAGACGACGTCGATGCCATGATCATGATCAGCAAAACTAACAAGAGGTGTTGCTTCTGTCGTTGCTCGTTGCAACAGCCAACAACTTGGAGTATCTATCTGGCCATGCATCAGCTCGTCAGACTTTTCCGCCTGATCGTGATTTTCCTGGGTGGCAGTTCCTCTCCAGATCCCCCTTCCTCTTACTCTCTCACTCTATCTCACTTGGCTTTTGTTTCAGGTCCATTCGACGATCACCTGGGCTGATTGTCTGCGCTTTGTTTGTTTCTCATCTCACTTCCTCTCCTCTGTCTCCCCGTCTCTGTCTCTGTCTGAGCCCAAAGGGGAATTCGCCTTAACTTCTAGTCAACTGAGGCAAAAACAAGCAACAGGCGCTCTGTCAATGATCATTGAAGGCAAACGCAAAGAACTAAACAGCTCACTTCAGTGGAAATCGGGACAGACATTGTTCGAAGTCTTGGCCTGGCTAAGACTGTTGGCTAGGTGCCATGCTGGGTGGTAGCTGCTAAGCTGATCAGTTTGGCTGACAAATCAATTGAATGGAGGACTCTCCAGTTGTCCAATTGTCCAGTCCTGCCAATTGACAGTGGATTACAAATGAGCCATCAATTTAATGCTCATAAATCGTTGAGCAAACATAAGAATTGCAATCATAAGCCATCAATCTTAACTGGTACCAATGAGAGGCGATCAAGATCGATCGATAAAGCTGGCAAGATCTCTTGATCGAGAGTGGAGATCAACCCAAAAATAAGCAAACAGATTGCACAAATTAATAAGAAATGACACTGACGTCAAGGTTTGATAGAAATATATAGAGATAGTAGATAGTTCAGGTTATAGGCTGCTCAACTTGTTATGCAGATTATCAGGCCTTTTAACAGAAAAAAGAAAACAGCCAAAGATCATAGAATTATTGAGCGCAAAGCTTGAGTCGTTAAACTGATCATGGCTAAAGATTGCACGGAGGAACGTCAAAGATCATCTCAATCGTGTCAGCATTTCAATTAATGACAACGACAATCTCTTCTAGAAATTATAACAACGAATATCAATGTCATCATTGAGCAATAATTACGCGTTCTAGACATTCCGATCGTGCCAACTGATGATTTTACAATCACCAGAGAGACACAGACAGACAGACGGACGGACGGTCCAATTAAAGCGCCACTACAAATCTCATTTTCCCCATAAATAAAGCACACGATTTATGACACGACACTGTCCATAACGTTATTATTTTTATTATTTTTGTTATTATAAAATATTCGTATTATTATCGTACATCAATTCGCATTATCATTATCGCAAATGTTCGAATCGAAAATGATACAATTGTCAATCACGCGACATTATCAGAGGAAAAGACACGACCAGGCAACAGACAACGGACAACGGACAACAGACAACAGAAATGCACTTGGATGGATCATAATAAACCATTAAAATAATTAAGATATAACAGCTCGGCAGCCGTAATGAGGGCAATAAATGACAACGAGAGCGGAGAGTGGAGAGAGAGGAAGGACCCAACAAATAATTCACACCATTTTAGAGTGCGAGGCAAAGCTAATTTTGGTTACTTGGATAGTTGATGGTAGTTGAAGAGTTCATCGAGAAGAGATACGATAGAGAGAGAGAGAGAGAGAGAGAGATAAACTGATGTCAGACCCAATGATAACCCGCATAGATAAGAATATGAGAATTTATTACCAGCTAAATTGACAGCCACAAAATTTGTGTGTGGAGTGAACAACTTATTGGAAATGCTACATATTCATAAACATATACATATATAGTATTTGGTATATGGTAAATGGTAGCCATGGCTAAATTGATATTAAATGTCATAAACATGCCGAAAATTTGCCTACCAGTTGTGTAATTAAGCCAATAAATTAGAGCGAGCAGTTGGAGGTTCGAAATTCCAATCGTGGTCAATCCACTTAGCCAAAAGATGTTGCAGTCTTGGTTTGGTCCTTTCCAATTCATTTAGTACAAAATGCCAACAACAAAAAAAAAACAAATGATAAAAACTTTGGGCAAATAAAAATGCTTGCAAGGAAACTGTGCGGAACAATTGCAGTGCCGCAAATAATGTGCAACATGAGGCAGCCAAAAGGGACAACAACAAAAAAAAAAAAAAAGAGTTGCAGACTGCAGCAGCAAATGGAGCGACAACTCTGGCAACGACAACTGGCAAAGTTAAAGCCAAAGGCAAAGCCAAAGCTAAAACGAAAACTTTGCTAAACAGAAACTAGTGACAAGGAGAAGTTTCACTTGGGGTTGAGGTTGAGTCTGGGGTTATGTCGTGGGGGCCAAAGCAGTTTCGAAATCAGATAACAACAATAGAGAGCGAGGCAAGAGAGAGAGGGGAGATCGACCAACTAGAAACGGAGCAGTTTATCGGCCAAAACAGCAACAAAACCAACAACCACACATATCGAGTTATATGGTAGTTGAAAATTATACAAACGACACAAAACTTTGACTCAGTTCGATGAGTTCGGTCAAAGAGGATGAAGTTCTTTCTGCTGCAGAGTTGCAATACGAATCGAAATCGTTATTGGGCAGCAATGGGTTAAGGAGGTTAAGGGTTACGGGTTACGGGGGGTTAAGCGTCTTGTTTTTACATTAACTCGAATTGTTTGCAGTTTGCACTCAGTGCTTGTCAGTTTGTTTTTATATTTCTGTTTTTCTTTTTTTTTTTAAAGTTGCGTTTCCAGCCATGCAAAAATATGCGCAAGTTTTCTACTAGCAAATTTTGTCGTTTTCAGTTCTACCAAAATAAAGTTTCTACCAAACTTTACCATATCTGTGCGTATAACTGTGTGTGTGTGTGTGTGTATGAGTATGTGCAAGTTTTTGCAACCAAAAAATTTTACCATTTGATTGCTTTTTCATTGTTTTCAAATGGATGTTTGAATGCTGGAAACGCGGCTTTTTGCTTGTTTCCCCTTAAGGGAGTGAAGAGTGTGAGTGTGTGAGTGTGAGTGTGTGTGTGTGTGTGGGGGATGGGGTGACATGTGAAGTGTGACAATGCAAATCGATTAAAATCATATTTATGGGGTGCTTAGGGAGTGGAAACCGCCACCTTCAAAGTTTGCAACAATCATCGTTATACAAACTTTCAAAACGTTCAAGAGTTTTCCCTGGGGATAAGACAATTCTGGATAAGGAGCAGTTGACTTATGGCACTTTGATTCTTCTACTAATTTAACTATAAGCTCAACTGAAATTATTTTTCTTTTCATATTAAAATGTGGAATCCATAATTAACCCCAAACAATAAAAACGAATAGAATTATCAGTCAAATCAATCTAATTCAACTGAAGAGCGAATATAACTACTGCATACTATCAATAGTTTTTCAATATTATTTCTAGGCTTAACAGCAATAACTTAAATGTATATTATTTTGTTTAAATGATGGATAGTTTTTCTCTCAATCAATAGGAATGTGTACTTTAAAAAATGCATAACAACCAGAAAATCTCTGAATTATTAGACCATCTTTGACTTAAATTTATGATTTATTATATTTCTTTGTCATTATTATAATATCTGCATTGCTCTGCAAATATTTATTGAGTTTTAATAAAGAGAATCTGTTGTTGTTGGGGTCAATATCAAATGCAATACTCAATATCAGATATCTTGAATTTTCAAAGTAAATCGAATCTATTTGCATTTGCACAGCTGCTTGGAAAATTTTGTGACCTCACTTAACACCTCGCTGGGTCGCTCACAATTGTGAGTGGAAAAGTGAAAATCTTCAAAGTTATGTCAAATTGAAAGAGAGAGAGAGAGAGAGAGAGACAGAGAGACAGAGAGAGAAATTGAGAATGGGAGAGTTATGTCAAGTATGCACACAATGACCTCAGGGCAGTCGGTAGAGCAAATTTGGGTTTAAAGGGAAACACAAATAAGAAAAAGGTTAGCCGGAATTCTGAACCCAAACATCCTGTATCCTGTGAGCGTTAGAAGTCGCAATAACAGTCAGTTGCCGGTTGTCAAGGTCAGCCAAGGGCCGGTCATAAAACAAGAGAACAGAACCGAAAAGAAACCGAGTCGGATTGAGTATCGTAAAAAGGGTTAAATAGTCAAATGACCTTTTCCGAAACGAAACGACCAAAAGCAGTTCAGCACTCATTGAAGCTGTAAAATGAACTTTAAAATTGAGAAATAGAAATTGAAAATGCCTTGGCTGCACTTGAGCTCAATTTGAAGACTTGTTTCATTCATTTAGTTTGGTTCTGTTTTCGTTTCTGATTCTGAATCTGAATCTGTTTCTGGTTCGACGCAGCCTTCAATTTATTAACCTCAATATCAATTGTGGCGCATAAATCACGATAAAAGTAAATACGCGCTCTGCATATTTCACAAAAACTGAAACGAAATGAAAAGAAACTAAAGCAAAGCAAACGAAACGAAACGAAACGAATTCATTTGGGCGCAGTGAGCGTTGAGCTCACAGGATGTAAAAAGGATTGTGCAGGGCAGTGATTTTCAATTTAAAAAATTGCACGCAAAAGCGCCACAAATCAAAGGAATTGACTTTGTCAGGGTAAAATAGAGAGAGCGAGAGAGAAAGGAGAACAAGAAAGAGAGGGCGTAACGTTCCATCACTACAATAAATTTCAATCTAAAAACTTAACTAAAGGCACAGCTTCAGTTGAGTTCTGTTTGGTTCTCTCGCTTATTGTTCACGTTGGGGAGTGAAGTTCCTGTAAAGTAGTGCAAATGCAAAACAACTGAATAATGCCCCTCCCCCCTTTTGGCTTCCTAACACTCAGCCCCTATCCAAAGCCCCTTTCCACAGCCCTTTAGCTGGCCCAATACACGCCGCAATAAATCTCAATTGAAATGCTTTTTGCTCTTTGCTCGCTTTGCCGGAGAAATTCACTTCAGCTTCAATGGATTGCGATGTTAACTTTGATGCGTTCAAAAGAAATCAATGGCAAATAGTTCATACAACAAGTACAAATACTAGAAGCAAGTGTATTCGCCACACCACATACCCTGTAATTCGGCATACACCCCTTTCAAATTATTCAAATAATTCATCAGGTAAAATAAAATTAAAATATTTAAATTATCAATTATGATGTTTTCTCTAATGTAAATTTTAATTTAATTTTTATTTTAAAAGCTACAACTTAATTTAAATTGGTTTTAAGTTGAGTTGAATGTTTCGCTATTTGTCTATTTATTTGTCAGTGCATTAGTTTTAAATACCCCATGCTTGCTGGGTATAACAAGAGCAGCGCCCCCTTTCGATCACTTTGAGCAATTGACAGCATTTATAATTAATAAGTGGCAAACGAGGGAAGAGTAGCAGGAAAGAAATAGAGAGAAAGAGGCAAAGAGGTGGGAGAGAGAGAGGTGCTGATTAGTGCGCCTGAACTGCAATGACAAAGCAATCAAAACACTTGGCCACATCATTCACAGCGGCCAATTAAAATGCACAAAGCTCGAAAAGGCGCCCTCTGTCGACCGCAAACGGCAACTGCTACTGCTGTTTGATTGCTCTCACTCAGAGGAGGCACACATGAGTGTACATATATGTATCAAAAGAGAGAGAGAGAACGAGAGAGTGTTGTCAGTGTGTGTGTGTGTGCTTGAAGCAATCACACCAAATAAATCATTCAATGCATTTGCACAAGTTTTCAGTCGGCCATTTTGAGCAACGACAACAAATTCGAAGGATGGTGAGAGAAGAGAGGAAAGGGAGGCTAAGGGGGGAAGTTTCCATTGCGAATTATTCATGTGGCTGCTGGAGTTTTGTGGTTAAAAGCATTGGACGCAGGCTTATCTGTCATCAACCGCACACAGTTTAGTGGCTGCAAAGGAAATGACACGACTTGATGCAAAATGGCCACCGGAAGTGGGATCCGGCCAAATGTTCAATATGCACATACATATACAACACATATTAACTGACGATACACGGCTAAATTAAAGGTGTCAAAAAAAGCAGCGAGCTAATGGAAATTTGTGAATGCAATGCCGACATTCAAATGATCTGTGAAAAACTGAATGCAAAGTGCAATTAATAGAAATTCGCTTAGCTTGTTGTTTGACTAGGCCATGGTAATAATGAGGCTTGAAATTGCTCAATTGTCACTGGGACGAATCAAAGAATAGCGTCTCGAAATGCAGTTCCCAAAAACTAAAGCGTGTTAAATCCTCCAGTGTGTTGTTCGTCTCGTCGTCTGGCAGCTGTGAAAATCCAATTTAGAGAACTCCTAAGCGGATGTAGCCCCGACATTAGAAAAGAGAAACAAACGGGCGGGCACAGACACAGAAGCATACACAAAGGAAGAGAGAAAGGAAGAGTCGTGGACAATGTGGATGCAGGTCACACAAAAGTCTGGGCTTCGGTTTTGGGATTTGGGATTGGATTGAGTCGGGTCATCAGAGCTCGGTGACAGACATGAATGTCGCCGGCATTTAAGTGACATTGCATTGCCAGTTGACGCGTCTCGTCTGCGGTTGGTCCTGGCAGTCTACATACTTGTATCCTGGAATCCTTACATCCTGTGTGTTGAGTTCGGCAGGGTCACAATGTTTGTGCGCAGAGATTTATAGAAATTACTCGCTGTTTAGACAATATTATGAATCGTTTTGAACTGTTGACAAATTGATAGCCATTTTCTAATCAATTTAGACGATTACCGCACAGTTCAATAAACCCAAAACCCGACAACGTTGTCTCCGAATGTCTCGTCATGTCATGTCTGACGGCGATTCCAAAAGAAAAACTTTTTCTATTTCGAAAATTGGCCAGAAACGTACAAATAATTTTAGCGAAAATGTGCAGAAACACGCCACGTCAAAAAAAGAAGGAAGATAAACACAGGTCGATTGGTCGATTGGCAATACAGATTGGGGAAGAACTGAGCAGGGGAGCCAACAAATTTACTTTATTAAATTTTCCCTAACATTTATGCAGTTTTTGCTGCAAATAATGCATAACACGGAGGGAAAGAGTGGCAAGGGCAGAGGAGAGTAAAAGGTAGCCAACCGCACTGTCAGCCTTCAAAACTTGTCAATTTTCCATATGGTTAAGCAATTTTCTGTTGCATGATATGCAGGCGAACAGAGAGGGAGAGAGTAAGAGAGAGAGAGAGAGAGAAAAGTACTCGTAAAAAAACATGCAGCTGATTTGGCATCACTGCGGACGGCAGTCCGCGCTAGTGACGAAAGCAGCACGAAGGGTGCGAAGGCGACTAGCATATATACACAGGAAGAATGGAAAATTTGCTATGACTGTCCGATCGGGTCGAGTTATGTACCGATCGAAAGGTATTAATTTCACTTACAAATGTGCATACTAAGACTTTTGGAAACTTACCTGGTTCGTGAGATAAACAGGTGTTAGTGGGAGGGGAAAATTTTAAATTATTGGAGCAAATGGGGCCGTTGGAGCCTTTTCGAATTTTATTTTAATTTTTTACTATTCTAATCAAAAATACGCGTCGAATGACACCTTGATCATCAAAATCCGATCACTGGTTCAGAAGATAATTAATTTTGAAATTTTTGGTGCCCATTTCAAAACGAGATGAAAAGTCAGTCTGTTTGTTTGTTTGTCTGTTTGTTAGTATCAAAGCGTTGATTTAGCTTAAAAGTTTGAATGAGGACTTGTTCCCGATCAAAAATCTAGAAACGTTTGTTCTACGACTTTTTCGAAAAAAAGCTTGTTTAGCGGGAAATCGCTAAAAACCGCTATAGCATCCAAACGATATGAGCTACAGACGTGATCTATATATCGTTGGAAAGGTATTTTGAAGGGCTTTTAGGCAGACCTTTAAACTTTTTTTCTAAAGTGCATAGGTATAAAGCAACAGGTGAAATAAGATATTTTGTCCCACATTTTGGCGGTTTTTGAGAAAACGACGCTAACGATTTTTTTTAGCTTTCAATTTTTTTTAAAATAATTTATATGTCAAACTTAATGTTATTCGTCACAAAATTGGATATCAGAAATTTTGGGGCATATAACTGTTTTCGTCACTAGACTTTTACCTCGTAAAGAGGTTTTTTTTATAAGATATGATTTATGGAAAGTTGATGAAATGTTTGACATGCATTTGTTGTTGAGGAGAAAGATTGAATAATCCCCAGAGAGTAAACAGGTGAAAATGTGAATGTGAATGAGAATTGATGATTTACTGAATTCACATTTCAAAGGAAAATGGCATAAACTGTAATTTAAAATAAGAAAGGTTTACAAGTTGAAAATATTCTGTGGAATAAACGTTGAGATTACAAAATTGTTGAGTATTGAGAGCAAAATTGTTGAGCTGACAACGTTGATATGCTGATTTATGATACAGTTGTCAAAGTAGCTGGCAAGCCGTTAGATATGTCATGCCATAGTAGGAGGGGAGGAGACTTGCAACAGGCTCAACAAGCGACTTGGAAAGTGCCACCAACTGCCAAGGCTGACAAAGGGGGCAGCTAATCTTAATCTAAGCGTCAGGCAGCGCATAGTGGCAACTGCGATATAAACCGCTTGATAGCGCAACATGGCGACACCCAGCAACAACAACAAAAACAACAAGGTGAACAACGACAACAGCAACAACAGCAACAATAAACAGCAGCCGTGCAAACATTAAGTGCGGCAACAACTCAAATAAATCGTTGGAAATCGAAGCAAAGAAATGCGCCATAAAACAGGAAAAGAAACGCGTTGACAGTTTTAGGCAAGCTGTCGATCAAAACTGAAAGAGCCAACCATTGGTTTAGGGCATGGTTGAAGCAACAACAAAAACAACAACAATAGTAACAACATCAACAGCAATGAGTGCAATAGCTACTCACTACAATTCACACCTTGACAAGACGGAAACGGTTGTAAAATGCGCACAATCAGTGCTTCGAATCTAGAAAAATCAACAAAAGAATTGAAGTGAAGCGAATGCCAGGTCAGAGAGGGTTCCCTCTCCTACTACTTACTACAGCAATAAAAGAAATAAAATATCAAATGATAATAAATAATAAATAAAAATGCAACTGAGTTTGTACAACGTGCATTGAGGATAAATTGAATTGAGTTGCAATAATATTTGTTAAGGAAAATAAGACTAGATAAGGATATGTAGGTGATAGATCAGATATGGGACGGCTCTTCAGATAGGAAGTAAAAGTATACACTGATATATAATACAAATACATATGTATTTAAATTTTATTGCATTTGAATACAAAATGTACAACAAATCAAATATATAAAACACATTGGTATTCAAATTGGCAGTTACATTGTTTTCAAAATAAATAGGCTTTGTTTTTTTTTTTTTTCAAATCGAGGATTCTTATAGTTTTTGCAAATATTCGGAAAAGAGATTTAAGACAAATATTTATTTTAAACTTCATTTATCGATTCTAGCACCACAAAATTAAGTTTTTAATTCACAGGATTCCATAGTAAATTTTTAATTGCCTTTACACTGAATTTAATTCAAGTGTTTAATTTTAATTTTATTATATAAGTATTCTTAAATGAAAAAGTTTATTGGTTAAGTTTAAGTATTTGAAAATTTATATTTAATATGAAATCTATTTAAATGAACTATATTCACAATGAGATTGGATTTCAAAATTCTTCAATTCTTCAAAACAATTTTATATTGATTGACAACGCTAAATTATAGTTAAATAAATGGGAAAATACCTAAAAACCAGAGCATTTTTTTCTGGATGTAACGAAATATAATGCTACGAGTACTCGAAATTAAGAATTAAATCAACCGTAGATGCTTATGACAACAGTCATCAGAAAATATATGTGCACACACACACAGCTGAAAGGCATTGTTAAGATACTTTTGAAGGGGAGCTGGGAAATGCAATAAATTGAAATTCAATAGCAAAACTAATAAAGTGCAATTGCAACTGTAGCTGGCGGACCACCAGGTAAGCGATGCACGAGTGCGAGTGCTTCTATTTACTTATAGACAGATAAATAGATAGATAGATAGAATGATAGATAGATACAAGCACTACCCATACAATGTGTGTGCGCTACCTTCCTCCCCTCGACATGCACATAAATCAAAGCGCACTCGAAAGATACGGCCAAGGAAAGAGCTGAAGTTGCGAGCCACAAAAGCTGTCGACGGCATTTGCAGTTGTTTTGGCTAACGTAACGGTTATCTCTGCAATTGCCGTTGCCGTTGCCGTTGCAGTGGCTGGGAAATGGGGACTTGAGATTTCAGACTGGGGACTATTGACTTGGGACTTGGGTTGAGTAATAGTCGGGGCTGTAGAATCGGTCGAATCGTTGATAAGAGTGGTTGTGGAGCGCCTCGTTGACTACTAAAAGCTTAGAAATGAATTTTAAATATTTTATCGATGCGCTGCGTGACTCACTTTAGGCCAAAGGGACAGCAACGACGACTTCGACGATGACTTGGATGAAGCCAACTCCCGGTGGACATTCACATCCATATCGACATTGACATCGCTTCGGTCGCATTTTCATTTTCATCAAATGTAAGCCAAGACAAGCCGCAGTCGCATTCGCAGCACAGCACAGACATGCATTGAAATTCCCCAAAAGCTACCCAAATACTTCAATATATAACAGCAATAACTATATGTGAGTCACGTACGCGAGCGGAGCATGTAAATGACTTGGGTGACAAACAGACTACGACTCCGACTCCCTCTCCGACTCCCAACCCTGTCTGCAGTCAGAACTCAGACCTCAGATCTTAGACCTTGTTACATTGTTTCAAAGCACAGGCAAAATTAGAGAACGAGCAAATCAGGGAGTGAGAAAGAGTTTCCTTTGCTTATTCGTGACACGCGCCAAAGCACAAATTTTCGATTTATGCAATTGAGGAAATGGTTGAATGGACTGGATTGGACTGGTTGCTCTCTTACCGAGTTCCTTGTGATGCAGCCGTCCAATAATCGTTTTGTGGTAAATGCAAAATTAATAATTAAATAGGCGGCAACATTTGAAAAGGACGAGAAAAGTTATTGCAATTGTCGATGGGCCGGATACAAAGTGTGATTCGTTTGGAAAGCTTCGTGAGTGAAATGGCGATTCGAGAGGAAGTTATAAGGAACTGTCGACTCGGCTCTAAAATGAGTTTAATCAACTTGAATATTTATTAAAAAGAAAAATATATAAAAATGCATTTGTTTAGATAGTAATAAGAGTCCTAGATTAAGTGTGAATCAGCAAAGAACTCATTTGAGATGTAGATGTATAGATTAGATTATTAAATCAAAATAAATAAGTAAGTTGATAAAACTTTGATAACAATTTCTGAATTTATTATTGCACCAAAGACAAAATTATATATATTCCATTGTAATATCTAAGGCTAAATCATTCAAAAGTAAATGCTCAAATTAAATGTTTTGACAATTATAAAAATTCTATTATATTTTATTAATATTGTCAAGCAATTACTCGAATAACTAAGTTGACATTATTTTAGTTTGAACTAAGAATTGTCCTTAGTTTTGTAGAAGAAAAGTGATACTCAACCCATTTGAACCCACACACGTTGAGGAATTTCTGTGGCTGCGACAGCTCATAAGTTAAGATTCAGTTTGCAGTATCTTTTCTTTGGATCTGTATCTGTGTCTGGAAATTGAATGTATGCAGAGACTCGCATGTGGCAATGTCACAGATTGCTCATGTTTGGGTAACTTGAGATCGCTGTCCAGGCATTTATTTCATTAGCACGCCAAAGTCTGGAAGGGGAAAACAGAACCAGCGTGTCTCCGATGGGGCAGAGGGGGCAAGGGACTAGAAGGGTAAACGGCAAACGAAGTTATTCATTTAAAAGAAAAATTCGTATAAGAATAATCATCGTAATCATTGGCCAGACTGGGATTGGGACTGGGACTGGAATTGTGGCTGTGATTGTGGCCAGGCGATGCCCAGCGAGCGATAATCCCGCGACATGCACCCCAACCACGGTCAGATACAAGTCCCGGCCTGATCCCAGCTCTGTCTGCTGTCTTCTGTCTTCTGTCCTCGACTGCTGGGTGACAGAGCGTTTGTAATTTATTTAACTGCATTTTTGTGGATTCGATTTCTGAGGAGGCACCAACAAATTTGTATACGCACGACAGAGTGTTGTGTTCTGAGTGTGTGCGAGTGTGTGTGCGTGTGTGTGTGTGTGTGTGTGTGTGTGTGTGTGTGTGTGTGTGTCGAGGAGTAGATGCTAAAGATACGCGCCCATCCGAGAAGAAACAAGATGCTGGTGCCTGGTTCTCGTATCATGTTCGCTGCAGGTAAAGATGCCAGGCTTACGATAAACAGACACATGGACAGACGGACAGAGTTGACTGTCTGTATAGTGTATCCTTTGGTATGTATGCAAGTATGTGTATGTGTGTGTGTCAGTTGTACAAGGCAAATATAAATATTTATGTGGAAACAGCAGGCGTTTTGTCAAAATATTTGTGTAAGTCGGAAGGAGACAGCATCCAGACACAATCCACATCGACATCGACATCGACAGTTGAGATGCACACAAATCTTTGGTTTGATTTTCGAAAGAACATTTCAAACAAATTGTTTACAAAAAATTATTTGTTTGTATTTATGTATCCGTACAACAACAGCAGCAGCAGCAGCCTCATCACAGATTAACATTAAGTCATCCCCGCTCTGCGGGTAAAGCGTTTTGTTTGAGCTCGAGTTTGAAGTTCCGCTTAAGCCAGGTGATTCAGATATACACACACATATAGTCAGAATGCTCTGCTTGTGGCTCTGCCCTTGGCTCTCACTGTGGCCCTGACTGCGTCTCTGTTCATACTCCGGTTATATATACCAGTTGTTCCGCCTCGCCTCGAAATGGGGTTAGTGCGAGTATGAAAAATTGCAGGGCTTATGAGAATACGAGGGAATAACGACGACTTGGCATTAGGATTGCATAATCCTTTTGGTTGTCATACAGCTGGAATTGCCTCTATTCTCTCCCCCTCACATCCTCTTCTTCATGCTTCATGCTTCCTGCCTCTCGCATTCAGCAGCTGTCCATCTGACAACTTAGGCTGCTCTAGCGGCTAAGTCAATTCCTCTTGTAACGCAACATTGAATACATATTAAATTTCTATGCTATGAGAATTAAAAAATATACTTTTTTTTATAAATAAAAGAATAAAAAATATTGTTTTTAAAATTTTACATAGAACCTATTATAATAAATGTCCTAGTGTAAAAAAATTGTAAAAATATTTGAAAAACAACCATGAAATGATTAACTTTTAATTTACATATTTAAGTATGTATTATTAGCAATTAAATTAATTTTTTTTTTGTAGCAAATTTAATAACAATAAAATATGTTTATAAAAAAATATATAATCAGGCCTGTTCTGAATTCCGAACGTTTTCAAAAAGTAAAAACGAAACGAAAACGAACGTTTTACTATTTGCTGTTCTGAACTCCGAACGAAATTAACTTGTTTTTACTTTTCGAACTCGGTTTCGAAAACGATTCGATAGCAGTAAGTCATCGACCGTGTCAGCTGTCATGAAGGGAAAGAAATTGCTCAAATAAGAAGAAGCTAAACTAATTTTTCAAAATGCCATCAGCTATGGATATTGGTTGCTTGCATTCCAAGCTGATTAATCTGTGAATGTGCTCATTCATATTGACATGAAGCAAATGATCCAATTATGGAGAACCAGAGCTGTCATCAATTTAAAAATAAAAGCATTGAAGCTTCAATTTGTATCTTAAATACGATTAGATTTATTTAAAACACTTTTTGAAAATTTATTTAACATTTTTCAGATTGAATATAGCAGACAGAAGGTAAATTAGACTAAAAGTTTGTTGTCTAATTTTGTTATTCAAATGAAGTAACTCTAGCAGCTTTCGATTGCGAGAGTTGGTATCGATAACAAAAATGAAAGTGGAATTCAGAACAGCTCGGTTTAGTCATTGATGCTCGGTTTTGTTTTTCATGCAATATTTTATAGATGCTCATACAAATATTCTTTTAAAATATACTTCAACTATTTAAAGTTAAAGTAGTAATGTTAAATGTTTCCAAAAATGTTCAACATTATTATAATTATCAGTTTAAAACTTTAGAAATTTATTTTAATGCTTTTAATGGCATTTACATTTAAAACCGGTGACTCTAAAGCACACGTTTTCAAAACGACAATTATTGTCGATTTGCGAAATTCAGAACAGCAGTCAACTCGTTTTTTGGCAAATCGACTCGTTTTCGGAATTGAGAACAGGCCTGAATATTGCAAATTTCCTTCTTTTCTATAGCATTTCGGTAAATATTCCAAATTATCTTATGTGATATCTATACATTTTTAACAGTGTATCTATAGATTATAAAATCAATACAATGAAATAAGGATTGTTAAGAAAATCTGAATTTTGATTTCAGAAACCGCTTAATGAAGTGCGTTTCCAAGTCGTGTATACCCTTTCATAGAACTTTTATGACTCTATGCTTTTACTTTCCTATTCATTTTTTTGGCCTGTCGCTTTGCGGTCGACTTGCCGCATTATCCTATTTTATTTACTGCTAATGTTGCGCTTTGCCTTCTAAATCGCATTTGCAGTGATTTTTTTTCGACATAGCATAAAACACATCATTAATTTAATATGAAGCAAACCAGATAGAGAGAGACAGATAGAGAGAGCGGAGAGAAATAGAGTGAGATCAAATACGACAAAGTATCAAACGAGGCAAAAGTCAAAGGACTTAAGTAGCAAAAGCAACAATAGCAACAACAACCACAAAACAAAAACAAGAGCAAAGCACAAAAATTAATTTAGCTTAATTCGTCCACGAAACTTCACTTCTCTAGGAGCGTGCCGAGGGAGTCAAGTCGAGTCGAGGCGAGGCAAATGGAGTGAGTCCTCCTACAAGAACAAAAACATCCGCCAGCAACTAAGAACTAAGAATCAGGAGTGGAGAACGGGAGTAACTGGGAAGCTTGAAAGATTCACCATACACATGACTCTTGTTGGGGGCTTTCGACAAGGAATCCTTTAATCCCATTGCTGCCAGTTTAATTATGTAGTTTATTAGGCGGAAATGAAAAAGCGAAAGCCAAAGGCGGAAACGGAAACCCAAGCGACTTGGCCGACCAACTCTCGAGTCCTTTACAAAATACATATATATATATATATATGTATATATTGTATTCATATAGCCGCCCACTTAACTGGAACTACTTTGCATAGACGGTGCTGTAAAAGGTTAAGAAAGGTTGCTTACCGTTTTCTTTTTTCAGCTCTTCCGTTTTGGCTTGTTGTTTTTTTGGTAGCTGCACTCAATAAACCAGTCTCGAGTTAGGCTCTGCAAAGAGAAGGAGACAAATAGAAAACATTAGCTAGAATATACAAAAATAAAAACAATGGGGAAAAGGTTAAAGGTCGTCCTTGTTTCAAGGCTGAGTGCCTTATATTTATTGTGAGCGCGTAGCATCGAAATTTGTTGACTCGCTTTGGGTAAGATTTTCTAGCGATTTCCAGCCCACTACGTGAGCCAACTGCAATTTTCAGTTTCAGTTTTGGCTTTGTATTTTCGTAAATTGCCGCACAATCAGCATAAATTCTCTCTCTCTCTCTCTCTTTCTCTCTACCCCCCAAATTAGCCGGGTTGGCTGTAGAGTAGAGTTGTTGGGGCGTGTCAAGGTGGCAACCAAATCTCTGGCCAGAACCAAAAGACCATCTCGCATTGAAAGGCACAAATTTGTGCTAATGAGTTTTGAAAAGGGATTTGTAGGTGGCCGGACCGTCAAAGCGACGAGACGCTCGACCTGCTTAAAGTGTCCTTTCTACACACTCCACTCTCCACTCCATGCTCTCCACACTCTCTTTTTCTCTATTCTGTGAGCAGTTGGCCAGCCGCTTGGCGATCTAAGCAGGTCAGTTTAGTTAACCTGCCTAATTCTCGCCTCCTATTCAACTTGACTAGTCACGTGTGGCAACAGATGCCCCTCCTCCTTATCCTTCTCCCCTCCTCCTGCTGCTGGTAATTGAGTTAAACTTTTGTGCTGCAAAGTAGGCCATGCCACAGGCTTCATTGAGCCAAGTGCCAGCGATTGCATCACAAGTTGATGCCCAGGCTCTTTCTCCATTCGATGGAAAGTTTTAGAGCACACACACACACACGCACACACTCGCACTGTGAAAAGCATACACTCAGTATTGAAAGTGTGCTCACACAGGACGTGCCATAGTGTGATGTGCACACAAACCCATCAAATGATGGTTCGAATTGTGCGTTTATGCGTGTACGCAATTCATGATCATCTATAAGATAAACTGTAAGCTGTAATTTTAGTTCAGGTATTTCATATGTAATCATTACTGACAGAGTAAATCGAATTTATTAAAATAAAAATAATTATTTTTGATTGTTTTATAAACTAATTTAAATTAAGACAATTTATTTTTGAAATAAAATTTAAATCAGACTAGCGGCAGTTTCTATTTTATGAATTTTGATTGAGAAATTATCGTTAACTTTTAGCCACAGTGATTTAATCTTTTACACAATGGCTGTGGTTGCCATTAAAATTTGCATTTAAATAACAATTTTTCAATTAAGTAAATCAATCTAATTTTTTACCAAATTTCCAATAATTTGCTTATTTACGGCTAACTCATTTTTGGCCATCCTCTCCTCATTTCATGTTTTTACGATATCAGAATTTCACGTTAAGTGCCAACGCATAAACATCAGTGATGTCGTCTTGCATTTAGGCCTTTAGTTCGTTCTGGTTTGGTTTGGTTTGCTTTTGGTAATCCAAATATGGCAAGTGGCATTGGTGGAGCTCTGGCCACTGGAATCGTTGGCATTGCCTGATTGTTGGAGTGTTAGAGCAATAGAGTATTGAAGTATTGAAGCATTGGAGTGCCAGAGCACTAGACACCCGCACACAATGGAAAGTGCATTTCCATTTCCATTTCCATTTGCAGTCCGAATCGAAATCCAAATCCAAAACCAGGCGCACTTCAAATGTTATTGAAATATTTATAAGTTGGACACCAGGCCACACTATATATGTGTGTGTGTGTGTGAGTGTGTGGGTGTGTGTGTGTGTGTAGTGCAACCTCAACACTTACAGCAATCAAATGCACACAATAAAACATTTTCAATAACTCTTTCGACACTGCGCCTGTGCCATTAAACAGCTTGAGTCTCTTCTCCCTACTCTCCCCTCTCCTCTCCTCCCCCTCCCTCTATACAGTTAGTTACCACACTATTTGGGATGCCCATGCTGGGATTCTAACTGCACTTGAATCTCCGTGTGCTCTGTCTGTTTGTTGTTGTTTGTGTCCCACTGTGCAAAAGCGCACGGCCTCCCAATGCGTTCAGCTGCACTGTGCAATGTCAGTGAGCAATAGAGATGGATCGAGAGAGTGTGAGAGAGAGGGAGAGGGAGAGGAAGTGTGTGTACTAGCTTCAAGTGGCTATCAATCGTTGCCCTTGCCGTTTTCGGTTGTACTCGTAGTTTTTTAGTTTGTGGCCTTTTGTTGCCCGCGTGTTGATGGAATTATTTGCAGTTGAAACTCATTTTTAGTATTTTTAGTTAGCTGCACTCGATGGAAACTTCATATGAATATAGACGAGCATTTGATTGCTACGAAAACACGGGTTTTTTTTTCTATCCTCGCCATCTTTGTCTATCACAGTCTCTATCTCTCTTTCTTACACACTCTCTCTATCTCTGTCTCTTTGCTAAATTACTAACGAGTTTTTCAGTGTTTGGGCCGCAAAATAAATGCAAGTCACGTACAGAGAGCGGCGCAGGATGAAAGCGCTCCACAATGCCAGCAAGGACATTGTCAACACAAAGCCGCCGACTACTGTCCTTGCTAGCTCCTCGCTCCACATTTACCCGTTCCCGTCCCAGTCCCCGTTCCCCTCTCCGTCGTAGCTCCTTGTCTGTCTTGGGCGTCACTCAGCGCCGCTGTTTGTTTGTCAACACGACGGCAGCTGGAACATCCCGAACCCTTCATAAAAGCCCCGCACGCAAATTGCGCAAATCCTTTTAAAGGCAAAGCCTCTCGCACACACCACCAAACGCTTTCAAGTAATGCCATCTCTTTCTACTCCGCTGACTCCCTCACTCTAACTCTCACTCCCTCTCCATCTCTATTGCGTTGGGCACGTTTAAATACGCAAACAGCCGACAAGGCTACGTGCTTGGAAAATAATTTAAAAGCTCAAAAGGTGAGCAAAGCAACGCGCATAGGCACGTCCTAACAACAACAACAAACAACAACAACAACAAAAACAACAACAACAAACAAGAACAACAACAACAACCGGAGCCTCAACAAAATGGCGTAAAAAATCCGGCAACAACTTTGCTTTTTTTTGTATTTTTTGTAATTTTTCTGTTTTGCTTGTTCCGTGTGTTTGTTTTAAAAATTTATGAAAATTTGTTTTTCCCCAAAGCGTCGGCGACTTTGGCGCTCACATCAAACGGCAAAACGGTGGGGGCGGGAAATGTGTTGGAGCCTCAATGCAATCGGGAGCAGGCGAATCAGTCGAGCAATTTGCATTTTCAATTTGCAACAACAAACAACAACGATAAGAAGAAGATGAAGAGCGACCGCAGAAAATGCCGCCGAATGCGACCTAACGAAGCAATAATCAATTATCAATAAATTTAACGGAAGCAACGCGCTTCCCGCCTTTGCTTTCCCTGGGGAAAGCTTTCGGGTTGCCGCCAGTCGCTGATTAAGGATATGATGTGGCTGGGATGCCTTTGAGTCTTTGACTTTTATCTGCTCCCTCCCAATTGCAATCCCAATCCCGACCGCTTTTATGAGCTGTCACAGTTGCTACAGTTGCCAGCTGTCCCCTGCCCCGCCTCCCGCCAACACTCCTTGCCACGCCCTTCTCAACCAGTCGACGCTTTCAATGCTCACGCCCATTCTGCGCTTTAATGACATTTTAAGCACTCACACATACTGAGAGGTTGAAAGGAGGAGAAGAGACCGGAGTCAATGTTGCGTTTGTGCGAGGCAAAAAATTAAGATCATTGATTCACAATGTCAAATAATAACACAACATTTTTGAGAATATTAAAAACTTAAGTAGATGTTAATAAATATAACTAATATAAATATAATATATAATATAAATATATAAATGGGCCCTCCTGATCAAAAGATATTTCAATTCAACTTTTATTTTTGATTTTTATGATAAAAGTTGAAAATAACTTTTATTTTTCATTTTTATTTTAAAAATTGAAAATAACTCTTATTTTTAAACTTTGAAATAAAAATTGAAAAATAACTCTTATATATAATTTTTATCATAAAAATTGAAAAAAAAAACTTTTATTTTTCAACTTTTAAATAAAAATGGAAAAATAACTCATATTTCATAACTTTTAGCAAAAAAAATTAAAAGAGTTACGATCCCTGGTTTTTACTACTAATTTTTAAGCAAATCCTTGTAGCATAATTAAATGATTAATGAATTGTTAACGTAATAAACATAAAAATCAAACAAAAATCAAGAAAAGTTAATTTAAAAAAAACTGTTTACTCGAATGTGTTTCGTAACTCTGGAGAACTGTAAGATTTCACGACTTGTTCGCTCGGTTATTTCTCTGGTGTTATCGTGATAAACGCTGGCGCATAAACGCAATCAGGCAATGACAGCGACACCTTAACACCTTGTAGCGCCTTTAGCAGGTGTCTCTCCTGCAACTCTGTGAATCTGCGATTCGACGACTTTCTGCCCTCCTGTTTCATCCTTGACTGCATTTTGGCGGCACTTGCTTTCAGTTCTCGCTGCTGCGCCTTGTCTTGGCTCTTTTGCAAATTACTTTGCAAAAATGAAGCGACAGTTGTCCCCGCCGCCGATCCCCTCTGCAGTCTCCATCTCCAGCGTCAGCTCAGAGGCTGCATCTATAAGATATGCGCAAACACTCGGCAGAGAGTAGACAGCAGCCAGGACGAAGTCCTAAGCATTTGCCTACCTCGTTGCATCCACACGAGTATCTGCCGCAGTTGCAGCCAAGTGTTTGCTGTTTGCCTTTGCCTTTGCCTTTCTCCCTACCTTTCTCTCTCTCTCTCCCTTCCTTTCTCTCTCTCTGTCTTTGACTTTGCCCGCTGGCATTTGAGAAATGGCGTTGTGCATGCAGCTTCTTGATAAACCTGTGGGTTGTGTTGCCTGCCTGGCCCAATGTCCCGATGTCCTTCGTCCTGGCTTCATTTCTCAGCTGTCTGCTCGCTGTCTGTTTGCTGCCAGGACTCCAGCACAGGCAAAACAGCAACGTAATCACCTTTTGCAATTAATTTAAGTGGATTTAGTGTGCGATGGTTTTGCGTATTTGCCTCCCCCTCATCCCTACCTCCCTCTCTAACTCCCTCCCTCCCTGTGGTATTATCCTTGCTCTGTGCTGAACAATGGCTGACTAAAGGTGTTGATGAGCTGTTTTTGTTGCTGCCCCGCTGTGGCAAATGCCAAATGACTTTGACTCGCAACTAAACGTAGCAGCAAACGGGGATTTACCAGGATGCGGAAGAAGCTCATGGTTGCAGGGCTTGGATTAGAAACTGCACCTTCAACTGTGGCTGCTTATTTGGCTGCCAAGTTGGGAAGCCATCAACTTTCCACTAGATTAGCTGCCCGCAATTTTTATACATTTATCTATAAATATAAAATACCTTGTCCTGACTAGAGATGGCAATCAGCGCAGAGCCCAAACGGTAAGAGCTAGAAGGCTAAAATTTCAAGTAAATGGGTTTTTGTGCTAAACTCTGAAAAGTCGACCCACAAGTGGTTCAAAATAGGTGTCAAAGTTCAAAGATTTGAGATATTCGGATCATATTTAAGCTCAAACAGCTACCCTAGGAAGGTTTGGAAAACAACAAAAGGGGTTTTGGGGTTTATCTTAAGAAAACTCAACCAAAACTTCTATTTCTTTTGCTGCTGCCCAAATCTCTGATATATTCCGATTACCTCGGACAATCAGACTACATATCGAAAGTATGGAGCGCTCTCATACTCTTTGCTTTTTATGTTTATTTTGAAGTTCTCGTCTTGGCTTGCACTTCCATGGAAATTTCATCTAATGCTGCCACTGCTTCCCATTCTGATGGCAGCTGTTCAGTTGCATTTGATTTATTTACTTGCCCCGATGTTGAGCTCATCGTTGTCGTTGTCGTTGGCATTGTTGTTATTATTACCATGTCGAGTTGTGTCTGGCATTCTTCTTTTTATGTACACTAAAAATTCACATAGTTTATATTGACTGGAAAATAAATACAAATAAATAAACAAATTGTGCGAGTCAGGTCGTTGCTCATACGACGCGTTGTCTCGCGTTAGCTTGCAGTTAATTTGTTGAGCTCACGTTGAAAACGTAGCCCAACATTACTTTGGAGGCTGTTTACTTAAATGTTTACACTGCATTTTCACAAAGGCATTTTCGTAGAAGTTTTCAATTATTGCCCGAAGTGCAATGAGTCTGAATATGGAAATATCGCCCAGTCTCCGTGTAGGTGGATGTGGATCTAGCCCATTATTCGACTTGCCTCAGTTAATCATTATTATTCTTTCAATTTGGGATTCCTTAAAGCCGTGTGGAGTGTAGAGAGGGGTGACTTGTTTACTTAGCCCGGCTCTCTCATTACGAATGCAGTCCCAGATTGAAGCTCTAAATGAAATTAACATAAATTTTTATGAGCTCTTCCCGGTAAACGAGAAACGAAACGAACATGAAAAAGTATTTTCCCTCATCTCTGGGCCATGACTGTTTCATTTTCTCATTTTTTTATGCTAAACTTCAATAAACAAAACACACAACTCGAATGAGACTGAGACCGAGATGAACTAATGAGTTGTGCCACTCCAACTACTTCTGAATCTCGTTGCACAGACTCGCTTCCCTCTTCCCTTTCCCCTTCGATTGCCCTTCCCCGTCTTGGTCACAACATTATCGATCTATGCATCGGTTGACGATGTCGTTTGCTGTTCGCTAAACTGTTGCCACTTGAGCATTGCAATTCATCAATTTATCAAACGTTTGCACAGCCAATTCAATGATGGACTGCCCCGGACCCGATAGGCCCTGTAGAGAAACCCACGTCAGACCCATCGGACCAACAGACGCTATCTATCTATGACTGAGTGTTCTCAGTGCCTTTTTTGCAAATCATCATCATTCTTTTGTATCGTCATGAAGTCGTTTGTATCTATCAGAACGCCGATTTCAAGTTGAGACTTGGCAATTGGGAGTTTGGGATGGAACAGGGAGCGTCTAGTGCTTTCAAGTGTACTGCATGACATGTGGCTTTCCTTCACTTCTTCTTCTTCTTCTCTTTCTCTTTCCCCTTTTCTTCTTCATTTTTTTTTATTGTTTAGTTTTCTCTATTTCGTTTTCATCTTGCTGTAAAGATGCATTTTTATTGCTAGTTCTAACGGCTAGACCAGTTTTTAGCTGCCGAGTTGACCAAACACGAACTCTGCTTTGAGATTTATGGGTTTTGGCTTATCCTTGGGTTAGCTCGCCTTACAAAGCGTTAGGGATAATGCTATTTATCGTTTTGTCTTATTTTTTTGTTGGCTTTTAGTTTGACTATCTATTAAAGCTTTCTAGTTTTAGTCAGACAAATAAACAAATGTATTTGTATTTGACATATTGTAATATTTAATACATCTTTTTTCTACATTGTAAAAGCTCTTTTGAAATATCTTGTTTACTTCTGTGATAATTACTCGTATTTAATGAATTTCCAGTAGACCAAACAGTTAATGATATAATTCGATTATTCATTTTATTTTAGGTGATTCAAACTTGTATGATTTTCTTATTTATCTTATGTTACTCAAGTTTGTCAGCTTATTTTATCCTTATATGTAAAATAGAATCTATGTATAAGCTATAAATACCAGTCAGTAATTTTTTGTGTTTCTGAATTATCTCATTTATTACCTCCACTCTCGAATATATTTATTTTTTATTTTTCAGAGTTCATTTTTTCAATTCTTCTTCATGCTACATTCTAAGGCAATAGATTGGAGTTTCTCTATAAGCTAAGCTTGAGTTCTAGTATGTTGATTACTTAATTTTAATATGAGTTGATTTTCCAGTGTAAAGCGACTACAGTTGAAGTTGCATGGGTTTGTTAAATCCCCTTGTTGCATAGAGCAAGCATCACAAACATCACTAATTTGCTCATTTCAATTTCATTAAGTTGGCAGCACTGTTTGCATATTAGCATGCCAAACAGTCTGTCCCTCTGCCAAAGGAGGAACTAACAGTTGATGAGACATTTAAACAGCTCTCTGCTGGGCAATGACGACAACGACAACGATGACGACAACGATGACTACGACAACGATGCTGATGTTGCTAAGGATAATGATGATGATGAGGATGATGATGATGACGATGAGTTTGTGGCCCGCTGTGTTGGCCAATGTTGTCGAGCGAGAGGTAATAACAACACAAGGGCCAAAACAGATAGCGAGGCAACTCAAAACTGGCAACGAACAACGAGCAACAACGAACCTGAAAGGATGTGAATCCGTATGTCGTTGTTGTTGTTGTTGCTGCAGTTTTGTTTGGCAAGAGTCTTCATCGAGCTACCGTCTATGATCCCAACTCAACTCAACTCAGACTGGACATATTTGCAAACGAAGCCAAAGCCAAACACACAAACAGTCGAAGGAGAGGAAGCAACAGAACGAGAAGGCCAAAGGTGGAAGGAGAGAGAGAAGGAGAAGCGGAAGGAGAAGGAGAAGACGGAGGAGCCAAAGGGGATTCAACGAGGAGAAATCACAGCCTAAACGCTGTTGATACACGGCAAAGTTGGCAACCAAATATTGTTGCAACTTGCAACAGACTGAAAAGCAAAGCCAGAAATGCGACAATAGGAGAAGTTGATAGACTAGTAGATGCCCTTTATATTAAAATATATTCTATGTAGAGTAGGGAATAAATTTTAAGCCTAAAAAATCAGAAATGACAATTGGGAAAACGTAACTATTCAAGTAATCGAAAAGAATCCTCAGATAACTGTTGGAGGTTTGAAGCTTTAAATTGAATAAAGATGAATTATTTTAAATCTATTGATTATATGCATCGATATTGAGAGTTGTCTTGTTTCGATATACCCTGTGTGTTCTATACTGCGGAGCAGCGTCGACGACGGGCCACATAATTGGCCAAGTGGTTGAGGCCTCCTCTGCCAAATTCGAGTCGCCACCTGGGCAACAACTCGCCACAGAATCTGCCGCAGTCGCAGTCGCAGTTCCAGGCACGGCATCCAGAATCAACTTCAACCTCAACCTCAGATTCAGATTTAGCCTCAGCTTCAGTTTCTATCACAGTCTTTGCATCTCGAGACGAGTTTGCTGGGCAATAATTTTTTATTTTTAGCCATCCTCCTTGCTGGCTCGTTCGTCGACTAACAGGCTAACTGGATGCCTGGCTAACTGTCCAGCTGTCCAGTTGGCCAACTGGCTCCCCATAACGACTTGCCGCTTGTGTTATTATCTCAGGGCATAAATTTTATGGCCAATATTCACAGCTCCACCCACTGTTGAAAATGTTTGGTGTGTTCTCAGCCGCATTCTGTATCTCATGCTCTCTCTCTATCTCTCTCTCTCCGTCTCTGTCTCTTTGCCTGTTTGCCAATTGCGAATATTATTTGTGGCCCATAGGCCAAGTCATATAAATTATGTTAAGCTGCCCGGACAGAGATGCGAGCCTGGCAAATTGATTTGCTGCGACTCCTTGACTGATAGTTTTCACTGTTGGCGACTGATTTGTGCTTGGAGTCAACAAGGATTCGTGTTCCTAGGCGCCACTTAGGGACAACTCACTGATTCAGGACAGCTGGACAGTGTTAAAATTGTCAGTTAGTCAGTCAGTCCGTCATTCATTCAGTGAGTCTGTTTGTGGCTTTTGCCAAATCAGCAATAGATTGCAGCCATATTGGGACGCAGCTTGCCACAGCCACAGTCATAGTTACAGCAAATATTGTGGTTGTTATTATTGCTGTTGTTGTTGTTGTTGTTGCTGGTGAGCCGCAAAACAAGTTTCCATTACAAATTCCAAAAGCAAAAGGCATTGAGACAAAGCTGCGACCAAGACACGTTGAGTTATTAGAGCCGTATGAGTTGCTTGAGCCATTTGGGTGTCAACCTCAGCAGATTTCAGTTTATCTGTTTTGTATACCCTTACATAGGATATTATAGTCATGTCATGTACAATATTACACAAATATTAAAGCTCAGTTGCTCAATTTTGTATGAACGACCAAACTAAATTATCTTCAATCGAACGTTTTTTTAACAAATTAAATGGAATTCAAGGGCTTATTGAAAAGTGATGTCAAGTAAAGTCTACAATTACATTAAAAATCTACACCTTGATATTCGCGAAAGTGATTTTAAACTACTTCAACTCAATACATTTTTTTTGACGATTTATCGAAAACTTAATTTCATAATTTAATCCATAATTAGGATTTAGATAACTACTAATTTAAACTAAACTAATATCTTGTAAAACTAATTACTTTACAAGAAAACTTCGAGAGGGTATTAAATATTTGGGGTATATATGATTTTTCTTGTTGTTCATTTCGTTTGCAAACGTTTTTTCAACATTTTGCGGCATTTATTTATGCTCATATTCAGATTTCACAGCAACAGCGAATTGTTGCCAGCAAAATTGACAGTTGAAATTGCTAACGAGTGGCACACAGCGAGTTTTTGTTTTTGAATTGCGACAGCGATTCCTCGCCTTGTCCCGCCTGGGAATGGAGCACATGGAGCGATGAGCGAATCATCAATGAAGTTGTTAAAATCTCCGACAAGGGCCACTTGAGATTGACGTCTGGGATTGGAGAGACAGCAGTGGGAGCAGCTAAGAGAAGCCGTCGATGTTTCGTTTTTTTTGCGGTTTCAAGTGAGAGACTCGAGGGATACAAGTTGAACTTGAAGTTTTACGGTACTTGAGAGCGCCAAAAAAATGTACAATATCGCGACAGACAGAGAAAGAATCGAACTGAAGAAAAAGTCAACTGATGTTTTGGTCAGTCTCGTTTCTTGCTTAGAGTGCGTACTGTACAGTTACTTCTAAAAAATTGGCAGCTGACTATAAAAATATTCCAAGCACTCGAGCTCGAATTCTTACCCGGAATGGGACAACTTATGGGGAAGAGGACAAAAAACAAGGAAGCCACAAGGACACGCGGTCGCCCAACACGTGGCCATAAAGTGCCGACAATTTGGGGCTTGGCAGCGGGTAGGCAACGAGGGTCTCTCGAGCGGTTCCTCTCCATATCGTGCCGGGGTCGTCATATTTTCTGCCCAAATAGTTAAACGAATGCACAAACACACATAAAAACCAGCTGGAAAATTGCTTGTAAAACATTTTTGTGTGTGACATTGACACAGGGTGCGACAGAGAAAGAGCAAAAGAGACAAAGCGAGTGAGCGAATGAGAACGGTGCACATTTATAGCGAATCTCCGGGCTCCGCAACACATTCACATAAATCACAAAAAAGTATTTCAATTTTTTCTCTTGACTTTGTTTTTTTTTGCCTGCCTACAACAAATTTTTTGCTGGCTACATTAATGCGCCTACACACACAACTTTGGCTAAGTAGGGAGTAGGCAGGGGCGGAGAAGGGGGTTGAGGAGTGGGGAAAACTCTGGTATGTAACTGACAGCCTATTTGCGCCTAGGCAGGCTGGGAGCTAGTAGCTAGGAGCTGCTGTTCCATTGAAACGGTGCTCGGCTCCTGCCAGGCGGTGGCTTCGTTTTAAGCTATTTATGATTTTAGCGCGATACCCTACCAAACAGGCAGGGCATATTAGCTGTGGCACTCAAGACGTCTAAATGAAATGTACTTTGAGTTACAGAAAGGTGCATGCATTTTAGAGACTTTATAATTATTGTTTTGATTTGTATTTGATTTATTTATTATTATTGACCTTTGCTTATAAAGTAACAAAAACTATTCCTATGCAATAAAAACTTTAACAATTTATGGCAAAAATTACAATAATAAACAAGTTCTAGAAGTTCTTAGAAGAAGAAATATTTCGATTTAATCTTTTATAATCATGGAATCAACTTCCATGAAATTTTGTTCTTCATTCCTTAAGAAAATCTTTCTACAAAATTTGACTCGAAAAGTTAATCTTGATGTGTATTTGAAAAAGTATGAATCTGAACTCATCCGATTTGTAAAATTTGTAGTTGAATCTAAGGAAGTTGCGATTGCATTAGAAGTAATGTAATGCAGACAACTTTTAAGATCTAGAATATATACACAAAAAGTTGATGGATAGAAGGGTATTTGCGAATCATCTATGCCCCTAATGATTTGTTTTATTTCCTTTCATTGCTTGTTTTATTTTTATTTTATTTGCATGCTTATTTTTCCGGGCCGCAGTTTGGCAGCCCAGTGTTGTTTATATTGTCGATGCCCCGTCAGGGGGGAGGACACAAAGGGGGTCAAAAGGGGCGCATGCATACTCGCGAATGTTTAACAAATGTGTGACATTTTTGTGTGTGAGTGTGTGGAGCAGTAATGGGGGAAGGGGAAACAGGGAGAGAGGAGGAGGCCCCTCGATTGCCATGTGTGCCATCGCCATCGCAGACTCTCGACGCTGTCTGTTTGCTCTTTGCACACGCGTTTGGAATTGATTTTTATGCTGTGATTATATTTTCGAAAAGGTTGACGATGAGTCCAAATCGAGGATGGGGTTGGGGTTGGGGTTGGGGTGGGGTTTGGGGTTGGGGTTGGAGGTGATGTAAGGGTCGGTATACTGTTTGCTTTTTTCGAGCTGCAACAACAACAACGACAACAACAAGAAAGGCAGCAACAATGAAGTGTCGCCAACACGCTTGAAAAAATATAAATTAAATTGTGCGTTCATGTTGTTTTAATGGGCTGCCCCATCGGGTTGTCGGAATGAGAGGAATAGGGAACAGACAGACGGACGGACAGGCAGACAGACTGGCAGATGCTGTGTGGACTGATAGTCTGATAGACTGTTCGCCACTTTTATGCGCCTTGTTTAACGATCGGAAGTCATATTCATAAAAATATGTCAATGAATTGTGAATTATTTATGGGTAAACATAAAAAACGTCGCTAATAAATAAATAACAGGGCATAAAGGCTTAAGTTGAGTATGCCTAACTAAAAGATACCTGACTCTAGACCTTAGGTGCTTAATAAATATGATATCCATTTGGATTATAGAACACAATTAAGTCATAAATTAATGTGTTGAATACTGTGCAGTGCATGATACCCTACTGCAATATTTGCCCAGGTATTAAAACTCTGAAGCTGACAAATTCGACAGTTTTGCAAATATGCGCGATAAAGCCCGGCACGAGCTGAAAAGTGTGTTAAGAGACGCGTTTGCTAAATTGGATTTCGCTAGTGGAAGGCCTTGTGCTCAATTCACAAAAATGAGATTGAAATTGAAACTGAAACTGCAACTAAAACTGAAACTTAATTGCAATTAAAGGCGTCGAGAGGTGTGGTGTGGCAAGTCGAGGACCAGCAAATGAACGAGCAACAGCAACACCTTCCATTAGATTGAGCTCGGCGTTAGTCTTTTGCCTGACGACCTACTTTACACTGGGCGAGCACACACCCAAAAAGCTCAAAGAGTTACCCCAACCAGGGTCCGAGTTCGAGCCAGTGTTCGAGCCGGTTCCTGGCTCGTTCCGGACGTCACTCAGCCGGCGACGTGTTGGCCAAAGGCTTAAATTTCCAGCGACAATTAGAAAATTTGCAAATTACATGGGCCCGGTCCGTTGAAGGTGGAGAGCGGAAATTTTTAATGAAAAGTGCGCAAGGAAAAGCAAAGAGTAGAAAACTTGTCAGCCAAGTTAATGTTGTTGTTGTTGCTGTCGTTGCTGTTGTTGCTGTCGTTGCCAGGCGTGTCCCAGGTCCAGACAACTAAACTGGCTCCCAGTCACAGCCAGTTTTGGCCTCGCTGCATTGTCAGTTCGACTTGGCTTTAAATTATGGCCCAGCTGAGCTGAGAGGCATCCAGCGAGCGGGTGTTAACTTGGTAATTTTATGGCTGAGTTAACATTTAATTTGTGTAAATGATTTTGTGGATTTTATGCGTGCTATTAAAATTCAAGTCAAAAGGCGAAGAGTTTCCCCAACTGACTCCAAGTTTGAGTCTGGAATTTTGATGGGAAGTCAGGGGTTCAATACAACAACAGCATTTTGTATATAAGCAAATAAATGACCAAATAGATGGATTGACAGATAGACAGCTTAATTCCCGTTGATTTGTGTGAGGGGGAAAACTGATGAGATTGATCAACATTTTTACTCACAGGCAATCAAATGGTTTCCCGAGCGTATGTCTGAAATAATGGAAAGAAAATGGATTTTAGTATTTAGTTGAAAAGTTGAAAAATCCATAGAGCAATAGACAGAAAATAAACGTAAACCAACAAACATTTTCTCATTACTTAATCTGCTTAAATGCTAAACTGATGTCTCTCATATCACACATGCGCCACGTTGACCCCAGCTGACAAAGTCATTTTGGTCTAATGCGCCGCTCATTTGAAACTCATTTGAATTTTAACACTTTTATGCCGCGTTCAGTCACAAAGAGCAGCGACGTCAGCATCCTCACTTTACGGATCGTAAAAAAAAAAACTTTTTTGGCGCCGCACATTATTAAAATTTCTTTATGACAAGCGAGGCGAGTGGAGACCACGATGGAGCTGATGCTCTAGAGTTTAAGAGCCGCTCCACCAACCAGAGAGTCGTCGACGACGACGCGACAAAAGGCATAAAAACTGGTAACAAAATATTTGTATTTGCTAAACCCTGTACAAAACAATAGGGAAGGGGTATATCGTTTCAAAGTGTTTGACTTTGTTATACTTTACTTTATTTTATAGTTTGTAATTTGAATCATAATTTCGTAAATGGCATTTAGATTAGCTTAAGTATATTAAATTATGTTCTCCAAGTTACAGTAACAAGATTTAAATGTATATATTAATAAGATAATCAAATCTTAAACAAATTTTTGATAAATACTTTACATTGTCCAGATCACAGGGTAACTTGCGTTCGGTACATTATTTCAATTAATGTTCTGTATGCTTTGACGACTCGGATGAAAACAAAAATTTGTTTTGGCCTTTAGTTTTTGCATAAATTAACATAAGATTTATGTGCTTGTCCACTTGAAACTGAGCCAGGCCAAAAGACGGAGCATAACAAGTGGATGAAAAGTTAAGGATAGCCAAATAATAGTCGACATTTGAAGCTTTTGCAGCTTTTCAACTTTTCAGAGACTTTAAAACCAAAGCAAATTTTACTTAAAGTGCCCTGCACGTGTCTCGCATAAGATAAAGAAGGAGTAACTGAGAAGCTGTCGGAAGCTTGAGGCAATTTTTAGACTTAAACTCTTTTACTTTTGTTTTATATTTAACTTGGCAACTTTGCAGCCTTTTTGTATGTCTGTCTGTCTGTCTCTCAGTCGATGCGACTGTCTGTCTGTTGTATCGTAATGAGATTTCTTATTAACGATGTAATGCTCCGAGAAACTGCATAGTTTAACTATATACATTTTTTAACAAGATACAAACCATTTATAAGCCTTTATATGGCGCTTATATCGAGAGCCATAACGTAAACTTGTTTTTAATTAAAACCTTTCCGCTTTGAATCCCAATTATCATTTAAATGATCATGCAATTCGATTTGAATATTTAAAAACGCATAAATAAATGAAATATCAAGATGATGATGGTAATCGAATAAGGCAATTGAGGGAATGATTTATGGCATTTATGTGTGCAAAAATGAAGTTGACTAACATATTATATATGTCATTATAAACTTTTAGAGAGAAAAAGAATTAGAAGGAAAAGGGAAACTCATTGTCTGCTCGGTTATCGAAGCATGTAATTTTTTTACATGTTTTTTTGGTTTCATTTAGCTTGACCTACTCCTCTTTTGCTTTTCTTCTTCTTGCTGTTGGGAGTCTCGGGGTCTTGATAATTTCTCGCGGAAGTCACGTAGCGAGTGCACAATTTGAAAATGAGTTTTGTCGGTTTTACACTACACTACTAACAAAACAGAAATCATTAATGCCGCCTCGGTTCAATACTCAATACTCAATACCCAACATGCTACCTGCCACATGCCACATGAATCGCTGTTCATTTTCTGTTGCGGTCAATGGAAACCGCTGCAGGAATTGAGCAATTTGCACGTCTGGTTAGTCAAAACAAAGTAAAACAACGAGCACAGTAGGCGTACAATGGACAATTGAACATATAGCGGCCATCTAGAAAACAATTCAAGTATTGGGGCAACAAGCATGAGAACGAGAATGAGCGTGAGTATCGAGTATGAGTGCGAGTACGAGTATGAGTGCGAGTATGAGTGTGAGTACGAGTAGTCATGACCGGTTCGCTTCCAAGAAGTGCCATAAATACTTCAATTATGACGGCGGAGCATGCACACGCATTGACATGAGCCAAACAGGACAGGGAGACGGGGGACAGGGGGACAGGGGCTGTTGACTCTGCCCAAGGAGTGGCAATACCTGAGCAGATTGATTGACAGCTGTCAACAGCCGAAAGGTACAAGACGAAAGTTAAATTTTGCTCGGCTTCAAACTAAATAAATGAACGGAAAAATTGTTGATGGCCCCTATAATAGAAAGACGAATCAGGTTAAATAAACTTAAACTATTGATTTTGTGAACTATTGTCTTTAATTCTTATATCTCTCGCAGAGTACAAATTATATAATTCCGATGCGATGGCATCTTTTTTAAAACAGTACCATTTTTAAGTTCAGTCTCCTCTATACAAATTTAATACAACATGTAGGGTACCCTATATACAGAAAAGAAATCACTTTAAAATTCAATTTTATAATACTTAATTTTAGCAGGTGATTTTAAGTAAGTATTCAGGGTAATATTGCTAAATTAATTGCGGATTAAATGGCAACCATCAGTGGATCTTTTTATGACGATGTTAGAATATTTAAAATACTTATGCGACCGTATAATATACAATTATACATTTCTAAAACCAAGAATTTTTGTAAACTTAATTCGTAGCTTGATCTGCATAAACTCAAAGTCCCCAATAAATATCGTAAAAATTACATAAAAATGTAATATTGTTTTTATTTCAGAGCGAATGTTTGAAAAGCACATAAGCCATAAGCTCCGATTAACTCAAGAAAACATCACAGACATTTGAAATGTCTTTCTAATCCATTTACAATCCATTTACGAGCTTCTTTCTAATCCAATGCATCCCACGCATTTGAAATGCAGGGCATCTACCTCTTTTCCTACCTCCCTCCCTCGCTTCGTTACCCCCACGCACGATTGCAAACACGTGTGCGGCGTGCAGTCAAAAAACCGACAACTGGGAACTGGGAGCTTGGAACTGGCGGCGTCATTTAATTAACCCGCTATTGCACACAACCTGAGAACCGGCCACAATCAACCACATGGCGAGGGTCACGGGTGAAGCCGGGTACACTCCAGTCCAATCCCATCCAATCCAATCCAATTCGGTGCCTGCTCGGACGCCTGCGCAGCGACGCCTCGTAAAGCGGTAAAGTTATTTTTATGCGCTTTTAATAGACTCGCGCTTAGAACCACTGACGGGGGATGACGGGGACGGGGACGGGAACGAGGCTGCTGACGTTAGAAGCCAACCCCAATGCATCGTATTTCTTGTTTATGAATGCACTTTTATTATGATTTTATTTGTTCCCCTCTCTGTTTGTGATACCTCTGGAATTGCGCTTTCAGTTTCAGTTTCAGTTTCGTTTGGTCCACAGTCATGAATTTTCATGTGTCTTCTTTATGGCTGTTGATTTTTTACAGGCACGGGAAATGTTTACGACACAACTCGAAATCCGATTCGAAATAGGGGCAAATTGTGTGAGGGGAAAGTGAATCTCACAAAAGTCATAATAAAGTTGTAAATATTGATTTGCCCGGGTCACGGGAGCAATAACAATTAATGGGCTCAACAACAAATTCTGGATAGTAACATTAATGAGCAATCTATAAACTTGGTAACTGACAAACTGCCAGCAAATTATCCCATTCTGTGGGTGGGTTTTTATCATATAATTGAGACATTTAAGCGGCAACTATTACTATTTAAAGCTAAAGGCAAAGTGGGGTTAAAGCTGCAGCACAGACCCCAATTCTCAATTTCCAGTTCTGAATTCTCAGTTCCATATTCCCAGTTTCAGGGCCCTATTTTCCAAGCAGGCAGCAGTAATAAATCTTGAGAGCAACCCAAAAACATGCCATAAAACACATGAAGATTGTGTAAATAACCGAGCAAAGGGATGTGTTAAAGTAAAAGCAAGACCATGAATGGGAGAGAGTGTGAGAGAGAGTGTGTAAGAGAAAGAGAAAGATAGTGAAAGAGATAGACTGTTGCGTGTTATCCAGAGCACCTTAAAGTTCAGTGCTTCCTATTTTATGGCAATTTATGTGCAAAATATTTGCGACTGCTGCTGGCTACAAATGAAATCAGGCATTGCCCGTGGAACTGGTGGCCATTAATTTATGTAAAGCACAAATTATGATTGGGAGAGGCACTGGGCAGACTGGTCCACTGGCCCCACTGGCAGCCCTCCAACTAGGCCTACCAAATGGAGCAGGCCAGAACAGAGCAAACTTGATTCCGAGTCAGGAACAGCAGCTGAAACGTAATGATTATGCAAGCTGCCGAGTTTCCATAAGTGCTATGATGATGATGATGATGACGATGGCTGAGACTTAGACCGGAGAAGCGGTAAACGAAGGTGGGGGAGCCAGGCCGCGGCATTTGAATTGGGTGCTGCGGTTTTTTGGGGCATCCGTCGGTTAAGGGTAAGTGAAAAGCACCGCAAGAAGAAACGACTCTGGTTAATGGCGCAAAATGTTCGCAGTTGGCAGCCCGGCCAGGCACGAAAAATGATTTATGACACAAGGAAGTTAATTTATTAATTTCAGGCCGCTGAGGATGCAACAACAGCAACAGCATCGGTTTTGGGAGTACCAGGAGCGGATCCTGGCATGTTTACAAGCTGCCTGCTGCTTGGGATCCGCAACAGAAGCGACAGCCGAGCAGCGTTAAATTAGAAAAAACCGCTAAACAAGGTCACGGAGATTACAAGCGGGATACCGAAATGGATAACATACGATTTTAGGGTCGGAGAACGTGTTTGAGAAAATTAAAATTAAAAAGAAAATAAGAACGAATCAAAATGCTCGACTACTCTATACTCTATGACCCCAAGATACCCTGACACGCATTTTTACATGCATACATACATGCGTATAGTCAGCCGAACATTTATTCGTACCCTGAGTTTTTATACTTCAATAGCTATTGTAGGTCAGGTTTTTTTTTGTAACCATCTCCATCACTAAATGTATACTACAAATATTCTCGAATGATGTTGAACAATAGTGTACATTTTATAAGTTAAAAAATATCTTTAATTAATTCTGTTTTTAATATTTAATTATGATGAAGATTCAAAAATAAAAACATAAAATTCTAAATATTTATATAACCAAAATATTGTGTAAAAATTTCTTTGTTTTAAATTATTTGTTAGGCATCGAAAATGTAAATTTGCAAATTGGAGTAATACAAATATATTTAAAGCGTTTCTAATCTTAGTAGAAACGCGAACGCTTATTTAAATTTTATTACTTTAAGACTTTTCCAAATGGATGACGTACAATTAAACTGTTCACAAATAAAGTACAGGTCAGTTCCGTTTGGAATATTGTGGCTTGCATCACATCAGAAATTACGTATACGTCAGCGTGGCCACCCCTAACCCCACAGAGTTCCTAATTGATTGAAACGAGCGTGTGCCCACAACTCAATAAAATCAAATTTAGCTCATTAGCAACAAAAATTGATTGCAATATGTTTGTTTCACTTTGATCTAAAGGCACTCAGACCAGGCGGCCATAAATCGAACGCCCATCGGAGCAAGGCAAGCAACTGAGACACGGAGCTGGCATTGGGGCTATATAAATATAGAAATATATAGTAACAGTCGGCCAAAAAGGGGGCGCTGAGTGAGAGCCCTGAACTGAACTGATGGAAAACGCATGGAAATCGCACTGAGAATCGTAGAGAGTGCCATAAGAAAGGCGGCGGGCTGATTTTCTAGTCAATTTCCATAACAAATAAATCGGATTTAGCTCTTGATTAATTGCACAATCCAACGCAGGCATTGAATTCGAACTTTTCAATCGACAGTATTCGCATTCCGATGATTCTGATTTCTGAATTCTGCTTATTAAATCATCTGTTCAAGTGTTTAATTTGCATTGGCGTTGAAAAATCGACGCGTTGACAAACATTTTCATTGGCAGATTGCGAAACGATGGAAAATATGAACAAAATGAAGATTCCTTGTAAATCAAATGATTACAGAAATGTTTTTCATATTCCATTTTTCTTCTCACTTTATGCTTTTTTCTTATTTGAGTGGCAGCCATTAAACTGTCAGTGGGTTGCAGCCGACGGAAATAAGTTCAAGAAATAGGAGGGGTATATATGAAAAATCCAGAATTAAACAGATACTCTGCATAACCTATCAAAATGAATAATTCAAGAACTGAATATAATTTATTCTAAATAAATGTTTATTTAAATACATGTATTTAAGACTCTATGCACCTAATTAAAGTTAAAGTTATCTGTGTAGTACTGAAGTTTTGGTATATTTGATATTTGAACCCTAATAAATCTTGCGGCTTAAGGAAATTAATATAGAATACCAGAAAATATTACGTAAATAAATCTGATTTGTGGTCGGAATGGCTTTCAACATCTGTTTTTTTCAATTTGAGCGGCAAACTACATAATAAATTCGGTGGTAATAAAAATACATCATCAAGTAAATAGTTGCCGTGTTGCACACGAACGAACAATGGCGGCCAGAACGATAATACATAGAATTTTACTTTGGCAAATACGAGGAAAATAAATTGCAGCTATGTAGCTTTTCCGGGGTTCCAAAATTGCGAGCTTATCTCTGGCCACACACACACCAGCAGCAGGCAAATCCGGGGGATACTCGACCTGGGGCAGTGGCAGTGGCAGAGACGGAGGCAGAGGCAGAGCAACCCTTAAATCACATTTTGCCTAATTTTTCGCTGTCAAAAAAAGTCATTAATCTTTTGGTCTGGCTGGCAATGGCAGTGCCATGAAAATGGAACAGGAAAAAACATACGCCGCACGGAAATTTCTATACGAGGGCGCCAAAGAGGCCGTGCCCAGACACACACACACACACTTACACACACGCATACACACACACGAGCACACGCAGAGAGATATGTATACAGATAGATGGTGAAACCAATACACACCCAAAACCAAAACCAAAATTCGCTCTCACCTTGCGGAGTTCGAGAAGTTGCTTCAGCTGCCCTTGAAAAATGAGCTGCTCGTATGTCAGACGAACTCAAATGTCACCCCCAAAAACTTGGTCGAACCGAAAGTCGAACGTGTGTAATTTATTTAAATTTAAGGACAGGCCAGACCAGACCAGACCAGACCAGACCAGACCAGTTCGGAAGAGTACGCGACAGTTTTTTTATATTGTCGAAAGCCTAAACTGGGGATGTCATCAAACCCCTTTCGTTTGGCCCACTTGAATATTGATTTCTTGCGTAATCTTAACGACACGCCTGCCGGCCAAGTTTCTATTCTAAAGAGCTCCAGCTCCCAAATCCTCCTCACATTACCCGCTCCACTCCAACTTGAACTCCAGCTCCAAATGCAGCTTCGATAGTGGCCCGCCCTCCATTGACGTTTCATATTTATTAATGAGGCACATTTGTGTTTGGAATTTATAATTGGACAAAGGTGACAGGAGTGGGGCAGAGGCGGGGGAGCTGGTGGATTGTGGTGCCATTGCCAGTGCCTGGGGCTGCCGGGAGGCACAAATGTAATTGAGTAATTAACATAAATTATAATACATAATTTTCGCTTGGCTTTTTCGTAATTATTGTTAGGTAAATTGGATTGGAGGCCCAAAGTTCTACCCGGCTTCCAAAATGCTTTTACTTTAACTTACATAAACGCAAAATTATTGTATAGCCTTTTATTCATACCCATACTTAGTAAAAGTACGAGTATTTGTTTTCCGCGATAAGCAATTTATGCTCAAAGTTTTCGCTCAAAACTTGGCAAACATATTCCCACAGTTTCGGCAATCTGTTGGCTCTGACAAATGCCGAGTGAAACCAAATCAAACTAAATCAGCATCAGCACAAAATCTTAAATGATGTTTACACACTGACTGCAAAAACAATCGACAGCAGCAGCGACAGAGGCAACGACAGTGCCGACGACAACAGAACATCATCAAAGGCAGTTTAAAGTAAACTCAGCAATTGAAAAAGACAGATGAAACTACGAGTCTATAGACTTAAAGATCCAATGAAATCAGCTCGACAATCCTTGCTCTACAGTTACTAAACTGGAAAAATAAAAATTGATTCTAAAATAAAGTTGATGCTATCAAAATAACTTCAATTTCCAAGAGGAAGAAAAATATTTAAATCCAAGTCGTTAGAAATCAGGTGATTGCTATATAAATACAACTGCATACCTTCCATTAAATCCTCATACAGACAATTACAGATATAGACCCAATTTTTATACTTGTCATACACTCAAAATTTCTACTTTTTTAAAAGTGGCAACAAAGCAGAGTAATGAGGAAGAAAGGTTATCAAATCCAAGACATCAGTTGATTGACAAATAAATATAAATATGTAACATAAATTACATTTAATAAAATTAAAGACATTAATCTAATTTTTGTATTTGTCGTGCACTAAAAAGAAGTCAGCAAATCAAAAAGTGAGTTGAGCATTTAAAATGCTTTTAAGATTTCGACACTTTTAAAAGTAGCAAAAATTCAAAAAACAGTGAATTAAAAAATATATCTAATTTTAGTACTTGCCATTCACTCAGAAAAAGGCTCAACAAATGAAAAGGTGAGTAGAGCATTTAAAGTGCTATCAAAATTTCTACACTTTCGAAAGTGGCACCAAAGCAGAGTCAAACACACACACACACACACACACACACACACACATACAAATCAGAGATGGAGTCTGAGGCAGTCATCTGTCAGAAGTTAGCAACCCTGCCGCCATATTGAATTTAGCTGTGTGTCTGTCTGGCTCTGGGCCTGGTTGGGTCTGGTTAGGTTTGTGTCTGTTGGCCAACCCACCTTGTTGCTGGATGGATGCTGTTGTCACACACATCAACAGCAGCATTGCTGTGGGAATTTCGTTCGTCGTTCCTTTACACACACACACACATACATATTGAGAATGGCAACTCTGTGCATAATTTTGCGCCTTGTTGTCATGTTTCAGCGCTCGTTCCTCATGGTTCCTCTCCTCGTGACACCTCCACTTCACGAATCCTCAGCTCCTGTTTATGTGTGCTTTGTGCTGCCTTGTAAAATGTAAATAAATACGACGACAGCAAGCAAAATCATTTTTGTTTGGGTAGTTATGACGGTTATGACGTTTATGCGTTGGATAAAATTCCGAAATTTTGAGTTGAGAACTTCAACTTGTAGCTAGAAGTCTTATGTGAAACTATTTTTGGCAGGAATCAAGTTAACAAAGGCGCAAGATCTCGAACAAAATTCAACTTGAATTAAAAAAATACCTTAAGTAAAAATATTTTAATTTTGAATATCTAACATTATTTTTAGTCGTGCGTTATTGCAAACTTACTAGTAAATTTTCAAATCCGGGTCAATATATCCTGATTATGATATAATATGTGACTTTGACTTGGCATATTTATTATCAAGTTATCCTGATATCGCTTACGCATAAACTTCATTAAATTGCCTGCGCCTGTGTTATCGTCATTGCCTTGCTTTTATGCCTCCAATTTCCACTTGCCACTCACTATGAAAAGGGGTGGCTTACATCTATGTTACCATCTAGTTCACTCCCAAGTGATGCGTTGCTTTCCTCGTACGCAGCTATCATCAACAACAATAACAACAACTGAATAAAAAGCACAAAGGAAAAGCTTCAGCCTAGCTCCCTCTCTCTCTCCCTCTCGCACGATCTGAGCAGTGCTACTGTAAGTTAAGCGTCAAAAGTTTTGATAGCTTGTGAGCTGCCTACTGGAGCGACTCCTATGCCCCCCTGCGATTCCTGCGACTTCTGGCAGCCCATCGAAGAAGCGAGCCGCATTTTTCATTTTTAGTTGAGCAACATTTTTAACACAAAACTTTTATGTAAAATGTCTTGCGAGATAAAAGTTTAAATTGTCAATTGAAAATGTTGTTGGCAAAAGTTTTTTTGATTAATTTTCACAGCGCTGCTTCGTTGACAATAAAGATGAGCGAGAAGGACAGAAAAAAGTGTGGAAGTCGCAAACATTTACATATTCAGTTCGGCACGAGGCAGACAAACAATTGAGCACATTAACGCACAGATACAGAGAGAGATAGCTAGATAAGGGACGAAAGAGAGCACGAATTTGGGAGAAAGAGAAAAAAAGTCTGCTGCGATTTGCATGTGAATGTGTTGAAATAGAATTTAATGGTGAAAATAACAATGAAAAGTGAAGAGCAAATAAATAAAAAATAAGCTGCAAAGTCTATTGAAAACCTGAGAGTGGACAAAGTGAGGCAGAGAGGAAATGAGAGGGAGAGCGAGAGAGAGAGGGGGAGAGAATGGATTGATAACAGCAGCTGGCAATCATTTCTGGCAATCCTTTTGTCTCAATTCAACAATTATTTGTGTCAATTTATACATGTATGCACCTTAGGTATACATTTATTTATTATCTTATTAAATGATTAAATAAATATTTGTAATATCATATTGTGAATTTAAATACAGACCGATATATTGTTAACTATTATTATTATTATTTCTCTCTCTCTCTCTCTCTCTCTCTCTCTCTCTCCTCTCATCCCCTCTGTTGAACTGCAGGGTATTTAATCGTCTGTACTTGTTCATTACTGACTTAAGTGTTCTTTGCTTTAACTTCTTTATTCTTCTCGCCTGTTTTCCTAGTGCTTTTTTCTGTTTGTTTTCTTTTTCATCACATTTCTCTGCGCCGCAACCTTTGTCATTGCCAGCTATCTATTCGTCTCGTATTTTCCTCCCTTCTCACTGATTTACTGTTCGAAAAGCCATTTTGTACAATTTCCACACGATTGATTTCGCAAATTTTCGCCGCAAGTGCCCCCAGAAGCGAAATATCACCCCCGTAAGCCCCCCTCGTCACTCGTCCCCTCTCATACACCCACTCAGCCATCACACCCATTCTCGACTTCTTTGAGCTGGCAGGTTTCTACACTTGTAATGCCTTTTGCCCTGTAGCCACAATTACCCAAAAAGCCCAACCAATTGCTTCTGCTTTATGTCCCCCGTCCAGATCCGAAAGGGACACCCTTCCAAATTCACATGAGTACTTTTCTCTGGACTTATCGAGGCACATCTCGGTAATGCAATTAAGCCGCCCCCTCCACCACGCATTGCCTGCAATTCATAAATATTTTATTTGACCTCAACCAAAGGGAAAGGAACGAAACAAACCGAATCCGAACGATAAAAAAAAACATACCTCACATAGACATTGCGTATACGCCAGCGAGAGCAGCCAATATGGTTTGCTACTTTTTGGGGTCATTATTACTTAACGCCCGGGCAATGTTAGGCAAATTGCTTTTCGGCCAGACCAAGGCAGTGGAGTGGGATCAACTCTACAGGAGGAGAAACACAGAAACTGTTTGCCGAACATATTAGAGCTGCATGTGCTTCCGTTTTGTGTCTCTTTCTATGTCTCCGCTTCCGTCTCCGTCTCCATCTCTCACTCTGACTCTGTGTGTGTCCAACCCCCAGCTAGGAAACAAATGGCGTGTGGCAATGGCAATGGCAATGGCAAAGGCAAAGGGTTAAAAGGTGCGGTTTGCCACGCTCCGAGCTCCACACTCGATGTTCCATGTCGCGGTTCCATGTCGAGGGTAGACCGGAAACAACCACCTAAAATGGACACCAGCTGCATTTGCTTTGTCTTTGCTGTTTACTTTTCATGGCTTGGGGTCCTTTTCTTTGCTTTGATGTGCCACAAATTAATTGCCTACAATTAGGCGCTATGGCAAATGTCACTCACTCTTTCAGTCACTTACTTCACTCTGCCTCTCTCTATCTCACTCACATTTTTGACACTTACCGTTGTTCCTGTTTGTAACGGTAGCTTAAAGGCTTGCCAAGTCTCTCTGCAAAATAGAAGAAAGAGGAAAAACTGTTGTTAGTGCAAAAGTTGTTAGAAACTGTCCACAACGACTCCTGACAAAACATATGCCATTACAGCAATACTTGTGTATACTTGTGGAATGTCTGTCACATCCAGAAAGATACCAAAAAAGAAAAAGGGAAAACTTACACCGGAACTTTGCTTGTACTCTCGACCAAAGAGAGGGACTTTTCCTAATGAAAAGTGTCTGCCGTTGGCTCTCGAAAACTTTGTCATTGACTTGTCCCCGAGTCTGAGTCCGGTTATGGCAGTGGAAGTTACTTTATTTTTTATTGAAATAAATAAAAGAAAGCGATCGAACCGAGTATATGAAATGGCAAACTCAAGTCGAACATTTTCTACACTAGCTGTTAAAATTCTCTCATTTTACAGAGTTTATTTCTATTTCTTAAAGCAAAAGCCAAAATGAACTCTCATTGCTGGCCAAAGTTTTCGTGCCAAACAGAAATTACATTTTGGTCAGCATTTTGATTTTTATTGTTGGCCAAGTCCCCCGACATGTGCCTAATGGAGAGCACAATGCGTTGCCCAAAAGATTTATTATCGAATGTCATTTTTACCTCCCTCCCTTCCCCCAAACACAATTGCTCTTATTTCACACAGACACTCTCTCTGGATCTATATCTGGATCTGAATCTAAGTACGTATGTGCTTTGGGCAGCCACAAAACATTTGTTATAATCAAAAGTTCTTGACTATGCGCTGATTGCGCTCTGTGCTTTGATTTCTCGTGAACTTTTCCAAATAGTTTTGCCAGTTCACCATTTGCCATCCTGAGTTGCGCTTCGTATGCGCAATTTATTTGGCTTAACGTTGACAGTTCAATAAGCCACACACAGGGTGTCTGTCTGTCTGTTAGTCTGCTCTTTAATTTTCATAAATAACCCAGAAAAAAAGTTATAGGCCAAAGAACTATTGCAAACTACCTGAGAGGCCCAAGCCACTAATTACGCATACGCAGCGTTGCCCTTCGCTGCGGGGTTGAAAAAGTTCGAAAGTTCCTTAACCTGCCAGTTTGGCTGCCATTTCAATAACTTCTGTTGCAGTTCCCACACAGATACAGATATAGATACAACGGATTTAGCATAGACGACAAGGCAAGACAAGACAAGGCAGTCAGCCCAAAATTCGGGCTTCCATATATCGTTTTAACATAATTTCTGTGGCAAAATTAACTTTATGAACTGTTGAGCGAAACGAGGGAAGCAACCTGCCAACGTACTAAGGATACTAAGGATATAGAAGACAGTCTGTGGAGCGTGCGCCTCGCAACCTGCCACTTAAAACAAATAACAAAGTTTTGCTTAACTTTGCGGCAAGTTGCTCGCTCTGTCCTCAGACGTTGCCACTGCCATTGCCATTGCTGTTACTGCTTTCCCAGGAGCTGGCCCAGTCATGGCTTGGCAAAATTATGGCCAGACACAAAGCGATGTTGTCGTCTTCGTCGTCGTCAACGACGTGGTGCGGCTTTTGTCTTGGGCGTAACAGGAAATCATCCGCAGTGTAAGCTCTCCATATTCCATTTCCCTCTTCCTCTGCCACTGGCCAAATTACATATGAAAATGGATTTTATTAAAAAGAAAATGGCTGCGGCAAGACGTTTGGGAATGCAGGATGACAGAGGTGAGCACTGATGTTTACACTTGGCCATCAACAATGAATTGATAGCTGTGAAAAATAAATAAAGACATTCAAAAGCAATCTAAAAGTAACGTGAACGAAGTATAAAAGAAAATAAAAGTACTTATTAGTATTTAACCGTTTCGATTTAAATTTCAATGTGTATATACTTTCTCAATTAATTTCATGTAGATATTTAATCGATTAAATTAGATATATTTGTATACTCCACTTCCGCACAATATTGGAGTTCTAAGACACATCTTTGCCACGCTAATTGGGAGTTGAATATAAACTAGGAAAGTCTCAAAAGAAAGCATTTATATGCGAGAAAAACGCTGCAATTGGAGAAGTTGAGAAAAGCACGTCGCCAATATTACTTAAGGCCACTAAAGAGCAGTCAATAAAAGCGGCTCAGAGGCGTGGCAATGAGTTGGTTTTGCTTTAGTTTTTTTTTTGTTTTTGGGCAATTGCCTGCAATGCAGTTTGAGGTAATTGCGATGCTTTCAACAGGCCAACAAAACAATGAGTGTTAACAGCAAACCAGCCAGAACACCTCACAGGCAACACACACACACAATCACATGCATTAGATTGGCGCCAACTTTGGGCCAACTTCATGAATTTTGAATGTACGCACAATGAAACTAAGGCCAACACTCAGACCCGGAACCATCGTCGAGTCTGGGCTTTTTCGTGCTGACACAAGACCCGGAGTAGAAGTCAGAGTCGAAATCGTCCTCCTCCTCGTTGTTGTTTTTGTTGTTTTTGTCGTTGTCGTTGTCGACTTCCGACGACGACTACTTAGAGACGCCTAAACAGCTTCATTACTTTTATGAGGCTGGCGGCGCGCTTCGTTGGCTCGCCCATTGTCTGGGCCATCTCCTTTTGGCCAAGCGCAAATTTGTTTGTGTAAATTAAATGAAATGACTGTAAAAATGCCAAATAAGCTAATTTGCGGTTAGTTTTCCACAACAATACGACGCATACATACATATAAACGAGACCATAACTGTGTCCCGAGCCCCATCATTATCAATCAAAAACAAAATGGCGGCCCCACAGTCATTGCTCACTTTAACGGCTCGCCTCATCAAATGTGTATAAAGCGAAGCGTCCGAATCCAATCGGAGTTGCCCAGTTGACTGACTGACTGTCTGACTGTCTGTCTTTCTGTCTGAATGTCTGACTGACTGGTTGGATTGTCCTCGTTGTTGTGGTCTCGCCCATCGTCCGGTTGGTCATTTTTGCAGAGCTGAAGCAGAGCTGCATGCTTAATGCAGACAAGTCTCCGTTGGTTATTTCTGCCTGGCCATGAATTTTGCATTAGAGTTTAGTTAAAGTGCAGCTGGTGCGAATAGCAGCAGTTGGAGCAACAACAGCTCGGATGGAGGACACACTATGGAGGACGATGGAACTATGGAAAGTCGTAGCGCAACTTTTTATGGAACCAAATATGCGAGAATGGAACGGACTGGGAATCGTTTGGCGTCAACTATGCAAAAGCCAGTTTTAAAGACCTTTTAAATAAATTCAACTTTAACTTGAAATTTTTAGTCGTTTAATAAAGTAAATAAAATAATAAAAACTGCTTCAGAGTGGATGATCGATTTTCAGAAGTGAAACTTAAAATTAAGCAACATATAAGCTGGGAGATAAATACTTTGTTTTAAATAATTTTAAGATTTGTTTACACCAAAACCGATTAAGATGTTAAAAATAAAAAATTATTTATTTATTTATTTTATGAAATTAGTCTAACTTTTAAATTAATTTGATACAAGACATAACGCATATGAAAAGGTTAAAGTATTTCTCTAAAAAATCCGAAGTATAATCGTTAGTTCAAATGATATTGAACGCATATGAAAATACTAAGGTACAACACAAAAAATCCAAAAGTTATAAAATAATAAACAAGTTTCAATATTTATCTAAACATCCAAGAATAGCGCAAGTTCAAATATTTTTAAAAATAAAAGGAAAGATAAAGTGTAATTTTTCAAGATGTAAAATTGAAAATAATTGAATGCAATTTGCTTTCTTGTCTTGTATAAGCATTCCATATTTATTTTCAGTTAAAAAATAATAAAAATTAACTTTTTATTTTAAAATATTTTTTTTAAGATCAATAATATAAGTTAAGTTAAGTTTTAATATATAAAATAAAAATAAAAATTTATTCTGATCAACGTGCGAAAATAGTGTATCTAAGATGTTTCGGACCATCCAGATAAATTCTTTCATATATAATTTCAGTATACTCAAAACAGTTATCGCTGGTTAGTTAATTTATCCCATGTCATATCGATCATTATTGTTCTCAAGTTCAATCAAACTGTAATATTGTATCAGCAAATGGCTGAACAGCAAAATAAAACTGGCAAACAAATTGCAAATGAGTTGCATATCAAATGATCATTAGCATTTCGTAGGCGTTTTAATTGAAATTTTATAAGCCCACTGGAGGAGCACACCACACCAGCTTTGGTGTCAACATAGCTGGATGAGCTGTTGATCAGGGGAGAAGGGAGAGTAGAGTGTGGAAGGCGGGGCAGCTCTGGACACGCTGTTTTGCATATCAATCTGAAAATCAATTAGAACTTGCTGGCACGCGCCAGTTGCCCAACTTTTTTCATTAAAATTAAGCGCCACTGCCAATGCCGGTGGTGGACGAGGGGAATTTAGAATGGAGGCAACCTATGGGATCCAACTTCAACCTGAGTGCTAAAACTTTTGTGTGCCATACACAAAAATGTATAATTACGGCCGTTTACGTCGAGTCACCAGAATATCTCTCTTTAAAAGCAAACTCTGCTTACAGTTTACATTTTGCAAACATCAACAACAACAACAGGAACAATTCATACACACACACACATCCTTTTTGCGTCGCTCACAGCCAACGGTTAACATCGTTGGTTTATAGAAAAAATTTACATAAAGTGCGCATAAATTATGCCATGAAAAAAAAGTTATAATACCATACTTACAGTACAGTAGAGTACGCCAACAGGGAGGAGGATGAGTCAAATCGGGATGGGGAATGGAAGTGGAGCTCGTGTGCTTCTATCTGCCCAATAGGACGAACCAGACTTTACCTCATCTTCTCAGCCCCTCAGCCCTCAGTCTGCCCTCAGGTGAGTGCTTGGGACGCATGTGACAGAAACTGCGCAACTTTCGACTGGGATCTGAGGCGGAGTGAGGGAAAACCATCCGCTGTGGGTCTTCACTGTTTACACTTAAGCACAACAACAACAACAACAGCGATGGAACGGCGACAAGCAACAAATTTGTTTAACAAAAATTTCATAAAATAATGCAAAAGTTTCACTGCTGCTCCTATAATTCATTCTGGGGCAGCTGTTGTCGTTGCCGGGATTACTTTGTGCTGGGCTCCAACTGCAACTAGAAAGTTGCCAAAGCAAAATGTTTATCAATTCATTAGAGTGCCAGGCGATAGAAATTGTTTGCCCATCAAAACTCAATAACAAGCATCTGTGATCTGAGACTACTTAGTCAACTGACAGTCAATTTGTCACTTGGCCAAAGCCAAAACTGAAAAAAGTTTACTCAGTCAACTCAATAACATGCTCAAATGATAATCAAGAAGAGCCCATCATATCATTAGCGAAAAGTTTTTAGATAAATACAGCTATAACATCGTTTCTAATAATTACTTTTTTATCAACAATTTATTCGAGATTTAGTTAAAATCTGTGCAGGAGTTGTAAGATACATTAAATTATTTGGGAGCTTCGACATATAAAGAAACAAATTCGTTGTTCATACAATTGCACGAATAATTTATCTAGGACTGTTGTGTGAAAGTTTCAGCTTTTTATGTCTTACCGTTTAGGCCGCACAATGAAGCTCTTAAGCCTTTTCTAGCCACTGACTTTCAAGTCAAAATATTCCCTTTATTTATCTGCTCAAAAAGTAAGTAATAAAATTTAACACAATTTGAAATGACGCAATAACTAATATATGTTACTAGTGTAACATTAATTTTATATATTAATAAAAAACGTAAGATTTATATGTATATTCATTCCACATACTTTAATTTTGTTATTTTGAAAAAGAGTTTTTAATTATATTTAACATGTGTAATTTATGTAAATATGTATGTACATATATTTTTCTCTCTTTTCCACATGCTTTTATCGATTTGATCATGGTAAATTCCTGCAGCTTGTTTGCCCTTCGTCTATTAGTCCGAATTCAAATCCAAATCCACTTAATTCATTGTCTCAGCTCTCTGCTAGCCAAGTCCTCACACCTGTCAGGCGTCCACTTGCGCCTTAATTGAATTCGTGTAACTCGTCCAGCACTTGGTGAGCCCCACAGGCGCCTCCTGAGTCCTGAGTATTGCTGTTTCCTCCGTTTTGCCCCCGCTTAATGAGGACTGACAGGCGACAAGCGTAATTAAATTTTATTTTAGTATTACATGCAAATTTTGTTTGCTTCTCGCGTTTATGCTTTCCTTGGGAGCTGACAGGCTGACACGTCCTGTTTAAATGGGTTTGGGTCTTTGAGCATTGTCTTTGATTTGGCTTGGAGTTATCTTCTATACCTATGGAGAGGGGGGCTAATTTATGAGCTGGCCGAACCACGGGCGGTCTGTGGCATCTCCGACCCCAAGTCCCTGCCTCGCTTGAATGGGATCTAATTCCTCGCACGCAAAGCCGCTTATTGATTCCGCTCCCAGGCGTTGCGTATACGCCGCGTATGTCCCTTTTCTCTCATTTTGTTATTGTTTGTAGAAAGGACTTGGTCTGTGCTACTTCTGCCCTTGATTATAATGGAAGATGTGCCAGCTATGGTAGCAGACTCCAGAGTGCCAACTTTACTCTCTCCCTCCCTCCCTGAAGACAGCTGGGACTGACAATAACATATCGTCATCATTAACACTTTCCTATATACGTATGTGAGCATTTTTAATGGCCTGCCTGTTGTCTTTGTTATTTGTCATGTGCTTGTTCTGATTTCTGCAAAACTTTTATCAAGCAATTGTTATGCAAATACTTAGTTTAGTTGTAAACAATTTTGCATTCCCGAGTCGACTTGAAAAATAAGTCAAGTACATTGACAAGTGGCATATCCCTTGTCCCCTGCCCGTCCTCCCCAGTCAAGAGCCAGTTATCAGTGACGCCAGAAACACAATGAGAAACTGTCACTCAATTGACATAGAAATCCAGATGCAGTTGCATCTCGATTGCCACTTTACGCGTAATGGAAACTGCGACTGATTCATGATGATTGCCCCTAGCTGACGCTATCAACAGCTTCGCCCACATCTTAGTTTGACTGAGAGCCGACAATAGGAGTCAAACTAGTTACAAACGATTTTAATTAGCCTAATGCCGTTTACACATGCCTTCATTTGCATAGCAGTTTTTAGTGGATGCGGCTGCGGTTGCAGGGGCAGGTGGAAAGGCTTCAGCTCGAGAATGGTCGCCTTTAATTGCAATTATAATTATAGTACACGTTTTTACTGTATTATATTCCGCTATTTCAGTAACTATATAGTTGTAGAAGTAAACAAACCGCTGGTGAACTGCTATATGAGACTCCCCGTAAAAAATGGACTACCAAGGGATTCCAAGCAATGGTTTACTTTTTGCCAAATTTTTTGGTAAGTGAAACTGTAAACTAGGACTTTCTGGTTGCAGCGTTTAAAACATCATTGTTATTTATTCTTTCTATTGCATTTCATTTTCTCCTTTATGATGTGTGTCCATTTGACTTCCTATGTTAAAAATATAATTTAGCAAAAATTAAATTGTTTTCTTTGCAGCTTACCACCTGCTTTACAAACATATTTATGGAAAGTGGGCCAAGCTGCCATAAGTGTTTGAGATATCTCAAACCTACTTCATCCATTACAATCTTTATCTACATACCAAATTTGAAGTCTCTAGCTCGTAAATTCTCCAAGTGGCTGGCGAAAATCCTCTAGCTGAACCCTCCCCGAGGGTGCCGGCTGGGCAATGGACACTGCATTGAACCGGGCGACCGGGAGATGCATTGTCTCTTGCTCGCCCGAGGCAATGTGGTGTCTAGCTAAGGTGGAAGTTCGATTTCGAACCGAAACCATGGCTAGAGGTATACTTGGCGGATAAGAATAAAACGCTATGGGGTGGTCCCCCAGAAAATAATTAGCCAACCCCGTCATATTATGGCGATCATGGAGGAAGAAATGAAGGACGCAACTCGGGCTGGGATATCAGCCCAAACGTCGGTGGGAGGCGTGACTGCTACCATCGGCGGGCACGGTGAGGAGCAATCCTCTCTGCGTGTCGCCAGCGGTCACTCATCAAGAGCAGCAACCCCGCTGCAAAGACAGGATGGAGTGGTGCTGGAACCCCTGGTTACGGACACGGAGTTCGTGTTCACAGGCCCATCACTAACGGAATCAGAGCTAGCGCAAGCGTTGGCTCGAATGCCGTTAAATGATGAGCCACAGAACATGGACTCCGTCGACGTGACCCCGGTTTCAGACCCGCCCAAAGAAAAGAGGCAATCAAGCCCAGCCGAACTCCGGCGCAAACAGCGCAACGGATACAAGGCCGCACTCAAGTTCCTTAAGGGACTTGTAGGCCGCAGTCCGGAGACGCTGACCGCGCAGGAGACGAGGCTAAAGAAAAGCACGAGTACAACGTGCGGCGATTTGAGAGGTTGGCTAATCCTAGCAGCACTCAGGTTGTCGCACAAAGTGCGAGTGCTAAACCAGTGGCCTCAGGGACTGCAAGCACGCAAGCTGCAGCCACTTCGAGCAGGAAGGAAACTCCTTCCACATCGAAGACGGCTGTAGCACCTGTGCCCAACTCCCAGGCCACTGTGACAGCTGCTCCGACCAAACCCACCAAGAAGGAGGGACCGGTCGGGAAGCGAAAGGAGCCCTCTGCCAGCAAAAGGCAGAGATCGGACGACTCAGGGAAGGCGTCGGATAGCAAACGGCTGCGCCCAGAAGGAATTCTGGCCAGCCTCAGCTCCAAGCCGGAACTGCAGGCAGTCATCATCGACAGGAACGACCCGGAAGGGAAGTTCACAGTCGAGAACTGGCTCAAGCTGGAGGAGAAGATCAACCAGGCACTACATGACGCCATGTGCCGGCCAGTGAATCCGTTCCTGGCCGAGTTCGATGGCATCAAGTGGTTCAAGGGCGCCAAAGCTGTGGCCTGTGCCAACGAGGAATCCCTGCGGTTCCTTAAAGACACTATCCATAGCATTGGTGAACTTTGGCCTGGTGCGAAGATTGACGTCGTTCCCACAGACCAAGTCCCTGAGCGAACGATCATTAAGGTTTGGATCCCACCTCCAATCATGGAGGATCGAACCATTCTGGACATGATCAAACGCCAGAACGAAGACTGCGTCACAGAGGACTGGACGATCAAGAGAGGATTGGCCCGTGACAAAGGAAACGGCAAGGAGCTCTGGATCAGTATTGGTCCAGAATCCAAGAGCCACCTCCTGAGGAAGCAAGGCCAGCTGAAGATGGGAATGGGTAGCCTCAAAGCATTCATTCCCGGAGGCAAGGAGGACGCAAAGGATGTTAGGTCAACCGGAGAGACTGAAAGTGGTACAGATTAATCTGCATCACTCTAGTGTCCCTTCGATTGACCTACTACGGTACATGGACAAGGAGGGGGTAGACGTGGCTCTCGTCCAGGAACCCTGGATCGTAAGAGACAGGGTTTGCGGACTGAGTTCTCGCGGATATCACCTCCTTGTCCCACATACTGTGGGTAAGTCAAGAACCTGTATCGTGATAAGGGCTGGACTTAATGTTATTTTCTCTTCTCGTTACAGTAGCAGTGACCTGACGGTAGGATTATGCGAGCGAAGGAACGGGCCCAACCTATACCTGGTCTCGGCATATCTACCGTATGAGGAAAAAGACCCCCCATCGGACAATGTCAAAGCCCTCATTCAGCACGCGCAGAAGGAGGGTATCGACGTCATCCTGGGATGCGACGCTAATGCTCACCACACCTTGTGGGGGAGCACGGATACTAATGATAGGGGGAGTCGTTGCTAGAGTTCGCATTACTCACGAACCTTGTTGTGTGTAACAGGGGTAATCACCCCACATTCCGCAACAAGAACCGTGCAGAGGTTATCGATGTAACCCTAGCGACCAACAGCGATTCCCTATGTATAGATAACTGGCACGTATCCAAAGAGTGCTCTTTCTCAGATCACTCCAGGATAGTGTTTGAAGTAAGATGGTCCCGAGAGGAAAAGTTGCCTTTCAGGAACCCAAAAAGAACGGACTGGGACGAGTTCTCACGGTATGTTAGGGACTCTCTTCCAAACCATCCAGTGGAACGGATGAGCCACCCTGACATTCTGGAGAGGTCCACCCAGATCGTAACAAAAGCACTCTGTACAGCCTTTCTCAAATCCTGCCCTATCAGCCGAACACCAAAGCCCAATCGCAGCACGTGGTGGACACCGGAGCTTGGCCAGATTAGGAAGGAAACGAGAAGACTGTACAACAGAGCAAAGGCAGGAAATTGTCAAGGTGATTGGAACGCCTATCACCTTGGCTTCAAAATTTTCAAAGAAATGCAGAAGAGCCAAAAGAGACTCATGGGCCGCCTTCTGCGAGGATCTGACTAGTACCACTGAAGCGTCCAGACTTCGGAGACTACTAGCAAAGGACCCGGCCAAACCTGGTCTCTTGTGTGACCAGGACGGCAATTTCGCGAAGGATAGCCAAGAGTCTCTGCAACTCCTCATGAACACTCACTTCCCGGGCTGCCTGGCAGCTGATGATGACAGTGGGACCTCCACTCTCACTATCAGCGGGGAACCGGGTGGTGAGATAAGCTTGGAGAGTAAGGCGACAATAGACGATATCGTTAGTGAAGAAAAGATAATCTGGGCTATCATGTCATTCCACCCCTACAAGTCTGCAGGACCGGATGACATCAGACCAGTCATGCTGCAGACAGTGTGTCAACACCTCCTGCCATGGCTCCTAGAAATCTTCAGGGGATGCCTCGTCACGGGATACATCCCAAAGAGCTGGAGAGAAGTGAGAGTGGCCTTCATTCCCAAGGCAGGGAAGATAAACCACTGCTCACCAAAAGACTACAGACCCATCAGTCTATCCTCGTTTTTACTGAAAACGCTGGAACGAGTCTTAGATCTGTACCTTAGAACTAAGCTTACACCTCAAGTTTTTAGCGGGGCTCAACATGCCTATCTTAAAGGCAGATCAGTTGAGACCGCACTACATGAGGTAGTTGGCGCAATAGAAAGATCCTTGCAGAGAAAGGAGTTTGCGTTGGCGGCCTTTCTTGATATAGAAGGTGCCTTCAACAATGTCAGGATCGAGTCCATAACGACTGCATTAGTCAAAATTGGCTCACACCCGACGATCACCCAATGGCTTGGCAATATGCTTCGCTGCAGGGTGATCAACGCCCAGCTCTGCACCTCGACAATAAGAAGGAAGGCTACGAGAGGAACCCCACAGGGGGAGTCATTTCTCCCCTTTTGTGGAATCTTGTTCTTATAGCCTTCTGTTAAGACTAAAACATCAGGATGCAACGTCACAGCCTATGCGGACGACCTTGTTCTACTGATAACTGGCAAATTTCTGCCCACAATCAGTGAACTTATGGAGAACGCACTGGGCCTGACGCTGCGGTGGGCGAAAGAACGGTTGGGGGCAAACCCACAAAGACCGAACTCGTTCTGTTCACAAGGAAGACTAAGATAGAGAGCTTCAGACTTCCTACACTAGGAGGTACGCAGCTAAAGCTATCAAAGGAGGCAAAGTACCTGGGAGTAATCCTCGACTCCAAACTCTCCTGGAAGAGAAACTCGGAGGAGAGGATGAAAAAGGCGTTACAAGCCTTCTTGTTTGCAAGAAAACATTTGGGAAAAGATGGGGACTGCAGCCGCGAATCATTCACTGGTTCTACACTGCAGTCGTCAGACCCATCTTAACCTTGGAGCTCTGGTTGGTGGGAAGCTGCTCGCACTGACTCTCACCTACGATATCTCCAAAAGGTGCAAAGACTTGCTTGCTTGGGGATCACAGGGTGTGTACGCTCTACCCCCCAAGCGGCCCTGGACGTCATACTGAACTTGGACCCAATAGGGGTTTCCTCAGCACTCGGCTGCAAGGAGCGCAGTCAGGCTGATGGCGTAAGCCTCCTCAAGTCGGGTGCCAAAGGGCACAGCACTTCCTCACTCGGTAGGACACACAGCTGTGGCTGAGGAGTACGACTACTTTGTCCAAGAACACAAATGGGGTGACAGCTTTACGCAGTCATCCCGGATAGAGCAGAATGGCAGCAAGAAACCCCTCTAGGCGGAACGAGCTGTCATTTTCACAGATGGATCAAAGACGGAAGAAGGCACAGGAGCGGGGGTCTACGCCAGCGACCCAGCTGTGCAGCTTTCCTTTCGTCTCCCAGATTGGTGTAGCGTGTTCCAAGCAGAAATCTTGCTGTCTGGCAAGCGATCAAGTTGATTCACCTTGGAGGGACCTGCAAGGAACATATCAATCTACATCGACAGTCAGGCCGCAATAAAGGCTCTGTCCATGAACACAGTCAAGAGCAAGCTTACCCGAAACACGGCCGCAGCTCTGAATCAATGTCAGCATCACTCCATCAGACTCGTCTGGGTGCCAGGACACATGGGAGTGTCTGGCAATGAGATGGCTGATGAGTGTGCTAGAGCCGGATCAGCGCTGCCGGCTAGTTGCGCGGTGGCAGATATATGCAAGCCTATCCAGTATGCACTTTCGGAACTAACAAGAACCGAAAGGGCGACGGCAGATAGACACTGGGCAGCGATACTGGGCTGTCTTGTCTCAAAAGCACTTTGGCCAAGATACAACCCACAGCGAACTGCCGAACTCCTACACTTCAACAAGAACAGGATAAGGCTACTGACGGGGGTCTTGACAGGACATTGCCATATCGGCCGTATGGCACAGCGATATGGTGGGCCCTATCAGGACTTCTGTCGCAGCTGTGGGGACGAAGAAGAGATGGAAAGTGTCCAACACCTTCTCTGTGACTGTCCTGCACTTCAAAGAAGGCGTAACCGATTCCTCGGAAAACCCTTCTTTGTTGATCTGGGCAGTCTCGCGAATGTGCGGCTAGAAGACCTGGCACACTTTCTAGACTCCACTGGCTGGTTTCACGGGCGGCCGTAGCCCAAAGAGACCAGCGGGCTGACAAAGAACGTTTAGACGTATCCTTCCCCATATCCCATCAACCCTTCCACATCCCTTTCGATTCCTACAGTTTTATTTTCAGACATCGCAATGGGCCAATTGGCTTCTGGGTGCTCTCAACTTCGGTTGAGCTGTCTGGTCATCCTATCCCTATCCTATCCTAAATTCTCCAAGTACTAGATTTTTATGAAAATACTTAATTAAAATATAATTTAATCTTCATTTATTTAGTCTTCCACTTAAAGTAAATACAAAGCTTATGCCTTCAATAATCTTTATCTTATTGGAATTGTGAACGTGATAGATCGCATTTAAATTTAAATCTTATAAAAAAAAACCTCTTTACGAGGTGAAAGTCTAGTGACGAAAACAGTTTTATGCCCCAAAATTTCTGATATCCAATTTTGTGACGAATAATATTAAGTTTTACATATAAATTATTTTAAAAAAATTTTGCATTCGGCACATTGCGCTAAAATGTCTCAATTCTTTATATCAAATAACACTCACTGTTTTGCGCAGTGCCGAATGCAAATTTTTTTTAAAATAATTTATATGTAAAACTTAATATTATTCGTCACAAAATTGGATATCAGAAATTTTGGAGCATAAAACTGTTTTCGTCACTAGACTTTCACCTCGTAAAGAGGTTTTTTTTTATAAGATATCAGTAAATTTTGAATAAGACATCAGAAATTTTTAAATCGCAATAAATTTTTAGAGTATAACCTTGTTAAAAGGTGCTTCTTGTTTGTACAAGCTAGAACGAACTGTCTGACAACACTGGTTCCCTTTACAAACACACATGCTGCTATGACACTTTGCTGCTGCTGTCCTATTCCAATTCTAAGTAAAATGTATACATTCAGTTAAGAAGTAATATTGACTAATATTCGACTAAATCATGAGTAGTAACCCTAAATTTATACCGATATTACTCTAATCGCAATTATAATATGGTTTTTCTGCCGCAAAAAGAATTCACCACTTGCAAGCAGTTTATTTCCGCAATGCGCTGCAAGCAGTGTACATACTGCATATGTACATGCAGAAGTGTAAAGGTAAAAGGTATATTCAGTTGATAGGTAATATCTTGCCCAAACGAATTTTGAGAGATATGTTTTATATGTCAAAAAACGCGGATTTGAATTGTCTACAACATATAATATATTAAAAAGTGATTTAAAGCACAGATTTTTCATAAATCGAAAAATAGTGTAAAAAAAAACCTTATTTCACCTGTAGCTTTTTACCTGTGTTCTTTAGCTAAAAAGCTTACAGCTATGCTTAAAAGCCCTTAACCACATCTGTAGCTTCTATAGTTTGGATGCTAAAGGGGTTTTAATTTTAGCGGTTTTTAGCGATTTCCCGCTAAACTAGCGTTTTTTCGAAAAAGTCGTAGAACAAACGTTTCTAGATTTTTGATCGGGAACAAGTCCTCATTCAAACTTTTAAGCTAAATCAACGATTTGATCCAAACAAACAAACAAACAAACAAACAAACAGACAAACAGACAGACTGACTTTTCATCTCGTTTTGAGAAGGGCACCAAAAATTTCAAAATTAATTATCTTTTTAACCAGTGGTCGGATTTTGATGATCGAGGTGTCACGTATTTTTGATAAGAACAGTAAAAAATTAAAATAAATTTCAAAAAGGCTCCAATGGCTCCAGTTGCTCCAATAACTTAAATTTTTCCCCTTCCACTAACACCTGTGTATCTCACGAACCAGGTGAGTTTCCAAAAGTCTTAGTATGCACATTTGTAAGTTTAATTGATACCTTTCGATCGGTATATAACTCGACCTGATCGGACAGTCATAGCAAATTTTCCATTCTTCCTGTGTATATATGCTAGTCGCCTTCGCACCCTTCGTGCTGCTTTCGTCACTAGCGCGGACTGCCGTCCGCAGTGATAAATGTTATATTATCCCAATAGGGTCATTTTCATGTCAGAAACAATGGCTTTCACTTTCAATTATTTTTATGTGCTTAATTATGCAAATGGATAACTGTAGCACCTACTTGTTACTACGAGTAAGCTACTTTACCAAATAATTTACCACAATAAAATTACAGTTTCGCTGGCTCGGCATTTAGTTGAAGCTGACGCCAGACGTCGCCTCGATTGATGCCTGTCTGGGCCAGAATATATGTATGTAGTTTATGTGTACATATGTAGTATGTAAGTATGTGTTTAGTAATTAAGAGGCGCTTGAAACTGTGCCGCGCTGCAGTTGCTCCACTTTGTTGGATTGCTGGCACTCTCAGACTGTCTTTCTGACTGTCTCTCACTTTGAGTCTGGCTGCATCGCCATTGTCAGCAATAAATAGTCAAGTACATAATACTTATAATTTATTTTGCATAAAAGTCCAACTTGGCATATGAGACGATGCTGATGTTGAATGTTGGTTGTTGGATGTTGGATTTGAAATCGTTGCTGCTGCCCCGTCGCCTCGTCGCACTTAGTTAGATTTATGGTAAAGTCAGTCGAGCAATTTGCGTGGGTAAACATGCACTAAAACTCAATTTAGAGGCGGATATACTGTATGATATGTACATACGTACTCGTATATAAATACATGCTACAGTGCCAGTGAATTGTATGCTGACACAGCAACGCCAACAGCAGCGCGCAATTTAATGCGATTTAGGCAACGCAAATTGAGCGGGCCACTTGAATGAATGAATGACTGAATGTTTGACTGACTACATGACTGGCTCCATAACAACAACAACAACAACAATGGCAACTGATAACGATAAGAGCTAGAAATCTCCCATTCGGCGTGTATCTCTTCTCGGCCTGCCTCACTTTATCACTGCGGACGGCAGTCCGCGCTAGTGACGAAAGCAGCACGAAGGGTGCGAAGGCGACTAGCATATATACACAGGAAGAATGGAAAATTTGCTATGACTGTCCGATCGGGTCGAGTTATGTACCGATCGAAAGGTATCAATTTTACTTACAAATGTGCATACTAAGACTTTTGGAAACTTACCTGGTTCGTGAGATAAACAGGTGTTAGTGGGAGGGGAAAATTTTAAATTATTGGAGCAAATGGGGCCGTTGGAGCCTTTTCGATTTTTATTTTAATTTTTTACTATTCTTATTAAAAATACGCGTCGAATGACACCTTGATCATCAAAATCCGATCACTGGTTCAGAAGATAATTAATTTTGAAATTTTTGGTGCCCTTCTCAAAACGAGATGAAAAGTCAGTCTGTTTGTTTGTTTGTTTGTTTGTTTGTCTGTTTGTTAGTATCAAAGCGTTGATTTAGCTTAAAAGTTTGAATGAGGACTTGTTCCCGATCAAAAATCTAGAAACGTTTGTTCTACGACTTTTTCGAAAAAAAGCTAGTTTAGCGGGAAATCGCTAAAAACCGCTAAAATTAAAACCCCTATAGCATCCAAACGATATGAGCTACAGACGTGATCTACATATCGTTGGAAAGGTATTTTGGAGGGCTTTTAGGCAGACCTTTAAACTTTTTTTCTAAAGTGCATAGGTAAAAAGCAACAGGTGAAATAAGATATTTTGTCCCAGATTTTGGCGGTTTTTGAGAAAACGACGCTAACGATTTTTTTTAGCTTTCAATATGTTGTAGTGTATAAAATTTCGCGTTTTTTGATATATGATAGAAAAAATTTTACCGATGGGTTTGGAAGATATTACTTATTAACTGAATATACTTTTTACCTTTACACTACTGCATGTACTAGTACATATGCAGTATGTACATGTGCATGTAAATCGCCAAAAACCACAGCTTCCAAACAATAGAAGCTACAGATTTGATCTATATATCGTTAGAAAGGTGTTTTGAAGGGCTTTAAGCCTAGCTGTAAACTTTTTTGCTTAAAAGCACAGGTAAAAAGCTTCAGGTGAAAGAAGGTTTTTTTCCCACATTTCGGCGATTTAAGAAAAATCTACGTTTCAAATGACTTTTAAATATGTTATTTGTTGTAGACAATTCAATTTCACGTTTTTGACATATAACACATAGCCGTCAAATTTCGTTTGGGCAAGATATTACCTGTTAACTGAATATACCTTTTACCTTTACACTTCTGCATGTACATATGCAGTAGCATGCATACAGCAGCAGCAAAGTGTCATAGCAGCCAGAGTTTGAGAGTGCTACTAGCTTTTGCGCTTGGCATGTGTGTTGGTAAAGGGAACCAGTGTTGCCAGACAGTTTGTTTCAGCTTGTACAAAAAATAAACAAAGTTGATAAAGATATACTGTCCAAAAAAAAATTCAATTTCAAAATTTCTGATGTCTTATTCAAAAATTTCTGATATCTTATAAAAAAAACCTCTTTACGAGGTAAAAGTCTAGTGACGAAAACAGTTATATGCCCCAAAATTTCTGATATCCAATTTTGTGACTAATAACATTAAGTTTGACATATAAATTATTTTAAAAAAAATTTTTGCATTCGGCACTGCGCAAAACAGTGGTTTTTATTTGGTATGAAGAATTGAGACATTTTAGCGCAATGTGCCGAGTGCCAAAATTTTTTTTAAAATAATTTATATGTCAAACTTAATGTTATTCGTCACAAAATTGGATATCAGAAATTTTGGGGCATATAACTGTTTTCGTCACTAGACTTTTACCTCGTAAAGAGGTTTTTTTTATAAGATTAAATTACATACTGCAGATTCTCTCAACTCTCAACTGTCGCGTACACCAATTAATCCCAACTGGATTTGGCATAAAGATAACACAACGACCTCGTTCTTCTCTTCCTCAAACTCATCGTCATCCTCATCCTCATTCTCGTCTCTCGTTCTCGTCCATGTCCACGTTGTCGCCATCGCTGCAAGGCAATCTGCCCAAATCTCGCCCCCTCAAGTCGACTCGACTCCACTCCCAAATGTGCCGTTCGACAATTTCCAGCGCGTGGCAAGAGGCGAGGCCTCTAAACGGCCTCCATTTTCATTCCCAACCCGCCACTTGATACAAGCAGATAAGTCATTTTTATGTGACACTTTGCCTTAAATATTTCACATTTTGCGGCCATTTTTTTCTGCTCCTCTTAAATTTTTTTGTATTTTCTATTTTTCGTTTGTGTTTTGTGTGTGAAGCAGCACTTGCGGAACATTGAGCGAGCGAACAACTGACTGAGGGGCGCTATTACATAAGACAGTCTGTTTCTTTCTCCCACACAATCCCTCTCTCTCTGACAGCATCTCTGCTTGGTAAGCTCTAAGTAGACATCTGGCCATTGACACTAGCGTAAGTATATAACATTATAATGGAAGCATCGCCTTTAATGGTTTATGATCCCAAGGAGCTGATAGGCCCACTGCAGAGGCTCAAATGACCTTCATGGCCAAAAGCGAAGCAGTTTCCAAATCTGTGCTGAATATGCATTACAATCACAAAGATGCTTGATAATAAAAAACTGAGTCAGAATTAAGAAAAGTAAAAATTATATTAAGTTGATTGGATCACAAATTTATTTTTTTGATTTATAACTGAATTAAAAAAAGTGACAAATGTGAGTTATAGAATTCATCATATTTTGGATAGTGCACAGATTTGTGGAAAACAGAGAAAAATCAATGTATATTTTACGTTTCATTCTACCAATGATGCTGATTGGAAATCGAACACAGTTTTTTTTCAAACTGAAAGTTCCAAATTTATAATAATAAATAATACCATTCTAATACCATTCGGCGATATTCAGCGAATTGATATCACTTTGATGCTATTCGACGAGTTTAAGTCCGAATTAAAGTCACTTTGAGTTGACGAGTATAATTTTACTGAGTGGAAAGTTATCCTAAGAAGAAGAAATGTTTGTATTTTGTGATCACAAACTATCTTTTAGAATCTGATTCATGTTATGTCATATTTGCAGAGGCAGATATGCTAGGATGTGCGAGGAATTTGCGCGTCGAGTCTCTAGACAAATGGTCAAGTGGCGTGACAACAGCCACGTTTAAAGGCAAATGGCCAAAACTGGTCATGTTGGCCGAGCTGGCTGCTCATTTGTCATTAACATCATTTGCCACTTGCCACATCAGTTTGGTGTTGCATTTTAGCATTCGGATTTGGTCAGTTTTTGCAACTTGTTCGCTTTAATGGACTTGACGCGTTGCCTGCTTCAAATTGGCGATGCAAACAGGCGATTTTGGAGTTTGGAGTGCGTTCAGTGTGCGACCAAGTTGGTCAAAGCCCGGGCCAACTGGTTTGCCAGAATTAAGCAATTTATATATGTACATATATTTTAGAAGCTGGAAAATGTACGCGTAATTGAATTGAGTGCTGTCGCTGCTGTAGTGTGGGCAAACATTTCAACAGCTATGCTTAATTATAAGTCTGGGGAGTGGGGAGTGGGAAGTGGGGAGGGCGGACCTGGGACAGAGACAGAGGTCTGAGTACTTGAGCCCATAAGCTGGCTCCATAGAAATTCAAAGAGTCAACACAAATTATGATTGTTATTATTTTTACGCATTATTTACACACCTTTCTGGTCTTGTTTACATTGGGCTACACCTCTCACCTCACAGCTCTCAGCTGCCTCCGACCATCTGCCACATCTCTACCCAGTTCCCCGGCATGTGAGGTGTCTAAGCCGCAGCTTTGCTGTCCGCTCACGTCCGTCCGGACACGACCTCGTCATTCTACAATTTCAACGCCTTCTCTCAATCGTTTTGAGTTACATTGTCAACGGTAAGTGGGGATGGGGATGGGAAAGGGGTAGGGGTAGGGGTATGGGTAGGGGCATCAATTGACAGCAGCTCAATTTTGTCATGCCTCGTTTTCTCAATTTCCACACTCGTGTGGGGAATGAATACAGATAATAAATACAACTATTCTCTCGCCCGCACTCTCATTTGCGTGGGCAAATTGTTTCGATAATTTTTTAAGAGGCTTTTTTCAGAATTTGTCCGCTGATGAAATGAAAAATATCACTTGAAATTGATTCTAATGGCTAAATTAGAAGACAGCTTGACAATTTACTGAATAGAGCCGTCAAATTACAAAGGCGGACCCAGAGCTGTTTTAATTATAGAATTTACCTTGATGGCAATTGTTTTCCGTTAATGAGATAACAAACTCTTTGTTTTTTTTTTGTTTAACTAATGTGTAATTTACTTGCCAACTAGGCAATCGAAATAGGCGAACTCAGCAGTATTTTTTAATACCAGAATCAAATCAATTTAATGTCTAAGGAAAATATTCATGTAATGTAAGTGTATAGACTTTAAAAAATCTATACTCTTTAAACAGAACTTTATTGTTATTGAACTTTGACATCCACTCAGAAAATTTAAAAATATTTTACATATGCAAATACCTACATTTGATCCCCTTCCATGCACAAATGTAATTTTAAATATTTTACATATTGTTTTTGGGCTACGAGCATTTTCAATAGCATTTCGCATTTGTTTGCTCAACGCTTTTTGATTTTAAACAACATAATAAATAAATGGCTGCACTTCAACAATTTCAAATTGATGAAAAGCAATTTTCACTAAAATGTTTGCCAACACACATGTATTTGAGCCATGTAGCCTACACGGCCCGAAACGATTAACGTCAGTTAATCAAAATAATTTTTTAACGCTGCTGTCGCTGGCTTTTATCGCCGCCACATGCAAATCGCATTAGGCTCCATTGGTCAGCGTCGAAATCAGAGGCCTAGTCAAAGAGTCGGGGGCGAGGGGCGAGGACGAACCTAACGGGAGGCTTTCATTTTCATAATTGGCCGAACAACCAACAACGAGCCACACAACTATTAGCCAGCACACAAACTGACAAACTGACAGACTGACGGACTGACGGACGGACACACAGACAGACTGAGGACATGTCGGGGAGACGCCTGTCAATGGCCATTTTGGTTGGAGGCCCGTTATTAAAATTTAACACAGCAAAAGCGTAAAATTGCCACATTTATCTGGCGGAGTCCTTTCTCCTCTCTGCCTCCCTCCCCTCGAAGTTCCCCTCCGCCATCAGGGGTATTCACTATTTTGTGCGCTGTGCGTGCATTAAAAGTTTTTAAAATAACACAAATTGACTTTTGATGTTTCGCGGTTGATTTTTTTAATGGTGCGTAAAAAGTTTATTAAATTTTAAAGTATTTATTTCTTGCTATATTATTTGTGGGTGTGTTTTTCGTCTTGTTTGTGTGTAAATTTCCATAAAAATAATTTTTCAATTATGCTGGCGACGCGACACTGTTTTCAACTGAGTTTTCACAGTTGGCAACGGCTGTTGGGACACCACACAGACACACACACACACATTGAGGCAGTCGTGTTAGTAAGAGGAACACACGGCTGCATCGTCCTCGTGTAATGAAGTTTCAAATGAAGTGCGACAACTAACGGAGCAAGCGACACTAAAGGATCCTGATGTTGCAGCTGACAACGGGCGCCAACTGCGGTGTGACACTTTGTGGCAATAATGTCGGCAAAAAGGAACACCAGCAAAAGCAACAGCAGGAACAGCTGGGAGAGCAGGCAGAGCAGTGACAGGACCTCTCTCTGCTCTTCACACACAGGACCTCTCTCTCCTCTTCACACACATGTGGCAGGAGGCAGGAGACGCCACGAGGAGAAGCACTATTGCAATAATTTGGCAGCAAGTGTTGCCAGTTCTGGATGGGACTCAACTCGACTTCCGCTCCACTCCGTTCCAGCTTCAAATGTAGTTGCGCTTTTTGTCTGCCCGCTTTCATTGCCGTCGAGTTGGCGACTCCTAGAGAAGCCTTCTGTCTGGCCTCCACAGTGCCAACAAGAAGTGTGCAACGAGCTATTAACGCCACTATCAAAGTTTGTTGCAAATGATATCACGGTTCTTGTCAAGAAATGTGGAATTCCGACTATTAAATAATAAATATAAAAGATATTTAAATGACTTCAGTATGTTTACAATCAAAGTTTAATAAAGATAAAGGGAAAGATTATATAATAATATTTTATACATATAATATTGTTTGAATACTGAATGCATTTTAGAATGAGCACGAATCATATCCAAATTAATATTAATCTTTTTTAGTCATTTTGTTACAGCATTCGAGTCATTGTTATTATTACAATTGCAGCATCAGTTGATTACAATTATTAATATAAATAAAAGTTCACAGTAATTTCAAATATAAGAGACATATTCGTATTATACATGCATATATTCATAAGTATATCTTGGATTCACTCATTAGCACAAGACGAGGGACCAGTTGAAGCCTACGACAACAGCTTTGAATGCAAATTGTCCAAATGTTAACGCTCTATAATTTCTCTATATAAGTGTTGCTGTTTTCAATAAAACCATCAACAATTTGCATAATAAACCTGAACGAAGCAGCTTCGCTTTAAGAAAAAAACCCGCATTAATTTTCATTAAAAAACTAAAATAAAAGCCAAAAAAAAAAAAAATAATAAATACCAACAACCAGAAAGAAATATAAAACGAATTCATTTAGTTAGCACCTCGAATCGGTGCGTGCTCCGTTTGTAGCAATAAAAATTCCAACAACAGACAAATAGACAATTAATTATGGGCTACAAATAATAACAATAAAAATTAATAAGCATTAATGTGAGTTATGAAATTTTGTGCAGTAGCTCGACGACGCGTTTTCTTTCACAGAAGACGGCAAACTTTTATCGCATTAATTTTGTATAATGCGTAGAAACGCAGCAACAAATCACAGCACAGCAACAACAGCAACAAATGCACAACAACTGCAAATAATTATTATATATATACTTGAGAAAATATATATGCATATAAAAGGTTGTTTCTAGAGGTGCTCATGAAGTGGGAGTTGGTTCCAATTTCTGGCCGCGTTGCCAACTATTTCGCTTATCTACGTTGGCGAAAACTTTTGCAGCAACTTTATAGTAACAACAGCAACAAATATCAACTAATTTTTACAGTGTCGTCGTCGGCTTTTTGTCTTTGATACGCAGATAGAGAGAGAGATAGAGAGAGGGAGATAGAGAGAGGGAGACAGTCAAGTGTTGTCTGTGGAGACAGGGGCTGGAAAGGGGGTACGAGGCCTATCAAGGGGAAAACTGGGGCTCTGTTTGATTGGAATTCACTAGCAACAAAAGCAATAGCAAGAGCAATAGCAAAAGCAAGAAGTAAAACAAAAACAAAAATAAAAACAATAACAAACTAAATTGGCGCTGGCAGATCAAAAGGTGCCGTCGGCAAAAGTGTTAGGCGACAAATAGATTATTTATGCAGATGTTTATAGGAGTCTTGCATAATCATAACTCGAAACATATTGGGACCCAATATTTGATCGTTTGGCGTTTAAACTGTTTTGATCGCGTGTTGTCATTATCATTATAATGTTTTTCAATTTTAAATTAAAAAGCGTGAAACGAATTATTGAAATTTGTCTCGAAATGTGACGAATTTATAAGGCAACAACACAAGCATTTTAGTCACTTCACAGCTGCCTTTGATTGATACTCGTGCTCGTAATTAATGGATGGCAATAACTTCACAACAGCTGTGCAACTGAAGCAATTGAAGTTCAAGTCAAAGTGCAGTCACCAACTGGCAACATCACAAAATACTCGAACTCAACTCTGCAACTCACTCGTCTGTCAAGTGTCACGGAGACGAGAGTGACTGAAACAGAGCGTATGATGCATGAGAGTCGGATAAGACAAATTAGCCAAAGGTGAAAAAGTGACCAGTGATGGGGACACAGCTGGAGAAACCCAAAAGAAACCCAGAGAACGAACTCAAAGTCGGCAACACGAAATGGAAATGAAACAAATAAATACATATCATTCTTATTTATCAACATTTCAATTTTAATTCTAGCTCGAACAATTAAAAGAAGATTCGAAACAGTAATGTAAATACTTGTAAAACTGATCGATATAAAATTTAATATTATTCAAAAGTATTTTTAAAAATATGGAAATAATATAAATCACCACTTTAACTATAAATACATCTTTAACTGCTTTATAAACTCTTTAATCAATATGCAAAATTATAACTATAATAAACTCCTAGCGATATATTGTTTACGTTTTGGTAAGTGGCGTCGGATTTTGATCAAATTACACTTCAGGAATAGAAAATAATCTTGAAACTAATGAATTTTGTTCAGTTTTCGAACTTCTTTCAGTTCAATTCACACAACATTTTCAGAGTTTACAAAATTGCAAAACTAATCGAATAAATTTGTCAAATACAAAAAAAAGCAAGATATATGAAAAACCTGTAATTGATTTTTGTCATTAAGTACTATCGTTTTTGTTTTGCAGATAACCCCATATACATAAGTCCGAGCACTCTGTCCAATTGCCAAAATTAATTAGGCAAAAAGTTGTGTGTTTCTAGTCAATCATTCAACGCCAGCTGTTTTTCTGTTTGGCATTCTGCATTCTCGTATTTATAATTTGGAAATTAAACGACTTTCAAAGTGCGTAGCCAACGAAGCTGGCAATGATCCATTGAGCCAAGTAACCAATCAATCAAATGCACAGCAGCTCAACAAAAGTTTCATTCTCTGGCCAATCCCTAGAATGCCCCCGTCCATGCCTAAGTATATCCATCCCCTACTTTAGTTTAAGCTGCCCGCTTGATTACCGTTCAAAATTGATTGATTAAATGCCGTTGTCAACCGCGTCTCCGTTCATGTGCTCCTCTTCCCGAGCTGTCAACGCTTTTGTCAACCGTCGTCGACGACAACGACTGCGGGTAATCCCCCGGGTTTGCAGACGATGTGCGGATGTGCGGATGTACTAGGATGCGGCAAATGCTGCTGCTGCTGCTGTGAAAAACACATGCTTGCATTTTAATTTAATTACTTACAGAATCGAAAGGAAACCAAGAAGACACATTTACACATTCACTCCCACATCAGTTTAATTGATTAATAAAGATTGTCAACTGTAGCATTTTGGGGAGTCATTTTCTTTCACACGTCGCCTTTTTCGGCGCCCCTCCAGTTGACAAGGGTATATCCAGATCCAGAGCAGACAGATGGGAGTCAGATGTAGAAGCGAAATGGGACCAAATTATGGGCACGATAATGGGAACTGGAATTCACTGTGGTACGTACTCGAGGAGCCTCTTAAGGTGTCCCATTTGTAAATGTCAGCTTCAGCTTCAGCTTGGAGCCTAAGCTGAGTTTTTTTTTCCTGTATAGGGATGGGGGAGCAGTGTAGAGTTGCCAGGGTGACGGACAAAGAAATGAGCTACATTGGGCAATAAATATTAGAGTAGACGCTTTCCAAATTTTATCTTATTTTTGCAGAGTTGTCACCGGATGAGTTAGGTAGAAAGAAATTTAAAAGATAGATAAATAGAGTTGCATATGAACCGCAGTATAGAGTTGTCACATTGATTGTTGACAATGTGGAAAGGAATTGAAGTCAAAGAACAGTTTTCATTTTCATCATCGTAAATCTCAACCAACTGTCAAATGATTGAGTTCTATGGCACAATTTAGTGAGTGCCTCTTCATAAATCTCAGAGCCCCGGATTTCGGATTGGGCGTAGATTGCCCAACCTGGGCGTTCAGCTTTAACTCTGTTATCAGCGTTGTGTCCCCATAATTGACTTCAATTTGGTGTACAACGAAAATTACAAAATCAAGCATTCTTTCAATTGAACGCCAAAGAAAAAAAAGAATAAAATTTCTATGTACATAAAAATCAGATTAAACGACTCGATACAATGTAAAAAGCTAAAGCCGCTGCCAGATAAGTGAATCGAGTACAGAGGGGCCCACAAATTGAATCTAATCGTGCGACTATCTACGTGTAATTACAATTAACTTCTGTGTGCCGAGCTAAACCGAGCAGCCAGAAAAGGAAAGAACAATAGATAGAGAGAGAGAGTGAAAAACTAACGAGCAAAAAGATAATGAAATATTTTTTTTGTGTTTTTGTGTTGGCTGTGCGTGGGCAGCGATAAGCCCAGTTCATAGCAGGTTCATATGCGACATCAGGTGGGGATCCACTGGGAGAGATTGGGTTTGGGCAGCCCTTGTGGTAGCCCAAACAGTTTCCATTTGGTAATCAATCATTGTCAATGCCGCCTGCTGCCCGACACTGCTGTCAATGCGGTTTGGGGTTCATTTCAGGTTTGAGTTTGAGTTCGATTAAGGGGCAAAAACTGACAGCAACTTAAATTGCTTGCAAGTTTTTGGTCGAAGGGAAGAACAACGCCATGACTTAAATATTTGCTCGATTATGGGGTAACAAAGGAAGCCGACGCCAATAAACCCTTGTGGAAATGAGGCCAATGTATAGAAACTAATACTAATAAAAATCAAAAGGAAATCAAATTAAATAAGCAACAAAAAGTGTGCTAAAATGTAGAAAAAGTAGGGAAAGCAGAGCGAATAACAACAAGAATAAAGCACAGCAATTACAGTCGAAAAGAAGAGCGAATGATAAAGGAAGACGCTAAAGAAGCTAAATTAAAGCAAGGACTCTGATAAATTTCTAAAGCAGACACAATGAAAATTACAACAACAAAAGGGATGGACGGACGGACGGAGACGTGAGGCGACACGACATAAAATGCGTACTGCCGAGAAAGAGGAAAAGTCAAAGGAAAAAGCTAAGAAAAAAGGCAACAGCAGCAGCGGAAGGAAATGCCATTATGACGTAAATGTGCTAAAATAAAACAACATGGCGGACAGCGGCAACAACAGCAACAACAACAACAACAATGAGAAGGACGACGACGACGACGACGACAAACGACGACGGCGAACCGTGTCGAAAGCGAGAAGCTTCCCGTAGCGCCCAAAGAGCGCGTAGCCCTATATATATACACATATACATATATATGTTTGTATGTGTCTGTCTGTGTGTGTGTGTGCGTTTGGGGCTAATGTCAAAGTCAATCTTGGGAAAAACGCGTAGCGCATAAACATACAACAAAGTAAAGCACAAGGCAAACGGCTAGGGAAAAAGGAAAACTCAAGGCAAAACCAACCCCCAAGAATCGTATTTAGGGGGGACGCCTCGCCCCCTTCGAACCCCAAAAACACGACAACTCGATTTTTCTTTTGGCACAAGAAAAATTACCGAAATTAAAGCAAAAGAAAAACAATTTTCTCTTTTCATTTATTTTTCTCTCTCGCGGCCATTTCGACTATTATTTCCCATGTGCAAGGGTTAGCAGATTCTTTGCAGAGCAACAAGAAAAATTGTTTAAAATTGCCAACTGTAAAGTGGGAAATGCGAGCCGAGATGAAAATGTTAAACACGTTTTGGTATTTTCTTCTTTCTTTCTGTTGTTGTTGCTGTCTGACGTGTGTGATTTGTCTAGGTAAAGAGCCAGAACAAGCCGCAACAGCAACAGGAATGGATAAACGACACCAACAAGAGCAACAAAATAAAACAAAACAAGAAACAGCAAAACTTTCAAACAAAAAAAGTATAAGTTTTGTATGCTCTTTCGTAAACTGACAATAAGACAAATTTTTGTTTATTTAATAAAATTGAATATTATATTTATATTTTAAATTTTGGTTCTCTATTTCACATATAAAAACTGTTTACTGAATTTTTTAACAACATTTTGAATATGTTTTTATGTTGGTCGCTTGCTTCAAAACAAAACAAGGTCTATAGTCGTAGAAGGCTTTAGCAGAGACTACAAGCACTAGAGAACCGTCTGCAATGTCTACAATTTGCCTCTCTGTGCTCTCCTTTCAGGATTTTCCCTTTTTCCGACGCCGACGTCGACGTCGTCGCTGCAGTCGACACTTTGGGGGTGGTTAGATAAAATGTGGAAATTGTTGAAAGCGTTGCGAGACTGCCTGCATCGTTATGTGCTCGGGTCGACGGACTTGGGCGCCGTCAACATCGTCGACGACGTCGTCGCATTTGGGGGTGGTTGGAAGGTGCGACGCCGTCAATGGCGGCTCTTGCTCCATGTGCTGTGACCATGTCCTTGGCAGGCAGGCATTTTCAAAATTTTCCTTCCTCTACTATGATGTTGGGGAGAAGGAAAACTGTGGAAAAATAATAATAACAACAACTGCAGAAGAGGCAGCAACAATTTTGCCACTCATAAAAAAGGAAATTTGAACTTGGCCTGATGTATGTCCGGGCCAGGACGGACCCAAACTGCCAATGTGGACGACCACTGCGCCAAGTGGCCAACTGGCAACTGGCGAAATGAAAATGCCAGACAGTAGCTCCGATAGCCAGGCAATAGCCACCAGCAACAACATCAACTAGAAAGGGAACCGGGGCAGAGACAGAGACAGAGTGAGAGCAAGAGAGAGAGAGAGGGAGAGAGGGGAACAGGAAGAGTAGCGCATTTCACTCGAGAGTTGGTGAAAGTTGCCCTTGAATGGTGTTTTGGATTACTTTCCGCCCGCACTGCACCGACCCCTTGGAGTCTATTTTCTCTCTTTCGGCTACCAAATTGAGTTCGGGCTCAGTATTTGAAAGCAAATTGAAGCCGATAAACATGAACTAGGAAATGCATAGCCAAACAGTCAAAAACATCCCAAAAACAGCAGCAATTTAAACAGAAACTAGCCTGCAGATTTAAGATTGTAAAGTAGTTTCAATTAAAGAAATAGGAATCGAAAGATAAACATGCTCATTATTTTAATTGATATTACAAAGAATTGCAAGATCTTATAAAAAAAACCTCTTTACGAGGTAAAAGTCTAGTGACGAAAACAGTTATATGCCCCAAAATTTCTGATATCCAATTTTGTGACGAATAATATTAAGTTTGACATAAAAATTATTTTAAAAAAAATTTTGGCACTCGGCACATTGCGCCAAAATGTCTCAATTCTTCATACCAAATAAAACTCAATGTTTTGCGCAGTGCCGATGATGCAAAAATTTTTTTAAAATAATTTTTATGTCAAACTTAATATTATTCGTCACAAAATTGGATATCAGAAATTTTGGGGCATATAACTGTTTTCGTCACTAGACTTTTACCTCGTAAAGAGGTTTTTTTTATAAGATATCAGAAATTTTTGAAAAAGATATCAGAAATTTTGAAATTTCATTCTATCAACTTTGTTTATTTTTTGTACAAGCTAAAACAAACTGTCTGCCAACACTGGTTCCCTTAAAACACACATGCCAAGCGCAAAAGCTAGTAGCACTCTCAAACTCTGGCTGCTATGACACTTTGCTGCTGCTGTCCTATTTCAATTCAAAGTAAAACGTATATATTCAGTTAATAGGTTATATCTTCCAAACCAATCAACATAAATTTATGAATGATATATCAAAAAACGCGAAATTTTACAAGCTCAAACATATTGCAAATTAAAAAAAATCGTAGGCAGCGTTTTCTCAAAAACCGCCAAAATCTGGGACAAAATATCTTATTTCACCTGTTGATTTTTACCTATGCACTTTAGAAAAAAAGTTTGAAGGTTTGCATAAAAGCCCTTCAAAATACCTTTCCAACGATACATAGATCACGTCTGTAGCTCATATCGTTTGGATACTATAGGGGTTTTAATTTTAACGGTTTTTAGCGATTTCCCGCTAAACTAGATTTTTTTCGAAAAAGTCGTAGAACAAACGTTTCTAGATTTTTGATCGGGAACAAGTCCTCATTCAAACTTTTAAGCTAAATTTACGATTTGATCCAAACAAACAGACAAACAAACAAACAAACAAACAAACAAACAAACAAACAGACTGACTTTTCATCTCGTTTTGAAAGGGGCACCAAAAATTTCAAAATTAATTATCTTCTGAACCAGTGATCGGATTTTGATGATCAAGGTGTCATTCGACGCGTATTTTTGATTAGAATAGTAAAAAATTAAAATAAAAATCGAAAAGGCTCCAACGGCCCCATTTGCTCCAATAATTTAAAATTTTCCCCTCCCACTAACACCTGTTTATCTCGCGAACCAGGTGAGTTTCTAAAAGTCTTAGTATGCACATTTGTAAGTTAAGTTAATACCTTTCGATCGGTATATAACTCGACCTGATCGGACAGTCATAGCAAATTTTCCATTCTTCCTGTGTATATATGCTAGTCGCCTTCGCACCCTTCGTGCTGCTTTCGTCACTAGCGCGGACTGCCGTCCGCAGTGATACAACAACTATTTTTGAAGGAGAGTCTTAGAAAAAGTGTCAATTATAATTTAATTAAACTTCGTGTACACATTCATAAGCATTGAAGGACTAAGAAAGAAACTGAGCTTCGGGTAAGTATCTTTGGTAAAAAAGATAGAGGTTTTAGATACACATATATAAATGCCTATTATTATCAATATATTAGACGAATTGGTTACTATAATGTTCAATAGAACTTATATGTATATTGAAAAAACGGCCCTTAACATTTCAATTTACAGATTGATCCATTATTTGGATTTACAACACTAATAGGTACTCTTTTATAAAGTGTGGTGAAGTTATGTGTGAAAAAGCGACTAATTTCATCTATTTTTATTTCACATTTACAAAAGATCAAATGATTAGTAATTCTAAATATTTTATGTTCTATTTAGGTCTATTTTAATCTTATATTTTTCTTTACGACTTACCAGCTTTAAATGTTGACAATTGAAGGGGAATTCCTGGAAATTCTCGTATATGTAGTTCGTTGGATTGGTAAAATTGTTATTGCACTTAGATTAAGTTAACAGATGTATCTGTAGGTCGTATACGTTTTGCATTAGCACGGCACGGAACGGAACGGTTGCATTTGAGTATGTTTATCAATTGATTAGTGTTTAAAATTGAATTTTAGAGATTGAAATTGCGATATACAAAAATTAACAGCACTTCATTGTTTCCTTGTGGGGACCTGTGGAAATATTGATTAGTAATTGGAGAGCGATAAAATCGAAAGAGAAAACAAAACAAAAGCCGGTTAGGAAAAAGCCCAAAGACAAATGAGAGACGCACGTGGCAACAACACACAAAGACAGAGACAGATAGACACATTTAGAGACAGCGATAGAGACACAAACAAACACAAATAAACGGAGACCATCAGCAAACAACAAACAGAGAACTCAGAATGGCAGCCAGGTGCGAGGTTGGTAGCCAAAAGGGAGGCAACTGGCAATCGTCATTGGCCGCCCGGCAGGCTAAACAACTAAATCAAATCGCAGCCAAGTGGCGGAATCAGCTGGCAAAGCTATGTCCCATTCCCCTCCACCTTCTGGTCTCTTTATGGTGCACAATTCCACAATTCCAGCCTCTGCCCGGTTGGCTGCCTCTCAATGGGCTCCGGGGCAAATATTTTAAACGCGCAGATTTTTGGCATGTTTTAGTGGCAGTTCACGTTTTGAATTGTTGCCATCGCGTTGGTCTGAGGACGTTGGACGGGACTCGGGACACGGGAAACGGGCAACTCGTTTCACTGACAATTTAATACAAAAAATGCCAAATATTTCAAAGGCGCACAACCAAAAAGAGCAAATAAAAAGTTTGTCATGCTTTTTCTAAAGTGTTTGTTAAACCCTTTGAAAAGAAACACAAACACGGCAAATAAAAAAAAAAAATAGCTGCACACTAATTTACGCTACATACCAAACAGCAGGGAATATGTTGGTTTTGAAACGAATTATAAAGGAAATAAAATATACAATATATGTATTTATATAATATATAGATAAATTAATTTGTTTTGGAAAACTTAAAGTAACTACCCTCAATGTGAAACTTTGACTGCAAAAAATAAATATTTGTATGTTTGATTGTTTAGTTTTTTGAAATGAACAACACATTGATCATAAAAAATGTAAGTTAGTTTTCTTTTCGTTATGAATTATATTTAGTTTTTAAAAATTAAAAACCTAAAAATTCAACTGCTTTTGGCCAAGAATATATTTTAAACTTGTTAGATTGATAAGGCAAGTCAAATTAACAAATTAAATTCCCCATCGTTTTCTATTTTCTAATTTAAACTTTTTACAGGAAGTAATAATTATGCAATTACTTTTAAAAAAAATACTTTTTACAAATAATGAAAACTTTCCCAGTTTAAAAACTGATAGGAAATAAATTGGAGAATTTAATAAGAATATCAGACAGCAAAGGAAATAAACATCAGCAAAATGAGTGTGCAATTTCTATGCATTTGAAATTATTGCAGGTTAAAGCTTCAATTCCCACTAGACAAGGATACGTACATATGCTTTACGCTCTTTCCCCTGCCCCTGGCTGCGACTCTCCTCCCTCCCACTGCCTCTTATGTTCTATGCGTATTTCTGTTGCCGCCTTGCCAGACTAACTCAATTAAAGCACCAGACAGAAGTTGAGTGCCGAGTGTGTTTGGTGACTGCTGACGGCTTGCCAACATGCGAGAGTGAGAGCGAGATACTAGATGGTAACCCTTTGGCATAACCTGACGAGAGACGCTCTTAGAAAAAAAATAACAAAATAAGAATATGTACATTTTATAATTTCGAAATTAAAACATTTGCCGGCAAGTTTAAATGCACCATGGTCTGGTCTGGTCTGTCATTAAAGTGTGCGACAAACAGCAACGAAAATAAAAGCTAAGCAAAAAGTATCTAGATACTTTTTTCAGACGTGCTAGCTGCTACAAAAACAAAGCATGTCTGGCGTTTTCGCTGTTGTTGTTATTGTTGTTGCCGCTGTTGGAGTAAACTCTCGTCTCGTAAATACACAAAACGAAAGAGAAAAAAAAACTTGACGTTGTCGTCTGAGCTGACTCGCTCGCTCTCTTTGTGTTGTTTGTGTTTGCTGTTGTTTTTGTTTTTTTTTTGTTTTTTGTTGTTGCTGCTGCTGTTTCGACTGTTGTTATTGTTGTTGTTGTTGTGAATGCAGCTGTGTGTTGTGGTTTTTTTTCTCTTTTATGTTTTTAGATTTTTTTTCGCATTTTCCGTCAATGATTTTTCCTTCACTTTCAACAAACAGCTGCGCTCACAAGCGAACAAACTTTTTGCTATTTAGATACACACGCACACACACACACACATACACACATACGCACACGCATAGAAGCAAGCTTTTGTCGTTTACCGTTTGCTTGTTTTGTTTTTTATTGATTTCTTTTTGCGTTGCGCGTTCGCCGCTGTCCGGTTTGCAAATGCCGCCAAAATTGCAATCAAATGCACTTTTTATCAGTTTTAAGCTCTCTCCTCTCCCTCTCTCTCTCTCTCACACATCTGTTAACTCCCACACGCGACGTTGACGTTGACGCGGACTGCGCTGCCTCTGCTGCTATTTCTTTAACTGTCTGTTAATTAAACGCGCGTCTTTTTGTTGCTGTTATTGTTATTGTTATTAACGCGCCGCACGCTTTGTTATCAGCATTCGCCGCCGCCGCTGCTGTCGCGTTTCGCATTCGTGCATTCTTTAACTCTTCTTCTTCTTCCGCTGCCGACCAACTGCTCTGCTGTCGTTAGCGTTTGCTGCCGATTGTCGCTTTGCTTTTTGCCGCGTTGCGTAGTTTTTCCGGTGATTTCCACTTGCTAACTGACATTTCTGGTGACTTTTCCAAGCGGACCAGCGCCAGACCGCCCCCTGTGTTTGTTAGTGCCAATCCAAAAGAGAGCGCCACTGAAAGAGCGCAAAAATGCGAGAGAGAGAGAGAGAGAGAGAGAGAGCCAACAGCTTTGGACTGCGCCGGTGCCAAACGAGCGGAACGAGTGCGAATTGGAGCTGCCGGAGATGCCAACTCGTTTTCAGTTGGAGCGTTACATTTAAATTTGCAATAACCTGTGAGCGAAAAATAATGAGTCTGAATAAACACCCGTTTTAAATTTAATATTATTTAAAATGCGAGTTAAGCTTTGCTAGCAAGCTTAATTATATTCGTATTCACGAAATGTGAAACTTGGAATTTGAAACAGCCAGTGCGCATGAGCTGAGAATTGTTTGAGTTTTGTGTCGCCTGCTCTCACTCTCTCTCTCTCTCTATCACGCACAAAGGGAGAGCATGCCAAAGCGACAATGACCAAGTACACAAAAACAAAGCGTCCCCTGCTCCTTGTATCACAGGGGTTGGCCGAACAGTGGCAATGTAAGTATATTGTCAATGACAGCCCCCAAGACCTGCCGGCCGGCTCACTTGTGGTCAGCCAGTTGGCTACCTGAAGGGTCAAATGTTGTTGTTGACAAATGCCACTGACGTTGGCTTTCCTGGTTTAATAGAACTTGAGAAACTGAGCTTCGAACTCTTTTGAGCAATAAAAAAAATCATGCGGGAAGGCTATAGTCGAGTTTCCGACCATAGGATACGCGTTATTTATTTGTATATGAAATATTTTATTGCATACTTTGAGGCACTTACTTTGCTTAAAAACGTAAATTAGCCATTACCACCTGTCATATTTGTCCGATCTTGTGGCGATTTAGTAGGATGATATATTATAATAATAGTTAACGTGTAATTTCCAAAAATACGTAATATGCTTAAAACTATGCGAGTGGTGGAGTGGGGCTTATAGGAGTCCGTGTGCCAAGTTTGGTTGCTTTAGTTCTTATAGTCTCTAAGATTTAGACAGTCCGACATGGCTATATCGACTCGTCTGTTGATGGTGATTAAGAATGTAGATACTTATATGGTATATTTCCTTCTCTCATGTTACATACATTTCAACGAAAACGGGTATAAAAAATAAATAATGAGAATAATTGAAGATTCTCTCTGAGCCTTGTTTTACCTTATAAATTGCTGAAATTCAACTTTTATGAAACTGATTCTGTCTAAGGTCCTTCAGTTTGGCACGTAGTCAGTTTAGTATTTTCCCTCTTCCCCTTTCTTTGCTTAATGGCTCTATCAATCGTCGTTGGCCAAATATTTTTTCAACAATTAATTTCATACATGCATTTGTCGAAATTGTTGAGCACCTGCGGTGCACGGAAATTTGTTTGCATTGCAATTAGAAATTGTTTTGGTAGAAACTACGCACGGCAAATGAAAAGTCGAGTCGATATTGCCTTGGATGAATGCTTAGAGGAATTTGGTTCTACCACACGCTATTTTATGGCCAAAAAGCTTGTTTGTTTACCGACCTATTGCGACTATGCGCCAAAAATGATGGCTGTGCGTGTTGGGCAATTAGTTAAAAAGCCAGCAAGACACTGCAAGTGGTCAGCGGGGATGGGGAGGAGGGAGGGTGGTTTTGAATTGGACTCTCATCTGATATCGAGACTCAACGGGGGCGGCACTCAATTTGCCATTTTTATGAGGCGCTTGAAGTGAAATTGAAAACAGCGGACCGAGTTATTTTGGCGTGAACAACGTTAAAAACTACTTGTAAACACAATCAAGTGTCGGGGAAATTGAGTTATCCAAGCGGGCTCTCTCGGGGATGGGATGGGCAAAAGTCTGCTTCGCCCCCATGAAGTGCACTCAATCATTCCTCCGATCTGGCACTGAGACAGTTGTTTATTTAGCATTTTTACACACGCCACAAATCTGTCCACAAAATTAAGATGCCTCTCTACCTCCCTCCCTCCCTACTTAACCACAACCCCCAACCCCTATCCAATCCACAAATGGCGTCAGCTCATTTGTTTTTATGTGTACTTTGGAGTGAACAGATCTTAAGTGGTGGCCTCTTAAGCGCATAAACGAATATTTGTTAATCGTAATGATTTGTGCAAATGCCATTTGACATTTCAGCATCTCAACTGGAGTGGGAAGAATGTCGGTTTCTTTGGGCTCTTGACTTTGATTTGATTTAGTTTGCTTGCTCTCCAATGATGACAATTTGTCGCTCAGCAAGGAAATACTTCATTGTCACCAAATTAAAACTGATGGACTCGTCCAACTCAAATCCCAACTGGCAACTGGCAAGTGAGCCATCAACGAAGCGACGCTTTAATTAAACCATTGCATCAACAAAATGTTCAGTTATTTAATTAAAATTACAAAAATTATAAACAATAAACAATAAGTGCGACAGTGCCTGCCAGCTGAATGCACTGTTTACATTGCGAATACTACGGAAATCCGAGTAATATGACAATTCCGAGCACTTTTTTCATGCAATGCATTTAAATAAAGGGTAACAGTCGGATACATTGCGATTGGCACTGATGATGTAACTGGCAGCAGATATTTGCAAGGCAAAATTAGTCTATAATGGCTATAGTCGCATTCCCGACTATAGGATACCCCTTACTTATTTAAATATACATCAAATCATTTTTATTGCATACCCTTTGGCACTTATATTGCTTAAAAACTTAAATCAGCTATTACCACATTTCCACTTGTCTAATCTTGTTACGATTTAGAAGGATGATAACTAATAATGAATAAACTTTCATTTATTTTTTATAAGTTTAAAAAGACTAAATCATGTGAACTAGAAATTATGGACATTCTACTTAACATTCCACAGGAAACAATTAAAATTTTTAAAAGTTTGTTTGTTTTTATTATATATATTTAGACCTCAAGTTAACTAAAACTTACTTCTACAAATTAGAAAGGTCACTAAATATAAAAACAAACAAACTTTTTTAAACAAAACGAACAACACGTCGGATTTCTGAAATTGAAAACAACAAAATTGTTATTGCATTAAAAATGCCGATGGCATTTGCACAATAACGACGACAACAACAACACACAAAGGGCTTGATCAGCATCTCGGCTGTTTTTCACTCTTGAGACACTAGAATTCACAACTGGTTCTGGCTTCTCAAAAGTGACATTAAGCTTGGATCGCTGGTCAAATCAGCACAACGGTACTGATGATAGAGATTGGCATCTCTTGAAACAGCTGTATACCGAGCCATGCTCCTTGCATTCTGCAAGTGTTTTGTGTGCTGTTGTTTGTTGGTTGTCTTATAGACATACTAGACCTCAAGTTAACTAAAACTTACTTCTACCAATTAAAATTTATGTTAAAAAAATCAATCATTTGTATCAATACGGTTTCATTAAAGGAGCTTAAGAATTCAAATAGGAATGAATAGAACTTAAAACCATTTTTGTGAGGAAAATACAAATTAGATTATAAATAAAATAAATTATACGTGGTTCCTGACACGAGCATATCTACCAGTTTGTTAAATATAATAGTCCTAAATTGATTCAATCAAAGGATTATTTTATAAATTTTTCTATTTTGGAAAAACTTGTAAGCGAAAAAAAACTTTTTGTTTTATCAAACAGAAATAACCGTTAAGTAACTGGATTATACACAAAGGCTAGTTTCGGTTCAATCAACCATTAAATTCAATTAGGCAGATTTTCAATCAACATTTTTAGTTTTTTATTTTTTTTCAAATCAAATCATATTTGATAAGTTTTTGCATACTGTAATTTTTGTTGTGAACTGAAAACATACTGGTATACAAAATCTGAGCCATACTAAAAGCCTGTATTCGTATCGGTTTGATACCCTATTTGAAAGTGTATAAACATTTCGTGTGCATTTAATTATTATGCCAATTTTCCCAAGCGACTTTTAACAATTTCCACTGATTAATTAATAACAATAAAAATGACACGAAAAAAACGTTAATGATTAAACACAGCGGCTGGCAACAAGAGTGCAACAGACAACAACAACAACTATCAATACATACTATATATATAGCAACAACAAACTTTTGTTGCTTTTGGATTTATAGTGGGAAATGTGAATAAAAAGCATACTTTTGGGCTGGTGGCAAAATAAAAAAAACTGCAGCCGAGCAATAAATCAGAAAATGGTCAAATGTGGGCGGTGGGCGGCACAGTGGAAGTGGGCGCGGTTGTCTTGCATTGATGTTGCCATTGTTGCATTTGTTTTTATTGCCATTGCCATCGCCATGGACGCAGCTTTTGAACAATTTGATTTTATTGCATGGCAAAATTCAATGAAGCGGCCAACGACAAGACGACAAAATGACGAAGCGACAACGACAGCGGCTGACAGCCGGCGTGGAAATTTGCATACGTGAACATACGCCGCACACACACATGAACACTCTTACAGCCACACACAAATACATGTATACAGATAGAGAGGGAAAGAGAGAGAGAGAGAGACAACATGTTAATGCAAATAAATTGCCTGCTGACTTTATTTAAATTTCCCATAAGACACACATGTTGAGCGGTGGAGCACAGGGAGAAAAGTTCCCTCCTGCTCCAAGCTTCAACTTCTAAGCAGGCAACGGAGCGGCAAAGTGTTAGGTACCGTTACACTGAGATAGGGAGAGAGACAGAGAGAGGGAGATCCTGAAGATGGAACAAACAGAACCACAAGGAGCTGCTGAAACATGTGTTGCCTGTGGGCAAGGCTGGCGGCAGCTTTTTGTAATTTTAATTTTGATTTTAATTTGTGTTGAAATATTTACATAATCACTGACTGACAACAGGCTGCAGCAGCAGCAACAGAAGCAGCAACAGCGGCAACAGGACTCCGACTTCAACAGTTCAGGAGTCGCCTGCTTAGCAGCTGCTTCCGCCTGCCCCAAAAATTTATTAAACTTTAATGAAAATTTATAAGGCCTGCATAAATGATTTAATAAGCACACAGACACATACACACACACACACCCACGTGTGTTACAAACACATGTATGTGTGTGTATGGGTGTACATGGGTGTGTTTGTGTACTGTTGTTGCCACATAGCATTAATTCCACATTAGCATTAAGCATTTAAATTCGTCTAAATTGCGTTGACAACAGGAAAATCTGCTTAACATTTTCCATTGCATAAGCGCGAAAACTGTTGAATAACATTTTGGCAGGGTGGGATCAAATTGGAATTAAATCAGATTGTGTAACTTTTAGAAATATAACTAGTATTTATTTGATACATAACCCATCACATATGAACATATTGCATTTGCGATGCTTTTGTCACTAGCGTGGTCTGCCGTCTGCAGTCATATATTCAATTTCAGATAAAAATAAAAATGTCTTGATTAATGCTCTTCTTAAAACTTGTATTATTCTTAATTTTTATGACCTTAGTCTATATTCAAAATGTTTTTCAAATCAATTTGGGAATTTTCTCGATGCTCCAAATTTTGTGATGGTATTATTCATTAAGAATACCTTTTTTTAATTGGTTCGGAAACTTGTTTTACCTCAAGTTATTATTATTATGTTATTTTGTAATATTAAAATATTTTAAGTTTAGTCAATATAATGTCAATTATACAATTTTCGACAGCTCGGTACTTGGGCAACTATATAAGTCCCAGTTTTGCATAAATTCTGCCTGGATCCAAGTAACGGATTTAGACCATCACAATATTGATTCAGCTCGTTCTGGTGATCAGGAATATGAGGACTGCTAAGCAGTTTGCCTTAATCAACTTTTGTCATGAACAATTCGGATTTGAAATATGTACGTATATCCGCCAGAATTTATAGTGAACTTGTGCCGTCTATATAGTAAAATAGAATTCTCTTGCACACACTCGCCGAGTGTCCTTCAGTTTCTTGGTCAAAAGCCACACTAATTAGTCAAAAAAAGAAGGGAACTGTATCTCTGACATTGCTTGCTTCTCCATGCGTCAGCTTTCAACTTTTTCTATTTTAATTGCAAAAATATGCGAAATATAGAGAAAAAAAATAGATTTTTTTTAATTAGAACTGCGATTTGAGGCCTTGCAATTAACTTTGGCAGCGCATGAAGAGTGGAACCTCTACGTGGAGGAGCTGGAAAAGAGAGGGTGGAGGGGGAGGGGGAGGTAAAGGAGCCGCAATCGCTTTCACTTGGCAAAAGATCAAAGGGATGCAGCCAGCGAACATATGCAAACAATGGCGCTTCATAGAGTTCCAAACTGCAAGATTCAAGTTCCTCCAACTCTTTCCGAAACGTTGCGAGGCGAGGCGAGTGCTTAAAATGTGAATGCAACAACAACAACAACAACCAAAACAACAACAACAACAAATGACATCAAACGGCTCAACAACTCGGCTCAACTTCAGATTCAGCTAAAGGCAGATGAACGCAAAAGGCAAAATGTTAGACAGAGATAGAAAAACACAGAGAGAGAGAGAGAGGGAGAATAAGTGAATGAAAAATATTTATGAATGGAATGTAACTACCGTTGCCATTGCTGTTGCCACAGATAAAAGCCCAGTGGAAACCCATAAATACAGGTAGTCGCATTCTGAATGGTTGGGTAAACGATGCCAAGTGGAGGAGTTAGAGGAGTTAGAGCTGGGAGGCCTTGGGGAAGTTGTCGGTGTGGGGCTTAAGTGAATTGCCGCTTTCCACAGGAACACAGACAACATGACAATGCCAAATTCGACTCGACTCGACTCCAGTTCCAGGATTGCGAATGGCAGGCAGGAGGACTCTACTCTATTGCATTGTTTAGTTGCTAGTCTCTGGCAAAAAGCCTTTGATTTATGACATGTGCGTTTTAATTTTGATTGTTTTTGGACTTGGAGGGGAGATGTGCAACTGGTATAGTAGTTGCAGCATTAATTGGCTTGCAATCAACGAAAAAGTCGTTTAAGGAAAGAGCGAGAAAAAAGCGAAAAAACAAAAAGCTTTAAGGAATGAACTGCACTAAGCTTTTATATCAATGTAATTTTTAGTTATTATTAATAGTACACATATATGCATTTTTTGTTAACTAAACTAATGCACATTAAAACAGCTGGTTAAATAATTTTTAACATTTTTTAAATATTTGTTTAGATTTGACAATCAAAAAGAAATTTGAAACTACACAGAAGTTAAACTTTTTTTATAAAATTTAATGAATTGAACAAAATCCTTGGTTTTCGGTCTTATACTTAACTCATTTGCTTAGCAGAAAATATTTCTTCAAGAATGTTGTGTGCTAGATTTGGCTGTAAAAAAAGTCAAAACTGGACATAAAAAAAAACGTAAAACTTGCCACAACTGTACACCACAATTTCCACAAATCTCTTGTTAATTTGTGTGAAAAATGCATGGAAAAAGCAACAAGGATGCAGCTGCAGTTGCTGCCACGAAACATGGCGACCATAGGGTGCTACTTGCAACTTCCACTCACACATAGACACACACACCTACGAGGCTCCCACACACGCACCTTGCTGCAAGCGCCACAAATTGCGGCAAAATGCATTTTTCACAAGACAAAACGAGAGCCGGGAGCTGGAATCTGGGCAAAGGCAAAAGCAACGAGAGATGCAATCTCAAGTGGTTATCTCTTCTGCGTATGGTAGAAGAGCAGATTGAGAAGAGCAAGGAGAGGGAGTGGAAGGGGAAGGAGAATCAGAGTGTCCTGGACGCTGTGCTGGCAAAGTCAACATCAAAGTTCACGCCGACAAAGCGTTGCGAGTAAATGTTTAATGAACGCAGTGGGCGGTGGTGGGCGGAGGGGCATGAAGTTTACCAAAGCAGCAAAGGAGTCTATCCGGAGGAGGGAAGGACTCCTCCAAGCTGCAGCGCAAGCCAATTAAAACAAAAGCCAAAAAACAAATGCACTTGACGTGGGAAAAGCTGGAAAATGGGCGAATGGAAGCTGGGACTTGGATGGGCAGAAGGAGCACGTTTGACAGTGTCAAAGGCGAGCCTACCACGTGAAGTGTTTGGCAACATTGTCAGAGGGAGGGTGGGCAAACGAGCAGGGGAGGAGGGGAGGAGCACCTGGTCCTCCAAGCTCGGAGCGCGCACTTCAAGCAACAGTTCTTCTTTGAAGTCAAAAGGATTTCTAATGCCAAGTGGAGGGGGTTCCAGGAAATTAGCTACTCTTGAAGCCATCAACTCACTGAAAGTGCAACTGCAACGCTAGTAGAGTCAAAAGGTAACAGCTGCTTATCGCTATAGGCCAAATAATGTCACAGCTAATCAATTGGAGCGAGCTGCAATACAAAATTTTTAAACTCATTGAAGACAGAATTCGGACATTAAATTTATCAAGTACTAAAGCTAATAGTAGACCAATGAATACATGATAGATTTGTATAGCAGTAGTACTTAAACTTAAAAATAAAACTTCTTTACGAGGTAAAAGTCTAGTGACGAAAACATAATGATGCCCTAAAATATGAGATATCCAATTTAGTGAATATTAATTATTCTTAAATGTAGTATAAGTATCAGATATTTTGATTTATTCAATTAGGAAGAAACGTGGATAAATTCAAATATCATTAATTTTAATAACGAGTATTTGAAATATAAATTTTGTTGATTCAAGGTGATGGCTTCTGTAATAAAGTACAATATAAATAAGTACACCACTAGAAAACAAAGAAAAATATAAAAATAAATGAATAAACGAATCAGATTTTTTGTGGAGCACAAGGTGAACAATTCTTCAAACAGCTAATGAATTCTTTCTAATTTCGAAAGGTAATAAGAATGCTTTAGGTAAAGATTTAACTGTCTTTCCTCTAGCTTTGGCACTTTATTCTCCATCGAATCAACTTTTGAGATGCACTAAAGAATTCTTCAATCTTAAGAAGGTCATCTCAAAGCAGCTTATAAATGTGACATTATATTAAATGGACAAGTATTTCAGGTTCCTCCATTTGTTTTATTACTTTAACAAATCAACTCTTGCGAGAAACTTGTTGAAATTTCGTTATCCTGATAGACAAATAAAATATTGATATTAAGCAGTAGTCGCTGACTTAAACTTACGCAAGTACAATAATAAAACAATAAACATTTAGTCTGAGTTTAATATTCGACTAAAATCTATTTCAAAATCCACTTCTGGCAAAATTTATATAAAATATTTTAATATTTTATTCACATATCCCAAAGGACTGGCTTATCTCGAAATTACTACTACTTATTCTTTTTATTATTATATTTTGTGTTTAAGCCTAACATTACAGTGGCAAAATGAATCGTGAGTACTCGAAGATAATTTGAATAGCTTTAAAATAAATTCATGTTCTTTTCAGAGTCGAATAATAATGGTGCCGATTCTGGCAGAAACTCGATGCAGCAGTCGGAATCTGAAAATGCATCCATGTACTCACGCAATCCAATAACCGGCATGGGACTAAATGGAGATGGTGTCGGTGGACTGAAGCCCAAGATACCCAAAAGCAGAGGTTAGAACAGATCTAAGTACATATCGCAGTCCTTTCTAATAATTATTCCTCTGCCACATTAGTGGGCAACCCCGTTACAGGTGAGGGCTATAGACCAGGTCACACTGACTTTGAAGATTTGCGCAAGACTCATCGTCGACAAGGCACATTTTCCGATGGTCGTCCCTTGATTCTGTTGCCGATTGATAAGAAGCTCCCACATATACAAATACCATCTCTCTCTGTTTGTTTCTTCGTGGACTAGTCGAACATCCCCATACACGACTCTCGTTCAAATTAGAAGTTGCTAATTCAAGTTTGCCCATTTTATTGTTTTAAATACAATCACATGTCTTGACTTAAGACGCTGGCATCTCTTGTTTCAGTAATTATTGAAAATGGTTTAGATGGGGTATTGTGATTGTGAAATCAACAGAGGACAGAATTAAAAGTAATTGTCACTAATTGAAACAATTTAAATATGAATTTGTCACTAAATTCACTTCCAAAAAGGATACTATTTATTTTAACTAGTTTTTGATATCATCTTCCAAAACATCATAAGCCTGGCCAATTTTGTAATCGGAATCATTAGCATCGCGTAATCACTTAATTACTGATAAAGTTGGTTAGTTACTAGATTATTTAAAATGTATGTTACATTTTTAAATAAATTCATACGAGTAAAGAAATTTTTGCAATTTAACGTGTTATAAGCCAGGCCAATTTTGTAATCCGAATGATTAGGATTGCGTAGTCAGTCAAGGATTACTGTAAGGGGTATCTGCCAATCAAGCAATTTGAAGGAAATTGTATAATTATAATCAGTGTGTGTGTTTACTTTATAATCTATCATAAGAATGTAATCCACGGCGCAATCAAAGCCCTTCCCCTTCTCTGCTCTCGCTCATTTCTGGCTTTTAATTATGCTCAACTGACAGCAGTTGGAATAACTGGAGTTGGGGCAGCTTAGGAACTGGGAACTGGCGCCCAAACTGGCGATATGTGACAGCCATTTAATTTGATTTATGGCCAGTGAATAGTCTTGATTAGAACGCCTGGGTGGGGTGAGAGGTAGCGGGAAGGGGATTGAATGTGGAATGTGTGAGTTAAGCGAATTTAACTCAATTTCACATAAATCAAAAATGTTGCCATAGCTGCGAAAACGAAACTCACAGCCCCGGGGCGAATTTCCCTTGGACTTGGAATCTAATCCTCTGGCGCACCTTGGCGCTAATCGCATTTCAATTGTTGAAACGAATTGCGAATTGAATGAAGTGCTGAAATTTGTGTGCAACACTGAGTGTGTATTGTTGTTGGCTACAGAAGACGTGTCAATACGTGGAAGTAATCGTATGTATAGAGTATTTCAATTCCCTTATGAACAGCAGTCTGTCGTGGAGGTTTTCCTCAGATACAAGTTCATAAAAGTAGCGCTAAGACTGCCAACAATGAGCGAATTTAGGTGTCAAACAGCAGGTGGCAATGGCAGGTAAAGCCAGAGCGGAAGTGGCCGACGGACGGACGGTTGAACTGTAGCTGGAGTTGGGGGTTGGAGCGGGAGAAGAAGCTCGGGTTAGGGGATTGGGGATTTTGGGACTGAGACTGGGACTGGGACGCGTCAGAGACAGATGATATCTTAAACACCACGCACACACACTCGCACACTGAGATAGACAATCACACATGACTACACACAAAACGGCAGCAAATGTTATCAGAAAACCAAGCGCCTGGGCGTCTGCTGTACAATTTTTGACATGGGTCCCCATGCAAACCCCAAACACGAACACAAACACAAACGCCAAACAAAGGGCCAACAATCGAGATGGGCTTGGATTGGGGTTGGGTTTGGGACTGGCAATGGGGAATTTTTGGGTCTGGCGATATGGCGATGGAGGACAGTGCGTATGTGTTGGTAAACCGCAAGAACATCAACTGATGGCAGATAAATTAAATTTTGCGGTTCTAAATGGGCAATCAATGAGGCGTTCCATGCTGTAAGGCAAAAGTCAATATCACACTGCCACCTTTTTCACTATCGAATAGTAAAATTTAAAAATTGAACAACAACATCAACAACACTTGAGACACCTGAAAGCAAGTCTCGCAGAACTGTGACTGTGACTGCATTTCGTGTTTGCCAATTGTGACAACTTCAAAGAAACGAAAGAAACGCCCCGACTAGACGAAAAGAAAACTCCATTTCCCATTTCCGATTTGCCAGTTTCTAGCTCTTTAGTTCCCAGTGAGACTATAGTCTCCAACTTGAACTCAGTACAACTGTTGCCGAAAAAGTTGTTAGTGAAACTTTTGCTCGCCCTCAAATATTGACTCAAGCAGCGCCATTCGATGGCTCAAGTGGTTCAATTGAACGAGGTGAACGGGAGGGGTGAAGTTCTGGTATTTGGATTGGTGCTTCCCCCTTCAACTCTGAGTGTGAGTGCGTGTACAGTTGACACCTTGAAGCTGTGAAGAGTTCGCTCCGTCTGTCCGTCTGGAGATATTTGTCTGTACCTGTTTATTGGTATTTATTTGACTGCCAGCACGCCTAATCAAACACACATCTCAGATACTTGACAAAAGGAAACGAGACGAGATGGCTTTTATCTATTCAATTGCCTTTAAAATAAAGCTATTTATCGGCCAGACTAAAATCAAACTGACCCTTTAAAGACTCAATTCTTTCAATATTTATCAATTCGAGAAAGAATTTTGACAGTAAAAATACGTAGAATTTCAATTTAATTTAATTTGATTAACCTACAAAATTTAATTGATTTAATTTAAGAATAAATACTAAAATAAAACAATTGGGAAAGGCTATTGTCGAGCTCCCGACTATATGATACCCGTTACTTAAATTTAAATTATTTTTATTGCATGCTTTTAGTCACTTATTTACACAATTTTACAAAAAATAAAAGCTTAAAAAGCAATCAATTTTGTGGTATATATAAACTAGTGATATTTTTTTTAATTTAAAAATATTTGAAGCATTTTAAAATATGATATATCTATGGAATATGCTAAGCTGACACTGATTAGATTCTAGACTGTTTATATGAGTGAGACAAGTATTAATTTTCCTCACTCAATTGAATAAATACACAGAAGAGAGAACTGCGCACAGGGAATCGAGATACATATTTATTAATCAACCATTATCGTTGACCGGTTGTCGGACTGGCCACTGGCCACTAGCCAGAGGAAGGCCCATTGATCATAAATGGATGTCTGAAGTGCAATTTGCATGCGAGTTTTAAAATCAGCAGTCGTCATTGAGGACACCGACACACACAGGAGGACAAGAGGACCTGGAGCTGCCGTTGATGAGCATCATTATGGCAAGTGGGGAGTGTTCTGTACATGACGTGGATGGATGTCCGAAGAGTTGACAATTATGACAGACAGACGTTGGCAGCATTATTGCCTGCTGGCTGTCGGGATTAACGCCATTTTAATTGAATTTTAATATTTCACACACGACTCGAAGCCGGAAATGCGGCGAGCTGCCAGCGGCGGGCTTTGAATTCGCACAAAACCGCAAGTAAACGGGAAACCCCCTTTCGAGTATGCATGTGTGTACATACATACATACATACATATGTATGCATAGTTGTCGAGTGGAGCAGCAGGTCTCCAATGAAATACTCATTATGAGAATCTCTGCTCTGATATAATGGCCAATGATGTATTCAACTTACAATTGCCCGACTCTTTACGGCTTTAAGGGCAAGTGAAGAGTGTTATGGCAAAACAAATTACGGGATTTGCAATAAGAGAATGCTTTAAGTAGTTTATTTACACACTTACAAAATACATACATACATGGTATTCCCAGAACACTTAAATTTCCAATGTGTTATATCGATTTCCGTAAAATAAGTTCAATTGAACTAGACGAATGATCTAAGTTCACTGACTCGAGTTCAATTAGGTCGATCGTTTAGTTGGCTTAGTTCGTTTGAGTTTTAAAATAACATTCTGATTGTCGTTGTGATTTAAGTTACCTATATTGAGACCTAGGTGATGGGTCGTACATTTAATTTGAATTCCCCCATTTTTATTTGATTTGGTTTCCGGCCGACTGGTTTAATCAGTAATCGTGACTTTGTTTGCGTTTTAAGATAAGCCCGGAACTGTTCTCAACCTTAGAATCAATCGATAGAGCGAACAATTAACCTACCCTACTTTTATAAACTATTACATAGTGGAATTGAAAATTTATTTCGCCACTCAATGGATTTGATTTTTATCCAATATTGAACGAATAAACTTAATTTGCAATTGAATTACAATGCACATCTCTATGTACGTTTATCATTCCCGCAAACGAAGATATCGATATCGATAGACGGCATTTTCCGATATACCGCCAAGAAGCGCAGTCAATTAAATACAAACCTATTTGTGTACACACTTTTGTAATTGTTTGATCTTCAATTCAATTATCAAAAACTTTTAAGAAAATGGTGAGTTTAGTGTACGGAAATTGTTTTTACAGCACCATCTCAGTGAAAAACATAATTTGCAGAGTGAGGAAAACAGGAATTTGCGTAAATCCAACTCAAAGTCGTCAAAGCGAAGGCAACAAAGTTTCACAATTGACGAGCGCATCGATCAATTGGAATTGGAAATTATGACGTTGGCCCGAGAGATCTACACCTACAAGAAGGAGACCAGGAACGTCTTTAAAAGGTCCGACGACGTAATAATCATCAGTGATTCCGACTCAGACGTGGAATTCCAGGACACTTAAGTAGAAACCATTTCTACTTTAAAATTTGTAATGTTTAAGAGTTGACAATTATGTAATCTGTTTGTTTGTTACAATACTAACAATAAGAGTATTTAGTGTACCGCATAGACTGTAGGCTACACTGCAACCTGATCAAATATGTTAGTTCAGTTGAGTTCAGCCAACAATTTCCTCTTGGGCGAGTGGCAATGTCCAAATATTAAATGGCTATTGTGACAATCACCGACAATGACGTGACTCGAAGCTTTGTCGGCAAAGGGGCGGAGGGGGCAAAGGGGGGCAGCAGACGCGTCTGCAATCAGAGTCCAGAGTGCGAACGCAGTTGCCAATTTCTTCGCTTGCTTGTTACATGCAAATTTAAACGAGTTTCAATCACCAGCGGCCATTGTCTCGTTCTCTCGATGGCTCGCTTTCTTTCTCTCTCTGGTTGGCAGTTGAACAGTGCGTATGAGCAATGAAAAAGTAATTAAATTTAAGGGCTGCAACGACGGAGCGGACAACTGGGAACCCAGCTAGTTAGATAGAGAGCTGGCGAGCACGGCCAAAAAAAGTGTCATTATTAACGCATTGAACGCGGACTCCAAACGAGCTGACAGCTGTGTCCCACCCCAGTGGGAATTGTGAATATGTGAGTGAGGATGTTGAAGGATTGGAACTGGGCTCGGGGTTCGGGTCTGGTAGGTGCCATGTTGACACTTTGAACAGACCAAATGACATTTATTGAAATTTCATCATTAAGCGTCGACAAGGGGAGCGCTTCCGGTGGGAGGGAGGAGGACGATGCTTTCTCTACTAACTAAAACAAAAACAATAACTGTTTGTCAACTTTACTGCTCGTCGAACTTATTTAAATCGAGTCCCATGACACGTGTGTGTGTGATGAGCAGGGGGCGTAAGGGGGGGAATTGGACGAACGACAGTCTGTCATATTAGCTGCGGGTTTTCAAGCACTGAAAAAGTTGACAACCCTTGCATTCGATGGAAATCTGGTTTGGCATCAACAACAATTCACTGAACAGAAAAATATCCCCAAGGAGCAAAGATTTTCTTATTTTTGCATAATTTGGAAAAGTTTGAAAACTGTTTGGAGCATTTCTGGATGCGAATAAGGATGCAAGATGACACAAATCAACCCCAAATCGAAGAATGAAAATATGTGAGCTATAATTTGAATATAATATGCTGCAAGCGGTGTCCTCTAAGGAAAGTGTGAAAACCTCAATCAAAACTTAAAGGGAGATGTATTATAAACTATGTATATCTAAAATAGTAGGTATATTTTTGAATTAGATTAACACATGCTTATATGTACATATTGTAAGAAAAATGTTTATTAATTTATTCCATAAATTATGGATATTGTTTCAGATATGAGATATTTTTAAATTTGACATTAATTAACGTTAAAATCCCATTTAGTTAACTAACACATTACTTAAATATTTGAATAACTGGGGTGATAAATTACCAATCTTTTTCCTATTTAAGTGTGGCAGACTATACATACATACATACATAGACGTATGGTCTAGGTCTTCTTCTAGGTCTTAATATAGTTTTCCAAAGTCCAGAGTAATTTTATTTTAGAGATATGATATAAGAAATATGTCGATATAGCCATGTCCGTCCGTCCGTCTGTGTGAGCGCCTAGATCTCAGAGGCTAGAAGAAGTTTGACTCATTTGGCACGCCACGTTCTTTCTTCTCGTAACAAGATTGGACCAACAAATAATTTTTAATGTAATGTAATGGCTAATGTAAGTCTTTAAGAAAAGTGCCTCAAAGTATGCAATAAAAATATTTTACAGTCACTTAGAATTGTTTGGAGAAATTTTTTGCCTCAAAAAATTATTTGTTTTAAGACAGAGGAAAAAAGTTTCATAAGTATACTTTTACAAAAATTCGAAATTAAGGAAAGTTTTGTATCATTCAAACGCAATTTAAATGTCCTTTCTATAGATGCCACAACAACGAGATTTAATTTTCAATTTTGCGTTAATTATGTACCGATATACATAATTACGTCAAAATGTAATAATTTTCTTCGATTATATTTGTGTTATTTTTATCAACAAAATAAGTGTGAATATTGAAAAAGAAGAAGTAAGACCATAATAAGAAAATAACAAACCTTTCCCTCATTATTTTGATGCTATCGATCTTAACCGTTGTCCGACCCCCAAACCCAGCCTTTAATGGCAATTCGCCAGCCAGCATGGCAAACAACTGACGACTGTGCCGCCCACCCACCCTTCAATCAACTTCAGCGGCAGTACACGCCTCTCTACCTCTCTGACTGCCCTGGCTCCTGGGAGATTCCTGGCGTGTTTTTGGTTTGCCTGCGGCAACATTTTTGGGCTAAGGCTTAAGGGCGCCGTTGGCTCTGATCAAAAATGCAATGTTGGGCTTGGTTAAGCGGAAATCGGTAGATTGCGTCGCACACTCGCTTGTTGATATTAACACTTGCCCCCTTGGCCCTCCTCCCCTCCCGTCCCCTCAGCGCTCCATCCACACCCGCTCCATCGGAGGTTAATGAAACGTCACAGATGATGACGACGTTGGGCTAAGATTTCAATGATATGTCAAAACTGAGTGATGCTGATGATGGATGGACGAGCTAACACGGTTTCCATCCTTTCTCTCTGACTGTCGTCTCCCCCCTTTGTCCTTTGTCCCTTGTCCTGCGCCCTTTGCCTTTTGCCGGCTCATACATCAGACGCCGCCACGCATAAATTTGGGAAATTTTGCGACTTGAGCGTCACATTTACATGGGATTTGTTGGCTGGAGATGGAGATGGAGATGGGGCTAGAGATACGAGCACAGTTGTGTGAGAATGAGCATCAACAAATAAAGCAACATCCGCATGGCGGCAATTTCCGTTGTCGTCACTTAGCACTCACATCAAATGCAATTTTCATGGGCAAATAACATAATCAACAGGGCCCATAATCAGCAGTAGTGCTGTCAAGAGGAGATGGAGGTGTAGTTGCAGATGGAGATGGAGATGGAAATTGAGAAAAGGTAGGGAGCACGTTAGCCGCAACGATGAAAATGTTTCAATTTGCGTTGCCAAACGTAATTTTTGCCATATTGAAATTTGATTTGCGCTTCTTTGCCAAAGTGCAGTGACACTTTCGTTGAATGTTTGCGCACAACTTGCCAAGAGATTCACAATTCAATTTGTGCCTGGTAACTGCAATTTCCAAATTTGATGTGGCAGCCCACTGTCGGGAAGGAGCAACATAATTATACCCTGGACCAGGGGCATATTAATATGGGCAAAAGTGACAGGTATGAACAGTTAGCCAAGTAATTGTTTTGACAAAATAAGTCATCACATATGTTTTTTTTATATTTAAAAACAGTTAAATATTATGAATCTCATTACTAATTTTTTAAAACTTGACAATTTCTTAACGTTTATTTTATTTTTTATTTAATAATTTAATATCGACTTATAACAGTTGAAAAAAAAACTATTTGCGAATTTATTTGTATCACGGATCCTCAATAAATATTCAAACGATCAATAAGTTTCATAAATACTACGAGAAAATTAAAAAATGTATGTAAAAGACGGATTTACAGGGTATCCTTTTGTTGGGTGCACTCGATTTGCTTTGATGGCATTTATAAAATACACACACATACACATGAGTACGTGTATATGAGGCGAAAGTGATTTTATTTACGGCAACATCAACATGACGAGGCATCATTTCAAATTATTAACAATAGAATGGAAAGGGGCGGAGGGGGAAGAAGCTAATGGGAAGGGGAAGGTTTCTCTGCAGGCAGTTTGAAGCGGGGCGGAAATATGTGTAACCAAATTAAGTATAAAAACGTCAAGTATGACCTATAGATGATTTAAAAAATTACGACTGCTTGTGCCATGTTCATTGCACTTCAACGTGCGATTCTGACAAGTTGCAAGTGGCAAGTGCTTATAGTATTAACCCGTTGGAAAGGGCAAAAAAAGGGCTAAAATGGTGCCAGGGAAAGCAGGGCGAAAAGTTTGCCAAGTTTGCAAAAAGGAGAAAGGAAAAACAGCTCGAGCTAAAAAGTAAACGCCTTTGGTTAGCAAAAGTGAAACAGAAACGTAAACAAATACGACAAACAGACAGACAGGCAACAAACTTACATCTGCTGATAAAGAAAACCGAGTTGAGTTGCTCGGTCTTTTTGCGGGTGTGTGTATGTGCGTGTGTCTGTTTGGTTGTGTGGTTGTGTGGGTGACGACTGGCGACGTCTTTTAATGAAAGATGACAACAACAACATGCACGATAAAAGGTTGTCATTAAAATTGCAACAGTTATCACAGTCGCTTCATTAGGGACTTCCACTGCGTTTTGGGCCCAAAGTAGGTTGTCGTTTGGCAAATACACCACAAATGAATGGCAAAGAAATCACAAAGAGAAACGACACATGTAAGGCATTGAATCAAGATGAAAGTTGAATTTGTAATTGATTAAAGCTGGTTACACTACAGTTCACAGAATCTCACAAGTAACGCTTTTCAAAAAGGGAGCGCGCGAAGACTGAAATTGAATTTGACACTTGGGCTGCCAGATGGCTAGATAAAACAGGTGTTGGCGGCAGTGCTCAATAACATGTAAACAAGCAACTGTTATGTTAAGTTAACAGTGGATCTAAATATGGCTGCGCGCGTAATTTGAAACAAAAAAAAAATTTAAGTAAATAAAAAAATTTCCAAGAAGCGAAAGAAAATCCAAAATTTTGTAAAATAATTAAGTTCAATCTAAAATTGGTTTGGTGCATTTCGCTCTACGCGTGGCAAAGTAAGTAAAAAATCCAAAAATAAGAAAATTTTAAATTCGAGAAAAATGCAACAAAAATTCTGGTAACATTTTCAAAATTCCATTAAATTAGCAATAAAACTAAATTTAATGAAACCAAATAAATTATAAATTAGATAAGATAAAGAAGATCACTTGAATGAATTAAGTTGATGAAATTAATTCTCAATAAAAAATTCGGCAAAAGCACAAAAAAACTGCCAAAATTTAATAGTTAAATATGAAAATTGTTCTTTTTCTGTGGTTAGATGGTTGTTGTCAACGTCAATAAACTGCCAACTTCTTCCCCTTTACGGTGATTAAAATCAAAAAATGATAAACACATATTTTGCGCATACTTGGGCATATATATATTTTAATTCAACAGGCGGATAACTAGAACAAGCGCCTCGAGGGCTCAGCTTCCCTCTCAGAGCTGCTTTCAACCGGACGCGTCAGCTCAATGGAATTGATGCGGATCATGGTGTTGGGGGAGCGCTGGAAGTTGATACGCATGTATTGTTTCCTGCGCTTCTTCTTGAAGTTGGTCTTTGTGTGTGTCAGGGTCTTCTCAATGATGGTGGCCGTCACTGTGACCAGTCCCGGCTCGAGGATGGGGCGTCCGATCAACGTAAAGTCCCGTGCACCTGCCAGGAGCACCTTGTCGAGGCTTATCTCATCACCTATCGTCGGCGGCCAGTAGCCCTCGACCAGTATTATGTCTCCGGGCGTAACTTTGAACTGTTTGCCACTCAAATGCACCACAGCAAACAAGCGGCCCTGCTCCGATTTAGCCACCTGATGGTTGACCCTGTCGCAGACTGACTGGCACTCCTTCTGGTGCTCCTTGGCAATGGCAGACACATCAATCGCTGCCGGCATGGGCTTGTTTTGCTGCAGCAATGCCGGCGACATGCTGAGAGCACGCATCGCACCTGAAGTGGGAGGGGGAAAGAGCACACCGTTATGTCACTATGCTTGATTGGCGTGTTTACCGACTTACTGTTCAATGAAACATGTTGTGTTGAGTAGCGCAGCACTTGGCGTACGCTTCTGCGCCAATATTGACATCTTTTTATGGCCTTTTAATGCGTTAAATTGCGAAAATTATACTAATATTGGCCTGTCGAATATAATTCCGATAACTTCGTAGCACCGCAACCTCCGAATTTATCGATTTACAGTATGCAGTGCTGTATAGTTGGGAAATTTAAAATTACACAACACTTACAGAATTATACTAATATATCGCCCGACCGCCACACCCTGTGTACCGTTTGGCCCCAATTGAATTGAATAAACTTAAATGATATTTGATTGTTGTATAATTAAATTTTTAATAAAGAATTCTAATTTCGACATAAATCTAACTAAAATGCATGCTAAATTTAAGTGTTCTATAATTGGTTGAAAGGGCTGCCACGTATCAAAACTATCGGTGACTCTCTTTCGGTGAACCAAGGCTGCCACACGTGTCAAAGTTCCCTCTATCTAGTTGGCGTCACTACTGCGCACTTCATGTTTTCAAATCAAAGCGGAAATTTTGACAAGCGTCATACAGCTGACTGAACAAAAAACGATCGAAGAATGCAGAATAATATGTTTTGTGATCCGGCTTTGGAGCGTCATTTCACCGGACACGTGGGGCACATAACACAGCTGCGTTTCAGCCCAGACGGCACACAAATCGCAACCAGTTCGTTGGACACCACTGTAATACTATGGAATCTAAAGCAAGCTGCACGTTGCATTCGCTTTGCCTCGCACTCCGCGGCCGTTTACGGCGTGAGCTGGTCCCCCAAGGGGAATTTCATAGCCTCTTGCAGCCACGATCGCACTGTCAAGGTATGGGAGCCGAAGGTGCGTGGTGTCTCTGGCGAGTTCCTGGCCCACAGCAAACCCGTGCGCAGTGTCGACTTCGATCCGACTGGACAGATGCTGCTGACCGCCTCGGACGACAAGGCTGTGAAGCTCTGGCGGGTATCACGGCGTCAGTTCATCGCCTCATTTGCCCAGCAAACGAACTGGGTGCGGGCTGCCAAGTTCAGTCCGAACGGCAAGCTGATCGCCACCGTGAGTGACGACAAATCGCTGCGGATTTACGAGGTTGCCACCGGCGAATGTGTGCGCATCTTCACGGAGGATCGTGCTGCGCCGCGACAAGTGGCCTGGCATCCCTGGGGCAACATGGTGGCCGTGGCTCTAGGCTGCAATCGTATTAAGGTTTTCGACGTGAAGAACAATCAGCTGATTCAGCTTTACGTTGTCCACTCCGCACCCGTCAACGATTTATCATTCCATCCGAGTGGCAACTTCCTGCTGTCCGGAAGTGATGATAAGACCATACGCATTCTGGACCTGCTCGAGGGAAGGCCCATATACACACTGACCGGTCACACGGATTCAGTGAATGCAGTTGCTTTCACTCAGGACGGTAAAAAGTTTGCCACAGCTGGCAGTGACCGTCAGGTAAGTGCAATCAATGTTCCATCCAATGTCCAACACAGAAATTAAGCACACTTTTAATTCTAGCTGCTAATTTGGCAGTCAAATTTGCACACTTACGACGCCTCGCAGTTTGAGGAGAAGTCTTTGTCTTCGTCCTGCTGCGACACCAGCTCCACTTCCAAGATAAGCCTCGGTGCCGCTTCCAGGACATCAAACGATATGAGCATTCGCATTGATCCACGACAATCGATGGCTTATCAGACATTGGATGAAAACTTCCAGGTGCTTGATAGCGAACATGAAAACACGAAACCACAGACACCACAGGGCCGCACCAATTCGTCAGTTCCCAAACATCAGACACGCACCGAAATGAAATCCCCGTCTTTGGAATTTAAGCGCAGCAATCCAGCTTCATTTTTTTAACTAGTATTTCAATCGACACACAGCAGCCTTATCCATTAAAAATAGCAAACACATCTGCAAGCACATCGCATAACTCGCAAACCTTTCGCAGGTAGTGGATGTGTCTATGGAATCGGACTCCGCCTCGGATTGCTGCTCCTGTTCTGCACGGCTGGACGAGATCATCAACCAGTTAACGCACCTGGACGAACGCTTAAACCGATTAGAACGATTACACTTTACTTAAACAAACTGCATGTGTTTATTTATTCTTAATGTTAGTTTTTATGCTTAGGTGATTTTTCGATTGAACACAATTTTTATTTATCTTTATATAAACAATTAATTTCAAGCAAAACAAATGAACTAGTTTTTTTATTGTGCTGATAGAACGTTTGATAAACAGCAAATTATAAAACTAACATTCTAAGTTGTAACATAACTGCATAACTTTTTTTTTTAAATTTCAAAGTTTTTTTGCATTTTTTCCTGATAGGGAACGTTTCAATATTTTTCCGGAAATGGCAGTTTCAAAACGGACAGATCTGTCCGCAAAAAGGACACATTGGCCACACTGCTGTGTTCTTACAGGTTTCTGACCAACACTTTATTCAGTGTTGCTAAAGTTCCGTGTCGATATCTACTTTGAAATTGCTGTCATCGCCTAAACGTCGCCGAAATTTTAGTAAATCAGATGTAAAATAATGCTTACAGCCTCAGTTGTGTTTTGCAACTCGTTCCGAAAGGTTCTCTCATATTTTTTTTTATTGTTTTAATTGTATTTCCTTTTATTTTTTTTTTACTTAAAAAGCAAACATTATTATTATAGGGCCTGTATTAGAGCCCTGCATGAGTGCACACTAAATACAAAATTATCACATTTCTCTAAAACGAATCATGTGAATCACACAACACTATTAATATTCACACTGTCTGAAAAATCACTTTGACTTACAAGTCACTCAAAATCATGATTCAAATATCCAGTCGACCCATATGAAAAGCTAGTGTGATTCCGATTCATAGATTCATAGAATCATAGTCGACATGTTCAAGCTGACACTGTTAACACTGTGCACACTATTAAAAACCTAATGTTTTTGTTTGGTGACTAAGCAAGTTTTGAAATTGATTGAAAATAAAACTTGTGTGCAATATTTATTTATTTTGGTTATTTTTCCATTATCATATTTAAAAACATTATTTTGTTCACCATGTCAGTGTTTCCAGCAATGGAGCTTCTTTTTTCGCAGGTGAGGTTTCTTGCTTGCGAAAACACTCTTTCGGAAGACGCTGAGGATGCTGGTGTTGAAAAAAATTTAGAGCTTAACTTAAATAAGGAAGAGAATTGAGCTTTGTATTCATTCCACCAATGCAAAACATTGAACTGCTCGAATTATTTTCCAGTATTATATATTTTTTCAAACTAATAAGAAAAAAAAAATTTCTAATGACTGTGCACACATTCAACACTGTGCACACATTCAACACTGTGACAACTGTCAAAACGACTTGAATCACAGCAAATTTTCATAACAGTGTTAAACAGTATCATACGAAATGATTTGAATCACACGACAGCCTAGCTTCAATTCAATGAGTCCGAAAAATGATTGTATCATAAGGAATTGAAATTGTGACTTAAAAAGCACACATGTGTCGTTTTGAATGTGTGCACAGTGTGATTTCTGACTGTTAACACGATTTAGTGTGAGCTCATGCAGGGCTCTAGCCTGTATCCCCTATTGGCGCATGTCCTAAAGCACGCGTAAAAAGCATCCTTAGTAGTAGTAATTTGACAATTATTCAGACTGTTGCAATTCTCTCGTTTATGGGCAAAAAGGGAGACCTTGAGCAGTATCTTGGATTGCCTGGATAGCGTAATATCAGCCTTAATAAAATAGCAGCCTTAAATTCATATTCTCAAATTATTGTCCTTTTTTGGACTTTACTTTCCGAATATTTGCTGGGACTTTTGATGGCTCCGTATCGAAAACATTTTCCGTAATGTATCGCCGCATTTCCTCATATCATTTCCTCTTTTTTTTATTCAATAAAATAAAAAACAACGAAAATACCTAAAATAATTTTATAAATATTTTTAAATTTATATTTAAGAAAAAATCGCTCGATTTTTTGTATAACAATTTTTTTTTAATAATATAGTGTGATTGTCTGGTCAAATATTGAATATATGTATATCACTAATGCCTTTGGGGACTAATTCTTTAGTTTTGCAAGGCACTTAAATTTTCCTTTATTTCGCTTATTATTTTCAAAAACGAAAATATACAAAAAGCACATTTTTGCTTTATCCTTTGTAAGCCCAAGCTAAGTCCACACAGACTCCAAATTGAAAGCCTCATTACTTGTAGTTGTTGGTCAGGCGAATTTACGAATGTTTTGCTGACGATACGTTGCAAAAATTGAAATCTTTTCAGTTTTTCCTGGGACCTACAAAATTTATAATTATTGATAATGTAATACTGCTCGAGAGGCATTATTCCTGCGTTCCAGTTTTTGTATTTTCTTGTAAACAGATTTTATTTTGTACAACATTTTGTAAATCACTAAACACCAATGATAATCGGTTTGTAGCTGTTCACCAACTGCCATGAAACCGGTCAGTACATATCTGGTACCTCATACGAATTTCGAAACTTTTTTAAGGAATTTTAAAAAAGAAGAAAAAACCAAGAATAAAATTTTAGGAATCCAAAATTGGGAAGAAGAAATTAGGAATCATAAATTAGGAATTTCAACTAATATTCAGAGTACAAAAACTAGGAAAAAATTAGATTGCAAAGATACTTTTATCTTCGCCCGATTTTTAATAAAATATTTTTGATTTCAGCTTTTTCTAATTTTTGTTTTCCCAATTTTTGTCTTCCCAATTTTTGCTTTTCCAATTTTTGTCTTCCTAATAACTGAATTCTTAATTTTGGATTCGTCATTTTTAGATTCCTAATTTTTTTCGTAATATTCGTATTCTGAGTAATATTTTACGATATTCGTATATCATATTTAAGCTAATTAGGGTATTCAGAAACTCTGATAATTGTGATATTTTAAAAAGTGATATATTTTGTAATGACAAAGAACACCCAGAAAAATGATTATTATGTCGAATTTTGTATACATACCCCAGTGCATATTTGTTGAAATAAAGCTCCAAAATATTCATATAATTTATGAAATAATTTCATAAGGTCCCACAAAAGGATTATTTAAAAATCTTTAGTGTGACCAGATTTTCCTTGTTTTTATTTTTTGTCGCACTACATGTTAATCTTAATCTATTTCAGATATATTCCCACTAATTACTATGCTTGGCATATCCTAGATATATTCAAGAAATGGAAGGTTTCAAACGTACACGTAGCTCAGTTCAAATATGGGTTACTAACCCTAATAATTTTGAGATCCTTGCTGTTATTTCTTTGTGCTTCTACCTGCAATTATTCGTATGCTGCCAAGTGATCGAACTCTGGCTAGTTCATTCAACTTCAACCTGCCTGCTACTGCAACTTCAACTGCTCGGCTGCTCGATTCTAATGATCCTCTCGAGAAAGTTCATTGCCTCTGTGAAAAAGCAGCCGCTATCTTTATCAGCTAATTATGCGCTCGACATATTGGCTGAAAACGAAAGCCTCAAATGCTGAACTCGGCCCAACCAATAGTACTCGTGAGCCTAAAAACACAACTGAAGACAACATGACAATGGATTAAACAAACGAGCAAATTTGCGAAACGAACATAAACGAAAAGTGACAGGAGTGCAACTGTGAAAACAACAGCAATAAAGAAAAAGTCAACAATCAACAATCAAGAGTCAAGCAGAAAGCGGACTTTGAGAAATTAGTGTGACAAGCCAACAATTTCCACCTGTAGAGTGCGGTGACTTGGCTAATACTCGTGCTACCTATCGAATGTTGTGTATAACTGTTGTTTGCCAAAATGCAGTTATAGGGTGCTGAACCAGGAGACCACAACCCCTGCCACGGGTATCGCATAGAAAAGGTCATTGTCATTCCGAGGGGTTCAACAAACTGTTTCATCAAATGCAGATTGCTAAATAAAAAAAACTCCTGAATTTTCAAATAAATAAACTAATGTGCCAGAGGGCTAAGAGAATCCAAATTGCGAATGAATATAGTTTATTGTAGGCGAATACTGAATACCCTTTTCTCATATGGGATGTTTTTGGATTTCTTTATTTCAGTATTAAATATTCTACTGACTTATTTAGAAACAATTGTTCAACTCGAACTTATACAGGTGTGCTACAGAAATATTTTCCATCTGAGTTTCATGTCAATTTCATAACTCCGTGTCACAATCAATTCATCTGAAAATTTTTGAGGGAAACGAAATCATCACTCAATCCCACTACGACCGATGCCATGAGAATAATGTCAAATTTGTTGTCCGAATTTTAGAATTTAGAGGTTTCAAGTAACTTTTATTGTTTGTCGCGCCAATAACTTTTAAATTATATATAAGTAAATTAAATTATATTTAATAAAGGAAAACTAAAATAACAACCTATTATTCTTTAATGATAAACTTAAAAAAGTTTCTAAGCAAATCCTTGGGAAATTTAATCTGAGATGGGGTCAACCCTAGCAGCCTAGTTCAAAAAGGTTGGTGAATATACTAAAAACAATAAATTACTCGAAGTTCTGCGAAATTGCTTTTCTCTGACTTGGCTTTCACTCATGATTTCTGTAGCTCACCTGATAATAACAACTGGCCCCGATTGTGTATTTTTCTGCTTACTCCGTTCATATATAACAGTTATCAAGTTCCACCGCAAGTTGCATATACCCGATATCAAAAGGGCGCAGCATTAACAAAAGTCGCTACAAAATGGCCCAACAGCAGGAGTCCTGCGAGGTCCTGGGCTGTGCTGGCATGTGCCACAAACGAGCCGCAATAAGAGCGGTACCTAAGAACCGAGCACCTAAGAGCCAGAGAACCCTCTCAGACAAAGCTTTTGCCTCGACTCCGGGGGCTTCTTGCGTTGGCTCGTGTCATCTGTTGAATTATAAAATATGGCAAGGAATTAATTTGCCCCACGACCGAAAGCGAAGACGACAGAGTCGAATCTGGCACAGCAGCAGTAGAAGGAGCAGCAGCAAAAGGAGCACAAGGAGCAGGATCAACAGCGAGCGCAGTTAGGATAACGCCTTTCGGCAACGGAGAGTTCCATGCATCTCCATCTCGCATCTACCATCAGGACCATCTACCGCTATGCTCTGTTTAGCTTATCCCTTTCTCTCTCTCCCTCCCTCGGTCTCCCTCGCAGTCTATCTCTCTGCCAGTGTTGCCAACTTTTGTTTGAAAAAAAGCTGTTTTTGACTGGAGGAACGTTGCAAAAAGCTGACAAATAAATATTATTATTATTATTATTATTATATTATATTATATTATTATTATTCCTGAATTTTCCCTCGAGAGCGGTAACGGGAACTCACAAAATCAGTTGTTGTGCACAATTTGAGCAGCAGAAGCTCTGTTATCTATTAGATTTGAATAATTTCATCAATAATGTCCTCATTCTCCTGATTTTCATTATCATACAATAATCCCGTTCCTATCATCTATGGGAATTTATTGGGAGGCTTACACACATGTGTAGCAGCACTTGTCGAGTCTGCGCAAGCCGTATATGATAAATTTATAATTTATAACAAAATATAATTATTATTTTAATTTTAAGGAGTAAACTAATGAAACAATTACCTTATATAAAGTACACTGTTAAGTATCATTGGCAACCTTAGCCAGGTCTGCAAAAGTATTCTTGCCCTAAGAATCCTTATAGGAATTGACTTCAATCCAGAATTTTGTAATGCTGTCATTATTTTTCCATTTCACGAAGTGAATTATTTTATATTCGCTTTTAATTTTCCCTATATTTGGGCATTTACAAAAAAAATCTGAAAAAAGCATTACACAAAAAAAAACCAGGATTCCCGCTGCCCGCTGTTTGCAAATTTTTTCCAGCAAATGGTCTTTAAAAAAGCCAGATTTGACGGGAAAAAAGCGAATCTGGCATCACTGCTCTGTGCGCATGCGTTGCGCACCTGTCGCTGCTGCTCGATCCACAGACGAAATGAAAAGGTGCGCTTAAATTCTTATAATGACTTGCGGGGCTGCCTCTGCCTCTTACTCTCGATTCAGACTTAAAGTCAGAGAGTCCTCATCTGTGTTTTGTGACGTGTGTGTTGCATCTTCAGCCGCAATTTGTTGTCCTTTTGTGTTGCCGTCTGTTGCCTTCCAAATCTGTCTATAATCTGTGTTTAGGCCATGCACATTGATTTGTGCTCAAAGCAAAGAAAACACCTTGAGCTCTGTTTCAGTTTCTGTTTCTTGACTCTCGTCTGTCTCTCGTCTCTTGTCTCTTGTCTCTCTCCTTGCCCTGCATTCTTGGGTCTTCTCATTGGCTTGCACCTTTTGACAGTGGCACATGGCAAAATCCGTACCATTTTGTGTTTAGATTTTGTCATTTTAATTGCTGGACTTGGCTTTTGGTTTTTCTTTTGGCTTTTAGCTTTTAGCTCTTGACTTGAGAATTGCGACTTTTGACTGTTCGTCGTTTTGGTTTCTTGCACCCTTCTTGCTAAGCTGCTGATTGGCTCATTGTCTGCGGGTTGTTTCCTCTTCTCTTATTGTTCTTGTTGTTGCCAATTAAGCTGTTTAAATAGATTTCACAATCTGCTTTGTCTTATGCCTGCCACTTGACTCTTGCAACCGTCCCCGTCCCTCTCCTTCGCACACTCTTTTTATATGAGGGGAGGTTGTATTGCATATTTCACTTGGATTTGTCATTGCTTTCCTTTGCCAATGTATTGCATTCAAATCGAAAGAGCTTAAGATTTCCCAAAGTAAGGTACTCGTAAGGCTAATCTCTGACTGACTGGCTGACTGACTGGCACTCTGTTGGCTTCTGATTTGGCCAGCGAACTTGGTAAACTGTTTCTTCCTGCATTTCACATTTCTTTCGTTCTAGATACTATATACAACTTAAAACCACATCTAGAAATAAAATACTTTCAGTTCTAGACTCAATAAAAAAGCCCAAAAATGACGAGTTGAATATTTTTATCACACCTGTTTGTTTTCGATTAGAATTACTAATCAATTAAATTATTTTTGGAAATAATCGTAGTGACCGATGAAAATTTTGTGATTTTTCAATGATTACGATTACAAAAAAATCAGAATTATTATAATCGGTACTATTTTTGATATTTTGATTATTTTAGATTTTTTTAGAATTTAAAAACTATTTTAGTCGCCGACCTGTCACATAATCAGAACTTCCAGTTTATAAAAAAAAGACTGGGTTCGATTCCCCCGGCAACACTGCTCCGAATGCCCATTTACACAAATGAAACTTGTCTATATATTTGCCAGCCAAATAAGTTTAAATAAGTTAGGGCCGTTTTTTCATTGTACATATAAAGTTTATTTAACATATAGTAACAAATTTGACATTAATTTTTATACATTTTACGTCAAATTTTCTTTGTAATAGTTATCAAATACCTTATTTAGACATTGAAAAAACGGGGCTTAATATTTAAAATTATTTAGTTGAGGCAAATGATACAGTTTGAACAATATTTTTAATAAATATAATATATCATTTGATGTTGTTTAATGTTGCTTTGAGTGGGTGTAATTGGTGCAAAAATAATAATGAGAAGTCAGGGATATTTCGATAACTTACTTTCTTACTTTACTACAGATGAACTATCATTGACTGACATTGTAAATAGGTTGCTTATTCTTGTAAAATTTATGATAAATAAAAATAGAATCAATGAATCTGCTAGTTGGTTTTGAAATTGATTAGTTTTGGAAATAATCTTAATATGGTTCTTTATTACAACATGTGCAACATTCAGCTGCTCTTGGATATCTCATTATATGATCACACTCCACACACTCTCCGTGTCAATCATAAACAATCAAAAGTACATTCATTTCAAATTCCCGGCTCAAAGTGCAGGTGACAATGTTTAATCAAAGAAAACTCCAGTAATCATAACTTATCAATTTCGAGTCAGGGAAAACTCGTAAAAAGAGGCACACAAAGAAATGAGAGCAATTGACAGAGTCCGGCACCGACAGAGACAGAGACAGAGACTTAAAAGAGGACCAGGCCGAAGGGTCTACTATCAAAATTGGGTCATTTGAAGTCGGTCCTGGTAAAGTCGCTGCCACAGCCGCAGTTGTAATATCGATGAGCGTGACAGGTGCAGGCGTACTTACAGCAGTTGTTGCTGTTGCTGATGTTGTTGGTTTATTTTCATTTTTCACTTTTTAGACCCCGTACCTTTAAAAAGTACAGGGGTATACTAACTTTGTTACAAAAAAATATGTGCGTAACAGGCAGAAGGAGGCGTTGCAAACCCCATTAAGTGTATCTATTCTTGATCAGCATCAACAGCCGAGTCGATATAGCCATGTCCGTCTGTCCGTCTGTATTGACGCCTAGATCTCAGAGACTATAAGAGCTAGAGATTCCAAACTTGGTACGAACATAGGTGCGTCTATATTGCGTGCGTATCTAGATTTTGGATCGGACCATTAAATCATATAGCTGACATAGGAATGATCAGTCAAAAATTAAGTCTTGGTATAAAGAACTTTTTTGTTGTTTAAGATATCTGAACCAATATCGATTTATATAATTGTATTTTAAGCAGTGTTTGCTTTTCTATTGTACGTGCTGGGTCTCTGACAGTCGAGTATGCTCGAATGTAGCGCCGTCCACTAGTTTACTTTATTTTTGGATGCACCTTATTTTTTGGTTTTTGGTTTTCGCATGCGTCAGCTTGCGGCACACTCCCTCAAGGTGCACGGGCCTAGATTAGACGAAGATTGCAGTCAGATCTCAATCTTGATGTTTTTGCGGTTGCCTGAAAGATTTCTGACTGCCGTTGGTTTTGCCGAATGTGTGTGTGTGTGTGAGTGTATGTGAGTGAGGCGTGTGTGGCGCATGTCCCATGTCAACTGGAGCTCTGCTCGCACCGCTGCCTTGGCATTACCACAGCATGTCCCAATGCTCAGACGCTGCTGTTGCCGTTGTAATTTGGCTCGACTTTGAGCCTGGCATATGTTTGCAATAAACCGGCTTTGAGCACGCGTCGTCTGGCTCACAATTATTGAGCCAGGACGACGACGACGACGATGACGATGACAACGACAGGTTCCAGGATTCAGCAGGTGCTGTCCTGGCGCGCCACTTGTGCGGCTCAAAAAGGAATCGGAATCAGCGCTGTGATGCGCTTACAACGAAAGGACATAAACATAAATGAGCCGCTGTAACATTCATTGCCTCGCTCCTGCACTCCCGACTCCTGCTTACAGGTGCCTTTTGCCTTTGTCGACTGTTGTTGGTTGCCTGTTGCCTGTTCTTTCCACACATCCCTTGCTGGCCAACCTTTTAATTGTGCCCTCGTCTCAGTTCACCTGCAGCAGCCTTGCTGTCGCAGTCGCAGTCAACGTCGCTGTTGGCAACTGGCAACTGACCTAAGACATCTTTTTTCATGTGATGGCCTCCACGTACGCTCGATCCTCGCCTCGATCGCTTCACCTTTTAGCCGCAACTATTATTTTTATTAATAGCCAAAGTCAAAGTCACCTGCCCGGTCACCTTTGGCTAGGGGTAGCCGGAAAACGGATATGTTGCGGGCCCTGTCTCATTGTCTGGGCCACTTCGAGCCACTTCTAAGACAATTTCCTCTTAATTTTCACTTGAGTTTCCTTCAATTCATTCCATTTCATTTTGTTATTTTGGGGTTGCAGCTGAGCGCAGCTTTTGTTCAACTGCCAGTGGCTATTCTCTCTATTTTTTATGGGGGCTTGTCGGGTTATTTGTATTTGAATGCTGTATAAATTCAAATGGCATGACAAATTATGTGGGCTCAGGTGTTAACTGCTTAGGGGTTAACAAACCTAGAGCCACCATATGGCAGCCGCAATCGCCAAGTTTCCCTCCATCTGCAACTAACCTATCGAGAATCTTGAATGCATATTCGTATCCTATCTGAAGTAATTAGTAGCTAAGAGATATGCAATCCATAGAACTCTCACTAGCTCACTAGCTCACCTCACCTTATCTCACCTGCCCGTTTCTCCTACTTCCCCTCGGATGGGGTTCAGCAATTTATCGCTTTGTCGGCACTTGACCAAAGTCCTTGAGCTGAATTGTTTTGCAGCCGCCAATGCAATTGAACTGCATATTTTTGATCGCCGCTGTATGCTGTTCTCATTTTTTGTCCAATATTTTGTCAATTTCGATCAATTTGTTGCATGCCACAACAGGCACAAGTGGCAAACGGAGTGCTGCAAAGTGAAATCCTTGCCAAATGTTCGCTGATTTTGATTGCAGCTACCGATGAATGGCGATAATGAGCTCAGATCTCCGATCTCAGATGTCGAATCTGCAGTCGGTGATTTGTAAACTGCCAAACTTCATTTCGGGAGTTTTAAAGTGCCGAAAAAGGCATTGACATTCGGTTTGCTCAAATTGCGATCAACGATCGTTCGCAATCGATGATCGCTCTCCATCTCTCTCTCTCTCTCTCTCCTTGTCGCACTCACACTCAACTCTCGGGTGCAATTAGCTCGAACTTCGAACACTTATTGGCGTTTTCCCATGCCCCAATCCCTTCCCCTTGGGAAGATTGTGAGTTTGGGAGCTTGGGGCTTGTAACGCGGTGTTTTACAAAGCGCATTCTCCGCATACCACAATGAGAGAAGATCAAAGATCACCGCGGCACCCGAAACAGGAGCAGTCCCATTGCCCATTGCCCAATCCCCAGTCTCCTGTCTGCCTGCAATTGAGTACGTGCACAAATTTAACTATAAAATCAGGTTTTTGGGGTCCCCGTAAAATATTTGGAATGCTTGACGCAATTTGTAACAAAATTTCACTAAATGAATACAGCCATTTGATCAACTAAATCGTCCTTGTAATTTCTTTTCAATATCAAACTATAATATATTTCCTAATTTTTCAATTAAGAAAATATTAAGATAGATTAAGAGTTTTTCTCTTGATTCATTCATTCTGAAAACAAACTTCAATAACAAAACTTGAGATTTTCTTTAGCTTTGAACTTTATTTTTGCCAAATAATAAAACTAATAAAATATATTTAAATACAAAGAATTTAAATTATAAATTATATAATATTTTAAAATAATAAGCTTAATTATGCTTATAGCTAAGCGACATTTCTAATTAGACTTAAAAATGCATGTAAAAATAAATATATTTTTTAATATAAATTTAACATCAGGACAGACAAAAATTTTGACAGGTTTAGTTACGCTTTTTGCCAAGTGTTCTTTGTTGTTGTTGTTGTAGTCTTTGGTACTTTTAGCTGCGTTTTCTTTGCTTTTTACTAGGCCAATTTGGAATTTTGTATTTAGGATAAAACAAAATCAAAAGTCAATAAAAAACATTAGGTATGCAATAAATTATGTTAGCTTAGATTAAGACAATATTTAATTTATGCTAGCTTAAGATCTAATAGAAAGTCTTGTGTTTTGTTGTCAGTATATACAGAACTTATATCTAGAAATTGAGCAAATATCTCAAGTATCTCAAACAATGATCTTTCGATTCCCTTAACAATATTTTGGATGCCTAAACAAAAACAAACTTTGGCTTCATAGCGACGACTTAGACGACGGGCCAACTTGGTGAACTGGTTTCGGGTAATCCTACTGGGTCTCTGGTGTCTCATTAACTACGAGCTGCGAGCTACGAATCTATCGATTGGTTGTCCATCGATCAATCATTTTAACAACTGCTGCTGCTGACCTCCATTTTGATGAGGGCGGGCGGCGTCAGGGCGCCAGCTGCCTCCTCGTGGCGACTCTCCCGATGGCGCCGCAGATCGACCTTGCGCTGGAAGGATTGGTCGCAGAGTCCGCATCCGAAGGGCTTGTATCCCGTGTGCTTGCGCATGTGCGTGATCAGGTTGGAGCTTTGGCTGAACGCTTTCAGGCAGACGGTGCATTTGTGGGGCTTCTCACCTGCAATCAGAGGAGGAGACACGAATTGAAATCAATAAAACAATTATCATAATGAAAACACGGTCAGTCTGTTACGTGTCTTTGTCAGCAATTAGACAAATTGAAAGCAGATAAGCATCTAAAGCACTCGCTGATTTAAATGGTCTCCACTCACAAATGAGGGTGGCACAAATCACATGAGGGTGACTTAATTCATAAACCTGTCGTCGGTTGCCACAAAACTGTTGACCCAGAACAGAGTTTAGTTTCCAATGAGTGACAATTGAAAACCTACTTTTAACTGCTAGATCAAATAAGATGGAATATTTGCAGCACGCGTCAACGTCTATTTCATGTGGGTCAACAACTGTGCCAATTCATTTGAATACCCCTCCTAACCACAACTACAACTGCTTATCAAATATGTTAATTAGTCAACCTGATCGAGAGAGAGAGTGAGAGGGAGCTCATTCAACTTACCCGTATGTATGTAGGTGTGCTTCTTCATGTCGGACTTCTGATGGAATCGCTTGCCGCAGTACTGACAGGGATATGGCCGAGTATCGCTGTGTATGAGCAGATGTGTGGATAATGTTGAGGAGCGCTTGAACGATTTGCCGCATTGTTTACACTGCAAGAGAAAGAGAAGAATCCGAATTGGAACACGTTAAATATTTATTCAGAACAAGTCACAATAATCCCAACTCTAGCCCCAAAAAAAAAAAACTCTCTTGTTTGGACAGCCTGAAAAACTGAAGCTGAAACCGAAATCGAAATTGAAACCGAGTGACGGCAACTGAAACAATGTACAGAAAGTCGTGGCAAATAAAATCTCAAACAACATAATAATGTGTGTGCTAAATACTTATGAATTAAACTAGATTTGTGAGTGGGCAAATATTTGTCGACAGGTGTCAGGAGAAGCAACTCAGGGTAAAACCCCATGCGAGGGAGGAGGTAAAACTTTGGCATGTGCCATTTGGACTGCCAGGGGGATCGGTTGGGATCGGTTGGGATCGGGCCCCATATCATCAACTTGAGTATTATAATTATTTTTGCGTTTATTTTTAAGAAACAGCTAAGTAAATATAAGATCAGCTCAATGCTAAATACTAAATGCTAAATACTAAATGCTAAATCTCAAGTAGAACTCATTTCTCCACATATTCGTATAACAAAAGACATGATGGAGCTAAGGTTGAATATTAATATTTATAGGCCAAACACAGCTGTTGGACATTCTCGACCGAGGACTGTGGGGACATGCACTATGGACTGGGGAATGGGGAATAGGGAATGTTAACTGGAGATTGTAACATCTTCGCAGCGAGATTAAATGTTTGTACAGTTTGTGTTGCTGCAACATGCAAGTATCTAAACATTGTCGCTCCCGTGTTGACACAACTCAATCCCATAGCCAAGTTGAGCTGGCCCGGTCTGGTCTGGCCTAGCAATCGAATGCTACGTGTGTGACATTTATAACAACAACAACCACAACAACAACAATAATGATACATACTAAAATGAGAAAAACCTTTCGAAAACCTACGCATATTGTAAATTGACACAAGTGCGCTCGTTGCTCGAAACAACAATTTCTTTCTCTGACTGTTTGTTTCATTTTGTTTTGTATTTAATTTGTTGTTGTTGTTGTTGATTTTTTCTCCGTTTCGGGATTTTCTATTTGTGCAATGCATTGGATATCGCTTGGCATCCATGGGGCTAGACAGAGGCCCAATTAGTTGTCCCATTGTTACATTTAGTCTGAGCCATAATGTCAATTTGCTCAAGTCGAACCAAAACGGAAGTTGGCAAAACTGTGGCGTAGAAACCCCAGCGTGAGTCAGAGCCAAGACCCAATTTCAGACTCAATGCTGACCGGGTGGGCCTCACTCCACACACTCCACACACACCACACACCAAATTCAACAACAGATGTAAAGACTTACAAAAACGCGAGTCCAAGTCGAATAAAAAAAAGTGAGATACTCATAAGTAAAGTCTGCGCCTGCGCCAAGGACTTGAGCAACTGTTTCGACCATATGTCCATGGCCTGGAAACCCTTCGAGGCTATCGCATTTCACCCAAAACGAGTCCCCGACCCCGCTGCATTAAATGTGTGAAAAAAAAAACAAAGTTGCCCGACGCGGGTGTTGAAGTGCCTTTGATATAAACAAAAACTGACAACGGGGGTAGTCAGGGCATGAGCATACCCCTCGACCCTACTTCGGTGCAGGTATCGTATTCGGGTTCGAGCTCGAGTTCGTATGTCAGTCGTGGTCGTGGTCGTGTGTCCCTGTCGTGTGGCTAATGTGGCAGAAAATATTTAAGAGGCCTTTAACAAAATGACAATTATGATTGGGCCAAAACATAAATCTTCAGGGGTTACCCCTCTGTCCCCAACCATCGCTAAATAATCAAAATTATTTGATTAACTAATTGCGTGATTTCGATTGTGCTTAATTGAATTTCCATAGAAGAGTTTAGTTGGTTTTCTCTATTGTATAACGGACAACGATTACGAGTACGAGTTCGAGTATTTGCTGTGCCACTTTTCTAAATTGAAATGGGTGGTCGGAATCGCTCGAATCGGGCGTCCATCTATTGATGGCGATTGCGATGGGCAATTAAAACGCGACAGGACCTTCAAAATATGAAACAATTAACACGGGGGAATTGTAAGACACGCAATGCAACCGATTCGATTGTAATATTGTATGTTGGAATAGTCTTATGCAGTTTATGGGGTTTCCCAGAGCACTGGCAGAGAAGGGTTCACCAAGGGGTTGTTCGGCCATCACGTGATAGAGTCATTAGTGGCAAGGACAAATCTATGACAGATTTTCTAAAAATGCCAATCTAAGATTTGACAAGGAATGTCGAAAGTTTGAAGAGAGTTTAGACAGGGCTGGTTTGGGTTTATCAGGCATTCTCTGCACTTCCGTTAGCTTCAGCTTCCACTCTGATTCAACTCAAGTCAAAGTAAAAGAGAAAGAGAAGGTGAAAGAGAAAAAAGTTGACTTCCCGTCTGCTTACCTGAAAATTTCTTCCACTGCGCTTCTCCTCGCACTCGCCTTGGTACGATGATGAGGAGGACGAACGACGTGCAACATCTGTGGCTGTCGAATCAGGATGTTGCTGCTGCTGCTGCTGCTGTTGCTGTTGATGCAACTGTTGTTGCTGCTGCTGCTGTTGCTGGGTCGTGTGTTTCTGCTGTTGTTGTTGCTGGTGTTGATTACGCATATAGCCAAACTCGGCGGCTGCCACAAGTCCCATGAGAGCCGCTGCCGAACGGTTGTTGTTATCCTGTTCGTTTTCGGCCTTAACCTGATGCTGCTGCTGTTGTTGTTGCTGGTGCTGATGCTGTTGTTGTTGCTGCTGCTGCTGCTGTGTCTTCAGGTGCTGCGTGAACAACTCCAGATTGCTGCCAGTGAGACCGGCCATGAAAGCGCTGCGATGCGCGTACAGCTGCTGCTGAGCGGTCTCAAAGTCCAGATCCTGACCGACTGTTGTCTTCGGCGTCAGCGAGGAGAGCGGCGACTGCAGCGACGATATCGATATCGAGGCTGCCGAGCGGCGTTCGTATTTAAACTTGCGCACTATGGGATCCACATGCTGCTCCTCCTCGCCATCCTCTTCCGCTGCCGCGATTCGCGAGGAGCGCTCGCACATGGAGGCCGGCGACCAGATGATGTTGCCCTGGGATCGACGCTGTTGTGGAGTCGCTGCATTCGCATTTGCCGTCTTCAGATTCACTGCCCTCAAGGGCGGGGGCGTGGCATTGCTCAGCGTGCTCAACTGCAGCGGCTGCTCGGCATCACTGAGACTCCCTCCGCTAAGGCTTCCACTGCTGCTGCTGCTGCTGCTGTTGTGGTCATGATCCTGGTCCTGATCCGAGTCAGCAATGGAACGCTGCTTGGTGCTCAGATTCAACGGCATGTCCTCGTCCTGTGGCAGCAACAACTGCTTGCTGCTGCTGAGCTGTTGCTCCTGTTCCTTCTCTGGCGTCAGCGCAAAGTCGCGATCTCGTTGGTTCACTATGACGGAGGCGGGCGATTTGGGCGTCATGGGCGTCAGAGGTGTGCCCAGAGCAGAGGCCGAGGAGAGCAGAAACTGCGGCCAGAGCAGAGCGCTGGAGTAGAGCAGAGGATTGTAGAGGAAGGGCAGATCTGTAAAGGCAACACAAAAATGCCAAGCAAGTCTATTAGGTTAAATTCCAAGATTGATACTCATAATTGAGTTAAACTACTAAAATACTGGATCTTTAATTATATTCCAGCTTCTGCCAATTATTGCCATTCATACTTATTAACAAATGATTGTCAAACTCATCCGAATAGTTGAAGTCAAATTGATTTCCAATTTATTCATGTCATTGAGTTATATTATTTTCTAGAGCCCAGATACTTTTAGTGTCTGTTTAGCATTCGTAGATCGACTAATTCTTTAACTAGTTAAAAATATATTCAAGCTTTCTATATCAGATTGCCAATTTCTTCCAAATTTTTAATTTATTTATATCGTTTTATTGAGTAATTGTATTTCCAAGAGCTAAGATACTTTTGTATCTTTTGTAGAATTTGAGCAGTTAAAGGATTTTTGAGTTACCCAAAGAAATCTGCGAGCTTCTGGTGGGTGTTTTAAACTCTTGCCTTACCTCGGTTATTCAATTTCTGAGCCGCTGCAGATGCTATCACAGTATTGAAAGCCGAGGCTCTCTGCATCCACTGCTTGTCGAGAGATGGACCCGCGTAGCCCGCTGGACTGGGCTGCGAGTGCGGCGATGGTGGGGGCGACAAATGATTCATTTTGGGATTTGAACACTGGCTCTTTGGAATGCCAACAAAGTGCCCTTAATTCACAATTCGGCTAAGAGGCCAACAGTAGCCAGACTTGCTATTTTCTCATAAAATTGAAAAACACGCGCGGAAATAGATCGTGCACAAATGAAATTTGTATATTTGTTGATTTTTTGGTCAATTTTATTATTGAGGATCTTTTACGAATATGTGTTGCGCTTTTTTTGTTTTTGGTAACTGATCTGGTAAAGTCAAAACTTGGCTCACTGAGAGACGAACACGTCTGTATCGCTCGGTGCTTCGCACCTGACTGAATCTTTGGCCGATTGTGCGGTTCTAAATTGAGCCAACGGTGAAGCGAGGCAACTACCAACGACAACGACGACGACTACAACTTGGCCGAAAATCGAGGCTCTGTCTCTATGTGTGTGTGTGTGTGTGTGTGTGTATGTGTGTAAGCCGAATCAAAACGAACCCTCATTGCATTCGTATTGGTGCTTCAATGTTGACTTTAGTGGTGGCTCTTGAGCCCTTTTGTCTCTGCCTCTGTGTGTGTGTGAGAGTATGCGAGTGTGTGTGTACGAGTGTAGGTATGTGTGTGCGAGTGTGTGTGTTGCCAACTCTGGTTTTTCACCTTTGGCAGCAGTTGGCGGCTGTTGCCGTTGCCGTTGCTGCTGTTGATGTTGTTGTTGTTGTCCTGCATGTTGTAAGGGTCAAGACACACAGTTACGCAGCGCCAGCGTTTTCCCCTCTTCGTTTGCTGCTATCCTCTCTTATTCTCCTCTCTATCAGTTACTTTGATCGTGCGCAGCTCATGTGGTTGTTGTTGTTGTTGTTGTTGTTGCTGCTGCTGCTGTTGTTGTTGTTGCTGGCAGCACGCGTTTCTCAACTAATTGGTATGCAGTTAAAGTTTGGCGGGCGTTTGCTGTTGTTTTTGTTTTTGTTATTGCTTTGCTGCCTTCGTCCCGCTGTCCTTTTTGGGTAATGTAACTGTTACAGTTGATGTTGCTGCTACCGATGTTGTTGCTGTTGTTGTGGCTGTTGTTGTTGGTCCTACTGACACCAACTGTTGGCCAACTCTGCGATTGGGATTGTGACTCAGCTAAGAGTTGCATGCGTGCTCAATCGAAACAGCCGAAGGATGTTTACAACAACACTCGGGGGTGAGAATGTGGCAAACAGTGATCTGATCCGAGGGTGTGAGAGTTTTCTGGGAATACTCTCGCACAGACAAATGATCAGATTAACAAATGTTCAAATAACATGAGTATACAAATTACTCTATATTTGCTTAAGCCTAACATTTAAGTTTGTCAATAATATAAAGAATATTTGATTATTATTTAGCAATAATTCTTTTATTATTTTTTTTACAACATATACTAGTGATGAAAATCGAATCTAGCTTAATATAAAAATGTATAAATCAATCATGTATTCAAATTTAATTCATTTCATTAAAATAATTTTTCCTTCTTGGAAAGGGAAGGATCCCTTAACTTTTTCGAAAATAAAAATTTCAACTTGTGTCATAATTAAATGAAAGTACTAAAAATCGCTTTCCCGATTTATTTTTATGTCATTAATATATGCGAGTACAAAACAACCCTTTTTTAAAGTTTCAATTAAGTTTAATTCAATTTTATGTAGTTTATTTTATTTATTCATCCTAACGTGCTACAAGTTGTAAGAAACTTATGATTATTTCTTCAGTCACAACATAATACAGTAGATTTTATCTTATGATTGGTATTACATTTATTTTAAAATAACTTATAAATAACTTTAAACAATTCGATTTAAATTCTCATATTAACAATTTTTAAATATTACTTGCTTTTTAACTATTATTATATAAAAAGTTTGGTTTTAAAACTGGGTGCGTTTTAATAGTCTATAGGTCATGTGTAATATTGTACCACAGCCGTACAAAGAAATATTTTCCTGACGATGAGAGTCTATGTCTAATAGATGTGATATTGTTTGTTCGTCGGGAGGTAGAAAAATTAACATTTTCATATAAATAATTAGGTTGATGTAACAATATTTATGCTCTGAGATTTATTCATTGCATTAATATTGTAACATAAAATTATTAAAGCATTAATTAAATAAGTTCATTTGTTATGCCGTATAACTAATCAGTTTAAAATTATTTGAGCCAAGATCCAATCCAGATTTTAATAATTTGCTTTGATCTATTTAATTGATTTGAAAAGTGAAGATCAATGAAGTTGTTTTCAGTTATTAATCAATTAAAATAATAATACTTAAGAATTTAATATTTATACTTTTAGTATATTTCTATTATATATTTTATTCGATTATATTCTAAACATTTATTGTTTTAAAAGATTTTTTATCATTAATCGTAAATTCTAATAGATCAATTAACTTCATTGGGAAAAATCATTCAGATCTTAATAATACTTTATTGGTACATAAATTAATTTCAAAAATTTTTGTAATGAACAGCTATATATTCTCGTAGAGCTTAGCATAAATTTATGGGAGAATGAAGAACTCCAAAAGCAATTAAAAATCATAGACAATCACCTGTCTCTGGTCCGCATTCCATTTCTTCAGATGCACCTTTTCATTTGTAAGTGTATGTGTTGGATTGGTCGTTTTTCCTGAGTCGCTCGTCCTGATCACTCCCTGAATGGAATGAGTCGTCCTGATCATTGCCTTCTGTTTTCCCCCGCCGCGCTTGGTCGCCTCTCGTGCTAAGTAATTTCCAGTTTATCTTGCTATGACCCACACCTGCCTAGGTTACGCCTGGTGGCCGCAAGAAAACGCGGGCACACTTCTGGCGACTGTTATCCATTTAACGATCCTGCTCTGTTATGTTATGTTCTGTTCCGTTCCTTGTCTTTTCTTTAACTTTGGCGCAATTTCCTCGAACGCCTTTGCATGCATTTAAAGGACATGTGCACGGCATTACATCAGTCACCCAGTCAGCCAGGAGTGATACGAGTACCAGGCTAGTGATCACCCCCGAAGACATTCCAAGACACGAGCGTGCCACAAGCCACAATTGTTCTCTACCGAAGCATGGCGGAGACATGCATAAAACCCAATGGGGTTTAAGTCGCTCTCTAGCTATATATGTCGTATATCAGCCCTGCTGGTCATTCATTATATCTACGATGAGGGCTGATGGTTTGTTGGTTGCTTGACTGCCTGGATGATCGCCCTCGTTGCGCTTCAGAGGGCAAAGAGCAAAGAGCGAAGAGCGTAGAGCGCGTGCCTCTAGAGGGAGAGCCCTCTACTCTAAGGGCGAGGGTCGTCGGGTCGGGGTCGCTGGGAACGGTTTTTGTAACGGATTCACCTTATGCCAGTCGCGCGCCCATCCATCATCATTTGATATGCGCAGTCGCGACTCGCGAGTGGCACAGGTAAAAAAGCAGAACTGACTGAATCGTAAACAATTTCCATTTTGTTCTTTTTTCCGTGTTTCCCTTTTTCCATTTTTATCAGTTGCATTTTATTTACGAGTACAACACGTTCCCATTCCCATTCCCAGTTACACCCTCAGCTTTGTTTGGCTTGTGCTCTTTGGGTCTTTGTCAAACACAAACAAATCCCACATTTGCTTCTGTTTTTGCTTGTTGCCAGCACCTCGAATACCTCTACACTTGGCCACTTCGCCACTTGGTATCTTGGCTCGTGGTGTGACGCGGGCTCGCTGCTGATTGGCCCAGCGCCGAAAGGGGCGTTGCCTTCCTCGCCTCTCGACCTGGCCCGGCAAACGGGTTTGTCTTTGCGCGCTATTCATGTGTTGGTGTCGCCTACCCGAATGCTCACCCGAATGGTGGAGGTGAGTTTTCAGTTTAGACCAAGTCTTTGCTTTTTTTCAGTTTTTCTTTGCTTTTCTGCGACCGTTACTTCAATCGAACTGAATTTGATTTGTGTCCGATGGTTGACAATGATGTCCCATTGAATGTCAGCTTTGTTTAAAGCTTTATGATTTGAACCTCTCTGGATCATCTATTGTGATTCCTCACAGATTCATATTAACGTGCCTCGTAATCAAATAATCAAATAATTATTAGTATTGTTCTTCTTATGGCTGGCCGTTTTAAAAATCTTATTCAGAATTTTGCTTTTTAATAACCATTTTCTTTAAAAATCTCGCAAAATATAAACAGGCAAAATAATTATTTAAACTAAAGTTGGAGTTTTTAAGATTGGATTTAATATTGAAAAATTGAATTGTTTATCTTAAAGAAATTCCTTCTTATATTTAAGATATTTTCCATCCTAAGCTATCGTTTTTAATCCCACTATTGGAATGAAATTCGGTACAGATATCTTCCCATTATTTAATATCGAAGCCAAATATCAATTTCGGTGGAAATAACACAGTAATGGAAAAAATTGTATAAAAATGCTTGTACAAATTTATTAATTATCACGCATTACAAAGTAGATGATTTTGTGAAAATTCTTCTTAAAATCGAATCTTACACTACTTTTTAACAATCAATTTTAAAATATAATTCAATACAATTTTAATTGTTTTTTAAATTTCTGTTTATATTTGTTATTTTTCAAATATTTTTTAGTGAAATAATTTTGTTTTAATTGAAGTTTTTGATTTTAGAGTCCATCACGCAATATTTTGATGAGAGGTATTTAGCATGATCTCGATTACAAATTTTGGAATTCCTTGTTTATTTCGAATTGTCATTTTCTGCTTCTGCCGTACGCACAGTCGCAATCTTCACTGATTTATCGCACAATCCGCCGTCATCTTTTAAGTGGAGAGCCTTTTAAGTGCCTTCTATTTGTCTCACAGTGGGTGCTAGCAGTTTAGTCTTTCCGCCTTGGCGATGCACAAATTCTTAACAACAAATCAGACGGAAATCTGTAATAAATTTATTATTATGTAGATGTGCCCTAGCTAACAAATGCAAAAAGGCGCTGGCTACTGGTTATGAGCACGACCAGAGAGGGAGTGACTGAGAGAGAAGAGAGAGAGGAGAGGAGAAAGGGAGAGCACTGTCCGGTGTCCACTGTCCACAAACCGAATCTAAATGGGTCCTGGTCGTTGTAGTTGTAGTTGCAGTTGCAGCGACGGTTCATATCGTGCAGATTGTTGGCAATTATTAAAATGATAATTGCACAAATCTGGCTATCAATTGACGACCATCGAAGACCTTAGACCAAGCGAGACCAAAACGAGCAGCGCGCCGAAGCGAAAGCCACAAACAAAGCATCCAAAGACGTAGATCCCAAAACGCATGCGAATCAGCAGCAGCAACAGCAGCAGCAACAGCAGCAGCAACAGCAGCAACTATTGCCACAGCGCCGCATGTAGCCCAGGTCTAGCCTGGACCTGGACCTGGTTTTACTCTTGGCCTAGGCCTGGGCCTGGGTCTTGGTCTTCGTCTTATCATGTGGCGTTGGTGCGGCTTGCAGCTTTTCGCAAACGTTGACAATTTGGTATTAATTTAAGACAACAGCTACAAGCCTCCTGAGCAGACATAGAGCCAGCCGGTGGCAGCAGCAGCAGCAGCTCCAGGCTCGACAGTTGGCCACTTGGCCAGCAGACACACACAAACAAACAACAAGACGGACATTTACATGCTGTTGTTGTTTACTCTTGTTGTTGTTGCTATTGTTGTTGCTGCTGCTGCGAAACAATGAAATCTGCGTAGTTTACTGTTGACCCAAGCCGAGTGGGTTAGCCGTGCAGTGTGACCATATTCGATTTCTGCTAATCAAAGTATAAATGCAAAAATGTAATATTATAATAGAAACAATTCCAAATTCCAAACCCTTAAGTTTTTATTTTATTTATCAATTTTAAGCTCTCACAGCATAAAAATATTGCGTACCTTTAAGTTTAAAGTATATTGATGCGATTAAGTGGGCTGATTTCAAAATAATTGACACAAAAGTAAAAGCTTAAACTTAAAAAAAATAGGTATGGTATAATACAATTTTTAAAATACTTTGACGTCTGCTTAGCTCATAGAATATTTTCTCTAAATTCCAGTTATTCATGATACATGCTGATCAAGAATTCAATTCTTTTTAGTGTCTGCACGGAACCTTCATTAACTTTTTGGTGTTAACATTTAATTATTATAAAAAAATATTGTTTAAGCTTTTGTTTTTGCCCCGTGGGATTGTGTGAGTATTTCAAACTATGTGCAGAACTTATGAAATAGAATGAAACTGTTGTGATATATTACTGCCGTCCAACCTTTTTTTTTTTTGGCAATATGTACTTTTTGAACTACTTTCGGCTTGAATATTCAAATAAGCATTTGGTCTTAGCACAGCATACAACACAAATACTATGAAAATTTTAGCCTTCTAGCACTTTCCGTTTGGCTCTACGCTGATTGCCGTCAACAATCACAAAAACGAGCTTTGCAATTGTGTTTTCTGTTCTTTATAGAGATGTATTTTATTTGAGCTTTCATTTGGTCACACTTTTTGTGCTCAGGCTGTGACTATTATTGTTGTCCCTGTGCAAACAGTTCAGCTGCGCACAATTATAAAACAAAATTGATAAAAATTATTGTTGAGCGAGGGAGAGAGCGAATAGGACTAGGAATACGATGGCGATTAGGCCAGAGCCAAAAGGTTGAAGTTGCTCACTGACCACCACAGAGCCACAACCAGGCGAAAGCTGCTCCCCTCTGCCCCGATCGCCACCAGTGGCTGCTCCCTCAACGCATGATGAAAATCAGCGACTCACAAGAAGCACAGAAATTGGAATTGGATTGGAACTGAGTTGAAGCTGGAATTGGGTTTGGTCTGTGTGTGGGGATGAGAATGGGCATGGGGATTGGGATGGGGGGGGAATAATACGGTAGCAGGGCTTTGTCAATGCTGTGGGTGACTTTGCATTTCTCGCTAAATTTATTTCAATTGCATTTGATATTAATTGCAAATGGCTTTAAGATTGAATTCCAATGCTGCCTTTTTGGGGAAGGCTTACAAATGGCCCGGACTTCTCACTCGACCTCTACGGGCATGTTGTATTAGTTGTAGTTGTAGTTGTAATTGTTGCTGTTGTAGTTTGGGAGCTTGTTAGGATTGTTGAGCTGCGGACTTAGCTGGGACTGCAGTTGTTTTGTTGTTACGCTGGCGCCACAAACAATTTGCTACAAATAAGGCACCGACTGTGCCGCATTTCGGGTTAAGTCTCAGCCTGGTCCAGGACTGGGGATTCGGATTTGAACTGGGACGGGGGCGGGGATGGGGACTGGGACTGAGACTGGCAAATTCACCCGCACAAATCTCTGACAGTTGCAACGTTTCTGCTGCTGTTTGTCGTAATTAGCAGCCGCTGTTGTCGCTGCAACTGCAACTGCAACTGGGAGGCAATTGACCAAGCCAAGTATTTTGACCATTTAAGGCTGTGCGAAAGTTCAGTGGCTGGCTCTCGATGGTCTCGATGGTGACTTTCCAAATGGCAACCCACACGCTGACACAATTAAGCCAAACACATGTCGCCGCACGAGCAGATAAGCCATTTATTAACATTTCACAAGACTGTAAATGATGCCATAATCTCCGCATACGGTTAGACACATGAGAGAGATGCTGCTTCCCGGCGAACTTAAGATGCAAAGATATAAATAAGAAAGGGACCCATTGCCAGCTACTGAAGATTGAATACACTAACCTTTAAAACCGAAGTTGGCAGTGACAATTCAGGAAGCGAGTTTTTTGTTGTAGTCAGAAATTATAAAGAAATACATAAATACCTGAAAATTGAAATACACATGAAAATATAAATATAGATTCCACATTGGAATAAATTCACTTTTCTATATTGACTTCCAAAATGGACCGTTTGTACTCAAACGATTTACACTAAGTAAGATAATAAGATTGTAACATGAACCAATTTAATAAATAGAAATATGTTGAATTTTTAATTTAAAACAAGTTTTACTAGCTGTTTGCGATGTATGGAATAAATGTTGATGAAGAAATTCTTGGAACAAACTATGCGGAAATCTTGTCACGTTCGCGATGTCGCGTTACAAATTACTAATAAAACTTGTAAGATAAATAAAATAAATGTAAAATATCAAAAATATTTCTAAAATGGAAAACTTCATTATTTTATTATGGTTTAAGAGTATTATCTTCCACATTACTCGCCACATTTTGCATTTGTCAAGATAAAGGCATGGTTTTCTTTAAATAATTCGAGAACGACAAGTCTTCAAAGTTTGTCTTTCATAATAAAAATAGTGTTGATAAAAATGCATTAAACACGTGAGAAAACATTTTTGAAAATGACAACTTTTGGCTTTTTTTTTTCATTTAAAGACTAGTGCACATGTCGCGTTCTCGATACTGTAAGTACCCATATAATAAGTGTGTAAGATTAGAATTTCCTGTGATGCTACAAACTCTCCGCAATCATCAGACAACTCTGTTTATAAGCGTACTAAATGTGACTTGAGCTACTGTTTGGGGGACCTCCAAGGAGCGCCGCCGCTTGACAACCCCAAGAAGCTAAGTTAAGCGAAGCCAGGCCCAACAATTGAACTGCAATAAAACAATTTACCCAATATAGCGCAGGGCAAGAGCAATCGCAGTGCCAGTTATCCAGCCAACTATCCACCTATCCACCAATCCACCTATCCAGCTATCCAGCCTGGGACCTCTCTGGGTAACTCTCTGAACATTTATCATTGAAATGTGGCGTGCTGCTCTACGCCGGCTTTGCGGCACCAAAACGAGACCCGATCACAGCGTCTTGACTTGGCGGTCGCTTTGCATATGCTACCAGTCTTGGTTTCAGACTCAGTTTCAGTTGCAGTTCCTGTCCTAGTTGTAGTTGAAGTTGTAGTTGTAGTTGTACTTGTGGCAGTCTCAATCTCTGGCCTGAAGCTGGGCGGGCGATAAACTAGGCGCTCGTTGTTGTTGCCGCTGCAATCGCGTAAGTCAGTGTCAGCGATGCCCATAGAAAATCAATTCATTGAACTGAACAGATTTCTCCTGCTCCATCCCTTCTTCTCTGCCAACCTCCCGACTGCATCTAGAATTCCTCTGTTGCGTCTGCAGCGTCTGCTCGCATCTTCAGAACGATTGTTAGTCGCTCTAATTTGCATATGTTTTGGAGCTTGCGACAAAGGCTCTCATAATTGCTTGATTTAGCGGCCCATTCATGCGACGTGGATGACGTGGCGGATGGATGGCGGATAGCGGATGGTGGATTGTGGATGGCGCCGCCAGACGCGTTTTGTTTGCTAGTGTAAATTGCAGACCAGTTTGGACAACAGAATATGATACGAGGAGCAACTACTCCCTCACTCGCTCTCTCTTACTCGCCCTCTCTCACTCGATTGCAACGTTACGCGGGTGTCTCAGGTCTGTCGTGTAAATTGCCAAGCAATTCATAAATGTCAACGCGTTTTGCTTGAACATGGAAATGGACGGACGGAGTCTGCCAACAGACTGGCTGGAAGATTTATGGCCCTACTTGCTGGGCCAATGGCAATTAGATCTGGCTGTTCTTGACAAACATAATACAGTTACAACGATTTAGAGCTAAAATAAAAATTCAATAAATAAAATGTAAATTCTTTAAAGTATTTTAAATTATTTGTATCTGTACACAATCTTTCCTACTTTTATTTTGTGGTAGAACAACTATTTACATTTTTTTGAGTTCAACAATATTCTTCATTATTTATTGCAGTTGTTGTCTAATATTTTAATTTTAATAAAAATATAAAGACTACTACTTTTCAATGATTTTGCAAAACTTACTTACTGAATTGTATTGTTGTGACCCAGAGAAAAAAAAAAAACAAATTAAACTTTTCGATGAATTTAAGTAAAACTTACATAGAAAAAGATACATAATTTAAGGATCTTCGGAATACTCGACTTTAAAATTAACGGGAAATTTTAAATATGATTTTTTATATAATTTTGCTATACTAGCATGAGTACGTATTTTAAAATGTTGAATGAAAAATTTAAGATGAAAAGCATATTCTCTATTACGTTTGAACTATGTAATTAGCTAGATTTGCTGCTTTATCGTTGACTTAACATAAGCATTTTGATTAAGAAAAAATGGACTATTTAGAAAAATACTACATATAGATTTAGAATAGAATCGTTTTGTCAAGAATCGATTTGAATGAATTTTCTATGCGTAGAGCACTCTATCAATGTGTTGCTCATTGCATTCTTGAACTTCTGCGCCACTGAACAACATTCTTATTGTCCTAAGCCATTGAATGAGTTAGCTAAAAGGGGACATATTTGTATCTGTTGTGAAAGACCACATCTCATCAGTTGATTTTGGTATTCGGTCAATTATAGCATCGTTTCATTGATACTTCGATGCTGTCCTCGGTGCGATCATAATATTTGCATAAACAAACCTGAATTACAGTTGATGCAATGAGTCTTTTACTGGTACAATAAAAAGAAGAGAAAAACTGGATGTACGAGAACATCGAGAGGTCGAGGGGACGAAGAGGCAGCGACAACAAGCGGCGTCATGTGTTGGCCTAAACCGAGTCAGAGCCCAGAGTCCAGGGCTCAACGACGACAGCAGGCACGCGCCCCGATCCAGGTACACAATGCCAAATACTCGAACAACAGCAGCAGCAGCAGCAACAACAACAGCAGCAACTATAACAGCAGCAGCAACAACAACCACAAAAGGAAAGAGGCAACAGAAATGAGCAACAAAAGGGAGTAGGGAAAAAAAAGGACACAGGAGAGGAAACAAATGCAACTGTTGAGCCGAGCTGAGGGTGAATAACCCAAGGGAAGAATCTCATTCTCATTCTCATTCTAGCCTGGCTCAGAGGCGAGGCTTAGTTTATAATTTGGCAGGAAGAAAAAACTTATGAGATGCTATCTAAGGTCTATCTGTTGGTTCTTTCGATCAAATTACAGTTCCGGCATGGTCAAGATTGGCATTTAGTTCCGCTTCGAGTTGGGGGCTCTAGCTGAAGATGATCATCATAATGATGAAGGGGAGCAACAACAGCAGCAACATCCTTACAGTAAGGATAATGATTTAGCTGCCTGCGCTTGCCTGCAGTTCAAGTGAAACATATGGCGTTCTTTTTGCTGCGGCTTCAGCACAACTGACGCAGGATACGCAGGATCTTGCCGTTGCTGTTGTTGCTGTTGTCGACCTACCTACGCTCAGGCAACTTCCTCCTTCCTCCAAAAACTGCTTGTGCATGCGCTCATTACATATACATAAATAAATACTTACTTACTTTACTTACCAGTTTGTGTATAGGCATTTCTTTGGGCAGCTCCAACTGCAAGAGATCAATCAAAAATTGGCTGCTGAGGGTCGTCGTCCCAGTGCAACCCTCGTCCTGGCCTAGAAGGACCTTAGCTCGCGCATCTACGAATGCGACTTCGAGTATCTCTCGGACTGTTTGCTCACTTGTATTCGACTTGCATTCGCATTCGAATGTATCTCTTGCTCATTTTTTTGTTGTTGTTTGGTTTTTATTTTGTATTTCTACCTCAATGTTATGTATGTACGAGTGTGTTGTTGGGTTCGTTATGCCGATGTTCGCTGCACCTGCTCCTGCAGCAGGAGCCGAAGCAGGAGCGGGAGCAGGACGCGCGTCTTTTGACCGCAATCGTTGCAGGTCGCAAACAAAAGCAAAGGCCGCTTACAACAGCAGCAGCAGCAACGGCAACAGCAGGCGGCCAGGTTTGGGCCAGGCTCAAATCGTCGCCCTCGCCGTTACCAACTTTTAAGCTTAACTGTTAAGCTTGGCGCGCTTACACGTGTGGATGGCGCAGGATCTGTAGCTGCAACTGAAGCTCAAAATGTATCTGTATCTGTGCAGTTGCAACGTAAGTTGCTCGTGCCAAGAAACCGCACGCCGTTTGCTTAAATCCCAGAGCCTCTCTTGTCGTTCCCTTTCCCCTTTCGGGCTCTCCACATGTTGCTCGTTATCCTGCGTAAACCACTTTCGTTTATTTTAATTTAGCTTGCGGTCGTCGTCGCTCGACAAAACTGGCAACTGGCAACTGGCGAGTGGGGAGCGGGTCTGACGGTGAGTCCACAGTCAGCCACAACACAAGCCACAAGCGAAGATACAGCTACAGCCTGCTGCAATCTGACAAGCCGCTAGTCGGCCTGGCCTGCTGCATTTAATAACTGTTTTCGTTTTTGCTTCGAACTCGTATCTTGGCCTCCGAGAGCTCACGACTCCCGTGTCTTTGCCCTGTTGACTGTTGCCTGTTGCTGTTGCCTGGTGCGTTCCACGTGCCACTTTTTATGTGAACTCGCTTCTCGAATTTGCAGCTTGCCACATAATGCGGCACCGCCACCGGTTGCCTTTGCTGTCGCTTATCGCATAAAATGACGCGTCTTGAACTTAATTAATTTTTATTTATGTTAACGAGCGCTCGTTCGCCTTTTAGTTAAATCAAAGCCAACCTGCAACTGCAACTGATTTCATTTCAGCTGATCGAAGGCTTGTCGCAGCATTTGGTTACAGAGCGCCGCAAATGGATTGATTTCCACCAACTGTCAGATAGACGAAAAGACAAGAGAGTATTTGAAAAGGACATGCAATACTGCTTACACAGAGATTAATAAATGTTTTGATTATGATGATCATCACTCACCTGCTCCCGTGCAAATTTACTACCGAGCAGAGCAGCAGCTTCGAAGTCCGCTCGGGCTGCATCCAAGTTTTCCAGTTTCCTGTGCAATACGCCACGCTGACAGTAGGCGTGGCATTTGGTGCGCGCTTGTTGGCTCAGACGCGAGCTCCAGAGCACGATTTAGACTCTCCAGAGCCTCTAAAATGTGTATGGGTGAAATTAAGATTATTCAATATATTTTACTTAAGCAATTTTAGTCCAACAACGACTCAATTTAATTAACACTTAACGAAAGGCCTGAACTATTATATTAACCCTCTTAGCTTAGTTCAAGTGTTGCCAGAGCTGCTTTTTCCCTGTCAAATCTGGCTTTTTTTAAAGTGCATACTCTTATAAGCACCCTGAATCCACTGTAACCTTAATCTTATTAGATATTAAATGCTTTTGAATATTAAAAATAAAATTTTAAAACATTTTTTTTAATGGAATATTTATTTTTATATATAAATCAAATCTTCATCCCATCAAAACTATTATTTTGGATCTTAAATTAAACCATAAAACGAATGGTGGCTAAAGATGCAAATTGGCACTGCTTAGCTGCAAGCAGTTCAAATACTGCTGAAAAGCGCCATCTACTTGTCAAATTAAAGTTATTTATGCAACGGTTCATGGCTTGGAGAAAATGTACCATGAAGCTAATGGTGAATTCACTGTCGTTGAAGTAACAATTTTGAAGAAACTTGGCGGACAGAGAATACACTGCTTTGGTTCAAGTTAAAAATTAACATTTAAAAGTGCCATCTGTTGCTTGAGCCTTGAGGCTAGAGTAATTTCTACAATGAAAAATTTGAAATTTTCTAAAAAAAATTAAATAAAAAAAAATTGGAAAAAAAAAACAAAATCCAAAAATGGAAGCACAAAGAAGTGTTGTAAGCGAGAGCGAGAGAGAGCTGTGTGTAGTCACACTGCAGTCGCAGCGCCTTGCTTTATGCTGTGAGATTTAATAATGGAAGCCGTTTGTGCGCGAGAGGGGAGAAGAGAGAGAGAGAGAGTGAGAACGGCGCTACTCAGAGAGCACAATGTGCTTGTTTTGTGTTTTTTTGCATTGCGAGTTATAGAGAGAGAAAAAGAGTTAAATATGAACGCTAAAGTAATTTCTGTAAAAATATAGAGTTGATGGCGCCATTCGAATCTTTCGTTTTGTCAAAGTTACAACTTTTTGGCTCAATCTTATTTTTTTAAGTGTTAACCGTTTTACTCGATGTTTCTCCACTTCTAATGCCAAATTATCATAAAAATTAATCTGGCGCTTAAGTTAAATTCATTTATGGTCTTAATTTATGCAATTAGTTATTGAATTCACATTATTTAAATAAGTATTTCAAAATTAATTTGAAAAGTTTGTTGCTTCCCGCTTATTTTATATATGCATGGTTTTTATATTTACCATTGTCACGTTTAGCTAAGCGCAGAGTCTGTGCTCGATTGTTGAAGACTGAGGCTCGTTCGGTAAGTTTTAACGCCTTCTCGAACTGCAATAACGCGTTATCCAAGTCTCCCTGTTCCGTCAAGCGCACAGCTTGCAGCTCGAGATCCCTAGAAGCTTGCAACAGTTCCGATTCGGGTTCCTCATCCACTAGCTCCATTTCAGCCTGGATCGCCCCATTGTGGCTGCCATTAGTGCCACTGAGCTCTAGGGGATTGAATATAGATTCCAAAACCTGCTGATCGTGTGCACTCAGTTTCAAATTGGCCTGTGGCATAGCTAAACTCCCGACTTGTTTCGAATAGATCGCGATTCTCAATCCAACTGGGGCCAGTTTGACGATCAAATCTCGACGCAGTGCATATGTAAAATAGGCCGTTTAACCGGTTCATCGGTTCATCGAAAGATCGAAAAATAACACAACAAACTACTCGAATGCACTGCAAGAAAATGGTTGTTATATAAAAAAACGTTTTGTTTTTATTTTTCTTTCTTTTTTTTTATGTATGTATATGTAAATACCAAGGACAATATCATTTGTTTTCTCTTGTTTTGCAATAATTTAATTAATAATAATATAATAATAAATCAGCGCTTCTTGAATCATTTCATTTCATATCATATATCATATCATTAGTTTTTTGTGGTTTTTAAATTTTCATTGCTATGCTAATGCGTTTACTATTTACGTTTTGTTTTTGTTTTTTGTTTTTACTTTGCTTTTTTAATTTTGATAAATACAATTACATATTATTAATTCTCAATAAATGTTCATTTTAAATGTTTAACTTTATGCTTTCTTCAATAATTCTTGACTTTACAATATACACAACTGAAATAAATACTCTTTAACACTATGCACTATGCAGTTTAGCTCGATCTTTTGCGTTTATGCCTGGTGTTTTCGTCTATCCTCTTCATATCTTCATTTCGCCAATTTCTTGATTCTTCATAATTAAGTGATGACGTGATTAACATATGGTAAGTACATAAGTAAGAGATGTGTCTCGCGGTAAATCAAGTATACGTAGTGTGTGTTTTTGGAGGCAGAAGCAATGCCGCTAGAAAGCTTTGACTTTTCACACAAATTGTCTCTGACTTCCGATTGATTCGGAATTAAACGGCAATTTGTATGCAAAGTCATTTGTATGCATATACATATATATTTGTTAGATAACCTGTTTAGTTTATAAATATGTTTCATCACTTTACAGTTTACTATGCGAATTTGTCTTGCTTGTTTTGTTTGTTTCTTAAGTAGTTCCATCAGGGTTGCATACGGTGCTTCGTTCTTGTGTTCTTGATATACTTTTAGTACTATGTATGATAAAAATATAAAAGTGAGCATTGAGATTTCTTGTATTTCTTTTCTATATATATATATATATATGTATTTTACAAGTCGTATGTGTATATATGTATGTATATAAGTATATATAGATTCATTCATATATTGCAGATATATAACTGTTTGTTGTTATGTACTAGGTGGCACAGTTTGTTTTTGTTGTATTTAATTTGTAGTTGTTGTTGTAGTTGTAGTTGTTTTGTGTAAATGTTCTGGTCTGGGATTCCACGAAATGAGTATAGGTTTCTCCCATTGTGGGATTTTAAATTGGAAATGGGAACATAATATAATTCATTCAAAATGTGTATTTAATTAAAAAAGACAAATGATAGGCGAGACCTTAAATTATAGAAAATTTTCTGTAGAGTACATTAAAAATATTTGCATGTTTGTTTTTAGTTTTGCTTTTGTTTTTTTCCTTTCTATACACATTTATCTACAGCATTCGATCTCAATTATATGTAAATATGTATATTATAAACATTTGCGTGTTTACCATTTAAAAGTCTAGCTCAATCATTTATACAACAAGTTCTGCTGAGGCTGTAGCTCTGCTAATATCAACTAGTAACTAGTATACGCTATTGCTATTTATTTACGTTACGATATTACGTGGTAAGTGTTAAGTGTTACGTTATGGTATTTATAAGCTGCTTTTCTTTTTTTTCTTTTTTGTAGTTGGTATGAATAAATGCCTTTTACCCTTTAGCATAGCATAATAGCTTTTGTTGCTCGTATTTAAATAGCTTTTAAAGTAGCTTCATTTTCGAAATCATTATCATTTTCAATATTTTCAATATTTTCATCATCATCGTCCGTCTTACATACAATACATGCAAATACATATTGTTCTGAAATGTATTTGAAATTGAAATTGTTGTTTGTTTCGAATTGCTTGTCATTGTCGTTACTTTAGATATATGTAAGTACGAGTAAATGTAGATACATAGTTAGTATACGAGTATGCTCTATATGCGCCACATATGTATGTATGTATGCTCTAGTATGTATATAATTATATATAATGTACTCTTGTGTGTGTGTGTGTGTTTGTGTTTATATAATAGCGTGTCATGAATTTTGTATTGTGTTATGTTCAAGTTAAGATTAAGTAAGCGTTTCTTTTATCAGAATTTACTGCAATTTACAAATAGATCTATGCATGCCATTTATTATATGAGACCGATTCTGATCTCAACTGAGCACGCTATACACTTTTAAGTTCAAACAATTTGATTCCTTTTATGTTTGTTTTTACCAATTTAAAGTCAATTTTGAATTTCGATATTTTGAATTTTGTTTTTATACACGACCAATTACATCATATGATAGTTAACTAACAATAACTTCACATATTAATCTTGTTCTTTTAGTTTAATTTGTTTGCTTTAGCGTTTTAGTAATTCAGCTAAAAATTTACATAACTAATATACAGCAAAGCGTGATTACATAATAGTCAACAAAAGTACAATTACAATATAATTTAACATTCTTAAAAAATTATGTTTAAATCTGTTCGACTCACTATTGAGTCGCACATTACATGCATACATATAGAGAGAAGATTGGAAAAAATATACACACATATCTTATCAGTTTTTAGATTATAGCTTATATTGAAAAAAAACTAAGAAAATAAACAAGCCAGGCATACTTTTAATTTTTGAATTACACAATTAGACACAAAGATAAATTGCGGCCCAATTTTCAGAGCATTTCATATAAAGAAAACAATTGCTCATGTGACATGCAGAGTTATGAGTTCAAAGTTCATTTTGTTTAATTCCAATTTTGATTTTCTTGACACTTTCACACACAACAAACAAAATCAACAATTTGCCAAATGATTTGGGTACAAAATGTGTATTGTTAGGCAGAGAGAAGAGAGAGAATAACTATAAGAGAGCGAAAAATGTATTTTTTTATAGGTTTTTAGTCATATTAAAAAGTTTCATTTTCGTTTTCATTTTCTAATATTTTACAATAAATGTATATTAAATTCTTGCACAATTTGTTGTTGATTCGTGCTTTGTTTGTTTATTTTTTTTTGGGTGTTTGTTGCTCGTTATCGCGCCCTGTCGGCTTTAACATCGTTTAACTTTTCTTTAATGCTTTTTTACTTTTACTTAATGCCAATCAACCTCAAATGTTAAGCGTTCGTTTTCTCTACTGCATATTCTTGTAAATGTTATTTAATTTGCTAGTTGTTTAATGGTAGAGTAGCATAGCTTTGTTTTGTTTTGTAGATTTATAATTCGTTTACCATTTTTGTGGATTTTTGTGAGAGGAATACAATTTTGCAGCTGTTGTTGTTTTTTTAAAACATTTAACAAACATTCAAAAAGAGTGCAGTGTGCAGTATAAATTGTACTAATAACATTTTGTTAATTTCTTTTAATTTTGCTCCATTTTACATAATTTGTATTGCTGATAAGATTTGCTTGATAAATTGTTTAACTGTATGACGAACGATGGCGACGTGTTTTGTTGGTAACGACTGCAATTTCAAATGCAATTGCTTTATCCACACATTGCCATCTTCTGGTGTTTGGTAATAAACTCTGGTGCAAAACTATAGCCGCACCGAGGTTTTTGAGGGGAGGGAGAGAAGGGGGGGGGCGGGAAAAAAATTTTTTTTCGGTTGGAAAGGGGGGGGAAGGAAAAAAAAAAAGGGAAAATCCCATCCCCTTTCTTTCTAATATGTTCCGGTGTGTTGGGGTGGGGGGGGGGGGGGGGGTTAATGTGGCCGGTGGTGGGTTTGTTGTTGTTTTTTGGGGGGCGCGTTTTTTGGTACTTAAAGGGTAGGATAAGATGAGGCCAGGGGTGGGGGGGGGGGGGGGGCGGGGGGGGGGGGGAGGGGAGAAAGGGGAGGTTGGGGTGTGGGGTGTAGGGTTGGGGGTCGAGGGAGAGGAGGGAGGAGATGATGAGGGGGGGGGGGGGGGGGGAGGGGGGGGGGGATGGGTGGGGGGGGGGGGGGGGAGGGGGGGGGGGGGGGGGGGGGGGGGGGGAGGGGGGGGGGGGGGGGGGGGGGGGGGGGGCGGCGAGGGGGGGGGGGGGTGGGAGGAAAAAAGAGGGGAGGGCATGGTGTGAGAGAGGTGGGGGGGATTGGGGGGGAGCGGCATGAAGGGGGGGGTAATAGAATTATATACAATGGAATAATTTTTTATTTTTTTTAATTATTTATAATATATTTTATTATTTTTGTTTTTGATGATGAGGGAGTATGGATGGGGGGGGTGGGGGGGGTGGGTGGGTGGGGGGGGGGGGGGGGGGGGGAGGACGTGTTTGGGGTGGGGGGGGGGGGGGGGGGGGGGGGGGGGGGGGGGGGGGGGGGGGGGGGGGTGGGGGGGGGGGGGGTAGAAGGGGGGGGGGGGGGGGGGGGGTGGAAGAGGAGGGATGGTGTGTTTTTTCGGGAGGGGGAAAGGGCGGTTGGGGGGGGGGGGAATAGGTAGGGGGGGGGGGTGGGGGGGGGGTGGGGGTTATGATTGTGGGTTGTTGGGTGGGGGTGTGGTTTTTTAGTCTTTTGCTTCTTGTGGTTTTTTAATTTTTTGATTTTTATAATTGGTTTATGGTGTGATTTTCTAATTTGCTGTTAAGAGGGGGGTGGGGGCGGGGCGGGGACGGGGGGTGTGGGGGTTGGGGGTGGTGGTATTTTGTTTATGTATAATTTGGGAATGGGGGGGAAAAAGAGGGAGGGAAAAAGAGTGGGAAAGCAAGGGGGGGGGTTTGGGGGGTGTGTTTTGTGGAAATGGAGTGTATGGTTGTGTTTTTTTGTGTTTTGTTTGTGTTTTTGTGTGTTTTTTTGTTTTTTTTTTGTTTTTTTGTTGTAGGTATTTGGTATTTTCATATCATTTTCACTAGGTTTACATTTTTACATATGTATTGTAGTTGTATGTGTCTGTAAGTATGCATGTGTTTCTGTGTGTGGTGTGTGTGTGTGTGTGTGTGTGTGTGTGCTTGTATATTACGATTATTTTTACAAATTATTTTGCTTTTAGGTGGGCTTCATATTTGTTTGTTGATGTTGTTGCTATCGCTGCTAAATACATAAATAGTCAAGCATTCTGCATGTGAGTGTCTGTGAGTGCATTGTGTGTGTGTGTGTGTGTGTGTATATATGTGTTTTACATAACAAAAGCTGTAATTTATTATTCGCTTGTTTCTTTTTTACAGTGTCTGCGGCTTTTCTGCATAATTTATGTTTTCTTACGGTTTAAGGATGTTATTTATAACTTATTAAGCTCTGGTTTCGTTTCTTCTTCTTATTTAATTTAATGTATGCCATACTTTAAGTTGTTGTTTGGGTTTGGGGGTTTTATCTTAATTGATGAAATTAAATATGCTTTCATTTGATTTTAATTATTTGTTTTTTAGCTTTGTGTGTTTAAATCATTTTAACGACTAACCACTACGTTTCTTGTTCACAATCATACTATTAATACATAATACAATAATATGTTTTACAGTTACAGTGTTACAGTTTTACAGTTACACGAGAGTTTTAGAAGTCCTAAGTTCGGTTTGGGGCTCTACTTTTGGTTGTACTAAGTATTTGCTGCCTAGAGAGTTGGCGAGCTCTGTTAGAAAGAGGTTTTATTGGATTAGACAAAGTTATTTGGGTGTAAGAAGAGAAGCTGCTCTTATATTTTTTATATTTTTTTTTTGCATAATTATATAGATTAATATTTGTTTTTGGCAGTGTACTTATATGTTTTTCTTTTGATATATTCCAAAGGGTTAATTTAAGCTTAAAGAAATAAACCATGAACCGATGTTATTTTATAAATGGGAAGGAAAGAATTTAAATTTGTAATTGATTGGGTTATTAAATGCTTTAAATAATCAGTTGGATAATAAAAATTGGTCAGGTTTATCGAAATCATTGTACATAACAAAAGTATACAATTATTGAGTTCTTAATTATTATTTTTTTTTAAGAGCAGCTCCTTCTCCGGACTAGAACAAAAGAACACTCATGTGCGGATCGTCACAGATATATGGTTTCTAATGGAAAATAATTAACAAGAGCTCAGACAACAACATTGAATTTCAACTCGTTCACAGCATTTTAAGAGTTTTCCAATTTTTTTGGGATTTTTCCCCTACTTTAATATGCGTTTTGTGTAGAGAGGCGTGAATGCGAAAAATTGATAAACAGCGAGAGAAAGGAAGGAGACAGAGCAGGGAGGAAAACAAAAACGGTTGGGGAGTTGTTGCAAATTTGTTAGCACAATTTAACTGTTTACTGTTGAAAGCCGTTTGAAAGAATGTTCCAAAATTGTTCCAATTTAGCTGTTGATTCGTTTTCGTTTTCGATTTGGGTTTTTTTTTTTTGATTTTTTATTTACTGGTAAACGGAATTATTATGATTTTTGTAGCTGTTGCTGTTGTAGCGTTGTTGTTGCTGCTGCTGCTGCTGCTGCTGATAATGCGATGATGATGATTGCTGCTGATGGTGATGATGTGGATGCTCGTGGTGATCACGGTGGTGTGGGTGTGAGTGGTGTTGCCCATGTCCATGGGTGTGTTGGTGGTGTGCGTGTTCGTGTTCGTGTTGATATTCGCGTTCGCGTTGCTCACGTTGCTCACGTTGCTCGCGCAGCTGATGCTGCCGATGTTGTTGCTCCGTTGCGTTGCTGTTGCTGTTGTTGGTGTTGCTGTTGGCGTGTTGGTGTGTGTTGCTCACGTGTGGGCGTGCTATGCTGCTGCTGCTGCTGCTGCTCACGTGTTGGCGTTGCATCCCGCGATGCTTTTGTTGGTGTGTTTGTGGTGTTCAAGTGTTGTCTTTGATGTGGTTGCTGTTGTTGTTGTTGTTGTGGTTGTTTTGTTGTACTCGTTGTTGCTTGTTGTTGCTGTGTTGTTGGTGTGTTAGTAGGTGTGTTGGGATGATAGTGTTGCTGTTGTTGTTGTGATGGTGATTGATGAGGATGATGATGATTGTTGAGCGCAGTATTACTGCCATAGATGTTGTTGTTGTTGTTGTTGCTGCTGCTGTTGCTGTTGCTATGTAGCTCATGAGGCAGTGGCGGTGGATTTTTAGCTTTTGTCAGCGGTATTGGTGTTGGCATTGGTTTTGGCGTCTCCGTTAAATCGATGCCCCATTCATAGAGGAACTCGAGTTTTTGTCGTTCCAATGGGTCACTAGCCGGCAGGGCAAGCAAATGTTAGGCTTCTAAAAATATTAACGCAGTTGGCTTCGGTTCCAAATTTGATTTTTTTGCTTCGACAACTAAGAAGGTTATTTCAGCCTTTTCACGATTTGCAAAGCATTCGGCTATCAATCGAGCAACTTCCTAAAATTGTTAACAGATGTATGAGATAAGAGATTTAAGATACTAATTATATGAAGTTCACCTGATGATGTAGACCTTCCACCTTTGTTCCGTCCACCTCCAGTATTAACTGCCCGACCTCTAAGCCTCCCGCTTCAAATGCCGCACCATTTTCCTATAAATATTGTCCATAATATCATAGGGTATTTAAAATTAAATGAATTTCGTTTACAACTTACATGGATATTGATTATCCTAGGAAGCGGGTGTTTTGTATTAGCACCACCTTCGATAGCAATACCTAAAATTGGTTTGGTTTTCTTAACTGTAATGTGTAAGTTGCCTCTATGATCAGGTACGACGTTTGGATTGTGTTCATGTGTTTGTTCAGTCGTTGAACCACCGTTCTGCTCAGCTGACAGACGCTGCATGGACTACAGATCAGAGAGGATCATGAAAAGAGAGTCAAGCATACACATGAACATTGAAAACAAACTACAAATCATTAGATATACATTTTATTTAATTTAGGTTTTGATATCAGTACTAGCCTACGAATACGAATTAAAAAGGAATTTTAAAAGTGTTTATCAAAAGCTATAATTTAAATTGTTAAATGGTTAAAGTAGATCTTTGTGAGTTTCAAAAGGCAAGCAAAGCTAACTTATGTTTTTAAGGAGTTTGTACAACGTATTTGAAGTAAAATTATTGGTATTGTTGTTGTTGTTGCCAGTGTATGTGTGGGGAACAAACAAAATGCAACTTGGATACTAAGAAGGCCAATTCAATGAATTTTACAAATATATGTATGTGTAAGTATTCAATATATTTAAGATATATAATTATTGGTATTAGTTAAAATTATTTGTTGATTTGGTTTCGTGTTGGAATGGATCATGAAATGTTTTTTGTTGGTGTCCAAATTGTATACGATTTTTGGCTTTTAAATGTTTGTTCTGTGTGCTCTCTGTATGTGTTGATTTAGTTGAAGCTTCTATAATAGCTAAGCGTTAAGAAATATTGATAAAAATAGAGAGCGAGAGAGTGAATTTCAATGTCAAACCGCAAAAAGTATTGTAATATTTTGTTGGCATTCTCTGCTGTCGTAGATAGATGTTGGTAAATACAATTCGTATTTGAGTATTTGATATGATGTTGGTATTTCTTTGGTATTTCTGGTATTTCGATATTTAGTGTGCTTGCATGTCGCACTAAATGGTAGCACTCACCTGATGCCTTCGTACACCTTTATCGCCCAGCAAAGTGCCGCCTTCTTCCTTCATATCGAAACTTCTTGAGAGTTTTGTGGCCAACTCCTAATTTTTTCAATATTTGATTTTTTTTTTTTGTTTTTGCATACGGTCACATTGTTTTTTTTTTGTTACCAAATATTGTGGAGAGTGCGCAAAGATTCGAACAATTTTTTTTTTGATTTTTGTTGTTTTTACAATAAGTTGAATGTAAAATGAAAATAGTAGAAATATTTGCATAAGAATTGATTGTAGTTATACTAAGAATTGTTGCTGAATAAAATGTTGAATTGTTTTTGTATTTTTGTATTTGCTTTTTGTAATATTATCGTGTGGTTGTTTCATATTTTCTGAATTTCGTAACGACAATACTGAATCGCTTCCTTGTTGTTGCGGTTACTAATAAGTATAATTGTTTATTTCGATATTGTACATTTGAACTAGTTTGTTCACTTGCAAACATACAGATAGAAATTGAATAGAATAAAATATGCCAGTTGAGTTCAGATAATAGGGGAAAACTTATTTAAGAGTGAGGGACGGTTTCGGGAAAAGTGGTGGTGGAAAAAATGCACTTAGGACATCATATGAAAAAGCTATTTACGTGCTTCGAGTGAATCGATTTGAATAGTGAATTCTGTGATTTAATTTCTATCAGAAAGTAGAAAAGATACACAAATTTGTGTGTAAATTCGGAAAAGCGTGTTTTTATTGAGAATAAACGATATCTTGTACCACAATTCGACTGAAAGTGGATTTGAATTTAAATGAATAATCATTTAAGGTTTTATTTAGATTGATTTTTCATTTTAAGGAGGACATTTAATTATTTGGTTAGGTTAAGATACATGGTAAATATTTTGTGGGAGTACGAATTATAACAATATGTCGACTTGACTTTAATCAATTAAAACCGCTTTTTTGTGTTTTGAATTCTTATCGACGAATATTAATCGATCGAAGGTCGCAGAATCACACATTCAGCAATATATTCCCATAAATACTTTAGTTTAGACTTATAAAAAATCTTTGCTTTTTTTAGTCTTAAAGTGTAACCTTACTAAGTGTGTGCGTGTGTATGTGTGTTTACTTCTGTGTATCTGGGTGCAAGTTATGAGAATGCGAGTGCTTGTGTTTGTATAGAGTCTGTGTGCACGGTAGTTGTGGAGGCATAACAGCTATACAGGTGTGTTAGTTGGGGATGTGTTTAAATATTAATAGTGTGTAAGTACTTTACAAAAAATGGCTTACAAAATGGCAACTTAGACATTTAGATTTTGGCTATATTTTGAACAAAACTAAGTATTACGCTAAAGTTTCAATTATAATCGATTTGTATTGAAAAGCGCTAACTAAAACTTCGGTAACTATGAACTTATTTTACAGATCTAAAAGTTCAACTACAGCTATTGGTGTATTTGTGTTTAAATGTGAGTGTATGTGTGTGTGTGTGTGTGTGTGTGTGTATGTGGGGCGGCAGCAGCTAAGATTAATACAGAAAAAAGGAATAGATCAACGCAAATGTACTTACAAAAGATTAATGAGGGGAGAGAATCGATATATAGTCTAATTATAATTACAGGGCAAATTATATCAAAATACCAGTTACAGTTGTACTACAAACAAAATGTGAAAATATCTCGATGGATCAAAACCAAATTGTTGCATGTGTGTCGATGCCATTTGGTGGGGGTGGGGGTGGTTGTGGCTTTGTGGTTTTGGTTTTGGTGAAATTGGTGTTTAGAAATCAGAAATTATAACTTAGGCTGACTCATGCTTTAATGTGCAAATGTATTTTTCAAGCTTTTCTTTTTTTCTTTGCTATATGTACTTTTCGGTTTTTAGTTTGTACTATTTTGACCTTTTTTTAATTTGCTTTGACGTTGTTTTAAACGTGTTGAATTATAATTCAATAACTAATTATTATTTATGATGTTTTTTATGCTTTTGCTTATTTTATTTAAAAAAGTACTTACATTGACAATTACTTTACAAGAGACTAAAGAAAACTCTAATTATTAATATAATCAAAGTAGTATTTTTTTTGGGTGCGCCAAGATAAAAATTAAATAAAAAGGAAAACTAACAACAAAACTGTGTTAAAATACGTTCACAATTACATTTTTGAATCGGATCTAAAGACTAGACAATCAAATGAATTCAAGTCAAGAGTGTGAGTGGGCAAGCAATTGAAATAGAAACAAAAACAAGACGAGACGAGACTGAGATCGAAATCGATATTGAGATCAAAGTCGAGAACTAAAACACAATTCCTACAATTACAACATAAAATGTGTGGAACGGATGGAAATGCAAATTTGTTTTTAATTTTTTTTAATTGCACTCACATTGTGCTGAGTATTGCAAGGCACATACAAACAGTAAGTTAGTTAGTTAAAGTAATTAGAGAGAAATAGACAGAGAGCATAGAGCAGTGAGAGTGAGACAGAGCATAATATAACATTATAGCAACAACACTATTTCAGGCTAGATTGTTTTATGCGCTGAAAATGCAACGAGATGCAAATTCAAAAGTCGTTCAAACATTGGCAAAGAAATTTTCAATTGCATAGTTGTAACACAATTTTTGTTTTGTGGTTGATGTTTGGTATACTTTTCATTATTTTGAATTTTTTTCTTTTTGTTTTTCATTGTTATTGTTTTTAATGATAGTTTCTTATTTTCGTTAAACGAAAAATACATTGGCACTTACAAGAGGTCGTCCCCAATACCATGATTTGACACGTTGTGTTAAACCACCCAAATGTGAACGTAGTCCATCTAAGTAGCCGCCCTGAAATGCACACAAATGAACAAACGAGAACAATTTCGGGGGGAATACGGGTAGAGGTAGAGAGCACACAAAACACAAACAATTCAAAAAGGAAAAAAACCAATAACAGGAACAAAAACATTTAATTCGAATCAAATAAATATGATATAATAATGTAAGTATGACAGGGTGGTACAAAAACCAAAAGTGCCTTGAAAAAAAATAGGAATCGATCAAGAAAACTGAAACTAAAAGAATTCTGGAGCTGTCTTATGTGATCTGTTGGAATTGTAGAGCATTAAACTGCTTTCGTTTATTTTCTACGAGTATAGTACGTATTTATATAGCTAATAATACAAGGCTACATTTAAATTCGATTTTAGTTTTAGCTATTAAGGATTTAATAAAGTTTATGCCCATACGAGTTGCTAAATTTTATTAACTATGATCAAAATTTACATATATATAGGGTATGAATTAGTCAATTGGTAGTTACTCTGTTTAAATAGCTAAAAAATTGATATATTCTACTTATATAATCTACAAGTAACAGTAGATTTCAAATACTAACTGCATCTACAAATATATTCTTTGTCTAAGTCCATTATATTCTTATTTATAACAGTTTTTAATATAAATTTCAATTAAATCAGTTAATGATGTTGCTAGCTGCACTGCTGCTAGCAGAAATGTTGCTAGACACAATGTTGCTAACACTCGTGTTCTTAAGTTAAGTATGCGTTGCATACTTTTAGGATGCATTTGAATGCTGTTGTAGCTGGGGCTTCCATAAATTAACTTCAAATCTAAATTCCTCTATTAACTAATCAACTGGGTTATGTGAGCCATGTTTTCGGCCATTGTTTGGTAACACTCATTAGCAACAACACCATCTCCCAGTGCACATTGCATGGTAATCCGCATTTCCGCGGCGTATTTGTAGGAGCCCCGTAAATATCAACAACAACAATCAGAGAGAAATAGTAAAAATAGCGCTAAATATTTACAACGCTTTGGCGAAAGACTTTTCAGCAAGTGAAGCTAAATTGGCTGCTTCCTTATTGTTTTTCTTTTTACTTTTTATGAAGTTATTTTGTATGCGTGTGTGTGTGTTTGTGTTAGTGTTAGTGTGCATATGTATGTATATTTGTGTGAATCTGTGGTTGTCTGTCTATAAAAGATAGTTTTGAAAAAGTGCTTAAATTGTAACAAACGACGACGCATACGAAAAACGAATGCAAAGCGAACACAAAACGCTTACCTGTTCCTGTTTCCATTTTAGTTTCGTTTGTTGATTATTCGTTTGCCAGTCCACGGAGAAAATAAAGAGAAGAAGAGAGAGAAAATAACATAAGTTTAACAATGCGCAAGTGACTTATAAAAGTTCAACAATTAGAGTAAAGTAACCCAAAAAAAAAAAAACGAAGAAGAGAAAAAAAAAACAATATAAAAGAGGAATAAACGCTAACGACGCTCATCTCTTTTCAATGCCAAACGTTGCCATCTTCTGGCCATCAACTGCGGTAGTAGCTAAGCAGCAAAAAACAAAAGAGTTGAAGCGGTTTTCTGTTTACGTCATGCAAGAGCAAAACAAAAACACCGACAAACTGCGGCGAGCAACAACAATCAAAGACAAAAGACAAACGCATCCGCAGCAGCAGCCGCAGTTGCAGTCACAGTCACAATCACAGCCGCACAGCTGCAGTGTGTCAGCTGCAGATACAGTATCTCATAGATACATAGCATGTTGGTCATTGCGTAAAAGTTTACAACAACCCGCTTACAGTTCACTTAGTTGTATCTCTATCTATCTATATATGTAAATCTAACTTACTTATACTTACAATCAAACATACTTATGTATTATTTTTCTATAATAATTTTTAGCCATAAATATTGACAATCTTTGGGCAATCTGCATCATTTATAATTGCTGTTGCCTTTGTTGTCGCTGTGTGTAATTTTTTTTATTACTGAGCCATAAAAAGTAACTGAAACGCAGGCCGCGTCAGAGAAGCTTAAAGAAAGCCACACGCAAAAAGAAAACTAAAAGACGTCTAGAACTTTAATATAAACTTTATACCCTTCTTTAAAAATATTCTTAATATTTGTAGAAATGAAACATGTCTTTAAAACTTGTTCATTAGGCGTATTTGACTTGGAATTATAATTTCATTTGCAATTCTTATTGTACGTTTGATAAATTTTAATTTTTCATTTAATGAAACCAAACTAGTTTTAATTTTACCAATTTATTTAACAAATCAAAACATTCATATTTATAAAAGGTTCTCTTCAGAAATAAATGTTCCTGATCGCTAAGAAGTTGTTGGACCAATCTTATGCCCAATTCAGTATACCTCAGATAGAGTACAAGCCAGTAAAGCAGCACCGACGATGCCGCTGCCGATGTCGACGGCAACATCGCAGTTGGCTGCTGTTTTGGCTGCGTCTGCATTTTCAGTTTTTCAGCTTCTAGTTGCGCGTCGTTGCTTGAAGCGTAAGGTTGGCCCAGACTCGGGCTTAGGGAGAAACACACACAGAAACATAATCCAAAACCGAAACAACAACAGTAGTGGCAGTTGGACTCTGGGATACAGATTCTTCGGCTGAGTTCACAATTTGAGATACAAAACGTGCGTATAAATAGAGAATTACGTGCAAATACTAAAAATTGTTAAACAAGTTGCTTTAAGTTGTGGAGTTGACAAATGTTGAGTCGTTGGCGCTCATTTCGCGCTCTGTTTGCTACAAATTGTTGCATAAACAACAGAGGCAAACTGGCTAAGTATATACAAAATCCAAGCTGACGAAGTTGAAGAAGTTACTTATGGCCAAGCGTCAATTGCCCCAGGGTGCTTGGAGTTTTTTCTCTTTGTTATATCATCATTGTCTGTTTGGGTTTTTGCAATGTTTGCCGCAAGACTTCTGCAATCTTGACTCACATGTGTCACAACCCAAATGGAGATGGAGTGGAGGTGAAAATGCAGACCGGGGCGGAGACGGCATAATGGATTGCATTTGCATTCAATTAACTTCTATTTCTCACCTTATGCCAGTTTTGGTCGGTTTTTTCAACGTTATTGTTTTTGTTGTTTTTGTTTTTTTTGTTTTTTGTTTTTTGTTATTGCTGTTTGCGCGCTAATTTCTTTTGTTTATGGCTGTGTTTTTAATTGCCAGAGCCGCAGGCAAAAGCCTCAGTAGACTCAGCAGCCTCAACAACCAACTTCAGTTTGTTTTTGCCGACTGGTTTTGCAATTAAGTTGCTTTTAAGCTCCCTCATTCCCCTGCTGACGGAAGTCGAGATTCTAAATACAAATCTACGAGGCAGTTGCTAAACATTTCGACCTAGAAAAGGCACTAACTTATCCAAAGGGAAAGCATTGCTCAGCAGTGGCTGGGACAACTTTTAAACGGAATCTGAGTCAGACGAGCAAACCAGTTGCATTCAACTAAATATAGTAACAATGTATTTACCGAGAAAGTATTTACAAAATTTAAACATTGATAGTATTTTATTAAAACAGATTTGTTAAGCAATAAACATTTGTTGACTGCCCAATTGTATCTAGACGATATCTATAATAAAATTATTAATGAATAATAAAATTTGAATAATAATTTGTAGTTATCACAACCTTCATCGATTGTAAATCAAAAATGTCATGTGACAAATTGAAAAGATGTGACCTTGCAAAGACGTTTTGAAATCTCCGTTCGTTGTGTCAGAAATGCAATAAGATTAAATTGGCAACATTATAAAATTCATATAAAAAAATACGAATATGCGCTGACTTTTCAATGCGTATCTAATGTAATTTTGTGCGACTAACGGCGCAGATACTCGCAGACATCTCAAGTATCTATGAGATACGAAATATAAATGCGACTGTTCAACCGCTACGCATTGAGGTCAATGGCATCCGTGTATCCGTGAGGCTGTCTGCGCTTTGGCTTGGATTTGGTTACAAATCCCAACCAGCTACACAAACTCATACGAGCATTGGACGAACCGCTGCGAAGTTTGCAAAGTCATAAATTTGATTGATTTTAAATTGTTTGCCCTAAGCGGCTTAAAAATAAATAATAAGAAGAAAAACTGCTGACTGACTGACTGAGAAACTGTGCGCTTGAAAAATGGTTTTAGAAATAGACATAAAAATAACAAATAATCATAGCCAAGTCAGAATGAAATACAGTTAAATGGGTTGGCAATTGACGTCAGTTTCATTATTATTGCTGTTGGAAAATTCTCTTTCTGTTTGTGAAAGTTTTTCTGCCTTTCAACGCGTCGTCGCATTGACTTTTCCTTCAAAAGAACTAGCAACTTTTCTTCTTTATTTATTTACTTATTTTGTTTTCAAACTCGGCAACTCTGTGCTGCCTGTTAATCTTTTGTAAACAAAAGGTGCGCAGTTAATTTGTTGTCCAATTCACACCATTGTCCGGGGGAGCTAGAAGCGATCATGAGCTCATGTATTGTGACACCGTCTTTAAGACTATCTATACTATATTCCCTGCGGGGTCGGAGTTGCGCATTGACCTACAAACCGGACAACTGCCAGCTGACTGATCACTGAACTGTTTCTCAAATCGCCCAATATGATCGTTGTGCAATATGATTAAATGCGATATTGAGTAAAGTGGGTCAGACTCCGACTGAATAAATGGATGACAAAGAAAGATGAAGTTGAGCTGTTGTTGTTGTTTTTGTGTATACATTGAGACACAAGCTATAAACTGATGTAATTTATATTTTGATAGAACTATGTTTCATTCAATCTATGGAAGTGTAATACAATTTCATAGACAACGTTTTCTTTACAATTTTACACACATTATTGACCAATTCTCAGGCACATATAACCATCAAACTATCGTCACTTATCACAAGATGCTTAGGCCAGAATGACAATTGTGAGACCTTAAATGATACATGGCGACCTAACTGTAAATAAAGTTGCCAGAATTGACACAACGCATTTTACAATTGACTTCATTAGCCGCCTGCTTATTAACGTCTTTTTTTTGTACCGTCTCCCACTTTGTTTTTATCTTTCTTTGGATGTTTATTAAGCATTAAGCATGTTGTTTTATGCTTTACACCCATTGACTTTTTAGACCGGACTTTGGTTGTACGCATCAAAATGATTTATTTAGCGTCTATTTACATTATAAACAGCATTTTTTGAGTTGCTTATTTGCCGCTTTCGTGCCGCTCGCAACAACAACAATCATTTACTTTCCATTTATGTTGCTCACTCGCTCACTCAGCTCTGCTCTGCTCTTCTCTGCTCTTGACAAAGTTTTGTACCTTATTTAGTACGTTTCTCTAATGACCCACTTTGAGTTTTGGTCTTTGCTTGCCTCTGGCTCCTCCAGTACGGACTTGCTGCCCGTTGTAATTTCAACAAAAAGTGAGTGTCGCATTGGCCAGACATCAACAACAAGCAACCAGCAGCAACCAGCAACAACCAACACGCAACAACAACCGCAACAACCGACAACAACAAAAAGTTGTTTGTCTGTTTTAGTTGAAATCAAACTGGTTGCTTGTTCAGCCGGTCGCTGGTCACCGTTCAACGACAACAACAACGACGACGACGACGACAAAGATGAAGGAGAAGGAGACGGAGAAGAAGTCGAACTTGCCATCGAAGCTCCCGTCGAATTGTGTCAGCTGTGTAAACAGGGCTAAGCGAGTATATACCCCTCTGTCCATTTACCATTAGTCATACTCCAATCCATATTGAAGTGCATCTCCCAAATGGCTTCTGACAGAACTAGACAAGTTAGCACACACATTGAACTTGTAGTCGATGGTATAGTAATACTGATGCGTTGATTTGGCCGAGCGCCTTTTGCGGAAATTATAGCAATTTTCATGTCTTCTGGCCTCACAAACAACACACAACACACAACATGCAACCAGCAACAGTTGTTGTTATTGTTTTATTTCAGGCCACAAATTTACTTTCACTTTTTGCACACTCTGCACTGAGCCAGCATAATGACTTTGTTATACGCTTTGTTGCGATTAAATAACATTTTTTATATGTATCAATATTATTAATTCTTTTTCCTGAATGATGACTTGTTATTGGTACTTGGCAACCAGCTAGATGGTTTACATTTTCGTAGTAGCCTCATTTTTGCGTAAGTGCATTTTAATATGTTTTGTTGGCACTACAAAATTTATATGAATATGAGAGCTTACAAAGATGGCACACTTCAGAAAGATGTTTCAGTTAGTCAGATTTTATTACAGCCCCTTTGTTTGTGGCCATCATATTTAAATTTGTATTGATTTTTAAATTTACTCGATGATAAGGGCCACTGTAAACTTACATTTGCCAAATCAGTGTATTTAATTTAATGTATGGAGAATAAGTCAATTACTTGCTTTTTAGGGGTCAACGAATTCACATTTTTTAGAATGTGTAAAAACTAATAAAGAAACCCAAAATGTTACATATTCTTCAGTCGACTTATTGTTACTACATTTATAAAAAAATCCACATATTCGTATAGTTAATTTCAGTTAAGTCAATAAACTTTTTAAACTTAAACAAATTAAAAGCCACAACAAGATATTTGTTTGGCAAAATTAAATTATGTGATTTTTTACTTTGTCAAAACAATTACTCGACTAACCAAATGTGTACATATGTATATCAATTATCAGTTATTTGTACGCTCGAGTATCTGCAGCTGTTTTCACATACTATATGGTTGTTTGAACTGCCAAAGCTGTTGGCCAGTTTAATTTGTCACACACTCGGCACACAGTCCACACTGTTTGCAACTTAGTTAAACAACAACAAATCAGTCAGATCATTAAAACAACTTAACAAATCAACAGGCGGACGGACAAACAACAGAGCTGGCAAATCCAGCATGGAAACCTATTTGACCGAGATCAAACAATTGCGCATACCACGCCCGAAATTCGAGCCCAACAGCTGCCACCAACAGCACCAACATGCAACAGCAGCAGCAGCAGCTGCAGCGGCAGGAGCGGGGGCGGGGTCAACGGTAACCGCGACTATGACACCGCCGTCCCCACACCATCCACATCATCATCATCATCCACACCACGCCCATCATCAGTGGCGACACTTTGTGCGGCCCTTTACGCCTCCGCGTGATTATCACTTGCCCGTAGTTGGTGCCGCCGTCTCCTGGTCGACAACGGAGGACAGTTCCGCACACGACAAAATGTGAGCAGCGGAGGGGCGTATGAGGCGTGTGAGGGGGTGTGAGGGGGTGTTTGGCGGGTCTGCGGTCTGTTTGAGCTGAATTGGTTTGCATTGTATTGCATTGGCAACAGAGGTGTAAAACACATGTCGTATTGATTACACTCATTGGCTGTCTATGCACACACACACACCCACTCACACACAGACACATTATATACACATATACAATATATAAATATGTCATCAAGAGTTGAAAGCTCTATTGCATAATTAAGTGCTTAAGTTTAGTGATTACTTTAGTTTTCTTATACATTAGATACAATAAAGAATTAAAGCTGGTTTAGTGTTTGATTTTAATTTGTGGTATTTGAAACTCTGAAATGGATTTGAATTTATGAAAATCTCCAATGCGAAATATGTAAGTAAGTAAGTAAGTAGTAAAAAGTAGTTTTTGTTAACTTTCAGTGTGTTGACAATGAAATGAAGTACGTAAAATGCATTTCAATAATGATCGAAATTCCTCCAAAAAATTGAAGATTGAAACCATCTATCGTCCAAATACTAACTACATAATCCCAATTGAAATAAGACATTGGCTTTTGCCTACTCACCGCATCTTGGTCATATTCCGGTAATAGGGATTCGCTGCCCCGGCGAGTTCTATGCTCATCACAGCCGTATTCCTAAGCCGGGTGAGAAGAGCGATAAATCATATTTGAGGCGTTTTCATTTTTCACGTTTCGTTCATTATCACTTTAAGCCAATTTCATTTTACACAATAATGTTGATCAGTAAGTCTACAACATCTAGCAGCCAATTAGACAACAGTTAAAACATAATTCAAAACCATAAACAACTTTAAACATTTGGACAATTTGAGACATACACAAACATTGAAAGAATTTCTTTCAGATAAATATAATAAATGGAAATTAAAAACAATAAATCAAACAACAACAGAATAACACCACGAGAGACAATTCACAATGAAAAAACACAAGATAAGAGACAAAGATAATAGCCAGAATAATAGAAAAGGCTTAGACGCACTCAATTTTTAGACCCGAATGTCAATTTTTCTTATATGCAATACAAAATAAGTTCAAATAGAATAGAAAGTGAGAGGAGAGAATAAAAAACAACAGAGAAGTACATAGTTTAAAAAAGTTTAGAAAAAAGTAATTCTTTTAATTTGCTTTAGAAAAGTTGGCAAATTTGCATATTACTCGTTAAGAGAATAAAATATTATAGTGAAATTATAAAATAAATAAATACTTGAAGTAATTTTAGAAATGCATTGAGAGAGTCAAAAGTTTTCCTTAATTTTGGTAAATTTAGTTGAGCTAGATGGAAAGTGAAAACTCGTTGACAGATCTTAGATAAATATCTTGTCTATGCAGAAACAGATTCAGGAAAGATGGGATAGATAGACAGATTTAAGTGGTGCCACACGACGCTACACGCTCTCGCTTCACGAATCACGCAAGTTGCAAGTGACTTGTCGCAAGTTGCAAGTAACATGTTGCAAGTTGCAAGTTGCATGTTGCAAGTTGCGAGCTGCAAGTTCCTGACCTGTTGCTGATTGTCTTTGGCTTGTTTAAATCTGATTTGATTTGGTCCCAACTGCTGGTGACGATGACGCACATTTCCAACGACGCCACCGGGGCCTCCCAAATGACGCAATGAGGTATGTAGTGGTGGATAATGTTGTTGTTGTTGTTGTTGTTGTTGCTGTTGTTGTTGTGGTGGCGATGGTGGTGATTGGTTGGATTGGTTGCTAGCTGCATGTGATGATGTTGCTGGCTGATGATAATGCTGTGATACTGGCTGTGAACGATGCAATATTGGTCCCGCCGACATGGGCCGATAAGGTAACTGCAGAGCGGGTCTATTCGACGGGATTGTTAACCAATAACAGTCAACAGATACAGATACAAATACAGATACAGATACGCAAAGGTCAGTTGTTGATTGTTGTGGGTCTGTTTGATAAGGTGCTCGAGTGTTTAGCTACCGTTTATGAATATCCGTCACTGTCATGCCCAGCCCAGAGTCCGACGAGGGACTGCGTCCGGTGGTGGCGCTTACTTCCAAATCGTCAGCTGTTACCTGTTGGGAATGGAATGGAACGAACGAATTTTGTTGCATACGATTCAGAGACACACACAGAGAAAGAGAGAGCGCAATAGACAGAGAGACAGAGAGAGTGTGTGTGACAGTGAGTGGGAGTGATAGTGAAAGTGAGTGAGTGAGTATGAAATAGGGGCTACTCTTGGCCTGACTAGAGACTTTTAGAGCCATCTACAGACAGAGACAGAAACAGAGACAGAGAAAGAGGGAAATATTCGTAGATCGAGTTGAGAATAAACTAATATTCTTTTGTGGTGATCAGTGCAATTCTGTTTTTGTTTTCAATTTTATTCAGTTCGATTAGGTGCTCAGTTATATAGTAAGCCAAGATTTGGGTGAGTTATCGGTGACTGCTGTTCAATGGTTACGAGTATATGCTATATGCTGTAAGTGCGCTTATACTTATATCTGTTTATACATTTTTAATTTGATATTTTACAAATGATTTTCTTACAATTCTAAGCCTAACCCAATTTGAACGATTTTCAACGCCTCGTTAGTTATCGAATTATTTATCGATTATTCGAGCTTCGCACAGCAATAGCTGCCTTTGAAGCAACTGTACTCGCTATTTATTATGCCTAGAAGAAAGAATAACTAAGGCAACTACAAAAACTGCATTGTTTTGATGTGTTTTTTCTTGACTTTGAACAAAAGAAAATATTGACATTCGTGTTTGTTTTCCATCGCATTTTGTTTGCTTTGTCAAAGCGCAACGCAAACAAAATTTAAGGCCAAATCGAATCAAAGAAAGCGAGTCTCAAAAAGCATCACAAATTGAAGAGCATGCGGCAAACAAGAAAGCATAAAGCATACACTATGAGTAAACAAATCAAATCAAATAAATTATAGTAAGTGGTATTATTGAGATTCTTACTCGTACAACAATTAAACTACAAGTTTTGCTTTATCTGACAAGTGTTTTGTATTTTGTATTTGCAGTGTAATAAATAAGTATATACTTCATACATACATATGCATCAGTAGATGTCTATTGAAATTATTTAAATTAAACTAAAAAATAATTAGTTACAACAACAGCGACAACATTTAACGTCAACAACAATATCTAAACAAAATTGATTTTAATATGTATGTTAAACATATTTAAAGGGACAGAGACACGAGTATAGAGTTAATTTAAATTTATGGCGAGAACTTTGAGTAATTTCATATTCTTTGTAGTAGTTAAACATGCTCAGCGAGGAATCTTAGGTAGAGCTAGGTAGTATATATTGTGTCTGTGTCGTAGAATAAATCTTCTAAAAATCTTACCGGCAAATCACGTGAGGGGTCTCCTTTACGCTGCAAAGAGATTCAAGTGAAAGTTTAAAATTAACCAATTGTCGAAATTAACTAAAATTCAATTAATAATTGGAGTTAGTTGAACTTACCCTATGCCTATTATCTACGCTATATGGATCGCGTTCTCTGCGATACACAAGCTCATCGTACCGTGTACGATCCTCCGGAAAGACGAGTTCGCGAATTTCCGTCACTAGCGAATGCTACATTCCAATCAAATAGATAAATCGAAAAGGTAAGTTTTTTTTTAATATTATTTAGCGGGATATCGCTTACCTTTTCGTACGTATCTAACATCTCTAGTAAGACGGCAACAAAGGCATCTATGGTCATTGCTTTCGCACTATATTCCGCAATATAGTACGAAAGACTTGCAAAATGATGACGTGGCAGCAACGAGCGTGCCTTCTCCTCCACCATGGTCGCAATTTGACCTTTTCGGCGTGCTCTGAAATCGATAACCGATGAAAACGATCAAAAATAATGGTCAAGTTTAATTTCATTAGCTCTCACCTCGTGCCCGTTGGACTGTACGCATCCCAGGGCTCCATTTCGATGGATGTGCAGGAATGCGGCACCTTGCCCACGTCACGTATCACCAGCGACATCCGCTTGTGATACTTCAGCTGACCAACGGCCTCGTCGTGCGTCACATCGAGAAACGACTGGCCATTGACCTCCAGTATCTCGTCGCCGATCATCAGACCGGCCCGATCTGCGACGCTGTCCTTGTCGACGCCCGTGACGAAGATGCCCAGGCCGTACTCCACGCCACCGCGAATCATCAGGCCCAGCGATTGGCCGGGCTCAATGAGCAGCTCCACGCGGCGTATTCTAACAAAATATAGACAAGTAATAATAATAGTAAATAATGGATAAACTTTTATTTTTAATTTATATTTAAAAATTATAGAATACAAGTTATTTTTAAATTTTTATCATAAACATTAAAAATTAACTTTTATTTTGATTGAAAATAAAAATTTAAAATAAAAATTATTTTTAATCTAATAATTAAATTATTTTCAAAAAAAATTTAAAATAAAAATTATTTTCAATCTCTATTTTAGCAATTGAAAATAACAGTTATTTTTCAATTTATATTATAAAAATTTAAAATAAAAATTATTTTTATATTTTTTTTATTTATTTTTTTTTAATTTTTATTATAAAAAGTTAAGAACAATTCTTTTTTTCCATAAAATTTTAAAAATAAAAGTTTTATGCAAATGTCTTGAAAAATAACTTTTATTTTCAATTGATAAAATAAATATTTAAAATAAGAGTTAAATTATAATTTTTGAATAAAAATTTAAATTTAACTATTATTTTATAGTTTTTTTATTTAGATCGAAAAATAAGAGTTTTCTTTTAATTTTTTTGATAAAAATAACAACTAACTTTTGCAATAAAATCTCAGGTTTGTTCACTTACCGATCCCTGCGCTCGTTCCGCCTGCCACCATACTCCATGGGCGGCGAGGCCGGACGGCCGTGGCGATCCATCCAGGAGCAGGTCTGGCGGAAGGGCAGACCCGCTCCACCGCCGGCCCCCGCCGCCTGACCCGCCGCAGTCTGTGGTAGAAGAGGGGCCATCGACGCGTACATGGGGTCCCGGGAAGGAGGACCGAATCCGTGGAGCGGCGCCGTCGAGTTCAGCGTGGGCGGCGCTCGCACCGTCATACTGATTTGACGTGACGATTTCAATATCTGCACACATCTCTGCGTTAAGAAAAAATGTGGCAATAGAAGAGACACAAAAGAGAGACAGAAGATGCAAGCAAAACTAACGAACGATAGAAAGGAGCAAAGAGAGAACAAATTGTCGAACCAAAACTAAGGTGGGTGGCAAAAATTTCAAAATAATAAATACTTAATTCAAATTATAATTAATTAAAATCAAAATAATTATCAATCTCAAACTCAAACTGGACGTGTTGATTTATCTGCTTTCTACGATAATTATGTGCTTTGCTGTGGATTATACCCAGGTTTTGAGTTGCTAAAGTGCTAGGATTTAGTGTTTTCGATTTTGTTGTCATTATTTTAATTGTTTTGGCCAAAAGAGCCGAGACTCGAGTGAGTTTAACTTGTGCAAATTGTTTGGGACGTGTGCAAGTGTCTGTTGTCTTTACAAAATTGCACATGTTCTGACCTCAATCCTATTTTCCCCCTCTGCTGACCACATCAAGTTTTGTTGCCTTTTGTGGTTAGCCATTTGAACAAATTGCCAGCTCCGAGTGATATTTGTGTTTGGCAGAAGCTTTTTCTAACGCCTTGACACTTTCCCAAATATTTTCCTAAATATTATGCACTTTTCATTTGAGGACTTTGGGTATCAACAGCTATTATTCATATTCAGCAAAAACTAATTTAAATTGTCTTTCTGACTTATTGTGCTCGTCGTGTTTTGGAGAAATATTAACGTACATAAATTAGAAAAATCAATAAATATAAAATTACAAGTAAAATATATTTTAAGAATAAAATTTGTTACCAAAAAAAAAGTGAATTCAATGCGACTAATCTATTGCCAATTTTTTCTCAGTGTATATGTAATTGTATTAGTGTATATAAAACGCAAGTATTTTCTTTATCGTTAAGTAAGTATTATTTATACAAAATGTTTCGAGTTTCATTTTACGTAAAGTGCACTGTATATAATATAAAAAATCTACAGAAATTCGTTCAGAGCATACCTAAAGCGAGCGACAGAGAGGGTGAGCGGAGGAGGGAGACGGAGATAGACATGTCTATAAAACAGTCTTTTACCAAATATTGGCAAATAAATTGTGTCGAAAATGAAAAACTTTAAATTGCAAGGCAGCGTGAGAAATGACACAACATGTGCTAGTCTCCCAGTTCTGTTCCTTTTAGTCCCTAGTCCTAGTCAAATGTCCTTTCAAATAACCACGCACACACTCACGCCCTCTACTGGTGAAATATGACGAATTATATTGACTATCATAACGTGTCACATAAAATATTCCACAATAAATTGACTTTCGTTGTCAGACGGCAGCTGTCTAACTTGGCTGCCATTGTCGTTGTTGTTCGGGTTATACTAAGTGGTGGTGGTGCTGGTGGTGGTGGGGTTGAGACGATTTGGGTACTCTGCCAAGTAGCGCACATAAAATGTGATGGCCTACTATGTACTGCTCGAATGTATTGCCTCTTATCGCAACTATTAACAGGCCGAGAAGCAGCCCATCGAACAAAAATCACATTAAAAATCAATAAAGTGTACAATTAAATTATCTTTTCGAGAAGAATGCCAATGTGACCTTTGTGCTTGTCGATATCGATAATTGAACCCTTCTCTGTCTTTGCTCTTTTATAATATGCTCTAATCGATTTTCGCTATATAACAACATTCGCTACTGAAAGATTTCAAAAGATGATATAGAAGATAGAAGCAAATGCAGGTTGCTCACCTTAAGCGCCTCCTCGTGATTGATTGAAGTGAATGGCGTGCCGTTCACCTCTAGGATTGTATCACCGGGTCGCAGACCGGCGCGTTCCGCCACCGAACTCTCCTCGATGCGCGAGATGTAAACACCTAAGCCTGCCGTTAAAAAATATCAAAAGAACCAAACGAAAAGCACACAAAATCAATTAGTAAGCGATGCGTATTAAACTTTTAATAAAAGACACTTCACGCCCTCGCCGCGCCGTCGACTACGCCCTACACCGCCTATTTTATTTCTATTATTTTTTTCGTAAGCCTTTTTTTCATTAAGCCTCGACAGGGTTGAGAGTGTAGTGAGTGGAGCAACCATTTTATGTTTAATTTATAAAGCACGTGTGTGCCTGACCTGACAGCAGACGAGCGAAGGAGAGAGAGCGAAGGAGAGAGAAAGAGACAGACAGACAGAGAGAAAGTGTGTCTGTGGATACAATAAATTGATAGATGGAATGGGCTTGGTGACTTAAATAGATTTCTCTTTATCGATTTTAAAGCCGTTTCACGTTGGAAACTAAAAATAAAATGCCCGACAAGGGTCGGGGGTAGGGATAAGGGAATGTCAGGTGGCAGGTGGCAGAGTCATGGGCACCGTGAGGCAGCCAGGTGCAAAATGCGCTTCGAAATGTCAAAGCTGCTGGCGATTTGTGTGGCAGGAAAACGAGTGTGTAGCAAAGTCGACAGACAATAAAATCAAAATGAAAATTAAATTGCATGAAATGGTATAAATGCCGAATGTCGACCTTCTTTGAGGTTCCACACATCACGTGAGAAGGAGCCGAGCAATTGAACTTTGACACGAGTCAACAGCAAAAATCGAACCGTGTCATTTCTGCAGGCATGTACTGAAGGAAATTTGGGTGAAAAGATGAACGGGCAAACATTGATTTTGTTATTGATGCTTTCAATTCTATGAGTTTTTCATTAAATAAATTTTAAGCTTCTTAGCCAAATTTTATGGAACTTGAAACGATCGCTTGATAATCATACTTCAATTATAGGTAAATGTCTCCACCGTTTCTATATCGATAATGTTATTGCTAATACTCAATCCTCGGCATGCAGAGCGAGCTAAATACTTGCGAAGAGATTTTTTAAATATTTTTTGCAGTCACTCTTAGAATTCTTTCAAGAGTTTTTTTCATCAAAATATTAAAAAAAGTTAAAAAATTAGACGGTCACAAAAATTCGAATTTTTCAATGGGTACCTAATGGCTTAGGGAAATTTTAACATCATTCAAACGGAATTTAAACGACCATTCCAAATATATATTTTGTACTACGAAGACTTGACTTACAATAGCTGTTAAAGTAAAAAAAAAGATTGTACGCATAGTTTTTCTGGCTAGTGTAAGTATTTTCAAAACTTTTCGATACTCAGATTCGGTCAGCAAAAGGCATTTACATTATTTCAGCTGTCTCCTTTTAGTCAGCACTGTTCTACTAACATTCAAATTGGTGAGAGAATAATCTCTCCCTTTTGTAGCACACATCTGGGAGCAGTTGGTTACCTGAGTCTTTGCCTCCTTTGACGCAGATGCCGAAACCGTGATCATATTGCTGATCACGCGACATTGAAACAGTGCGCGTCGTAAGTTCGTGTATGTTGGGCACACTTCGATCCCGATCTCGATCTCGATAGATCTGCAAAAAATAGAGATGCAAGGACATTTATATAATTTAATTGAGAATACTCTCTGTATATTTGAGGCATTTACCTGATGCGTCGTTGAGGGCGGACTGCTGGCCGGACTGCGTCGCCCAGTGCGATCCCGATCCCGCGTGCCGCCGTTGCTGTAGTGATAGCTACTCGTAGGAACTGATGACGACTGCGTCGCGCCAAACATGCGCAACACCTGCTCCGGCGATATAGGTCGCTTCTTGTTGCCATTGCCCATCGCCGAGGCGCCGTGGCCGTGGCGTCCACTGGCCGCCGTCGATGTGGGCAGCGTGCCCGCCGTGCCAGCGGCCATGTGGCTGGATGGCGAGGAGCTGAGATACGCAGATCCGCGACCAGGCAGCGATCCGCCTTTCGTCGGCACACCCGCCGAGTTGTAGTAGTAATGCGGAGAGTGTGGCCGCTCAACGATTGTGTACGAAGTGCCCGGCGGCGAATAATAGAGTCCCGAGCGTCCCCCGCTGGCTCGCAGCGAACTTGTGCTGTTTCCCACACGGGAACCAATGCCGCCGGCGCTGCCGCCGTAATGTCCTTGCCCTTGCCCTTGTCCGTGACCTTGTCCGTGCCCGCTGCCAGGTGGCGGACTGATCATGCCAAAGCCCAGGCCAATGTCCTCGGCCTCGTAACTGTTCGGCGCTGCTGCGCTGCTGCGTAAGTGATGAGCGGAGAGGCCGGCTGAGCCGCCCGTGGGCACGCTCGAGGATGACTGTGTGGCGCCACCGACGCCAATGCCTCCGGCTGCTGTTGCATGGTAACCATAGGGGCGTGCACTCCAGCGTGAGGGTCCAAGATCGCATAATTCGGCATAGTCGTTGCCAGCTGCGCTCATTGTCAGGGGGTCACCGTCGTATGGTATTCCACTGCCCCCAAGGCGCATTACACTGTTGGGGCTGCTGCTGTCAGACACAGAATATAGGAATTACTTGTTAGTTAGTTAAGCAAGTCCAAAATAGGCTAACCCACAATCCCATCCCAGTTTATTTTTTGCACTCGCTCATGGGAAACGCATTCGCTAAACCGCAGCTCAGACAGACAATGGCTTAATCTCCAGAGTCATATGTTTCCAAATTCACACACACACACACACACACACACACTCACACATTTAGGCACAAGTACGAATATGGCCTATTTGTTGGATACACGCTAACTGGGTACAAACCATCCATTGTTTGCCCGCACCGCGTGTGCGATTTTTGTTCCGAAATCAATATGAGAACTTTCACCCCATGCTTCATTATTCATGTGCATATGCTGTGGAACTTTGGCTCGAACAATACCCTGCCCTGTCTCTGCCCCAGCAGCGGAAAACGTCGCTCATAAATTCATAGACACAATTGCCCTGCTCACACTTGGGCACTTACTTAGCCTCGGACTCGAACCAGGTCCGGTTTTGCCACCTGATATTGTTTGCTAAACGTCATGGTTTTAAATTTATTTTCAAAATCCGTGCTGAGAGCGATTAATCTGTTATGACAAAAGCCAAAAGTTCAGCCGAGCTAATGGAACAATTGCTCCGATATCATAAGATGTGTACAGTAGATGATCTTCTGTACATTACCTAATACTCCTATATAGTAATACTTCTAATATTTCTTGATCTGATTGGGTTTTTCTGGGTTTTCTGCACTCACTGAAACAAATTTTAAATTATTTACATGTTTTGAATAACTCTACAATTACAACTTTTTTAAATTTCTTTGTTAATTTAAATATTATTTTATTTGTAAATTTTAGTATTTCATAACTATTTTTAAAATTTTATTTCTTGGGAAGGTTAAATATGTAAATTAGCGGAGAGTGCGATATTTAACCAAAACTACTTTTGAAGTCATTTTAAATTTTCTATTTTATTTGTGTCTTGCGTCTTTCAGGCAGAAATCGAAACGGAAAGAGCACTAGAATTCAAAAAAGTCATGGCGTTAAGAAGTGAGTATATTAACCCATAAAGAATATACAAATATCTTTTCTTTATCTGCATATACGTCTATCTTTACGATCACCAAATTTGCAGATGAAATTTACATCCAATATTGAATGCATTTTTACTCCTTTTCAAATCCAATCAATTCCTTATATGGTATTTACAGAGCAAGTTAAAAATGAAGTTTTATCAACTGATTTGCATGATTATTTATAACTTGTTATTCCACTTTGTTGCTGTTGACTTGGCTCTAAGCCAAAAATGCATTCAAAATGGTTAAAGTCAAGGCGTCGGTCATTTTAAATATGAAAAAATATTTATGGATGTATGTATGTAAATGGCAAGCAATAGTGCTTAGCTCTAACAAGCAGCCAATAATGTCCTTTTTGATTTACGGATACACATTTGCATTTGTTTCCACTACAAATTGGCAAGTAAGCACTCAATATATGTGTACAAAAATATATAAATATACATTTACATTTATTCTTACATATGTACATACATATGTACACATCAATAAGAAGCATCTGGCTTCTATATTCGATAGAAATACATACTTACATACATACATAGATGTCAGCATGTGTGTGTGTGTGTGCCTAACGTGCATTTGTATATATTTAACAATAAGTTGTGAGTTTGTGTATTTTTTTCGTGCTTGGCTTGGCATTGTTGTACTATACTCGTAGAATAAACAGCATGCTCCAGCGTATTTACTCATGACCTTGCTTTGCAAAGCCAACAACAATACTCACATACACACACATACACTCACACACACACACACACACTGGAACTGGATATGAGGCCACAACCACAACCATCGCTTGCTGTGGAGTCGCCTGCCGTTTGGCGCTGTCACAAGGACATTTTTCATGTGCGCAATGTGACATTTTTGGAATTTGTTACTCTGGTTTTTGCCAGGCGACTACGGAGGAGGTGTCGGTGCACAGTGTGACAAAAAAAAAACAGAAGCTTTACAACAATATTAATTAATGCAGCGCTAATCGATTGTTAATCGATAAATTACTATGCAAATTGTGTTGCGCAACGTCAGATACTCAATTTACAGTTGACAGCGCGTGATTTGGTTTGTCCTTGCATATGTTTCAGTTCCACTGTGCATTGTTCGTGTGTCTGCCCTCTGAATTTGTTGTTGTTGTTGTTGTTGTCATTGTCAATGGTCGCTTGGTTTTTGTTTGATTTGAAAAATATCTTTTGCATAAACCATACATGCACACTTACATACATACTCGTATGCACATATACAGACGATAACACATGGAAGAGACACATTCATGTTGCCTTCATTTAAATACCCTTTCAGAGGTTTTATTAGTATCATCAAATTTGAAGCGCTTTGCAAAAAAATGTCTTCAGTCACTATTAGAATTATTTAGAGCAACTTTTTACATCAAAACGTTTTTTGTTTGATACCTAGGAAAAAAGTTAAAAAAAAGTAGACTTTTACAAAATTTCGAAATTTTCAGTGGGTACTTAACGGGTTAAGGAAAGTTTTTCATTCAAACGGAATTACTTGAAGTAAGTTCAAATTATGAGCAGATTTAACTTTAAAAGTTGTGTAAATACTTTTGACTACCTCTGTAGTGCAGCTAAAATGTTTATTTTGGCACCGCTAATTTAATAATAAATATTTTTGTGAGTTTTATTTAATTTAAATATTTTATTTTATAAAAAATATTGATTATTTATGATTTTTATTTTATTTATCCAGTGATAACATTTATAAATGATTTTTATTTTAAAAATTACTTTTGTTGAAAAAAGACATGTACATTTAAAATTAACCCACTGATTTTAATATCAACAAGTACATTTATGCTTATGCCAAAAGTGTGCAGGATTCTACAAGGGCATCAAATCTTCGGCGGACCAAAAATAGCTTTTCACTTTCAGTTTTGTATTTTTTATTTCGTTGCTTTTTGGCTTGGCATTTGAGTTTGCATTTAGTGACTGTCGTGTGAATGTTGTTGGCTCGTTTTATCTGTGGCTGTTTTATTTATTATTCGCCTTATCGTTTTGTGTAGTGTTTTTGATGCTAAACTGCAGTTCTCACTGTTGTTGTTTGCGCTTCTGAAATAATTGCAAGCACAATTATGTCCGGGCATTTGTTGCCGCCTTGTTGCCGCCTTGTCGTCATTGTTGTCGTTGTTGTCATTGTCGTCGCCCACATAAGTATGCTATAAAATACTTTGTGCGTAAGTGGGCTGCGCTTTTATTTATAAATAATTGATGTTTAATATGTGCTTGGCACTTAATGCGGACTCCTCTTAATAGTTGCTGAAGGCATATTAAAACATTAAGCAGTCAGCCAGCTTTTTTTGTTTGCCTTTTTTCGTGTAATTTTTCTTTTTTGAAATTTAACGCCCCTTTTCAACGGATTTGGGGGTGTAACGTGGTGCATGTGTGTGCGTGTGTATGTGCGCATGGGGAATGCTGTACTCTGAGCATTCATCAACATTTTCAGCATTATTTTGGCAGAGCTGAGCACAAATATTCTGGGAAGTAATTATGATAAATGCAGGATGTCTATGTGTGTTTGTGTGTGAGCCGGTGTGTGTCGGTGTGTTTGGTTTGCGGCATGTCGAACTTGTAACTGGGTTAATTGCGCGTAAAAAAAGGTAGCTCACCACATACACTCATTCACGAACACACACACACACACACATATACATATGTGTATATCAAGCGAAAGTGTGTGCTCTGTGTGTGTGCCCATTTCCGCTTGCTGTCAATAAATCTTAAAGAACTGAGGTCTAAGAGATTTTCATAAGCCAGAGGAGCTAAATTGTTGAGTTACGTGCTAAACGTGAGACCATCTTTTTTTCAGTCTAGAATTTAAGTTAAACTCTTTAATAATGAAAAATGATTCAAGCCAACTTTAATATTATTAATAATAACATAACAAAATTCGTAATATCTCTATAACCAAGCTGCCAGTTGTCAAGGGGATTTCCACTGTCAGCCCGTGTCTAGTGGGATAATTATGTCACATAACACACTCAACTGGGCAGAAGACCACCAAAGACAACAACAACCAAATCAACGGCAATAACAACAACATTGAATAAAAATAAACGCAAGCTAAAACAAAACAAAGCTCCATGATATACACACACACACAGACACAAGCACACTCCCAAATATGTATTAATAAGCTTTGAGCATGTTAAAGCTCAATTACCTGTAAAGAGCTGCCCGTTAGCTATTAACGAAAACCGAAGTCTAAATTACCAGCACTATATTCATATATGTATGTGTATTAGTAGAGTTTCCTTTCTAAACACAGATTAGACTGTTGAGCAATTTAAAGTAACGAATGCTTGAACTTTTGCGAGATGTATTTATTTCACATAGTTAAATTTAAAAAAGTATAAAATATAGTAAGTAATTAATTACAGTCTTAAGTGTAAAAATTCTAAGCCGACAGAGAAAAATCGAGTTTACTTAACAAAAACAATTGAGAAAATAAATTAGTTTTGTATTTATAAATTGAAAAAAAAAGTTCAAAGCAAACTTTGAATTCCGAGGTTTTCTTTTGTTCGCAACTTCACAGCAAATAAATGTTTATTATGTTTATTTACTATATATGTTATTTTAATGCTCATTTTATAATTCAACGTTTCTATTTCTAACTTGTGAATGATAAATTAAATAAATAAGTGTAATAAACAATTGTACTTTTAATAAAAAGTCAATTGTCTATTGGGAACACAAACAAATGAAAACTGAGAAGATAAGATCTATGTATTATTCGTGAAATATCATTTCCCCCACCTAATTGTAACAAATGGACAAATATTTGATCATCTGCACAATGATAAAATGAATTTAAATATCCAATTTATTACTAAAATAAGAAATCCTTTAATCTTTACAGAATTCCAAAAAGGTTTAATAAAAAGATTTTATTAATATTAAAATAAAGATACGTTTTAAATCTCTTTCCGCTGTCTGTCACAAATGGCAGTGAGAATTTTTCTCAACGCGCCTATTTGATATGCAAAATATTTCTGTCTTTGCCATTTTTCAATTGGCTTTTAGAAGTAAAAAGAAAGAATAAAGTGTAAAAGATGTTCCGGGACTTGGAAAGTGGAGCGTCACGTAGATGGCACAAGGTAAGGAAAGAAAATCTGTTATAATAAGATATGCGCCATGCATATGCATAAGTTAAGGCAGAAAGGTATTTGAAAGGTGTATGTACTATGTGAGAAAGAAGCCAAAGCAACAAAAACGACAACAACAGCAACAACAGCCACGAAACGTCGCTGACTTACATGTCAACTATTGATTTTTTAATTAAATATTAATGAAGCACGAAAAAGAAAAAACAGCAAAGCGGAGAGCAGAAAACACGCTCGAAAAGCAAAAAAAAATATAAAAAAAAGCGGGACAGTCAACATCCTGAAAACGGTGGAAACTCGGCCCTAACTCGATGTGAAGAGGAGCTCCTGACGTGCCTGGACGCCTTAAGGTATGCCATGCTAAATAATGAAAAGGCTGCCATGCATGGCACAGAGAAAGCTACGCGACGTTCCCAAAAAAGAAAACATAAATAGAATAAAATATAAAAGAGACTAAGAAGGCAAACAAATTACGAATTTTTAATCACACGTCGCGTTACATAAGCCAATGGCGTACTCTGAAATAGGCTGTCCCACGAATAATACGAGAAAATAAATAAAAAAAAATGCCAAACCAAATCAAATAAAATAAATATGCAAAGCGGCGTCTCTCGGAGTAGGTCGACGTCGCTGCCTATGCACGGACACGCAAACAAGCCAAGGAGGAAATGTGAAAATGTGGAAATGTAAAAGGCAAATGAAACTACATATCTGCTGCGACCGACGTCAAGGATGGGGATAAGGATGAAAGTGTGTGCCAAGTCGTGCCAACAAGAAGCGAGGGTAGTCTGACAGACAGACAGACAGAGAGATAGAGAGACAGACAGTCAGACAGACAGACAGTCAGAGAGACAGTCAGGCAGCACACACCACTTTGTCCAGTCACGAAAGTTAGTTTAACAACTATGAGTGCAGGTTAGCAAGGCACACTCGAAGCACAGACTATAGACAACTATGGAGTGTGTACCATGTCTGAGAGAACAAGAACTCACGCAACTTATAGACACACTCAGACAAATAGATAAAACAGTCGCGTAGACGCAAACAGAATAGAACGGCATAGTTAGACAGAGGCAGAGGCATTACAACCAGTCACGAGGACGACAACGAAATTCCTAAGTTACAGTTCCCTTCCGATCTTCTCGACGTTTATTCTTCGAGTATGCGACGTGGCAGTCACTCTGCCCATGCATATTTCCATTTATTCCATCTCGCGAATATCTTTCCTACAGACCTGTTAACCACACATGTGCAATACTTTACATGCTCCTGTCAAATATGATGGCCTGTCCTGTGAGTAAAGTGCCTACGGTAAACTATAAAAAGTGCTTGTTCAACTAAAGTAAGCTTTAAAAAACTAACTCGATTCTAAGGATCTAGTCAAATTAATGTGTCTCCGGAAAAGACTTGAGACTTCAGGCATCAAGTAATGCTAATTGCTGTATAGTTTCTGAGGCTAGTCATAAATAAAACAAGTTAATAAAATTAGATAACCTTCTAAATAATTCTGTCAACAGTTGTCCTTAAACGCTCTGAAAATTAAACATTTTTATAATAAGTTTAATCATATTGTTGTCAAATTTCCTGTAATACTTATAATAAGTTTCGGATCATTATATACTCGTACTAGAGGTCTGCATGGCTGCATTCAAAACGTCAAATGAGACATTCAAGCTCAAATGAATTAAATGAGTTCAGCCTCGACTCACAATGAAATGAATGAATGAATTCAAACTGAAAAGTTCACATTCAAAAAAGGCAGAGTAAATTGAATGACAAAATAACCGAAAAAAACGATTGAGCCCCCTGAGACCTGAAATTTTTTAAATTTGGAACTTTGTTCACTTCTTAAAAATTAATTTTCATTTATTTAATATAAAATTAATGCTCGTTTGGACCATAGGTAGCACCAATGTTAATCAGGAACTTGATAGGTTGGATTTATTGCAGTAACATTTCTGTTTTACTAGATTGGACGTGCTTCCTGAAAATTTATACACGCTTTTACACAACTTGCAAGCCACAAACTCAGTTATTTCTCTTCCACTAGTGTCTAAGACTTTGGAAAATATTTCCCACTCCTTGCTTCGACCTCTTTTCCCATTTAAAGAATATTCCCCGCTTAATACCTTATTTTTTATTATATTCGGCGTTGCCTCGGCTGCAGTTAGCTGCGAAAATTAGACTTTTAATTAAATTATAATTTTGCTTTAAAATTCGCAACGGACAACAAACCTTACAGATTCAACATTTTTTTTTAACAAATATTGTATTCTGAGTATTCTGACAATCTATGCTTCATTCATTTCGTTCGGTTCTCGTTTTTTCGATTCCGTTCATATGAGTTTTTAAATGAATTTCAGAAATGAGTATTCATTCGATGAAACCGAATTTCTAAATTAATTTTTCTCAAAAAACTGAATAAAACTCAAGAGTACTTAGAGACATTTAAGTTTGAATGCAGCCGTGCAGGCCTCTATTATATACATAAAAAAATGTATCGTTCACAAAACTAATCTTTACTTCTAGAGAAGATCTGATAACTAAAAGTAACGCAAAAAATATTGATTACAAGTTGTAATCAACTTAAAAGCGACAAGTTTCTTGTTGTTGTTTAAAAATAGACTACAAAACTATATGCTTAAAGTTTTTGAAGGATTAAATGGCCTTAATATTGCAGATAAAGTATTTGATACAAAACGAAAATATATTATTATATCTAAAGAGGATAAATCAAGCACCTTGTTTTATTTTAAGATAGTTCTTGAATTTTAATGTACTTTTTGTCTGCATATTTATGTTTAATTGAAAGCCAATTTAGTTTTTCATTATCTTAGCATCCTAGCACCACAAGAATTTCCTTATAAATTAATGCACTAAAACTAACAAGGGGTATTGAAATATATAGCTCTAGCTGCGGAGGCTTTCGGCCAAATTCAATATGTATAATTTAATTTGATCTAATATTTTAATAATTTATTTAAACTATTCTGACAATTATTTTGTTATTTGGTTTATATACATATTTTAACAATCTTAATTAAGTGCAATATATTTTTTAATTATAGAACACAATGGGGGATGAGGCTTGGTCTTCTATAAAATAAGGCATTCTTTATCCTTGGCCAAGCTGTTGCCTCAGAGCTGGCACAGGGTCTGGTCACCGCAAAATTTGTTCGATATCATTAAGTGGTTGCCTTTGGCTCGATGCCCGGAGGTCTCCAGGACCAAACAGAGAGTCAGGCTGTGTGCGGTTAGATTGGTTACTCACTCGGTCCATAACAATCAATCTTGTTTTATTAAAAGAGCGAGTGTATGGCATACACTTGAGCAGAAGCAGCAACTGAAACTGAAACTGACACAGACAGGACACAGGTGAGCAGATGTCGGTTTGTAGGGGAAAAAATCATTAATAGGTATTTACTGGGCACTGGTCGGGGCCATAAAAGTAATCCTTTTTTATTTACGAACTCAACTCCGAACACTTCACACGCAGAAGAGTCGCTCATTAAGTGCGAAACCTTGAGCGTCCAGTAAGAGAGAGTGTGAGAAATGGAGAGAGAGTGAGAGAGAGAGAGAGGGAGAGGAAGGACGAAATAACGAGGTAAAGAAAATGTTACAAGTTTTGCTCTTAATTCACTTAAGACTTTAGTTTTGGGCAAGGACTTCGAGAGGATGACAGGATAAGAGGAGAGCGGAGAGACGATGGCTATTGTGCCTTGCCTTACAACATCATTTGTGTGCGTCCTTTAAGTATCTTGTACTTGTATTAGAAAAGTTCTCAGCATCAGCTACTCAGCCTTGACGATGCCATTGAAACTGTAACACTGAATGCGAAATGGGAATGTGAAAATGCTCACAAACACACACACATATTCGGATACTCGTATTGAATTGAAAAGAAAAATGGAAAAGCGAGAAGCGAAAAGGAAAGGGGAACGGAAAATAATGTTCAGTAGTTTTCCATTCAATGCCGAAAGAGCTGAAAATGCATAGGCAAATAGAAATATTAATAAAAGTGGAATTGCGATTTGCCGTTCGTCCCGACAACTTTTTCAATTTGATTGCAAAACCAGACAAAGAAAGGACAAGTTGAAGAAGAAGCAGAAGACGTGGTATCTTCTATGGAAGAACTCGTATCCTTTTAGCCCAGCATTTAGACAGCTTTTCGTGTTGCCCTTAATTTACACAGCGCAAATCCAGTCTTATTGGTCTTATTGGTCTTATCGGTCTTATCAAATCTATCAATGACACTAATTGCGGGCTTATTACGAGTCCTGTTATCTCGCTGGCTCAGTGAGCTTGAGCCACGCGAGCAAACGATTATTTTGGTTATGACATGCGAGTATATATATTTGTACTTGCAACGTACTTTGCTTATTATTCGATGTCAAATTAGATTGTTGAATTATCCATTTGTTTGTTTTATTTTATTGATTTCGCATTCACTACCCCATTGAGTGATTTATTGAGGGCTATTCTTAAACTTTACTTTATGTACATCATCATAATTATATTAGCCGTCTTAAAATGCAGCTATTCGGGAGTGTCACAGAAATTTCAAACAAATTAAAGTGAAATTCAAGCGAAAGCGATTTCTGTAGCACCCCTGATTAAGTTGTTTTGAAATGTATCCTTGAAAAATGCATGAAAATATCGAAAGTTGAAGGAAATCACTCGGTTAAATTAATAATTATGAAAGTGTCAAATTCTGAAGTCAATAATAAACGTGTGTGTATTCTCTTTAAACATATGTATGTGTCTTTTATCTGATTCTTTGTGCTGTCACAGGAATAATGAACATCCTGTCAGAGCATGAATTTCTAGTCATTTAATTCTTTTTTTTAATGTTTTCTTTACAGAAACTTGAAGGAGGACATAAATAAATTTATATTCTAATTAAACACTTAGCTAAACACATTTCTTGTATTTTGTTTTGTGCATCAAAAGTTGAATATAAGCAAAACTCCCTTATTTTTGTACCAGAAACAAATGTATATTATAGCAGAAAGTGAGTTAAATATTGACTGTATTTTGTCGCGCAGTGTAGTAAAGTGGGAGTGTGTGCAGAGTGAAAGCGAGTCCTTATAAATGGCAAATTATCGATTCTCTTGTATCTAATAACTAGCTCTGAGCCATATTCACTTGACTGCATCATCCACAATCCCCATCAACTGCAGTTGCAATGTTGCTACACGACAGCAATTAAAGCACGTCTTCACTTGCATAAATTGTGCACTAATTGGCGCTGGTGCCGCACCCCTCGACACCCCTGTAACTCCTCGACAACCCTCGACACCCATCGACATACACCCCACCCAACTCTTCAAAGCTCTGAAAATCGCAACGCAGCTGCAATTAAAAACTCGACCAACAATTAAAGCGAGAGCGATGCAACAACAACAACAACGCCTGAATAAACATATTTTTTGAGGGAAGAGATTTGGGAACGGATTATTCTAGTTTTGGGTCCAAATGTTGCAAAAGCTTCCAATACAAATACAAATCAATCATGACATACTCGTAAATACATAAGAATGTATTTCTGCAACTTGAATTCAATTTTCAATTAATGGCAGACAGCAAATGAAAATGGAGCAGCAACTAAATAGGCGATTTATATGTTGAAATTGAAATCTACAAAAGTCAACAAACACATAGCCGCACAGAGAGACTGGTAAATGGAGGATGCTGAATAGTGGAAATGCAAATCACTCATACGCCTGGTGCGCCAAGTAATGTCCTGTCAGCTGCTCGCCTCGATTCTGTTTGGTTCACGTTTGACGTTTAATTAGGCGCAAATTTTAATTAAATGCCATGGCGCCAAACAACTTTTTGGCCAGAATTCCGACCAAAAACTCATTAAATAACTATTACTTATGCGTCTATGTCAGCGAGCAACGGTTACGTTATTAATTTTCTGCCATACCCAAACCGTGCCATCAACGTAACATAAATAACAGCCAAGGTAGGCTCGAATGATAAATGGCTCAATGACGAAAACATGTGAGGGACTTTTACACAAACTTAGATACATCAATGAAAGCACAATTGATTGGCCAAATAGCTCAACAACATCTATCAAGTAATGCTCTTAACCAGTCTTTTTAGAGCCAACAAATCCAAGATATACGGTTAAATCTAGAGAGAATTCAGTTTTATACAAAACCATTTTTATAAATTCCTATATCATTTCCTCTTTTTTTAATTCTTAAAGCCTTTAAGTATAGAAAGGGAGTCTCATTCACACTAATTTTAAAATTAAATTTCCACAGTCTCAAAAAAAGCTATTCGTAGAATAAAATTATAGAACTATGTTGCTACAAACCAAACCATTATATATTGAAATTGGTTGGATGTGATCTGAAAATTATTAAAGGTACATTAAATGTGCAATGATTTAAAAAAATCTTTCTGCTTTTCAAATTTATTCTAATTTTAATGATTAAATGTGAGTTAAAATTTCACAGTTTACAGTTTATAGCATTGATCAGAAGTGAAACATTCATTTATATTATTATAAATTGGCGCCCTATTACAAACGTATGTATACCTGAAAATATGCTTTATATTTCTTTGCATTACAAAATCACTCAAAACTAACGGAATTCGTTAAATCACTACGAATTGTGCAGAATTTGGTTCTTTGAAAATATTTTTAAATAGATCAGATAGACTGTGGGTAGAATTTCCGATAAGTTGAACAATTGATTGCATGAGAAAGTTTGTTGGGTTTTTTGTTCGCTTCCCTTGCAGTGTCATAAAGTGTGAATCTCTTTGTGTGTTTGTTTTGTTACTTCCTCAATGAATGTCTCTCACCTGTTTGAAATTCTAAGGATACATTAAAATTGCGTTGCGTGTGTGCTCGGCCAGTATCCTGTGCCAGTGTTCGAGTTGAAGAGGCCTATTCAGTGGCTGTGACAGGCAAGCAGGACCGGACGGTCCGCTTTGCTTGTGGCCTGTGGTGTGGTGTCTTGTTGCTGCTCCTCCTGCTGTCCTGCCGTCGTCCTGTCGTCCTGGCGTCGTGGCGTCCTGGCACGCTTCCTGCAGCAGTCAGCTGCTTGCATGCAAAAGTTTTACTTTGCTGCTCCTCCTACTGCGGATATTCGTGTTGTTTAGCTTAGTTTCTGTGGGCTTTCTCCAGTTTGCTGCTGCTCATTTGTGTGCTTGTGTGTGTGTGTATGTGTGGGTATGTGTGTGTATGTGTGTGTGAGTGTGTGAGTGTGTTTGTGTGTCACTTTATGCGCTTCCTGCTCGATGCTTTCGCACCGCCCGCCGCCACGTTGTGCCGAGAGTGAAAGTTTTTTTCAACGTTGCCAGCTACAATGAGAGGCCACCTCGTGGTGAGTTTTGACTGTCACGTTCTCCCACTCTCTCTCTCACACGCTCTCGCTCTCTCTCTCTCTCTTGCCCTCTCGCGCGCTGGGCAAATTTAATTAAACTTTTTTTTACTTTTAGATTGCTTAAATTTTGTTAACTTTTCGTTAATTTCCGTTCTCTTGTAATTGATTTAAGTTTGTTGCATGTTTAGCCCATGGCACATTCCAGTTTGTTGTCTGCTGCAAATTCACCACAGCAGCAACAACAATTGCTGGGCTCCTTTGTTATTGCGGGTGGTGCTTCTGCTCCAAGCTCCGTGCTCCAAACAAAGCGGAGGCGGAGGGTGCGGAGGGTGCGGAGCGGCAGCTGAAGCTGCTTATAGTTGGTCGCACGCCTATAAATCGCCAACTTGCGTGCTGCGATTCGGTATTGGTATCGGTTTTGATGTTTTCGGACTCCGAATCTGAATCCGAATTACTGTACGTGGCGAATTTCGACAGTAGCCGTTGCCGTTGCCGTTGCCGTTGCCATTGTAATTTAACCTTCTGCCCTACTCTCGAATGCGTCATCGAATATGTTGTTGTTGTTATCGTTGTTGTTGTTGTTGTTATTGTTGTTGTTGTTGTTGTTGTTGTTGAATACCAAATAAATACTAGAAAACACGAGTATTTACGTGCATTAATTTGCTTAATACTTTATTTGGCACCATCACATACACAATGTGTACACTAACTCGAGTTTCACGTTAGACACACACTCACGCACACACACACACACACGCGAACAGGACAGGAGACATACACATGCAGAATGCGAATATTGAAACACAGCCGACTCGCACATTAACTGCATATGTCGAGCTACCACATTCATTACCCATACGCCATGTTGTACGGATGTGTTTTCAGTGCACACGCACCCCTTCACCGCACCGCGTTCACTTGCTCTTGGCTAAGGAGTTGTAGTCGCAGTCGCAATCGCAATCGCAGTTGTATTCGCACTCGTAATCGCAGATACTTTCAAGGTTATTTCCTGCTACAAAAAACTGTTTAATTTGCTGAATTTTCATGCACATTACTTTGGTTTTAATGGAATCTCACTGGGCTTTCGCAGTGCTGCGATGGCTAGAGCTCTGCACATGGCTTCAGGCTTCACAGTGTATCTACATTTATGTTTCGTGCAAGCCAAACCGTTTCACAAAGCCTTCAATTCGATGGGGCTTCAACATTTTGCAGAGCTGGCTAACACTTGCTTCTACATTTGGTTTAAACACATTAAAATATTATATTTTAGTTTAATCTAATTTTCTTTTTTTTTCTTTTCTTTTCTTTCTTTTGCGTTTCCACAGTGCGCGTTTTAGCTGCGTTCGCGGAGCGCCCCGTCTTGACCGTGTGGCTCCACTACTCTGACTACTTGGGCTCAACTTTGCAGTCGTCGCATTGCTCGTCGTGCTCGGGCCAAAAGCTTTTCCCCAAAATGTAGGCCTTGTGAGACCATGAATCGGACCCGAATCGGCCACGAACTGAACTCAAACTGAGCACGAATCCATGAATCCCCCCTGGCCAGCCTGGCGACTGGTTGGCGAGCATAAACTGATGCTCCTTCCCGAATCGGTTCACGGGCTCATTCTCATTCTCAGTCACTGTCTCAGTTTCAGTTTCAGTCTCTGGTCTCTGCTTTTGTTGGGTTTGCACTCAAAAGTTTGCGTTGTTTGGATTTTGTTATTTTAATGTAGCTGGCGTAGTCTCGGTCGGTTCCGTGTGCTTTTTGAAGATTTCTTTCGTGTAATTTTTTTCGTTACGTTCGTTACATTCGTTGCTCTTGTTATGGCCGCCAGAAACAGAAACAGAATCTGAAGCAGACGACATACCAGAATCCGAGATAAGTAGGATGTGTTAAATGTAGACGTAATTCTACACTGGAATTTTTATGTGCATTTTTTTATTTAAACTATAGAATGCAACCGTTAATCATGCAACCATTAATCATCTAAATGCACTCTAACGTAAAGAAAACTTCGATTAAAGGAAAACAAATTGAGTCGTGCACACTCAAGTGATACAAATATCATTATTAATAAAATAAAGAAATTTTTATATTCATGATCAGCATCAATGCTTGTCTTTCCTACAGCCCGGGCTATTCTAAGAGCGAGAGCATTCTAATTCGGGACATAGATTTCTGTAAGCTCGACTCAGATTAAAATTATTTCAAATCTCACACAAATCTTAAAAAACCATTCCTGTCACAGTTTTCAAAATGGTACTCTTTTTTGACAATTAACGATTCCCATTATTGTTATCTACTATCTTACTTAATCAGCATCGGATATAACGGAATATACATCTTTTAAGTTTTTAAAAATTTCGGAAAGTATGTAACGGTTATCTCGCAATCGGGGTATCGACTATATCCGCTTGTTTTTCTTAAAGTAATTTATTTCTTGAACAATTTCTTTAAATTAAAATATAATTTATTTCATTTATTTCCTTTCAACCTAAAATTCATCAAAAACGTAGTAAATAGTAAAACATGCGTTTGACTTTTTGATATTTATTAAAATTTATTTCTTGCAATTTATGTTGTGCAAAGATATAAAGCCACAAAGAACAAAAAGTTCAACTTATAAAATGAAGTCACTTATACCCAGAGCTCGCAAAATAAGCTCAACCAATTTTTTTTAGCCTGTCAGCTCACCAAAAAGACAGAGAAAATTGGAGCTGAGTCGCTTACTCTCTTAAAAAAACACATATTTTTGATTCGTTTGAGCTTTGTGTTTTACACTAAACAGTAAGTCAAAATATGAAAAGCTCTCTAACGAAACAGTTTGAAGGTGAAACTGACGTTCAACGATCAAAAACTTAGCAAAAGAAACGAAGTGAAAGAAAAAAGTGTGTTATTTTAAATAAATTTAAACAAATATAATAAATTTTTTAAAAGCTTTTTTAATTAGGTATTTAGTTTAACAATTAAAATGGAGTTGATGTTCTCCGGAGTTAAGGATGTGCGCTTTTCGTTTAAAATATAGTTGAGGGCGAGAACGATCGCTCTACCGACACCTGAGTTGCGGAGTTATTTGAAGTGCATTGCAAATATAGTTTAAAATTTTGAAATGGTGGAAAAGGGGTGTTTTTTTTGGGGGTTTTGTTTGTGGTTGGGGGGTTTTTTTTTTTTTTTTTTTTTGGGTGTTTTGTGTTTTTGGTGTGTGTGGGTTTTGGTTGATATTTTTAAATTGTTTTTTTTTTAATTTTTGGGGTTTATTTTTTTTGTTGTATACCTAATAACGTCGGGCGATTTTCTACCTTTATAATTCCCGTGTGGCTTGAGCGCAAGTGAGCTGAAGCAATTGTAAGTATATCCGCGAAAGCAACTGCATAATCTGCACAAAGTATTTAATATTTAATTGGTTATTATAGTGCTCTAGTATTTCTTTTAGTGTCCTATAAAAAGCATGCAGCGAACGGCACGCAAACAAGCCCACCAAGACTGTCCCTAACCACCCAGTTACCACACCTACACTCTCACCGAACCACTCCCACAACTCAGTTGCTAGAGCACGAATCTCACTCAATAGTCCGAATAATCCGAAAGCCAACGAAGACCAGACAACGAACCAGGCAAATAAACGCCACTGTGGGGAAAAGCTCTCTCTCTCTCTCTCTCTGTACTCTCTCTGCAGCTTTCTCTCTTTCGCTCTCTCACTCGCTCTCTTTTAGTGTCAATGTCTGTCGCTCCCACGCAAAATTCAACACATGGCCGTACGAAACGTCAAAAGCGCGTGACAGCCAGGCGAATATTGAAGGAAAAGAAGCAGCGCGAAAGTAAAGCAAAGCAAAGCAAAGTAAAGTTCGCCAGGTAGCAGAATAGCAGTTCCCCCACCGCCCACTTCTCTGTATAGCAACCACATTTGGAAGCTGCGCCCTGTCTGTGAGTATGAGTGTGAGCACCAGCGAGTGAGAGAGAGAGAGCGAGGCAGAGAGTTGAAGGCATGAGTGTGAACGACACGTTGTTGCATTTCCCACACTTTTACGCTCAAAAGCAGGCAACAAAATTCGCAACAGCGACTGCCAAAAATATTGGGCTTGGGCTGGACGAAGGTTGCTCCAAGGTGTTGATGATTATAAACGAATACACGTGCTCTAAGGCACTAAAAGGGAATGAAATGGAAGGGGGAAAGGACTACGCTAGAAGGATACCATCATCATCATCATCTTCATGGACTAGACCATCGACGAATTCGTTAGTGGTGTCAAAAGTTTTCTAATTGAATTTGATGTTGTGGCTGTTTACGTCTTCGCTTGGCCAAGAGCGACCTACGACCCTTGATTCTCCTTACACTCCTACCATCTCCTCGACCTGCCCCGCGTCTTAGAAGTTGGCGCTGTTCATGGGAATTATGTCACGTTGGCTGCGTCATTGTGTCTGGGTCTGCCTAGGTTATTGATTATTCTCGTTTATGACGAAATGCGTACGCCAAAATAGTTTTGCACACACACACGCACTCACACAACTATGACGTCATAGTTAACCCCGGAGCTTTTAACCCGCGCACTACAAAACAACACTACAAACTACAAGCATCGCTCTCAGTTTGTTGTCAACTTGTCGCTCCCCACACTCCAGTATCGCTCTCTCCACCAGACACGTCAGCTCAACTCATTTCCATTTCCATTTCCATACCCATTCTTATCTGATGCTTGGCACTTTTTAACTGACTAGTTTGCCAACGTTTGGCCGAGAGCTTTTCAAGCAGACATCCAACATACTCATACCCATATCCATCCATACCCTTCCGCATCTATGGAGCTGTCACACCGTCAAAACGAATCCGGGTTTGAGCCCTCAATCTCAATTTGTTTGGCTGCTTTTATTATTGCGGCAAAAGATTTATTTTCGTCCTTCGAGTGATCTAATTAAAGTTTGTGTGGACCAAATTACGACTAAGGCTAAAAAGGGGGGACAACGACTGGATTTGTTTTTCTACTTTTCCTACAGTTTTCTATGTTAGGTGTAACTTGTTTTCGTCTAACCCAAAAACTCGCTTGGAATCCAAAAAGTAATTTATATTACTTTCACTTTTACTTTTACTGTCTTGATGTTAGTTGGCTGTCGCTTGGCAACTGTAATGAAATGTGCTGACCCATTAACTTGAATTCTAGCATCCCTGGGATTTGCTATCCATGTGGTGAAAGGGTTTCAAGCTTTGCCAACGGACAGATGACACTGCTGATATTACAAAGGTAAACGGTGGAAGGTGGAAGGTTCTCGAAAGCGACCCTCTTCAACATAAGCCTAGAAATTTGTTTACGTTTTATAAACGAAATGCTTTAAAGTTTAAACAAATCACCCAATTTACTTATAATCCCAGATTAAAATAATTCAACGAGAAAAAGGTTAGATATTAACGCATATAACTAATTTATCGAGTCCTAAAAATTATATACTCCTGGAAACCAAAGCAGATACTATTCCGTAACCAAGATAACGGTTCCTTGTTAAACTTTACCGTTTTACACTTTACACTTTACTCATAGACAATTATGGTATATTGTATTCATTATATGTCCAAATCTAATGAACACCCAGATCACAAATATTATATGTAAGAGCATGAGCGGATTAAGATTATTTCAAATTTTCGCTACCTTTCAGAAATGTTTGTTGAATTTTAAAATTCATAGGAGAAAATAAAAATTAACTTCGTTCGTTATTTTGTAATAGTTGTAATATTATGATATTTAAGTTAGATTCCTTAAAAAATTAAGAATCTTATTAACAATTAATTAAAAGTTGACATTCTCTAACAGAAGAAAACACAAAATATAAAAAATGCATCGTCCTAACTGATGACTCAAAACTTACGCATAGCCCAAACAGTAAGAGCTTGAAATTTTTAATTTTGCATATGTTTGGAAAATCGTAACTTGAATTGGGTTAAAATCTACCTTCTTCCAATATCTCTCTTATTCTACAGTTCTGTGCCTCTGAAGTGCACACTTATGCGAAACAAAATACACATCAGGTTTGTTTTTATATGCATAAATCGGTTACTAAACTGCTATTTTGGTTTGAAAAACTTTGGCTTTTCGGTTTCGGCATAATAAATGGCTTTCCGACTGGGTCTAATAAAATTGTACTCAATTTATTCGAGTGAAAAGACCAATATCTTAGCATAATAACTTGGGTATACATGGTCAAGGAGAGTATTGTAAAATTCATTTATAGCTAAGTTTTCTTAAAGTGTTTAGTCACGGGTGTGGCTACCATTATAAATTGATTATATTTATATTTTTAAACAGATAACAATTATTAAAATAATCAATTGGGCAAAATTTTGTAGTATAACTTTAAAAACAAAAGATATAGAACAAGTTGTCTGTTTTTAAGCAATGAGCTCTCCATACTTTTAAACTATACTAATTTTTCACATATTTTATAAAGTCAAAATAAATGCAATAAATAAAAGACTTTTTTTAATTTCGGTTTTATATTTACACACATTTTTTTATGTATTTTACTTCATTTTGTATTTAATAGCTCTCTGTCATATTAAATATTTTTTCATATACATACATATGTATAATTTTTGTAATTGTACTGTACTGCTAAAAATATCAACAAATACAATATCTTAACTAAGTGTAAAATGTAGAGAGCCTATAAAAAGGTAACGCATATTTAAAATGCACCTCCCTTTAAATAATTAGTTACAATTCGTATTGTTGTAATTACAATACACGTACAGCAATAAAACATCTATACAATACATATAAATTGTTGGTTGAAGAATTTCTTAATAAAGTACATGCACACATATATTTGTGGAGACTTTTGGTTCCTCTCTTAACTAATATCGATTCTAAACTCAAAATTATTGTACCACATCTTGAATATCAATCGCTTAATCATCTTAATCATATCAGTAAAAAGTATATCATATATAAATATCAGCAATTCTTCCAGATTTTGAGTCTACAAATATACAAATACAGATACAGATGCATGTGCATGATATACAATTCAAAACTCTATGGAGCAATTAACGGAAATGGAGATTACATGGAGATTACAAGCTAATTGACGGATTAGTCGATAACCAAACTGTTATCGATGCTCTCTGTTCCTGGTATTCTATCTGTTCTATGCAGGTAATAAATAAATTAATACAATAATCGTATCAACTAAAATTTGTTGTCATGTGCGGATCGTGCTTCTATATAGAGTATAGCATAAGTATATACACATATATGTTGCTCTGTTGCTCTGTTCCTCACTCCTCGCCCTCGTACCCCAAGCACCACAACTGGGATAGGGGCACAGCTGAGGACTAGCTTCCTCCTCCCCCGACTTCGTCCTTGCGTGGTCGCAGTATGAAATTGAGATTGTAGTTGGTGTTCACGGCATAGTAGACATTCGCCGTTTTGGGCATGACCAGCTCCCTGTCGGGCAGCACCTGGGCGAGAGTGAACCTATCGGGATCATCCTCCAGGCCAAGCTTCAGCATCGCGTTCCTGATGACTTGGGGCGTTCGCTCGTTGTTGCCCAGCATGATGCTCTTGTAGAGCACAATGCCATCCAACTCGATGTTATCTGTTTCGTACGTCACTCGAATGATGTAGAAGTCTGGTGCGGATTGGGTGACAACGCCAGCTGGCTGCACCAGCTGTGCATTGATGTGCGTGTGGGGCGATCCGTTGGATCCGTTTGAGGTGCCATTCGTCAGAGCGGCGTTCTTTAGGCCATTGCCCAAGGACTGGGAATGCGTGAGCTTGCTATGAGCCGACTGCCGTCCGCCCGAGTTGCTGGAATCCATGGACAGGTTGGAGGTGCTGCTCGAGGCGGACATCAGCGAAGCGTGATGCGCATCGCGATCGAGCGAATTGTGGCGGGAGCTGTTGCTGCTGTTCAGCTCACAGTAGAACTGGGAGCCCGCCCCACTGCTCGAATTGGAGTGTATAGAGTCAGTCTTGCGATGACCATGCCCACCGCTCCCCATTATCGAGGCCGTCGAGGAGGCTGTCGTGTTCGTCAGCGAGGTGTTTGTGCTGGCCACCGATTTCCTCGGCGCCGGCGGCGGCGGCTCCAACTGGCAGCTGAGTGCAAACGCCTGTCTCTCATCCAGCAGTGGCATCGATCCGAACCAGTGATCGAAGAGCGCATCCTCTTGCAGGTTGTACGTATTGGCGGCACCTTGGAGCAGCTTGATCTGCGCCAGCACCTCGAACTCCTTGCGCTTCTTATCGAAATTGATGAGCTTGTCCTCCGTGAGGTAATCCGGATTGGCCGTATGTATCATGGTCAGATCGGTCAGAAATGTGCCCAGATATGGAATGGTTCCATGCGAAGTCTGCGTGCCCAAGTTCTGTATTAGCTTCTGCAGATGACGATCCGTTTGGTCGCCGGCCGGATCCGGATTCTTGGCAGTTCCCTCGCGCTTCAGCACCTCCCGCAGTGTCCAGGCGTTGTTGTCCTCGGAACAAATGCGGGCGAGCTCCGTAAAGATTTCCATCTAAAAATAAGGCAGAGATTAATATGTAATCAACGTGCAATAATTCTTATAAACTGAATTCTATTCATTATTAATTACAAAAGTTATATGACAATCTAGGACTTGTTAAATAAATAGGAATTGGAGTTAAGAAATGAATGTAAAATTTCTTAAATCAACTAAAAACTGGAGCCATCTTATGCTGTTATTTTAAATTTGGTATCTACAGGGTATTCTTCTCATTGTAGACAGTAGAGACGGTTCCGGAACGTACCGAAAGAACTATTTCGGCAAGAGGTTCTATTTCTGATTTCTCCTTTTGAAACCGGTACAAAAAGTACAATTCTTACAAATTTTAAAACGTTAAAGAACAAAAATTTATGTAGGAAAAAATGGAAGATACCAATGTAAGTATTTAATCGATAGAAGCTTAAGTTAAGTCTTAAGTAATTTTTAAATATAAGGAAATACTAAATGCAGCTTAAAAAAAAATATTATCTCCACTATGATACTCTATCTTCTTAAGAAAAAAACATACAATTGGGGCAGCGATTATTCCAAAACACTTTTCTGAATGAGTTGCACTTCACTATATCTCGGTTTCGGATAGGGTTTCTGTACCAGTTGTTCTGATTTATACTATTTCTATGAGTTTTGTTAAAGCGTCTCGTGAGGGTGAACAAAGTGAATACTGATGAATTTCGAATTAAAATGAAATTTAGCAAAAGTCCAATTTTTCTATTGAAGAATAATTTTTTTCAAAAGAAAATAAAGTTTTCTTTCATAAATGCATATGGGTTGACTGTAAGGTGGTCATTATACTATGTATAGTATTTTTTGCTAAAATTTATGACTCTTCATTTTCTATACCTAAAAAACAATTTTACTAAATATACCATATATTATAAAATAAAATGTGTTTTCCCTATTAGAAAGATGTTCATGGAGTAGAGGTCTAATGTCTTTTGTGCAATTGATAATCCTTTTAGTGACACTAAATAACATCAGAGCTATCAAAAAATTTAAGTCGATTCTAACTATTCTAAAAATCCAAAAAGTTTAAATTCTTGACTTCATTTTGTAGAACCTCTCCCCAAGTTATCCAGTCAACTTACGCGCTCTTTGGGCAAAAACTCCCAGACCTTGGAGAGTCGATATATGGAATTGGAGTTTAGTGCCGAGATGATGGCCTTGAGGGAACTGAAGTTCTTGAGCATACGCAGCTCCTGGGCAATATCAATCCAGCGTGATATGTTCAAGGCGCGTTCCTGGAATTGAAATAACACTTTAGAGGAGGCCACAATAGTTAATTTGTTGGAGAACTCACCTGCGGCTTGAGGCGATCGATGAGTATGCTGGACACCACACGAAACAGCACCGCGTTGAATTGGTTGATGGTGGCGACGACCGTCTCAGAGCCCCCGCTGTCCCTCCGTGCCCACGTGTGTCCGAGGCATTGATGTGGGATGAGGCGCTTGAAGAGCTCCGTGTCCATCCGAGTGAGCTGCTCGGCAAAGCGACGCACGGGCACGTGGGGGAAGCGGAAGGCCTGCATGAAGTGCGTGGGTCCACGGTAGATGGGCGCCATGTACAAGCCGCTGAACTGATCGCTCAGGTCATAGGTTGAACCACACGACGTGTGCATCATGAACTGCTGACCGCCATGAGGGGAGAGCCAGGGGAGGGGAGTGCTCTCCACATTATTGGAGGCGCCACCGCCATAGGCCTGCTGCCTAAGCAGACGTTCCAGGCGATTCAAGACCTTGATGTGCAGATCGGAGCGTTTGAGACGCTTCGTTGCAAAGGCCAGAATCTGCTGCAGATTATCCTCATGCCAGTCCTCGGGAAACCCATCCAGCCACACATGCAACGCCGAGACTAGAGTTTTCTTGTGCTGCTCGTGTATGGAGGCTGGTGAGTCATAGCTCTGATCCTCAGCCGTGCCATTCTGCTGCGCCAGCTCCAGTTCCTCAGCATGCTTCTCATGCAGCGCATCATAGCGCTGGGTCAACAGGCTGAGCACCTGTTTGGGGGTCGAGAAGGTGCGATACGTGGACAGGAACACATTGATGAAGGTCGACTCCAGTTCCCCGTCGTCTGTGGCCAGTGCCTCCACCAGGCGGGCCAATGTGGCTGCCTTCACAAATCGGACTCGCACCGTCTCCCATTCCAGATGTGAAATTTCATCATCGGAGTCTTGCTGCAATGTGAAAATGTGAAAATGGGAGAGTGAGTGTGAGTGTGGAAAGGTGCAAGGCAATTGCCAAGGCTATAAAGGTAAGTAATTGCTTTTCGGGCAATTCGGACGATTCGGACGATGATGATAACTTACGTTGCTCGCCGTGGGCGTCGGTCGATGGTAGCGCACCTTCTTCAGGTACACGGTGAAAATTGCATTCTTCTCGTGCTCCTCGCCCCAAAGGCGCCACGTGGGCTATTTGGAAAAGCAATCAAAATGTCAAATTAGTAAAGTGCTGACTGCCACATTGAATGATTTAAATGATTTAAATTATTATTTATATATTTTTAAGTAGGAACTTAAATGTATCTATATATCTATATGTATATGCATATGCGTGTGTGTGTGTGTGTGTGGGTGGGTGTGGGTGGGTGTGGGTGGGTGTGGATGTATCGAAGCTGATTCAATTCATTGCCACAATTAATCATTCATCTAATTTTAGCACAATTTCCGACTATTTTTAATTCATTATTTTCTTTTAATACGAACGCGCAAATTTTAAATATTTTCAATATAAACATAATGTCTTGAACGAACCAAAAATGAATTCCTTATTGGACTCATTGTATATGGGGAAAAGCATTTCAAAAGTGCTGAATTTATTTTCCGAATTTGTTGTGATGGAAACTGGCCGACATTTCCATACACCATTTTCCATTTCCCGTCCAATTCGACATTGTTTTGGCAATTTTTGGCTAAAACACATTTGTTGCCGTCCATTTCGGATGTCTACAGTTTCTAGTTGGAATTTAAATTGCCTAATAAATATCTTGCTAATTAGCCAATGCGACTAGGGAACTAAAGATTACAAGATTTTATTTTTTCAAGAATTTTCAAATTATTTTATTGAATTGATTAAACAAAGTTTATTTGAATTAAAAATAGATTCATTAATGATATTCTATATCTGTAGTTTTTTAAAAATCAGTTATGACATTGTTGTTTTCCTTACTATTGTTATTTATTGTAATTATTGTTGACTATAAAAATAGATCCAAGATATTTTAACTTCATAGTAATAGAATATTTAAACATTCATAAAACATTAAGGATAATCACATTATGATGAACAGTTTTTTGGTAAATTCTTGACTTATTTGATGGAAGCTAAGATATAGAAAAGAGAGTTTCCGATAATGACATTTCTAAGCAATATAAACTCAAAAGATATGTATGTAAGTTTCTAATACTTAATAAAGTAAAAATATAAAAACTTAAATTTGGACTTAAGTTTATGATGTGAATTAAATAAAAATTCAAAATTTCAAAACATTAAATTTAAGAACCAAACAGTTTTGAATAAATTATTCCGAAAGTCAAGGCCTCCATAATAATTTTCTGTTGTGCATTTTGAAGCATAAAATATAATGTGTAGATACTAGATATATAAATAAGTTCAAAGGTTTCTTCTACTCAATAATGCAGCTCTCAGAAATAGTTAGAATATAGTCAAAAACGAATACAATTATTTGTATATCCGATTTTGCAATGGCATTCCATTTATTACATGATCAATAACTTGACATAAATATTTATTAGCTTTACTCATACAGCACAGAAATACATAGTTTAAATATTTGCACCTAATCAACAAGAGCATAAAAATTCTAATTTAGAAAACATGCAACAAACAGCTTAGCAAATGACTTTGTTTATATGTATGTACTATATGTATGTAACGCTATGTAAATGAAGCATACATATGTATGTATTATGAGTGTATGTAATATTTAAAAAATAATTACGAATAAAAATGAAATAAATTCAATAGAAACGTGCAATGTCGAAGCGTGAAAAGGCATTCAACGCATTGTGAATGAATAAGCATGAAGAAAACTGAATAAATGAGCAACAAAAGCGATATCACGCAATCTAAATCTGAATGTACACATGTGTGTGTGTGTGTGTGTGTGTGAGTGTGAGTGTGAGTGTGTAAAGCCACAAACAAATTAAAGTCTGCCCCCTCTCGGTACTTACTACACATAAATAAGATTTGCTCAGTAAGCGATGACAACGCTACTTAGTGACCCCTCGGAGACCCCAAATATGCAAAACATAAACATGGGATGCTAACACATACAGAGTGTACAAACATATATACTCATGTGTGTATATAGATCGCTGGACAAATGGACAACGAACATACACGAATTTCTTGTTCGAACGATTAATTGCCCGCATGCGCTTTAATTACACGTACAAACAAATTCAACACAACAACAATAGAAAACAAAATTTTTAAATGTTTAGTTTACTTTTCTGTTGGCTGGGCCGTGTCTCAGGTCTGGCCCCATTTCGTAAAGCTTCGTGGACTGTTTGAGTATTTCGTAAAAATACAAAAAACATTTGGGCGTTAAGTGGTCGGCGCAAATTGTTTCATGTTTCTTCCTATACCCTTACAAATCGCAAAGTGTATACGAATTTCGTCACGCAATCTCAACTAGACAAGTACATACACACATATAAAAATATATTTATTAAAGATCAGAGCCAAATGTTGTTAATTGAGAAACAAGAGACTGCAGTTTTTTTAATAACAGGAAGTACTTATATTTTGTATCATTTTATAAAAATTACAGAGTATTTTGCTCTGAAACAAACACTTTTTATCTGTTCGTGTAATTGTGCATAAATTTGATTGAGATTGAGATGGCTGTAAACAGCTGAAAGTTTTTGAAAATGTATGAAAATAAATGGCCTTGCTAAGTTTTTTGAAGTTAACAAGATGTCGAAATAGTAAGTAATATATTAGGGCTCCGTTGCATTTGTTTTTTAAAGCGAAGATGGTTAAAAATTAAATGAATAGCTTAATCAAGGGGAAAATACATTTAAAAATAAAAAACAACAGCTGCAAAAATAAAGTGGCTTTGTTGCTTCCTGAAAAATACATAAAACTACACGAGTAACAAGAAAAAATAGAAGAAGAAAAACAAGGAAAACAAATTGCAATTGTTTTCATCTAATTGCTGCGTACTTAGCCTCTAATTGTGCGCTGTTCTCTTCGGGTGGTTGATCTACGCATACATTTGATTACTACTTCCCAAATAAATAAATACATCTTGTCGCTGTCTGTATGTATAAACATATGAATGTGTCTATGTACGTATATAATGTGAAGGCAACTTTTAATCAATTCAGCGAAAAAGATCAGCAAAGTCGCTTGACTTTTTTTCAGCGGCTGCCAAAAAAGAAATTTTCTGCTTCTGGCATTGTCTGTATCTATGTTTGTGTGTGCTTGTATTTATTTAATTTATTTGTTATTTATTTGGTATTTTGTGTTTTTTTTTTTCAGTTCAAATGTTGCTGCCGGCTGTGGATCTCACAATGTACACATGTTTGCTTCATTTATTTCGTTGTTTAATTAATGACGCACTATGGCAGCTTATTTTAGTTTTATTTGCGTCTAAAATACGCAATGTTTATTAAAAATTCAAAACAATAATAGTTAGACTAACTAGCAAAATACTTGGCACAAATTGAAGTGCTTACTTTAAATATAACGGTTGTAGCTGCAGACGCTTCACAGCACTAATTAATCGAGTAGCGAGTAGTAAGCAAAGTATCGATATTGATTGACAGGATCAGCTCGAGAAATTGTAATGTGAACTTGTATTCAGTTCATTTAGCAAGAAAGTATAATTTAATTTAATTGAATAATAATAATAACATAAAATAAAATAAATAATAATATTAATTAACTAAAATCCTTCTTTTAATAAAAAAAACGAAATCTGGAAGTCGTCCTTTGTCTGTGGCTTGATGGTTGCCACCGTGTTTTGCGAACCAAGGCTGCCACATTTTTATACCCGTTACTTAAAAAATAAGTAAAAGGGGATATTGTATTCGTTGCAATGTACACTGCCATTCAACTGAATAGGTTCATGGTTACCGAGGTAGGAATTGGGCTGTAAATCCTAAACCAATGTTCCGATTTACATGAAATTTTTACCTATAACTCTCTGATCTTATCTTAATTAGATGCCAAAGTATGATTTTCATAAACTTAATATTTATTACGTATTATTTTTTCTTCTGAAAGGGTAACTAATTTAAAGTCGATGTTGTGCCATTCCTTCATCCAGCTCATGTGTTTGCGAGCAAAATGCTGTTGTGAAGCTTTACGTGGACGATTTTAATGTGGTTTTTTTTAAGTTTTAATCACTTTAGATGATTAACCAACAAATCACATGATTTAAAGTTTATACACTTGCTTTAACACCACAAATTTTTTTAGTTTTCATATCTGACAGGTGGATATTGGATGCATTACGAGCAATATGTCACCTGTCTGCGGTAGGGGTCGCATGTTTCACTCCGTTTTTGATATTTTTGTCATATTCGGCATTGTTTCTTCAAAAGTTACTCACAACATTTTGGCTCCGTCCAATTTTTTTTAACGATTTGGATATGGCCAAGACCACCTTAGTGATAGGCCTGGGTTTGGCCTCTTTCGTACTCGGAAAATTGCTATTCACGACTAATTTTTCATTTAATATAAAGAAAATATATTAATTTACTAATTTGCAAACAAATTTTGTCGATTTATCGCGAAATTTCATCACAAACTGAAACTTAACTCAGCTGAACCTATTCAGATGAACGAAAAAAAAAGCATTAAATTAGTTACCCTTTCAGAAGAAAAAATAATACGTAATAAATATTAAGTTTATGAAAATCATACTTTGGCATCTAATTAAGATAAGATCAGAGAGTTATAGGTAAAAATTTCATGTAAATCGGAACATTGGTTTAGGATTTACAGCCCAATTCCTACCTCGGTAACCATGAACCTATTTAGTTGAATGGCAGTGTATGTAACAGAGAGAAGTCCAACCCTATAAAGTGTATATATTCTTGAGGGCCTAGATCTCAGAGAATAATTAACTTTAACTGCTATTATTACCTATCATCCTACTAAAGCGTAACAAGATCGGACAAATAGAAAGGTGACAATGGCTGACTAAAGTAACATGTTGGATAAATAGCAAGGTGTAAGTGCCTAAAAGCATGCAAATAATAATACTTTAAGTATATTTAAACTAGTAACGGGTATCCTATAGTCGGGAGCTCGACTATAGACTTTCCCTCTTCTTTTTTAATTCAAATTTGCAAAAATTATTTAATTAATGCAAATAAAATAAAATGAAGAATTTCAACAGACAAACATGAAGCGCAATAAGCGACTGACGCAAAGGCGACGTCGCCGTCAGTCGGCGACTGACACAGCTGCGCCCAAAAGATAAAAGGTAAACAGAAAATCAACAAATATTATTGGCAAGTCAAATGGCAAACTACGAATAGGAAACACACAAACAAACAGCCAAACAAACAAATATACATAAATTGAAACTGATTGCATGCAGTTGCCATTTCGCATTTACCTTGGTGTAGGTATAGTTCTTGGCATGCAAATCTTTCGTCTTCTTCGATAAATTGCGCAGCGTGGCGCCGGTGCAAGCGCACAAATACTTGAGACTGGCGACCACTTTGCGCTCCGCGTTCGTCACCGCCGACGAGGAGTCCAAGTCGTCGTAGGAATGATATGAGCTATTGCGACGCTGTTTGTTGCTCGCCGAGGATGTGGAGCGTGAACGACGCTGCTGTCGGCACATGGTGGACGTCGGTGTGGATGTGGGCGTGGGCGTGGCGGATTTCTTTTGGCGCGGGCACGTGTGATGATGATACTGTCTATGCTGTGGCGATGACTTGGCCTTGGCCCAGTGAGGCTGATGCTGCTTCTGCTGCTGCTGCTGATGGTAGGCGCAGGTGGGCGTGGTGCTGTTGTTGTTGACATGTCGCCAGACACTGCTAAAATCCGTATTGTCCACCGGAGGCATCAGCGCCCGATTATAGCCAGCCAAATCCTGCAACTGATAGGCGCAAGTGTGGCTCTTGATAAGCGTCGGCTGTTGTTGTTGTCGTTGTTGTTTTTGTTGCTGCTGATGATGATGGTGATTGTTGTGTTGGCAATTACAGTTCGCTTGGCTTGTGAAATTCTGTAATTTGTTGATAGTAGTATCAGGTTTGCTGAGTCAGTGATTGAGAGATTGAGGAAACTGGGAGCTGAGACCTCAAACTGATGCTGCGTTTTGTACTTGATCTTGGTTCATTGATTGGCATTGGACACATTGACTAACCGTGAAGCGAGTTCATTCACACGCGTTCGTTCATCGCACACTTGAGAGTCAAATCGAGTCAAGTTGAGTTGAGTTGAGTTGAATTGAGTTGAGTCTGCAACAATGCCCAGGGCTTGTGCCCGCCCCTGACGCTGACCTTGGCTACAATTTGACTTAGACGAACATTCATTCAGCTGTCTTTATGATCGGCAACAAATAGACAACAATAAAAACAACTCAAGTGGCGTCTTTCGAGACGCTACTCACTCACCACCTTCCATTTTGGGATAAATGCTTTCGCTATCCCAATTGCAATTAGAGGCAGCAGCAATTTTATATGGCTCTAACTGCTTTGCAGCTTGCTTTGCCTTTGTTTAACAATTTTACATTGTGTTATTAGGCATGCTGCCCCCGCCCCTGTCTCGAGCCCGTTCATAAACAACACAAGGTATTGGCCCCAAACGTGCAACGCTACTTTTCCCAGGAAGTTGTTATTTTTGTGGCGAATTTTGTTTTGTTTTACGCCCATTCATTTCAATACCCTGGCGAAAGGAGACTGGAAAGTTGTTTGAAAAATCTGCGAGTGTGGAACACGTTAACGAAGTTATACAACGTATGATAAGATTATAAAAATTTATAAGAGTAATTTATACAACATTCAAAAACAGTAAAATGTAAAAGGAAAGATACTTAGAAAAGGAGCTGGAAAAAAAATTTTTAATTTTCTTTTAATATTGAATTGAAATCTATTGTAATTTTAAAGTCAACAAAGTTCCTTTTTGAAAATAATTTCGCAGCTAAACATTTACATAAGTGTTGAGGAAACACCCAACTCCAATTCAAGTGGTACGAAATTTTTAAAACAATATATTGTTTGGTAGGAAAACCACACACAAAGTTTTAAATAATTTCTAAGCCTTAATGGCTTCCTTGCCCAGATTGACATGTATTGCTAAAGAAACCAGTCAGTATTTGAGAGTATTTTGGCTTCGAACATCCATTTATGCAGCTCTGCGCAGTTTTTATACATTTTTGCTATTTTTGTAGCTTCCATGCGGGAAAATGCGTTTGGTTTTCCTAGTTTTCGCACCAGTTTATGGCATGCTGCTTGTTGCCTTGAAGCACACAAACAATTCATCGTTGATGTGGTGTGGTTATTGCGAGTTTTGAAGTGACTGACAGCCCCATGGACCAGCCCATTTCATGTCAAATTTAGCCACACATTTAGGCCAACAATTTCCAGTGAGCTCAATTTGGACTCGAGCCACACTCTTGCAAATTATATACCTTTACTTGTATGTAACTTGTTTTCTTAATGGCCTCTCATTCGCTGGAAAATGTCATACGATTGGCCAGTTATCTGAGTAAACAGATCAGCAGGTCAGATCCGAAACCGTGCGTGATGAGGAAGAGGAGCGTGTCGCCTGTAAGCGTCCGTGGAAACAGCTTCAATATGAGACGTGCCACATTTGGCGGCACACAACGAATTGTAAATGTAACAAATGCATCAACAATAAGTGCTGAAATCGCCGGAATACGAAACAGAATCCCAAAATAAACACATTAAGCATTGAGCTAACCACAGTCATAATAAAATTAAATCGCTCGCAATAAAATATAAAAATGGCCAGTTAATCAGACACGTCCCGGAATGTGCTGTGGCATGACAAAAAGGCCGCCTTAAAGACGCAGATGCTGAACAGCAGAAACTGGGTTACAATGGGCATCCTACACATGGCGAAGGCACCGAAAAGGCGTCAGAAAAGAGAGGTTTCTGAGCAGGGACCGTAATGTTTAAAATACAAATTATAAAGAACAAATGACTTGTTGATTATTATCATCTAAATTGATTTTTATTCTTGTAAATAAATGTGGTAAGCAATAATTAAATTTCCATATTTAATTAAAAATCATAAGATACCTTATTTTAAATTTCTGTTATTATAACTGTTGTTTTCAGTTATAATTTTTTAAAAGTTTTGTCTATGGTTTTTTAAATTATTATTTCAATCCTTATTTAATTTTGATAAAAAAAAATAAGAGTATAATTTATTTAAATTTTAAAATTAAACTATATTCTGTTTCCAGGATCTCATCTAAGAATAGTACACTGTCAAGAATTTCCTTTTCACCAAGATAATGTCTTTCAGGTTTGATTTCCTTTAAACTCAAATGTTATTTGCGATTCCTGCAACTATCTAATCTAGATCTATTTCTAATAGAAAATTACTTTGTATAAACATTTAAGAATAAATCAGTAAAATAGTTGCTTTAAGAATGGGATATAAAAACATGACATAAACAGCATTTATGTAAGCTGAACAAGGTATTTGGGTTTAGAGAACACACAGCAACTCAAACAGAGCATGCCACAAACAGACAGTAAACAGAAATTGTCAGAAAATTCCCAGGAAATGGTGTCGACCCCATTATGACAGGACGCTAAGCACGATGTCTGCTATACTGAGTCCTTTCTTACCACAGTAGTAGTAACTTATCAACCTACATTTAGGTCGAATGTGTTCATAACATGAGTACACACCTGAGTATTTGTTATTTATAATTAACCCATAGCTGGAAATCAATTGGTAACTGAATGTAATTATGCCTACGAGTCTAGTTATGTGTAATTTAGTTTATATCGATACAAAGTCTGATTGACATTATCTATGTATGAAACCATACTCATAAGTATAGCCCAGACCTAGATCTAGTTCCATAGTCCCATATTCTACATATTGATGTATATAAATAATCGTATATCAAATACATATGCCCTGCCCCCTAATCAATATGCACATACATTGCATTTTGTGGAAAAACTTACTCGGGTTTATTATTGCTCGTACATAGTAATAATGCAAATTGAGTACCCGCTGGAATACATCTCGATTCAACTGACCGAGACTCGAGTCGACTCGACTTGCCGGCGTCATTTGCATTGGGAACAAAACACAATTAAATCGAGGAAAAACACAAAGTTTCAATTTACGAGCAGGCGAAATGAATCACCAGAAAACAATTGCCCAAATATTAATAATAACAAAAGTGCGCGGGGGCTAATTTCGAATTTATAAATAAATATACTACACATACTTATATGTATGTATGTTTGCTACAATTATATAATTTTCCATATCAATTGTCAAATGCTCTTAAAGTATTTTTTAGATGTTTCTGTATTTGCAGCAATTATAATGAAATAAACTTGAATTGTGTCAAATTGCTCAAGATGATGATGATGATGATGATGGCGATGACGAGGCATTTCACATGAACTTTCTGGCTATTTATAGATCTGTGGGATTTGACCTTTGTGCGGCTTTATAGCTACTGGGTAGAGCTATAGAATGACGAGCTATGTGGGCAGCTTAATTGACACGGCAACGACGCAAATGCAAAAGATGTTGCAGAAATAGCATCGCCAGTAACAACGACAACATCAAAGTGAACAATCGATAGGGAGGTTCTTGGACTGCTGTCTCTATTTATAACGATACGACCCCAAAGCCCTGCCACGAGTTGGCTCTTGCATTGATTAACAGCGAGCAAACAACACAAAATCACAGAAGAAAATTGAAAAAAGTACAATAAAAAACTATAGAAGATGTAAAATACAAATAAAATAAAAAACAAATAACTAAAACGTTGCATTCACGTCTCATGTTTGACTGACTGACTAAATGAGTGTACAACATCCCGTGTCCATTTGTATCGTCAGTTACAACCGACTGCATTCAAAGCAGTCTCTCTGTCTCTGTCTCTGTCTCTGTCACTCACCTTTAGTGCTATCTCTATCTGGTAGAGGCTATTATCAAACCACATCCGCTGTGCAGCAGAAATGATATATACTATGCAGTAAGTATATAGCAGACATAACAAACAGCGGATATTAAAATATCAACTTGAATTAGAGCTTGAGGCAATGAGCATAACAAGAAACAGAAATGAAAGCAAAAACTTGTGTTGTAAATTACACACAAATATACAAATGCACACATACATATATTTAATATATATTTAGGTACATACATGTGTATGTGTATAGCCATGTTTATACTCGTAAATTATTTTTATGCATTCTTTGTTGGCACAGCTCAATGAATGAAGGGGCTTGAGAAACCTATTAACATATGAACAGATACAGATACAAGACTATATAGTAGTACGAGTAAGTGCCTGAGATTTGGATGATAAATTGCTTGGGAATCTTACAAGTGATGAATGAAGTGAGTGAAGCAATATACTTATATACATACATTCAGTGAGCTCATGAGTTCCCTAAATTAAAACCAAATCATATATGAAAGATTTCAGATATTATTATCACATCAAAGACTATAGCATAGACTTTATTTTAAACACGGCTTTGAGTCTGAATCCTTTACTAAGTTGAATTCCACAAAGCTTCAAATCAATTTTAAGACGATTATTTTCGATTAATAGAAAAAATAACACAAATAAGGTCTTAAATAAAGATTATTATCTCTGACCTTGAGCTATTATTCTTTTGTTAGAATATTGAATTCTATTTACACCTCATATTTTTCTAAAACAGATACAATTTACAATACTTTTGATACAGAGAATTCTTGCCCTTGTTTTCGCCAGGTTATCACATTGTCTCAATTCTGGTTGCTTGGAAGTCCTCTCAAGTGTAAGTACTTAACATTGATTACCAGTGAAAAGCTTCCAAGGCATTCTTCTCCCCACCCACACGCTAATTTTCCATGCCAGTGGCTTTGTCTATAGTTTCATGTGCTCACATATAATTGTTGTTGACATTTTCCATGAATTGTTGAGACACGCACATTAACAAAAGGAAATAACGAAGTCAACTTCTATGTATATATTTTCAAGTTGGTAAATATGTATAGGCCATAAATAGCCTGTCCAAATGCCATCAAAATCAAGTACAAAAAAACACGGTGATTCCAGTTGACTGGGATGGGTTAATGTTTATGGGAAATATTCACAAAAAGTGCGCATAAAATTGGCGTAGGCTTAAAATGAGTAGTTGTTGTTGGAATTTCTGTGGTGGGTTGGGTCCCCCATCCACCAACAACAAACAGAACGCCAACAACAAGTAATTGTTGTAAATATACTACAAATGCCTGTGGTTTTCCATTTGCTTTGTTCGATACTCTTGCATTCTGAATTCGTTGTAAGTATTTTTTTTTGCGAAACACTGGAAATAGTTGCCATCTGTTTGCTATTATTTGAAATAAAATTCAATATATACAAAATTTTAAGATGTTTCTGCAAGAGTATTTGAGCTTCGGCTTGGATTTGGAGTTACTGCTTCTTGCCTTTCGCACACTTTTATGCACGCTGCTTTTGTGTTCGTCTGTCTCGGTCTCAGTCTCAGTCTCAGTAGACGGTAGACAGTTGGGTTTTATTCGCAGCTTTACCATTTGAGATTGACTTTTTTCCTTGGGAAAATGCCGTAGAGATGTTTGTAATTTACACGCCGACCAATTGTTTTGCTTTTTGCTATGTTTACTTTGTACAAATGCGGTTCAATGGTTTCGATAGAATGAGAATGTAAAAAGCAAAATCAATAAATTCGCAGCTCCTTTTTAGTTTTTGTATTGTTGTAAGCTGATGCGCGATTGATGTGCATGTAGAAGTTCGACTACAATACGATAAGAGAAGCTTTGCTTTATGCTTTGGCTGTTTTTGCTTTATGCTTTGGGCAGTTGTTTTGTTCTTCTTCTGGTTGTTTTTTTTTTTGGCTACAAACCGCAAGCGAGTGCAGCAGCAGCAGCGCCAGCTTCTGAGTCTGAGTCTGACTCGGATGACGGATGAGTCAGTCAGACTGTCAGACACTCAGCTGCGGGCAGGGGGTGACTGGGCTGAGGCTGGTGCTCGTGCAACCCTCGTGTAGCTGAGGGTTGGGGTTCGAGTTCGGGCTCGAGTTCGGTTTGAGTTCGTTGCACTACGTTCAATTGGCAGGCGTCCTTCTCCTTGCCTCCTTGCCTCCTTGTCTGCGACTCTGTCTTTCCTCGACTGTTTCTTTGATTATTTTCGTACTTAGATATTGCACTTTATCACGTTGTGCGCCTTTAGTCACCGCGTGGCGTCTGCTTCTGTAAATTCTCTATTTATTTATTTATTTTCACCTTCTTTGCATACACAAAAAAACAAGCATGTAGCTGCATTTTACGCGATGTTTCTGTTGCTTCGCACCAGGAAAGATAATTATGAAAACATTATACAAAATTGCTCGTTTCGGGGGGATTTTCTGAGTTTCGTATCACACACGGAACATTACACTGGGAAAAAATTCTCTGGCTAAACCGAAACCGAGACCGAGGCAGTGACGGGGCAACCGTCGCCAACAACTGTCGAAAACACACTCAACGGCCAGGTCGACCCGAGAACCGTGACAGCCCCAACATCGTCATAAGTAGCACTCGGCTTTTGTTCTCGTTCTAGTTCTCTCACTCTCGCTCGCTTGCTCTCTCAGAACAGAACGAACGAGGGTTGGTTGAGCGACCTCTGTTTATGCGTCGGCGTATGCGTATGCACAGTGCCTGCCTCCACTCTTTGCTCTCAGGTAATTTGTTTGGGTCGTGGGAATTTCGCACCCACTCGTATTTCCCATTGCGCTCTGTTTATGTTTTTGATGAATGCCTCTCGCTTCTTGTGCGTTCTTTTTAGAACTTTGTGCTCCCTCTCTGCGGCACATACTTACACATACACACTCCCACACATGTATGAGCGTGAAAGGGAAATTTAAACAGAGTGGACATTCTTCTCTTGAAGCTTTTGGCGTATGAGCAAGGCAAAATTCGATCATTTTGCTTAAAAATAAAGAGTGTATAAATATAAAATAAAAATATATTCATAATTTGCTTAGTAATTAGAGTTATTCATTCATTAGATGAACATCTCAAAGAATGGACATTTGTTTTCATTATCATGGCGCTTGGTCCAACAATATTTATGAGCCTCTTAAAATGTCTAGACAGTCCCAGTCTCATTATTTACCAACTTTGATTTATGGGTTAAAGAAAATTGAATATTTTTCCACGTTCCGTTTCGTGTGCCAAATAATCACAAATATGTGATACTCCATGATATAACTATGTAAATACGCATGGCTAAAACATTGACCAGTCAAGTTTTTACCGGCCTGGTGTCTTTTTTATGTACCGACAATAAAAGAGAGAGCGAAAAAGAAAAAAACAAATATTAACAAAAGTTTATTTACGTAAGCGCCAATCAAACGTTTTGTTTGCTTTGGTATTTGTGAGCTAAAAATTAAAAACCCAACTCAAGTCAATTGATCAATTAAAGGGGCAATGATAAAAGAAAATGCGGCAAGCGTTGCATTCAAATATTCCATGCCACAAAAACGCAATTTTGGTAAGACTCAAACTCAAAATCACATGCAAAATACCAAAGATTAAAATAAATGCAAACATGGAAGTTTAGAGCTCAATAAAACTATAAAACTTGAATAAAGTTAACAAAGAAAACGGAAACAATGATAATAAAACCATGGAATCATTGATTATTTATAATGCAAACATTTGTTGAACCGTTTAACAAAGTCAATTTAAATATGAATAAAATAAAATAATCAATTTTAACTTTTTATTGTACAGCCGTGGTCATATAAATAGCACAAAAAAATATTCAACTTGTAGAGTGTTTTTTTTAATTGAAATATATTTTTTAAAAATCAAACAACTTTGGCGCTTCATAGCTAAACTTATTAACTAATTAATTCATGAACAAAAGTTTATAAATGTTTGAACACAAAAGAGTAAAAATTAATAAATTAAAAAAATAACGAAATATGTGTGGTCACAGAAATAGCACAATTTTCAAATGTTGCCAATAATTCATAGAAACTAAGCTTAAAAGTTATAATTGTTGAACAAATTTATTATTTGGTTTAATATCCATGATTTACAATAATGGTGTTACATCTCCGGCCCATACTTTCCATAAGCTTCTGACATCTCTCCTTTGAAATGGAGTTCCAAGCTTCTTCTTTGACACCTGTCCACAAATCGTCAATGTTAGCCAATTTTCTTCTGGATATCATCACCTTTACGTTATTCCATAGATTCTCTATTGGATTTAGGGTGGTACTTTGAGCCGGCCACTCCAGAACTTCGATGGATTCGTCCTTCAACCACTTTTTAACGACGCGAGATGTGTGCTTTGGGTCGTTATCGTGTTAAAATATCCATTTAACAGGCATATTCTCAAATGTAAATGCTTCCATTTGATTATTGGGAATGTCCACATACATGAAACAATCCACTACGCCATTGATTCGGAAGAGCGGACCCTCACCATGCCAGGAAAATGCAACCCAACACATAATACGTCCTCCACCGTTCTTCACGGTCTTCATAGCGTACCTGGGGTTAAGAGCTTGGACTTTTTGAAGACGAACTAATGTTTTCCCATCGGGTCCTACTTTATTTAGTTGGGTTTCATCGCTCCATAGCACATTTTTCCAGAAATTCAGACTCTTATCCCGGTGGGTTCGTGCGAAGCTCAATCTTTGTTTGATATTTCGTTTTGACAGGAGTGGCATCTTCCTGCCAATGCGTCCAACGAGCGAAACTTCGTTTAGTCTTCTAGCCACTAGTCTTCTGGACACATTCGTACCACATTGATCATTAATTTCCCCTATAATTTCTCGAGAGGATTTAAAAGGGTCCGCCTTGGTCTTTCGCACTATGATTGTATCCGCAGTAGAATCTGATTTTCTTGGTTTTTTCTTACGATTTTTTGTATCTGTCAAGTAGTTTGGGTTTAACTTCACTACTTTAAGTGCGTTATACACCATCTTCCTGGAGCATTTCATTATTTCGGCTATTTCCGAAGGTTTTTTTCCAGATTCACTTAGTGTGAATATAATCGTCCTTTGTTCAACAGAGCAATGGCTTCCACGCCCCATTTTAGCACGTTTTCGATAAACTTTATTAATTTCTTACCGAAATATTGAAAATCAAACAAAAAAGTCTGCGAAAACCACTTTTATTAGAAATTAACAACCATATCATCAAAATGTGCTATTTCTATGACCATGCAAAATAAGTGGTCGCGAACGAAAATTAAGCATAAACCAAAAGAGAAAAATGATAACGGTAAAATTTTTGCCTGTATTACATGTGGAAGAGTGCAATAATCGTTTGCGATCAAAATTTTAATAATCGGATGTAAAATATTGTCCAAATGATCGATCGAAACAGTCTGTTATGGTTTGTGCTATTTATATGACCACGGCTGTACATTTGAGTTGACAATATTTGGCCAAGTGTTAGCAGTCCGCATTCCCACTATTTATAGGCCATGTGAACAGATTTTTGTTAGTCAAAGACGTTAAATATTAGCCAGAGTAATTAGCAGTTTAAATGGCTAGCACATGAAGCTGGGACTTTGCCTTTCTAGAGGCTCGAGAAAAGTGGTCAGATACAGATACAGATACACGTGACCTTAAAGCAACTTTCGCGTTACTTTCTATGCATTTTCGATACACTTTCTATGTAGTTTGGACACACACACACACACACACATTGTTACTTATGCATATTTTAAAACTACTCTCTTATAGATAATGATAATGACTGTGGTACTCACCAGACTATCGGCAACATTTTGACTCATTATACGAGTACTGGAAGGTGGCCAGCTGCTGCAATTACTTCAATGTGCGTGCTTAGACTTTGGTAAGATGCAATTGCTGTTGCTGTTGCTGCTGCTACTGCTGATGATGATGATGACTGGTATCTGTTGGATACGCGCATTTTGACTCTACACGACTAACGTCTAGCGACGAAACACAGATAATTTTTTGTTTTCCTTTTATTTTCTTATACGATTATTTTTATTTTTGTTGTAGTCGTTATAGTTGTGCAACTGGCTGTAAGCGGATGTAAGTATCTGGGGCCAAAACTTGCAATGGGATCGATGCGACGCACCAAATTTCAAGTTTTCTTTTGTAAGCAACTGTAAGAAAGCCGAGAGACAAAAAAAAACAAACAACAGCACATTGGTAAAAGCAGTGAAAAGCATTTAAACTCGCACAGTAAACGCGTTTTCTATACGCTCAAAGGAAAGTGCCAAACGCGACGTGCCGCAAATAAAATGACCAATAAAACTCATACACATTGCTCGCATGCCAAAGTCTGCCAAAGACCATAGCCTATAGTCTAGAGGCCTCAAGACCCAGCCATGGTTACTGATCACTGGATTGTAAGTACAGCCAAGCAACTCCCAGCACCCCACAATTACAACTGAGCACAGCCCATGCGATGAACTGAACTGAACGGTGAACGTGACGAGCAGCTGATTTACGATATTATGCGACAGAAAGTAGTGTCTACGCTGCCACTGTGAACAGTGGGACCACACAAAAAAAAATCCAAAAAAAATCCCAATTCAAAATGAACAATACAAATTTGTTCTTTTCCTGCAGGTTATTTTTCTTTATAACAAAAATATAAATTGATAACAGCTTGGGTTTGTAAAATCGCAAAACACTATGAAAGGAGCGAAACTTTATTATAAAGCTGTATTATATTATATTATATTCCAATATAATTTGGAAAAATGTAAGATATTATAATTAAGGCTCCAAGAGAGATTATAATCATTATATGTAACTCACTCCATATATTTTGAGTATGTAATGATAAACACTGTCAATAATATTAAATGAAAAATTCATCACTTAAATACAATGAATATAATTTTATAATTTTTGGTCAGTTTTCGGGGCTTTTTTTTGGATTATTTGTTATACTGATTGTGTGCATGAAAGTAATGGCTATATTTTTTTGCCGATTATATTCCAAAACAACTGCTCTCAATATCTGCAAAAAAAATCTTTTGCTAACTATGAAGACCTGACTTACAATAGTTGTTAAATTAGGTGTATGAATAAATGTTAAGCTGACTAATTGTTTTTGAGTTTTTAATACAATCCAAGTCTATTCATATATCATATCAAGGCTACAGATAGTTAGTGATCAATGTGAGAGGACTTTACCTAAAATATTTTACATCCGTGTATTAAATGAGATAGTAAGTACATGATAGATAAAATACACTCGATATTTTTAAATGTAATGATTAAATTTACTTTAATTTTAATTTAAGTTTTACCACCATTCATAGTATCAGGTACATATACGATACCGAATCAACTTGCTAATTTCATCGAGTAAGTGACTGCTGATCTGTTACCACTGTGCAGCTGCGATGTCGCGAGTCGTCAACGGCGACGCTTGTCACTCGCGCAAATGATGAATTTCTTTTTTAGCAGTCGTAATCGTATTGCCTGTTTGTTGTCGCAGTTCCAAAAGATAATGTTTAGCAAACTCAAAACGTTAATGAAAGTTTTTTTTGCCAATCTTTACTTGTATTTTGCAAAGTTTACAGGTAGTCGCTGTTGTTGCTTCATTGTTGGTATGTGTTCTGAATACCTCAACGGGGCACATGAAAAAATGCGGAAAATATTCGTGCAGACAAAGCAAAACAAAAGAAGCAACAGGTAGAGTTTGGTTTTGCTCGAATATCGTAAGCAGCGCTCAAGAGAGCAAACAAGAGTTTTGTAAGCGGATCTTTGCAGAATGAGAGCGCTTAAGCGAATATCGTAAGTTTGAGAACGGAGAGCGCGAGCATTGAATCATTAACAATTCTCTGCCGTTGAAGCTTTTTACCTGATTATGACGTCGATAATTATTTAAAGTTTGTATAATTATAATATAATGGAATTCCGGTTATATAAAATTCATATGCCTATAACACTAAGACTTTAGTTTTCATATTCTTCCGGACTTTACTCATTCTGATTACGATATTCAATAGTAAATACGCTCATTAGGGGCAATTCTTTTTGTCTAAGCAAGCCATCATCAACCTTGATTACCTTGAGTGCTGACTGACCCTTTCACAAGCTGACAACTTGGCAGGCAGCAAAATTATCAGATTATGTGGAAGAACACGGTCACAAACATAAGAGAGATCTTAATTATGAGTAGTGGCTTCCACTTTATAAATACATATGTATATTTTGCCATGTATGGGCGATCTTTCGTGAAACTGACGAGCATCAAATTCATTTGCATTTCAAATAAATACAAAACTTAAAACAAGCTTTAGATGTCTATGTATCTGTATCTGCTGTTGTTTCTTTCTTTTCACTGTTCTGTGAGATACAGGGAGCTTTTAACTTTTTATTTGTTGTTTGTTGCAAATAAAATGACGCGCGCTTTTTTGATCGTTTGCTTTTTACACCTCCACACAAGCTGAAGCCCATCCATATACGATATAAATACACTTATGCGAACATCTGAAGTTTTTATATGCATGTATCTGTACATTATGTGTATATATAACGAACGCTCAGCTTCTTTTTTGTCACAGTGCAATATTTTGAAATGTGAATCCATTTCTTTGCTTTCATTGCGTTTATTTTGGACAACAACAATTGCACTGGTCGTTTACGCTCCAGCAGAGCACAGCTTATAAGCTTGACTCTCTCTCTCTCAACGACTGTGTGTATGTGTGAATCTCGCTCAGTTCTATAAATGTACATAGATGCATAGGTAGTTGTGTGCTCTCTTAAAATATTAATGATCTCACTGTTTGTATTCGTGTGCAACTCTCAATTTACGATATCAAATTGCTTTATTAGCCAAAAAAAAGACAATAGCCGAAAAAAAAGCAGTTAAATCTTTTATTCACGATTCTCTCTACATTGTTTATGGAATTTTTGGCTGTTATGTTTTTTATTTTGTTTTTGATATTTAGCGATTATTTTGGACTTGACACTCGTTTCGGACGTGTTTCATTGGACACATTTTAAGATTGGCCAACTTGGCAGCAAAAATTCGTGATTAAAGAATTTCTGTCAATTTTGAATTTGTCTTAATATCGATTGTATGTTTTGCATCTAATTTATTAAATGATTATTTTCCATGAAGTCGAGACTATAGGATTTTTTATGGTCTTTTTTTTAGGAAAAAAAAACAGAAAACAGAAAACACGTTGCAATTGGCAACTGGTTTACAGCTATGCAACGACACGCACACACACAAGTGCACCCTCGACATGCACACACACACACACAAGCAAACAGAATTGCAGGTGTGTAAATGGCAAATATACCATATTTTAAAAAGCAGAAATTTTCTCATAAATTTTTGATCAATTTGTTGGTGGTTTTTCATTCGTTTACGTTTAAAGACGCGCACAGCAATTTTGCAATTAATTTTAATAATATTTGATTATTTTACATTTTGCAGAAACTTTTCGTATACCTTTTACATTTTCATTTATTGTTGTTGTTGTTGTTTAGCTACTTCTTTTGTGCACTTTTCACACAAACTCGAAACGAAACAGAAAATGCCATTAATGATATGTTGTTGTTGTTGCTGTTGTTGTTACTGCCGCTTTTGTTGTCTTGAAAATTTTCGTTACGCTTTGGCAGACATTACGATCCACGCTCCGCACTTTCGCGTCCCGCTCTCCCAACTCCCGACTGTTGGTTGGTTAATTTTGAGACCGAAACGTAAACGAACCCAAGCAACGGACTCGTGGTTCTCGTATCCGCACCTCGACTATCTTTGGTTACTCGTAGTTTGCGACTGAAATCGAATCCCACGAACGCAGCGCAGCGCAAACTGAAGCTGGCTTCAAGAGAGAGAGTGCACCCAGAGAGACCACGATACTCTTAGCCCAAGAGAGAGAGCCAGAGGCTGACGATCGCACCACACTCTCGGTCTACCTACCTGTCTACCTGTTGCGTTGATCGTTGGTCTCGTCAGGGAGAAGCATACAATTTTCGAGTTGATAAAAGGGCCATTATTAAATTTGTTTTTCATAAGTACACATTTAAATATTTTAACAAAAAATAGCAATACAATATATACAATATATATAATTATACAATAGTACAAGTGTATAATAACTTTATATTTTAAATATTTCAACTCAATAAATCTTGTTTCATATTAACCATTGAATAACTGTTTGTTGACTAAAAGTAAACTAAGTAAAATCAATGCCTTAATAATGAAAAGCCTTTTTTAAAAATAGACAAGTCTTTATTTAATTACAGATATATTCTCTTAATAATTAATAATTAATATAATAATAATATTAATAATAATATTCTCTTAAATAGCCAAACATCATGTAATTATATTTCCTTAAATTTAAACTTGTTAATAATTTTACCTTTTAAGAATTAGCTAATGCCCTGCTGAGATTCGTTTTTAGTTTTTCGAACGAGGCGAGGTGATTAGCCAGAAGCTCAAGATTATTGCGGTAGGGCAGCATCCTGCCATTGTCCTCGAAGGATTGCTTGGCACGTTGCAATCGTCTGCGGATTTCATGTAGATCGTGCAGCTGAGCCGACGCCAACTCCAGATCGGTAGACACCATGGCCGAGAGCAGTGCGGCAATGTCCACGCTGAGTTGAATCTTGGGAGTGGTATGCGGCACTGCATCGGGACCGATGAGTATTGTGTGGGATTCGCCTTCGCCTCGTGTCGGTGCTTTCAACCTGAATTTATTCTCTACTCGTCGATTTCCCTGCGTCGACTGTTGAGACAAACAAATTATCACTATTATTCAAATAACAATATACAAGAACATCACTTCGACACGCCGAAGATTCGATACCCTTCCAAAGCAAATTTAGTAATATATGGGTATATTGGGTATATACGTATAAGAGGCCCAAGGAGATAGCTTGGAACAGGGTATTTAAGATCATAAGGAAGCCTGGAATATGAAATATGAGTCTAGTAACTTTTTGAATTTTGTTTTAAATAATTTTATAGTTGCTTGTGTTTCTAAGAGCAAGTAAAAAATATTGGTATACACTCGGCTTAACTATTTTTAAATCTTTGTCAAAACAGTTACTGGGCATACAGTATCATATTGTGTGACAAAATAATAATATCTTAAGTAAGGGTATTATAATCATTGGGATTCGAACTCGAACTCGAACTCACCAGCAGTTGAGGCAGCCGGCTCACCGAAACTGAAATCGCATGTTGGCGTCAAAACAAATGAGGCTCCCAGGAGCTGTGGGGCATATTGATATCCTTGGGCAATTTTTCGAAAGCCTGGATGCAGATCCAATAATTTCAATCGCTTTTTAACTTTTGCCGTCAACTGGTACAAATGTATCCTGGGCAAAATGTCGTTTAACATTATTGCACTCAGCTCCCTTCTCGACAGATCTTGGAATTCGCTGGAACTTGACTGAAAATCCGCAAAGACGGAATATTCCTGAATGAACAGCAATCTGAATGAAGCTGTCGCGTATTCAATAAGTTCCTTGTGCAGGGCCGAATCCTCATTCTCGTTGACATTATCCTCGTTCATTTTATGTTTCTCTTAAGTTTCTTTGTTGACAAAAATAAAAGCACGCGCGTTCTTTTATTGTGGCAACAAAACAACAAATTTCAACGCTTGTTGCAAATATTAAACAACAGCGAAGTTGCACAAAAAAACACGTTCGATCCGTTTTGCAGTTCTTAAATAAAATAGCAATAGCAATTTATGCAAAATAGCTGTTAAAATCTAGCTGTTAAAATGAAATTTGTTTCTTTTAAGTGCACTTTGCTTCAGAAACTAGTGCTGGGTACCGATTTTAATAAAAATCGATTTTAAATCGAGTTAAATTGTAAAAGTAAACACACAAAATGTACTAAAGAATATCTGTTTTTCCATCTCTGATTTGAATCAAACGACTAAAATTTGTCAATTAAATCTGAACTTCTTTTAATTTTGTTGTTATTTTCCTTTTTTCGTTTGTTATTAATGATGAACTGTTAATAATTTTAAAAAATTGCCATAAGTAATATAAAAACTACAACAAAAAATAAGCAAACCAATTAAACTCATAAAAACAATCAAGATAAAAATTTTTCTCAATTCAAAGAAATCGATTTTAAACCGATTCTTTCGTCTTAAAAAATCGAATTAAATCGAATTTTAAAAAATTCTTAAAGTCCCATCTCTAAACAAAACAATACTTATCAATTTGAGAAATGAACGATTTAGTTCATGATTCACTGAATAAGTTTATTCGTTCATCTTAATGACCCGTTCATTTGAACTGTTTCACAACGAAAAGACACAACTCTATATTATATCAACAACCCTACAAAATATGGATGCAGAACTAAAATTAATAAACAACGAATTAGATGATGCATTGTACAAACTGCTCAACGAAGATTCAACAGGCGCAGACACAGCCTTGCAGCAGCGCAAGCAGAAAATCGCCATGCTTATACAATTGCATGTGCGGCACGTGCAACAGACGGTGGTAACAAACAGAAGGCGTCGCCAGCAACGTTCGCGACGTCGCTTTAGGCAATTGCGTTCGTTTTTCATGCAGCAGATGATTGAGCTGCAGTCCAGATACTTGCACATGTTTGCCACGCTGCGCATGAAGCATGCCCAGTTGGACAGCGGACACTTGGACGATAGCCAGCCATGCCCGGACATCCATGATGGTCCCCATCGAGGCCAGGCCGAGTCGGAATTCGTGACCGGTAACCAGACGCAGTTCTGGGAGCACACAATTCCACAGTACAGCGATGAGGAGTTCCTCAGCAGTCTGCACGTGACTCGCAGCACCTTCAAGTCGCTCTGCAGCCAATTGTCGCCCACCCTGCGCACCGTTCCAGAGCTAACGTCCCCCCATTTTGATAAAATATCAGCGGAGAAATGCGTCGGACTGGCGCTGTACTTTTTGGCCAGTGGAGAACGCATCTCAATCATATCGGAGCAGTTCGCACTGCCGCGTGCCCGCACCATCAAATGCCTCAAGGTGTTCTGCAATGCGGTAATGACCAACTTGGGCAAAGCCCTCCGACTGCTGCCCCAGAGCGAGGCGGACTGCGAGAATGTGGTGGCCGGATTCCAGAGGGAATGCAACATGCCCGCCGCGCTCGTTGGTGTCCTCGGCGTGTGCTGCATTCCGCTGCGCGGCAAGGGCAAAACTGATGATGATTTCGTGCCGACGCTGCGCATGGAGTTCTTGCTAGACGATCGAATGCTGTTCCGTGAGCTGCAGCTGCAGCCACGGCAACGGATTTGGCCCCAAGGCGCCAACGCCCATGTTTGCGGAGCCACCAAATCCACTGTCCCAGCTGCCAGCCCGCTGCATAAATCGGCGCATGGTGCCCGCCTTTGTGCTGGCGCCCGTTAATCAGAACTATCCCCTGCGTCCATGGCTGCTTCAGCAGTTCTCCGATCCTGTGGCTCCCCACGAGTACGACTTCAATGAGGTGGCCGAGCATCTGCACGAGCTGAGCGACTGCGCCCTGCATCGCCTAATGTCGCGATGGCGTTTCCTCAGCCAGCCCCTAGACATAAGTTTCCAGACCGCATCCTGTATTATCACAGCTGCCACTGTTCTGCACAATCTTCTGGAGGAACTGAGCGAGCCCCATATGCTCGAGTGGGGCAACTCCGTGGACGTATCAAGGTTCAGGTCCCCACCGATCGCCCCTAAGCAGGACACCAGCGAGGATGCAGAACGAGCCTTGGAAGTGCGCGACTTCCTAGCCCGCACCATTAGCTCTACTGAAATCTAGCTCACTATCAGACATTCCACCACAAAGTACACACTATATACAGAAATACAAGCGATTTACATACATTACAATGTAATTTTATTTGTTTCTAAAATATTGTCGAGTCCAACATGGTACAGAAATTAGTACAGACGCTGTGGTGGGCCCATCGATGACTTGATGTGCAGGGAGCGCACGTTCTGCCAGTTCTTCTTCAGCAGGGAGACCAAGAAATTGATCGACAAGCTGACGTTCTGGGAGAGCTCATCCTGCTTCATGCCAACGTGTCCAACGGCGACGGACAGACACAGCACCTTCTTCATCTGGAACTTGATGGTGGACTTGACCTCCTCGATTTTGCCCATCATCGACTCCTGGTGGGACAGGAGGCCAGGGAACTTGCCAGCCTTGTTCAGACCGGGACCCAACAGACGTGGAATCTGCTTGATCAGAGACTCGGAGGCCAGGAAGGCGTCATAAGACTTGGCCAGTTTCTTGACCAGCTTCTTGTTCTTGTTGAGCTTCTTGAGGGCTTCAGCGTCCATGAACTCGACGCCATTGGCCTTGGCCTCATCGCAATGCTGCTGATCGCCCAGAATGCACACCTTCATCTTGGGACGGGGGATGTGCTTCAACCTGCGGGACAAATAACAATCACAATGTCACAATTAGTATGGGGGAAATGAAACATCTACTTAAATGGGCTCAGAAGTTGTGCAACATTTTTCACAAGGCAAAACTTACACAGCTCGCAGGGGAGCAGAGCAGAATAGGCGTTTGTTAATATATATATATAATTAGGGTGGTCGGACATCATTTCTGATGCCTACTCAATTTGATTTAAAGACCCTGAGTGCAGGTCCGCCGAGAGAGTGAGACACTCTTTCGACTTCCTGACGCTGCAGTTATCACTCTCCCACACAGGTGGGAGTTGAAGGCTTGCAGCGCAGGTATTTTAGCCAACGTACTTGACAGTGCCAGAGAAACGCTTGTCCTTCTGGGGATCGTAGTTCTTCAGGCCAATTTGCAGCTCCACCGACTCCAGGAAGCCGCGCTTCTTCTTCAGCGAGTGCTCCAGAAGGGCACCGACGCCCTCAGAGAGCGTGTCACGTGAAACTTTCGACCTGTAATTTAAAATCAAATTTAACAGTTAATTACAATTCGTATTGTATTGAATTGTATGCAAGTGTATAAGCATTGTGTAAATAACTGCAACTTGCACAAGTAGTCACATATTTAGCACAACATTTAAATTTAATATTGCAATCATTTCCAAACTGATGTGGTCATTGATGTTGGTCCAAAAAGCTGGTTTCTGATTGCCGCACACAAAAAATATAGTGCGGAGAATTGAAAGCAGCATATTACTAATCAACATGCCCCATAATTTGCTTTACATTTTCCCGGATGCATTATATTTTTTAAGATTAATAATTATGCGATTTACTTACGACATGTCTACACCTTGCGACGTGCGTTTCGGAAAGAAAGAGTAGAGTTGCAACGATACAACTTACGACTTCGATTCCTTTCAACAGAGTTGATGTGGTACATTTTCAAGCGATAACACGCCAATACACCTCTGCGCTATTTAACACAGTGGCAACGTTATATTTTCTGTTCATATTTTACTGAACAAGCTCCGGAGTTTAATTCAATGGCTCGTTCAAAAGAACTTGTTCTGAACGAAAAGAGAAGATATAAACAAGTTTTTCAACAATTTACAAGTGTTTGTTATTACAATAAATTTTGTAATCTGCTCATGTTGGACAGCACTTCAACTTAATGATCTCATGACATTTGTATATGTTTATTTGTATTTCGAAATCACATTGTCGGAAAACGCTCCAACTCTCAAATCAAAGAGCACCGCAAGAGCCATTGCAAGAGTATCTCTTTCTTCAAAGACAAAGAGAGCAAGCATATATTTCGTGGTCAAACAAAACAATTGCTTTCACTATCTCTGCGCTCGCATTCGCGTTGGGCCTGCGTTGCGTTTTAAAATAAAACTGCTGTCCGTGTGTGTGGTTGCTCCATCGGTGCAATTCACAAATTATATAATTTATCCAAAAGTGCACTGATTGCTATTCTCACAGCTGAGGAAAGCAGCAGCATTCAAGCTCCAGGCCACAGCGTCTCCAGCCTTTGGATATGGCGCGTCTCATTGAGAGCAATGTAAGTTACGAAACACATTGCATCGCAGCTTTTGCATAATTCTTGATATTCCTTCGGTTGCCGCTCCTCGCCCGAAATCGCCAGTGTCCTCATTCAAATCGCTGGCACATTTCATAATTGTTAAAAATATACATTTTGTATGTACATATGTATGCTTGCCTGTATTTATCATTTGACGTCTCCCACAAAGGAATTCAAAGAATAATAAAAATATGTACTTGTTTGTATTATTTGCTCATCTATGTTTCATATATAGAAATCTTTCAGTCGTCTTTATTGAAACTTAGTTAAATTTGTTAAATGACGTCATGTTGACATCTAATAATCTAACACAGCAATCTTTAAATAGAGCTGTAATTCAAAGTTTATAAGGCATCTTTACCTGATTAACCCAATTCATGTAAACAGTTTTTTTTTTTAATTGAAGTGTTTATAACTGTCATTTAATATATATCATATATAATATTGAAAAGTTGACAGTTTAAACCAACTTTAAAATTAAAAGCGGTTTTCAAAATCATCTTCGCTAAATCTAACTCCATTTTGGTAAATCGACATAAGCTGTCGTATAAACTTGGCAGAAGGAAACCGACAAACTTGTTTAATAGCCAAGGAGCTGGTGACTTATGACATTGGCATATTGGTATAGTAAAAGCGGTTAAAAGGAACTCAATCTCGTTGGACTTGCCACTTTTTAGCTTACGTACATACATACATACATACATACATATATGTAGGTACATACGTCTGTGCAGCGTCACGATAAGGCAAATTCACTCACAGATAAACAGCTGTTCCCAAATAAAACTTCTCTTTGTTTAATCGGATTACTCTCTTTAAAAAAAAACGAAGCAGCCTTTTTCAACCGTCATTGTGAGCTCGCTCTCTTACTGGCGTGCCGTCAGTTCTCTCTCAATGCTAATTTCAGCTTATCATCGTTATAAAAAGTTTACTGTAGTACAGTGCATAAAGTATGTATTTACACATGTACAAACAAGTAACTTGAACTTCGCATTACAGTCTCAACCTGCCGATAAGAATATTTGAGACAAAATTTACAATTCATCTTATTTATGTATATCTATAAGGCATTATTTTTGAATTAGACATGTTCGAAATGGTCTTGAGTTCAATTCCTTTGCTGATAACGCTTAGCTAATCAGTATACTTAGCAAACTCACTGTTGGGCTGCGTGCACTGACTCGGCACCAGCCCTCATGCTGACTTCGCCGCGTTGACTTCATTTCAATTGGAAATTGTGCTCGAACGCGGTCGGTTCATCAAACACTTGCTACTTCCAATAGTCGGTCAAGTTCAATAGCTGGCAAATTTAAATTGTAAATACGAATACTATTAGGCAACACATTTTTAACAAGTGTGCGGAATATGACAGATTTCGATGTAAGTGTACTATAAATTTTCAAAGAGCGAGAGCAAAATACAAGAGCTGCCACGCACTGAACGTTGCCGCTCTCTTAGCATTCCAAATGGCGCTCTCTGTTTATCTTCGAGTGTGCTTGTGACGTCATAGATAATTACAGTGTTTAATACTTGTGTAGAGAAACGTACTCCCAAAATGGACTATGATTTCAAGGTCGCGGCCAAGTTAAACAAATAACCTCAATTATTACGTTGGGCCTCGCACGTATTGTGGGGCTTCATAGACTGGGCTTAAAAGCCCAGATACTTAAAAAGTATCTGTTGGATACTTTTGAATTCATTTATTTGCGTGCTCAGGTTTCATTGTACGAATATTATTTATGTACTTTATTATCTACAAAAGGAATATGTTCATAAATCGCAATTCGACCTTTAATCAGCAAAGGCATCAGTCTGACAAAATAACTATAATCTCAATAGTTGCTTTAAATGAGTAAATGTATGAATATTTATTGACTTACACAATGTTCTTTGTATTTGCCCATTTACAGTTTGTTCCGATTGCCGTGGGCGTTATAGCCGTAGTCGCTGGCGCCCTGATAGTCCACTATTTTATCAACAAGAAGTCAACGAAGCCCCGCCGAGAGCCCAACCGGACAGCACGTCTGCGCACGCTGGTCGATCCCAATGACAAGTACCAGCTGCCACTGATTGAGAAGGAGGTGATCAGCCATGACACGCGACGATTCCGCTTTGGACTGCCCTCCAAGCAGCACATACTGGGACTGCCAGTTGGCCAGCACATCCATCTGATAGCGACGATTGACAACGAGCTGGTTATTCGACCATACACGCCGATCTCGTCGGATGAGGACGTCGGCTACGTGGACCTGGTTGTAAAGGTGTACTTCAAGGATGTGCATCCCAAATTCCCCGCCGGCGGCAAAATGACACAGCACTTGGAGCAGATGGAACTTGGTGATAAGATTTCGTTCCGTGGACCTTCAGGCCGTTTGCAATATCTGGGCAATGGTACCTTCTCCATTAAGAAATTGCGCAAGGATCCACCCAAGCATGTGACCGCCAAGTATGTCAACATGATTGCTGGCGGAACCGGAATCACGCCCATGTTGCAGCTGGTACGCGAAGTCCTTAAGCGTAACGACAAGGACAAGACCCAACTAGCTCTTCTGTTTGCCAACCAGGTGAGCTTCATTATTATTATGCTTGTTATTACATTCGCTGATGCTTTATCTTTTTACAGAGTGAAAAGGACATTTTGCTGCGTGGTGAGCTGGACGACCTGGCTAAGAAACATCCCGACCAGTTTAAGGTCTGGTACACCGTTGACAAATCTGCCGAAGGTGAGAAGCGGATTCGAGTGTACCGCAATCCTATCACATATCATCCATAAACACATGAATCAACCACAGTTTTTTAAGTATAGCACTTGAAGTGAGACTTTAATAAGCGTTGCAACAGTTACACACTTAAATTCATACCCAAAAAACAAGTATCTCTTAATTGTGATTGACTCTTTAGAGTCTATTTATTTGTCTATTTTGTTAGTTTTTGGAGTATAAATTAATAGAATAGTATTTAAGTTTTGATAGCTATTCTATTTAAAGTTTAGTAATTAAGTCCCTTTTTTCTGGAATACCATCGTAAATCATAAGAGCAGCTCATTGAAATCGTTCACAATTGGATCTCATTAATCTTGTCATCGATCGAATATGTTTAGCACTGCCCAAAATGCCATCTATTATGTTGAAATTTTCGTGTTTGCCCCTCGCCACATGCTGCCCTCAAACGGATGCCCCGCACGGCGCACGCGCGTTTTTTAGCCTGGTCCTACAACACTGGCCATGTCAACGATGAAATGATGCAAGAGCAACTGCATCCGCCCAGCCCAGAGACGCTATGTCTGCTATGCGGGCCACCAGCAATGGTCAACTACACGTGTATACCGGGTCTGGAGCGTCTTGGACATCGGTCCGAGCAACGCTTTAGCTATTAAGTCTATTCAGCTAGCATCTAGTAACTAACACAGAGTTTTGCTTTCATTTCACAAAGCGAGGGAATGGTGAAGGTGTACTCGTAGGTTTTATTACTGCAAACTATGCACATTAATTGTAGTTGTCAATCTAATCCTGTTTCTGTTTACTTCTGTTATCCAATACAGGCTGGAACTACAGCGTGGGCTTCATCGATGACAAAATGATTGGCGCTCATCTGTTGCCGGCCAACGATGAGACAATTGTCCTGCTTTGCGGCCCACCGCCCATGATCAACTTTGCCTGCAATCCAGCGCTAGACAAGCTCGGCTATCATCCGGACACACGATTTGCATACTAGAGATTAGGACCAGTGGATCTACAGCTCCGTCAGATATGGGAACACTTGCATTGGAGGAATTATTTGCATTTCAGTTTGTCAATTTACTTACGCTCAAGAGTTGCATTTGTAACTGTATCCAAATCAAGACGAATTAACCATGAATACTCTCAGCCGAGTAGCACCATGTGTTTGTGTGTCCAGCTCCAACTGCATTAGGCTCTGGGGATGCATATGCGTTCTCCAAAAACTTTAAATTGTTTTTTCCTTTTTTTTTAAATAAACAACTGTTACAAGAAAAAAACAAAACCAAAAGATATTCAATTTTCATGTGATTTCCATAAGCAATTTGTAGTCGTTGAACTCGGAATTGACATCCAATTGATTTGTCTATTCATTTGCATTCATTCATTCATTCGCCTTCATTCAGCACGAGTATGTTAATATAAGTAATTTCAACGCCGTTTTTTATCCGAAGGCAATCGAGTGAATGTGTAAACTTAAATCCTTTAATTGAGTCTGTTTTCCTGAGTCTGTTTTGATAATATGTGTACATATATACTATTAGCCTTAAATTGACTAATTGGCAATTGAACACCCATCATTTTTAAATAAAAAAAAGTGCAACTATAAAAGAAAAAATTCTATTGGTGTTTTAGTCTTTAATTTTAGTCAATAATTAGATGAAAAAATTCGCTTAAAACAAATAATTTTGCGTTTTGCCCTTAATTTACGCCCTTTATCATGCCACGCCTACTTTTACATTGTTGTTCAAATTTTATTTTAAGTGTTTAGAATATATATTTCAAATTTCAGAGCGATATCTTACTTCGTTCTAAAGTTATAGATTTTTGCAACATTCTTTTCTGAAATTAGCTATAAAATTAGAATAAAAGGTGTATATTTAAATAAAAATATATTTTAAAAATCTGAAAAGTGAATTATTGAAGAGTGGTATTTTTTGTAATTTTAATAAAACCACGCCATTTTTTTAGACACCTTAATCTGAAAACGTTAAGCTTCTCAGCGGGAGCTAGGATTTAATGTCTGATCAAGTTTCTTGGTGAAATTTACTTAGAAGTTTTCGTAGATTCCATTTTGATTGGAGGCTTTCACCTTTTTTCAACCGTACAAATTGACAGAAAATATAGTTCCATTAATTGTCCATAGCCAGAAGGCATGCCACTCGTGTATATCTGCTTTTCATATATTTCTAATATACAATAAAATATGTAGAAAGTAAATATTTTCAAAACATTAAAGAGTTTATATAGCTTTCGCTGGCTGCGGCGTTTAGATTTTATTTATGATTAGTAAAATTCGACTTACAAATGTGATTACAAGTAAAACAGATTCTATTTAAATGTAAATAGTTGTTGATTCGAGATTAACATTACGTAGCGCTGACCAAATTAATCTTCGATTTGCTGCTCTTGACAAATAAATAGTGATTTATTATGATAAACTGTTGAATTAAACGTTTAGTAAGCGTGAATACTTTAAATATTTATAGGTAATGTAAGAACTAGGTTTTATACTTGGCGACGTTCTACTAGCTTACATTTAATGGCTGAGTAAAATGTAATTTATATTGGTAGTAAAATTGATATATATTTGTTACAGTTGTTTCGTGGTTCACAGAACATTTATAGCCTATTATGTTAGCATTTAGCATAAATATATTATGTTGTTATTTTGACCGAGTTTTAGTTGCATATTTAAAACTTTCAAATTGAAAGTCATATGGTATACAAATCATAAAAAGGTTTTATAAATACGTATAAAATAAAAAAATACAAGGGAATCGAGCCAATAAAAAACTCAATAACTAAAAATGTGTGCTTAAGTTGCTTAAGATAATTGTTATTTATGTTTATAGCATTTATTCATTTCATCTTGTGGTGCTCTATGAAAAACATTTACTGCTGCGCACGCTTTGCGTGCCAATCTCGCGCTGAGGACCTGCACTTGTTTTTGAATGTTTGTTTCTTGTTTTCTTGTAATGTGTTTTGAGTTCTTGGTGGTAGCTCATGTCAGCATATTTATTTGTCCATTTAGCTCGCCAGTATAAATTGATTTATATTTGATACAGATGCTGCTTCTAATCTAGATGGCAGTGATCGTTTCATTCCGCGTGAGCCTTGGCAGCTGGCAGCAGTTCTTAAATTACTCGTACTTACACTTAAAACGAATAAAACTAATCGAAAGATTACAATGAAAACGCTAAACTACACTACAATACAATTTGATCATGGCTGATGCTCTTGTAAAAACACTTAAAACTTATAAAACAAAACTTTCGAATTCCGCGTTGTAAGACTGCAGCAGAACGTCGAATTCTTGTTCGCTCAGCTCTATGGACTCGATTGAAGCCACCTTCTTGTATCTGTTAGAGAGGAAACAAAACATTAGATTCAAAGTTCTCACACAGCAATTACTGGCAATCTTACTTGTCGCGCTTGTACTTTTCCCGTATGGCCGTAATGGTTAGTTCTTTGGCGCTGGACGCCTTGTGCGTCTTGCACAGCATTAGCACCACATCCTTTAATTGGTCCAAAGAGTATGTGGTTATCTCTTCCAGCTGTGCTGTCCACATCTTCATGCCCAAAATGTGACGCGACAAAGCGAGCGAAGCTGCCGACATAAGTGATGGCAAATATTGCATATAAGAATCTCCCTCCATCAGTGATAGCTCACAAATGAACTGCAAATCAATTGAATATAATTAGTAACAAATATCTTATAAAAGATGATCTAATCACTTACCAAAGTTAAATTCTTCAGCTTCTGCGGCATATCGCACAGCACAGCATAGGTGTTAATGAACACATAGGCTGTCGGAGTGCACAAGTTGAAGGATAGAATTTTAAGGAAAGCTTGCTCCATGCGCAGCACTTGGGCTTTTGTGTAGCTGTCGTCAGTTAGGAAGACAAACTCCTCCACAGCTGGTGGGTAAATCTCCTCATATTTACTGTACGCAAGGAAACAGAAATTTCATATTTAATTTATAAATGCAGTACAGAAAATGTATGAGGAAGGATAGTTGGATAAATGATGTCATAATGTGGTCAAGTGGCCAAATGGCAACAGCTTTGCACCGTGTAGTGAAGTGTCCATCTGTTTGGCTTACGTGACACAATAATTTGATTAGCTAAGTGCGCTTTCACAAACTATCAATCAATCATAATAAACTCGTAGTCAGAGCACATTGTGATAAATGGCGACATGTTTGTCCCTAAGCAACAACTTGGCAGCAAACAGTTTAATGTGGATGGCAGTGGGGCAACATTGGGTTACTTACGCAGCAACGTACATGGCAGCAGTGCCGACCAATTGAAGCTTGGAGCGCTGCACCGACATCTGGCTGAGGAAACGGTCCAGATATGAGACTGTTAGATACAATGTCTCCGTGTCCATTTTATACTCCTCGCCGACCTCAACCAGCCAATCAACCAGAATTGTGCGCATCGAGTGATTGATGTCAGTCTGTCGACGCATGTACTGTGGCTTTGGGCGATGCTTCTTCTGCAAAGACAGGCAACAGGAAACGAGTTAACAAATGTCTGGATATACGATATGTAAGAATACTCTGTTAGAGACAAGTGTTATTTAATTATCTAATCAAATAATGACTAGCACGCTAGACATTTTAATTATAGACTATTTTATTTTTTAATTTTACCCGATTTTATTTACATATATTATTAAAGTAATTAAATTGTTAAAATTATTTTAAAGTTGTTTAGGTGTTAAGTGGTAAATAATACAAGGCGCTGATTAACAAATAGTTGTTCATCAATATTGATTGTATAAACATAAAATTATAAGCTGATGGATTTAACTATCAGCAAATTGGAAAATAAAACAAAAAAGGGAATATTTGCTCGCTTCTTGCTAGATTTCGCACTCGTTAGTATTCGTAGTTGTGTGTTTCATTCAGGTAACCAAAAAGAAACTTGCCAACTTTGACTACACTTGGGAACTGAACTCGTTCTGCAAGCAACTTTTTCCTACATTTGCCTGCTCCTCACCTCTTCGCAGTTGTATGAAATCGAATTTACCAATTTTTATTTGTTTATTGGTTATTTCGCAGTACGTGAGCCACATTCAAATTTGTGAGATGCGCCACTCCCAGCGAACAAATCTTTTTCCGAATCGGCAATTCGAGCTTCATGTACATTAGGTGTTTATTTAATGGGCAGTTTAACGATTATTGGACACGCCAAACGCCATCGGATATGGCCGTAAAGAAATGTGTACCCGCAAAATGGTTCCACTTGGGATAAACTTAATGCAAAACTGTATAATATTCAATGATTTTTACATGTTCTGCAAAGCAATTGTTATCTAAGTCTAAAATGCCTCTTTTTGGACCATTTAAGCATTTTCTTTAGATGGATAAAAGGATAAATCTCTAAAATTTAGGCGTTTCTTGATTTTAACATTGGCTGCATTAATTTTAATTATTTTATTAAAGCCTACAATTTATTCGTTTAAAGTTACTAAGTATTTTAGTAAAGATGTAGCTATAAATATATTAACCAACAATAATTGAACCGCATATAGAAAATCTCAAGATGTTTCAGAGTTAACAGCCAGCCTATTAGCATTGTTGGGTTGTTGAGATGGCTTGTTAGGCTATGACAACTAACAACCATACCTACCAACAATAATTTACACGGCAACCAAGTAAACAAATTTGGAGCTTAGAACCGGTTTGAATTTCAGAAAGCAAACAGCTTTCACACTCGAACAAACTATATTTGTATCAGTATATTTTCTAGGAACGAGCTAAAGTAAAGGATCAAGAATGACGCTCAAAATGGCATTGTGCACCCAGGATGACCTCAGTGAGGCTATCAAGCTGCAGAAGCGGGAGCAGTACGAGGAGGAACGCAAGAAGCGCATTTTTAATGCCAAGCAGCGTCTATTTGGGGTGAGCCAAGTCTAATAAAGGAAATACCCTGCACGTTCATTAACATTTATATAACATTATCCTTAGCTCGATTTAGATACGTTGGAACGACAGATAAGGGAAAAGAAGAAGCAGGACAGTGAAAAGCAGGAGTGTGATAAGCGCTTTGAGGAGCAGGAGCAACTGCAAAAGCGTCTGATCACAGCCAAGGAAAAGGAACTGGAGAAGGAGAAACGCATTATCGACTCGGATCTGAATTTTTATCGCTGTCGCTACCAGCGCAAGGATCAGCGACGCGAATTCGATCTCAATGATCCCAATTCTCTGAAGAAATCAACGCCTGTGCGCATTGCCGATGCCGACCTCACGCTGGGCGTCTCCAGTGCCCAAATCTTTTACGGCGAGGATTTAAACAAAAGCGATCGACAGGTTCGCCAGCGTGAGCAGCAACGGGCCTGGCTCGATCAGCAGGTGATGGAGCGCAAGCAGGCGGAGGAGGCGCGTCGCCAGGCCGACAACGTGTACATGGAGAGCATCTGGTGTCGCGACAAGCATCTGGAGGAGATGGCCAAGTCGGATCATCGCATGCGCCATCAGATCATACACAAGATACGGCAGTTCAACATCAATCTGGCCAAGCAGAAGCAGGAGAATCGCCAGCGCAATAAGCAGGAGACCTATGAGGACGACATGGCCGAGATTTACAACATGTTGTCCAGCGATATGCTGACCGAGAATCCCGACGTGGCCCAGTCGCGTACCAATCCGAACAAGAAAATCGCCTTCATGTATCGCGGCATGACGCCCGACGAGCTGCGCGACTTTCGCAGGGGCCAGGAACAGCAGTTGGCCGACGTCTTGCAGCGGAAAACGGAGGCGCAGCTCATGGACAAGCAGTGGGAGCAGTATGCCATCAACATGGACCGCACGCTCATGCACAAACAGATCGACATGGACCGCAAGCACAAGCAGCAGCTCGACGATCTCGTTCGCGACAACGCCAAGCTGGCGATTCAACAGGATCAACAGCGCAAGGAAGCTCTGGAAAAGCTCAGCAATGCCGTCTACGACGACTTCTACGATCAGTTCAACAGGACCTCGCGTTAATTTGTTCATTTATCCCATCCATCTGTCGTCCATCTGAGCCGTGTGTGGAACTGCTTTGGCAGAACTGTACTTGGCGGTACTCGTCTGCGGACGCAGTTCCATCCACGACCAGAGGCAACTTGGCTAATACCCTCGTAAATTAAAGTCTCTTCAGAATGAGTTAATAAAGCTTAAATTAAATGTTCAGTTAATATAAATTCTAATTCAGCATAATTGCACGAAGACCACGAATTTTACATTCAAGAATTGATCTAAAATTATAGATATTTATTAATCAAAAATTAATTTAATTTCATATTTCTATATTTGAAAGTTGGAAAAATAAATTAAAATGCTCGTCACACTTTTGTGTCAACTCTTTCATAAATTTACTAGTTTTTATTTATCTTCCAATTATGGAAGATACATTTTTGCTATATGTTTTAAAGGAATTCACTTAAATTATAAAAAAAATATATTAATTTCTATTTATTTACAATTTTAATAATATGAAATAAACTGCCTTATAAAAAAAAAAACGAAATAAAACTAGCATGTACAAAATTAAAGACATAAAAAGTATTCACAGAGAATCTGCGTGTTGAATTCACCTTCAAAATTTTAGACCCTCTCCTGAGCACAACTAAAACATAGAAATTGTGTCCAGCTGCGTTCGTTTCGGATGCGCAATCAACCCAACAACAGGAGCGCATTGAGGCGTCTTCTAGCAATGCATTTGAGTCCAAGCAAGACAGGGACAGGGCTAGGGTTCGTATAATAAACAATTGAAGACGGCGCTCAGTTAATGCCCCGGTTGTTTCCTAAGGCAAACACAAGACAGAGAGCCAGCGGTGCAGGCAGAGAAAATTGAAGAAAAAGGCAACGACGCGCGAAGACATCGTCACCATTAGGGTGCGACAGGGTTCTCTGCCTCCGTGTGTGTGTGTGTGAGTGTGAGCACATACATATACAACAGTAAGTCAAGCAATTACTTTGACAATCAAAAACTATAATTTTGTATTATTTAGTCGCTTTAAAAATATTAAAACGAATATTATTGCTCTTTAGTTGTAAAAGCCATTAAAAGTATAAAAAATGTTTTGGGGAAAAAGATTTACTCGAGTAACTGTTTGTGTTTCTAGACGGAAATGGAAGATAGTTTTCCATAAGTGCAGAGGACTCCCTTCCGTAATTCTCTTAAATGCGATGAAATTATATTTATCTGATTGCTCTCTTTACTTACCTCGCTCTCACGGAAATATTGCAAAATGTCATGTTGATACTGCACCACCTCAAAGAAGCGTTGACGATCGTTGCGTGGCAATAGCTCCGACTTTGAGCTTGCAAAGACATCATTGGAGTTGGCCAAGTCCTCGGCCAGACTGTTCTCGCCCGACAATTGGCCATTGCTAACGTCGGCCATTGAACGGTCCACCGACATTGGAGAGAGCACATCGGTGACGGACATGGGCGTGGTATCCAGATCAATGCCATGTTGCATGGGATACTCCTTGTGCATCGGATCACTGGTGAAATATCAAGTGGAGGGTACAATATGAAGTGGGTTGAAGAGGGTTGAAGAGTACTTACAATTTGCCGGTGTCGCAATGTAGATTCTCCTTCTCGGTGGCATTGGGAAGGGGCTTTCCAACTTGGGGTAGCAAATGCATCTGCACCTGTGTGTCGATATTGTCCTCGTAAACCGAGAATGTCTTGAATTGCTCCACAGGCACCACGTTTGATTTTTTGGAGCCGCCATAGCCCGCATTTTCATCTACCTTAATATTTCCGACTTCACGAAAAGCCTACAGAATAAAACAAATACACAGAAATGGAATGAGTAAAAAGCAAATTACAGCGCACTCGCTGTGTCTGTGTTGTGTGCATGTGTGTGTTGAAGGGGGAACAGTATGACAACAGCAAGAGTAGCAGCAGGAGAGCGAACATCAGTTGCCGTCTCGGCTATTCATTTTCCACTCTGGGAAAAATCCTGTTACGTGAGTTGCGCAGTCGTTGTTTGCTTTCGCTGTCACTCTCTTGTTGTTGCTGCGCTTTGCTGGCTTCCCTGGGCTCACTCTCTATCTTTCTCTCTATCTCACACACACTCACTGCGCATGTGTGAGCGTTGTAATTGCATTTCAGTGCATACCTCGTTTGCCTGTTTTCTTCAACAGCCTTTACTCTTTGCAAGTCCCTGCTCTTTTTTTTTGCGTTTGTTGTTGTTTGAAAAAAGCGCGCAAGATTCGCTGTTGGAGTGTGCATTTCTAGGTTAGTTTTGCAGATTAGGCGCGCACTCGAAGACCCGCAAAAAAAAATGCATTGCATGTGTGTGTATGCAGCTCAAAATTCCAAATGCTTATCTGCAAATATAAATATGTTTTAAGCACATTTCAAATGCATGCTTAAGGTGCAGTACCAAATGAGGGAGCATGAAGTGATAGCAACACAGAAACAGACAGACAGACAAAAAAAAAAACCACCACCATTCTGTCTAGTCCTCGGCACCAAACGATCGCACCACCATCGGAACAAATGCTGAACAAGGCAGCTGCATTAGAATGAGCACAACACACGTACACTCAACAACAGAGTTGGGATGGAATTGCGATGGAACCTTACCACTTTGCCGGAGGGTGCGGGGATACCGCGCGGCACGTTGCCATGGTTGATGTTTCTGTTTAGCACGCCCAAATTGGCGCGCGGTGGCAGCGCCTTCTCCTTGCCACCGATGACAGCCAGTGGCTGCTTTGCACCCGCTCCCACAAGCATGGCTGACTTTTCCTTGAGATTCAGCATGCTGGGATTCTCCTTTTCGTTGTCACGATGTATTTGAAAATTAGACATATTAGCAGTTATTTCTTACACGACAAAAGAAAATGCAACTGCGTTTATTTAATTTGTATCCTAAGGCGCTGACTAGTAGTTTGCCTTGCGCCTTGCTCTCTCTTTCTGCGTCACTGTAAAATGGTGGCTTTATCGGCGCTTCTCTCTTTACTTTGTGCGCTAGTATGTTGAGCGCGTAATTTTGTTTCTTTTTCTCAGCTGCTGCGTCGGCGTCGTCGACTTCGAATCGTCGTTTTTTGAGTCGCTTAATTTTTTACTCACACCAACATAAGTGATTATGCATGTGTAAGTAAATATGCCCGAAGTCGTACACATTCACACACACTATGAAGATTTATCATACAAATTTGAAACACAATTACAATCAACACTGACGTCGCAAACGATATAAATTCATTTGACTTTCAACTTTTTACAACATTGTTGCCTCTTAAAGGCAGCTGAATTACATTTACATACAATAAAGACAAAACTACGTTCACATCTCCATATGCACGCTTTGCTTCAGATTGCACTGGTTTTTATTCCGTCACCGTGCTCGAGTCCCGAAATTATGCTTGTCGCGCGGCCAAAGAGCAATTGCTTTTTGATTTTTTCCCGGTCAAGCAAGCGAACTCGTTTAAGCGGCGTCGTCGTTTCGACATCGAATAATAATCGACATACCGATTTGTACCGTGTATGTGAAGGTATTTTAAAATACCATGATACTGAAATAATAGTCTATCGCCCGACCGCCACAATCTGTCGATCATTCGTTCAGTAGTTGTCTAGCTTTAAAAAACTATATTATTACTAATTCAGATTTATGAATTATGGGTGTTCGTCCCCACTCGTAGTGTTAATATGTTTTATATAATTCTACTGAAGAAAATTTGAAATATTAAGTCTGCTTAAAATTTTAAGAAAATATAAAAAAAATACCTTTCTGCATTGAGCTTAATTCTGCTGACCAAGGTTGCCACACGTTTAAAACCTGTGGCGTCACCTTTTGTCTGTTTTGGTTAGAGTTGGGCATTTTAGTTCAATTTACTGAATAAGTTCAATCGTTCATTTTTCAGTCGTGAACTAAATCAGTCATTTAGTATGTGCGTCAAGATAGCAACGGTTCTTTAGCAACGAAAAACGGAACTTGGTTCATGAGTCGGAACCAGTTATGAACTTTCTCATTTTAAAACGTTTCTAGACCTTTAATCAATAAAGTAATGATGCAGAATTGTAGAAAATTAATTAATCTATAGTTTTAAGCAGTATTTTGGCCATTTCAGCTATTATAGTGGGAGTAACAAGTGAATAAAGAAAGTGAAAAAAAGAACATTTTCACCATTTCTTAAATTTCTAAGGACAGGAGGTCCGTGCGCGAAAACCACTTATGCACGATCAAAGCCTACAATTTCATCTTTCAAATGATACAATTAAATTTAAAAAAAACTGATACGTTTTTGAGAAATTGTGAAATGAGCGAAGCTACCTCGGTGAAAGCCCCATACAAAAATGACCGCCAAAATGTATGCCTTGTTTTCGAACCGTAATAGCTTATATCAGGACGAATGTGCGAAAACGCGGGACATAGCAAATTAAAGCTACAAGTTTGGAGATGCTATTGCAATTAAATTTAGAGAAATAAACTGTACAGTTTTTTAGAAAATTAATTAATTGTAAATCAACCCCCACAAAGTTCACGAGCAAGAACTATCGAACTGGTAGCTCCAACGTGAACTGAACTACAGAGGAGGTGCCACCTTTCACAATTTCGTTGCTAACAAAAAATTTTAACGTGCGGATATGCACGGTATATGGGAGCATTGGCGCTAGTCGTACGAGCATTTTGCCGTTTGAATTATCAAAATAAACTGTCAGGTTACTGAGAAATTTGCATTTGAAAAATGACATAAAACAGCGTGGCAGCATTTGTGCATGAACAGAAAAAGGTGGCATCCTTTTTGTGCCAAAAAAAAAATCGTTGCTAACTTTTTTTCTAACGGCGGGAGATGCACGGTATGTGGGAGTATTGGGAATAATTTTATAAAAATTTAGCCGTATGCATTATTCTATTCAGAGCTCACATTGCTGAGCAATTCGCATTTGTATTTTCTTAAAAATGAACATGGCAACTCACGTTGATAAATAGATGAGGTCACACTTTTTACATTTTCGTTGCTAGAATAAAATATGAACGGCGGGAAATGCACGGTATGTGGGAGTATTGGCTTTAATTTTATAAAAATTTAGCCTTATGCATTATTCTATCATGAGCTACATTGTGAAAACTAGATATATTCGAGATCGCTCAATAATACTCGTGTACGAACTAGAGGTGGATGTCGATGTTTTCTATGTTTAAAAATAAAGCATCGAAGAAAACACCGACAGTAAATTGATCAATTTTCCGTTACGGTTCAAAATAAACAAAGATATGATTTTATGCAAAAGAGAAATGTAACTCATCCAAATTCAATGACTATTTTTAAAATCTTGAGTTGCACAATAATATATAATTAGTGCAACTTTTAGTGCCAGGCAGCTGAATATAATTAGAAATTTTTTTAAAATTTAGTTTCCAAATCTTCGTTAAAATTCTATTGATAATCGTTTTGCCTAAATTTCAAATAATAATAGCAATAAAATTAATAATAATAATTTAATTCAATACGATGGGTCAAATAGAATGTGTGTGCAGTCACACTGTCCATGTAGAGGATATCCTAAATTGGAATTCTAAATTAAAGCAACAAACAACAAATGTGGCACAAAACCTTCCTTTTCCGTAAATGCCAAGAGCGATAAAGAGAGAGAGAAAGAACATAAGACGATTCCATTTTTGTGTGATAAGAATGGCGAAAAGGATCTGCACTTTTCTTTTGTGCAATTTGCGCAACAATTTTGTGTTGCGAATCGCACCACAAAACGAGAGCGACCTGACCTAACCTCAGGTAGAGTAGGGACGAGGCCAAGGGAGAAGGGAGACTTTTGGTCACACAGCTGTCAGTTGCTTGTCTTCTGGCTCCCGGTGGCAGTGATAAACATCTGCAGCGCGGCAAATCATATTCATATGTATGTATGTATGTACTTACTGGAATACATACATATGTACAGGTTACTGAAGAAAGCGTTCAACGAAATCAAATGCTGCAAAAGGGGAGTACTATATGCCGAATCCTTTGACTTGACAAATTGGGGGATTGCCAATCCCTTTATTGTGGCTAAAATCGAAAACTTTTGACTTGGCTTAATTGACGCTTTTGTTGCATGAAAATCTACAGAATGAGGTTATATTATAAAAACAATTATAATTTTTATAATTTGATTTTTATCAAAAAGTCAAAACTCTTCTTTCTTTCGATTTAAACAAAACAATTATAAAACAGTGTGTCTTTGTATATGAGTGTATACCACTTTTGGAAATACACCTTCCGGTTCAAAAAATATTTACATTCAATTGTTTTTTTGGATAATTTAAATTGAAAAATAATTTTTATTTTCAATTTTAATAAAAAAACTTACTAAAATAATTTTTAATTGTTATTTTTATTATTAAAATTTAAAAATAACTTTTTTTTAAATTTTTAAATTGGTTTTTAATACAGTTATAAATAAAAATTGAAAGAACGAGTTTTTTTCCTGTTTTTCGTAGCTCCTATTTGCGATCTCTTCTTTCCATTCTAAAGGGATATCCAAAAATATTGGTGGAAAATCCTACACAATTGCCATGAATTAAAAGTGAGTAAATAATGATTATCTGTGAGTTTTATTTTTTTTCGCTCAAAGTTAATAATTTTTATTCTTTTTTTTTGTACATATATGTATTCTAGTCATTGATTTTTGTCATTGTTGAAAAATATCAATAATCATTATTTGAGGTTCTAACTATAGTTATACCCTTTATATAAGAAGTTCAGTCGACACTTTAGGTATAATGAGTTTTCAGTTTATTGGTTAAATGTATGAGGAAGAATGCTATTGCCACTTTATGATAAATGTGCGAATTTGCATGGGATTCAGAGTGACACTGAATCTGGAGGCGTCGTCCGAAGTAGAGGCCTGCAACGGGTCAAATGGCGATGTGAAGTATTCCAGTTCCTTCGGCATTGAGCCATCGTGGTGGAACTTGAACCTCTTCAAGTCACTTAGCGGCATGTTGCCGTCCAATGTGGTCTCCCGAATCTCCCTGCCGCCCAGCGTGTCGAAGATGTGGCGAATGTTGAAGCTGACGATGTGTCCCTCAGTTGCATCCATGAAGTTCTCGACGCGCAGCAGCAGCTCGTTGCTGGAATAGGGCTCCAAGGTGAGCAGGTTGACCGACTGGGGGAAGTCGCTGAAGTCGGGAATCCTCTGAGGCTTCACCGCGCTGGCGGTGTTCGAACTGCTGAAGAACTTCCAGAAGGGCAAGTGAATCTCCTGTTGGGCCAAGCGTTCCCCAGCAGTTGACGTGTCCTTCACCGAGCTGAGGATCAGATAGACCTTGCCACGAGCGATCAGACCAGCTCCAAACTGTTGTTCGTTGAGGGCTTCGCCCACGCCAAAGGCATCGTCGTTGAGGAGGCGACGATGGAGCATGAGTTCCAGCTGACCATCAGCCAGGCTGGATCCGCCCTGAGCACGGTCGTTCAGGAGGGCCATTCGCCTTTGACCTTGTCCATCCTGCAGGGCGATTCGAGCAGTCACGGGATAATAGTTGCCACTCTCCTTCTCGGACATGTCTGGCTCAAAGTATTCCCGCTTATTTCTTTCCCGCCTGATCATCTCGCGACCATTCGAATCGGTGTAGAAGACACCATCCGAGGATATATCACTTTCGAAACGGGTAACAATCTCACGGCCAATATCGTCACCAATGGGAATTGGGCCAATTAACCATTCGAACTCCACCCGAGTGACGCCCTCATAGATGCGAACCACTTGGGAGATCCATTCGTTGTAATGCTGATGAACCTCCTTCACTCGGTCGCCCTCATAGACCGTGTAGGCGACATTATCTGCCAGGACACTGACGACTCCGTCGGGCCGGAAAATATATGCGCCAGAGGAGCGTCTTTCGGATGCACCGTTGTCACCTCGGGCTCCCTTGTATATGGCGAAGCTCTGCTCGATTTTTTCCGACACCCCGTTCATCTCCACCGTCTTCAACCGTCCGGTTTTAGTCAGGAACACCAGCTTGACGAGCTGCAACGGAATCGGGTGTTGGGTGATAGGTGAGGGGAGAGTCAAGTCATGTTTGAAAGCCTTACCGAGTTCTGGATCACGAATTCATCCGCACCTGCGTCGTCAACGGGACGAACCCTGGATAGTTGTCGCTTGATGGAGTGCACCCTCTCGAAGCGATTGAGAGTCGGCATCTCCGCATCCTTGGGAGCGGGCAACACACGGACGTAGAAGTTGGCAATGTTGTCCACGGATGCCTTGAAGACCAGCTCGTGCTGGGTGTTGTTCGGGCGGTGTTGGATGGCCAGGACTTGCCATGGCACTGGCACCACCTCCGAGGGTACTTCGTTGCCCTTCTCATCCGTGACCAGATATTGCTCCTTCTTGACCGGCACGCGTACATACTGGGACGAGGGATGGGCCAGGGGATTGAACAAGGTGACGACCACATTGTTGGCAGTCTCCCGGGTGCAGGCGCAGACACTGATGTTCAGCTCCAGGCAGCTGTCGAACTCGCCGGTCGTGAGATTGGTCAGCACTCGGAGCGCATCCCGAGCGTTGTCCTGGGCGTCGACAATGGCATCGGTGAGGAGTCGATCATAGTCACGGGCAACGGCCTGTTTCTCGGTGCCCGTGATGGCATCGTGATGTTGCATGATGCCCATCACCTGACGCAGTGCATCCAAATGCTCGGTCTGCTTCTCGTTGGTCAGATGCGCAAACGCGCTCAATTGCTTGACGGTTTGAAGCAAGTGATTGCCATCCCGTTCAAACCGCTTCTGGGTGGGACGCGAGGTGAAGTATCCCGTCCAGTAGGAGTGCGAGTCACTCGAGTATGGGAAGAAGTCCTGCGTCTTATTTGGCCACGTCTGCATCATCTGGTGCAGCTCGTACAAATAGCACGAGGGCGTCGAGTAGAACACATTCACCTTGGATCCCTCCACTTGTCGCTCATTGACATATCTGGGAAAAAGTAGGAAAGTCATATTAGAGAGTGTTTGAGTTCGATATGCCCCTGTTCTCTTCTTCCGATTTTACCGATTGTGATGGATTAATGATAAAGCCTTAAAGTTGAGCTTCTTATTTGTTTTTTTACCATCTATTAGATATGTTCGCTCATAAGGAAAGAAGTTCTGTTAACGGTTATGCCTATATCATTTCAACTTTTTGAGCGGATCAAGAATATATATGCTTACACCAGGGAATACAACCGTAATCATAACCGCAACCGTTAACCGGTAGTAACCGATTGAAATTTGTAACCGTAACTGAAACCGTAACCGAAAAAAATTTTTTTACTATCCCGATATCAAAATACCGAATTTATTCCAACCGATTAATTTCGGTTTGGTCTAGCATAAAATTTCATTGAGTCATTAGGGTGTTTTCAAGTTTTCATGCCTTCAACATTCTTAAGAATATTTTAGGTTAACCGAAACATTAGCTGGATTTCGAAACCGAGACATACAAAGAACCGGTAACCGTTGCGTAACCGATTTACAAAAATTTTTCGAAACCGATAACCAAAACCTAAATGGTAACATAACCGAAATTGTAACGGAAACCGATATTTGATTTGGTTCTAATCCCTGGTTTAGACTATGAGGTCTTTCACACCTCATTCTGCTTGTTACATACATTAACACAAAGTTAATATACCCTTCTAGAACAGGGTATAGTGATCAATAGAGAATCATGGTATGTATGAGTGAATTGCTTACTTGATCAGTTTGTCCATATTCTTGAAATTAATTTCAGCATCCTCGTATTGGAAATCATCCCCCATGGGGACCATGACATGGGTAGCACGGAAGGACTTGGACATGGTCTTCACGTAGTTGATGAAGTCATCTACTCGGCTCTTGACATTGTTGTCGTAGCTCTTGCCATCGATGATGGGCTCATCGCTGCAGAGGATGTCGAAGCAGAAGCCGGGAGGAGCCGAGTAGTGGCGGTAGAGGAGACCGGTGAAGAGGTCCGAGTCCCTCAAGGACTCACTCGATTGCCAGATCATCTCCATAGCGTCATCATCGAGTCGTTTGCGCTTCTCCACATGGTCCATGCGGGCAAAGAATTCGCCGTTGTAGCCCATCTGGGCAAATATGGATGCCATTTCCCGAGAGTGGCCAAAGGGATCAATCTGCCAGCCAATACGTGGTCGGGCACAGGCGCCAAAGGTGTCGTTCAGAACTCTGTTGAGGAAACAATAGAGCAATCAAAAATTCCCAATCTTTCAGCCCAAATTGTCACGCACTTTAAGCCGAGGGAGAACTGATCGATGACGCTTTGATAGTGAACAGCGGCTTCGTCGTTCATGCTCCAGGCGCCTCCCGTGAACTCCAAGCGACCCTCGTTGACCAGTTTCTTGGCCAGCCGCTGCACTTGCTCCGTTTGCTCCTGGTACCATTTGAAGAAGAACGCCGTCTCGACCTGAATGAATCGACGCTTCGAATCCTTCAGAAGCTCCGCCACCACCGAGTCTAAAATGTACTGAACCCCGGCGTGTTGTATATTGTTTTTCGCTCCATAATAATACTGATCCACCGTCTTCAGCCAGCCGACATCGTCGTGGGAATGCGGCACCAAATGGACATTGATCATGTTTGCTTTTGTATCCGGACATGACTGCAATAATATCCAAGGGGGCGCATAAGAAACCATTGGGAAGACTTAGTGCCCACAGTGCCTACCTCGTATCCACACACTGCCTCCGATTGGTCTGTGCCCAGCAATAGCACAGCTATTAGAGGAAGTAGACTCCACAGAAAATCCATTTTTAAGTTTACCCGTATCCACGAATATTTTACTCAGAACTCAGAGCGAGTCTAGTGACTCTGAGACTCTGAACAACAACTGGAAACGAAGGCGAAATCAAACCACTTTTATATGCGCTCAGCCCCGCGATTAGACCCCACGATGAGCGCCTTTCAGCGATAACGAAAACACGTCCGGACTCCGGATTAGGCAAACACATACTGTAACATAATTGAGAACATGCAGACATACTTATACTCACCATTACATATTATATACTTATTCACGTATAATTTGAGCTCTTCAAGTTGATGATAAGCTCTCAACAGTAGGGCTTAACTAGCTTGGATACAATTGGCGCTCACTGTCAATTGGTAAAGTTCACTTCGTTTGTATGTTTCAGTATGATTTAAATGCAGTTTGTAACAAGTAGCATTAAAAGAATCTCTCTTAGACTTACACTTGCTATAAATATTTAGGTAAAGTTAAGTTAACTGGCTAAAGACTATTTTCATTAAAATTTATTTCCAGGATTAAGAACTCGATACTTCATATTAAAAAAAAAAATTGGAAAAATGTACATTTCCAAAAATGTTTTTTCACGTACCTAATGCATTGTACCAACATTATTTTTATTATAAAAGACAAGCTTTGAGGACATGTCGTTTTGGAGCGACAAAAAATGAAAGTCATTTTTGACTTCATCTTGAAAAATGCGAAAGTCAGCAAAATGGGCGAGTAATTTGGAAGAAAATACTCTTAATCCCTAATAAAATAAAGTATTTTTCCATTTATAGGAATTTTTTAGATATGTTACTATTATTTTATTTATTTTACAAGTTTTATTACCACCTAGTTTGTGACAAGAACTACATTTTTTCTCATTAAATAATTTCAAGAATATCGCTTACTAGAAATCTTATTTACAGATATGAGTAGATAAGTTTTGAAAAAATACCAAAACAACCTCTATTCCGGGAAGGGTTCATTAAGTGCCTCATGTTGATTCTATTTGGGTATTGCGATCATAATAAGCGTAATCTTAAGTGGCATTTATAATTCTTGGCATTTTACACACCAGGAGCACTTCAAAATTCAAAGTCATATTATTTCTAATCTTTGACTTATTGGTTTCATTGGATGGGATTTTAATTGATTATTGATTAGTTTCCTAATTGCTTTACTAGTTTTATGAATTCGTACTAAGCTACTAAATTTATACATTAATCGCACTAACGAGATAAGCTCTACACTTTCATTCTGGAATAGTTAAAAATTTCCATATAATAAAGAATTCAAACTAAATTCAAGAGTCGATTCATGAAAGATGCTTTACTTTAAAATCTAAGCCACGGACCGTAAATAAAAATAATGGAGCCCAAATTTATCTAATACAAAGAGCAGCAGAGTTTCTATTTATATTTCTATTTATAATATAGATAGATAATATAGATATTGCTTTTTATACCCGTTACTTATAAAATAAGTAAAAGGGGATTTTGTATTTGTTGCAATGTACGTAAAGGGGGGAGAAGGAAGTATCAACAGCATCAACAGCCGAGTCGTTATAGCCATGTCCGTCTGTGTGAACGCCTAGATCTTAGAGACTATAAGAGCTAGAGAACGAAATTTGGCACACAGACTTCTATAAACTCCACGCAGATCAAGTTTGTTTCAAATTTATGTCAAGCCCCTTTCAGCCTCCATAAATCGTGAAAAAACACCACACGTAGAGTTTTCCAGATATTAGGATTTTTTTTTACTAATTAACATTAGCTACTATTGTTACCTATCATCCTACTAAATCGTTTCAAGATCGGACAAATAGAAAGGTGGTAATGACTGATATAAGTTTTATGAAATGTAAGTGCCTAAAAGCATGAAATAAAAAATATTTAAAATATATTTAAATAAGTAACGGGTATCCTATAGTCGGGAGTTCTACTTTAGCCTTACCCGCTTGATATTCTTATTTTAAAGCTACGAAGTTTAAATTTTTTAAATAAATGTTATAGAATATTACCTAATTTATTTAATTTAAAGTATCGGAAATGGAAGTATCAAAATGGATTTTGTAATCTTTTAAAATGTATACAAGCTGTCACATTGGTTTCCAAATACGAGTACTGAAGATGAGATTTCAATAAATAATAAATAAATACTAAATTATGATTGGTTGGCACATGACAAGTATGATTAATGAAAATTACAGGTGGCAGCCATTTATGACGTGTGTCCTTGACAGGATACGAGAAAAGACTAACAAGTAAAAGTTTCCGCACTTAATGTCGTGCTCGCAATGAAGATGACTTAAAAGTCTATTAAATAATTCCGAGACGTGTTTCACTTTCATCCCAGTCCAGACTTTGTCGTCAGTTTGCGTAATACTTCAGGCAACGAGCATTTAAAATTTATGCTCAATTAATCTGAGTAAGTGGAAAAAGTGGACAAATTGATGGAAGGAATCGCCCTTTGGCACATTGCACTTTTCAAAGACCGCCGTAGACAATGGATGCATTTTCAAAAATATTAAATGTTAAATAAATTAATATATCTTATGCAATTTATAAATTTAACGAGTACTCTAATCATTGTTAATCTTTCGAAATAGGGTAATAAATAAAGACTTTCAGTTGTTAACAGTCGTTGACTTTGTTTTGGCAAATCACACTTGGATCCCACTATACTTGAACAGTCTGTAAATAATTTGATAGAGGGTTTGACAGGGTCCGTTCCTAATGCAAACTATGCATTTTGTGTTCCCTGTTGCCCACTGGCCAAGAAAGGGCATTGAATTAAAAGGAAGGAAGCAGTCTGATTAGATGACTTCAGCAGTGCTTTTGCACTTAAACATACCCTAAGTTTCAAAAGGGATATAGATAGGAATGGCTTTATCGCTTCTTGATAGAGATTATCAGTATGTGTAAGCTTTATGAAATCGTAATGTTGAATGTGTTGCTAATTTTATGGGTGTATGAGGAGTTGTAATAATAATAATAACAATGGCTTTATCTTGAGGTTAACAAAATTATAATCGCACTCAATAGGGGTCACAGTATAAATGCATAGTTTTATATACGCATATAAAATTAACTGTAACTGTTAACTATATTCGAGCTAAGTCCAAGAAATTGCCGTGTCAAACATTTTAATTTTTCTCTCATTAGAAAATTCTATTTTTCAATTATGTGTAGGTGGAATTAAAACTGAACCTGAAACCGAAAGCCTTAACCGATATTAACTATAACAGTAACTGTACCAAAAACCAAAGAACTGAAATTATTCAAACCAAAATAACCGATTAGTAACCGATACAAGTTTAACGGTTAGTTTTGGTTTAATAAGGATTCAAAAAAATTATATGGTTAAGGAATAATCATCGTTTCCTAAACTAATTTTTATTTTTAATTTGAAGACTGATATCATTAAACAGATCTTTTGTTTTGAAATCGAATTTTCGTTAATATATTTACTTATTTTAAGTATTTTAAAAGCAAATTTTATTTATTGTCAACCGAAATTATACCGGTAGGTTAAAAACAAAACAAGCAAATAACCGATAACCGTTATGTTATGTGAGTTCGGGCTCAAGGGGAAGAAAAAAGCGAAACCAAACCATCTACTGGTATACTCCAATTAATTAATTATTTAAAGGGTATAAAGACAGAAAAACAGTAAAAAGGATGCAGTTTAATTGGATTTCTTCTAAGCTGGTGGAATCGAGGATGAGGAATCACGGAAAATGCGCTCGGCACATAAAAATGTATTTAGTCTTTCAGTGCAACCAGCGAAGAAGCCACTTGAAAACGCGACAAAAATGTGTCCTTTTTAACATCTCTGTCGACAAAGTTGCGCCTGAAGCGCAATTCCTTTTGATTCAGGATTCTGTAGAACTGCCACTTGCCACTTTCAACTGCTCTGACTTCAACCTCTATATTAAGACTCAAAGGAAATTCTTGTGGTTGCATAAAGTTAAGAAAGGTGACTTTGAAATAAAATATGGGTAACTTAACTTGTGGGTAACGAATTAAAATATTTATATGCTTTTAGTAGCAATAAATAAATAAAATAAATTGCGCATTTTATTCGATTTTGTATTTCCTGTACCGAATTAACAGTATGTCACAATTTAGTGTCAGAAAAGTAAAAGAGAGCGAATGGAGTAAAAAAGTTAAAAATTGAAATATGCAACTTTCCGACTTTCAGAAAGGATGAAATTGTTATGAGTGGATTCCTTGAATAGGTCTGCGGTTTGCCATGCAAATAATAATAACGGCCGAATGGCCGAAAAAAAGGCGATTCAAATAAAAGTTATTCAGCATTTTGTCCCTTTTTTTAGGGTTGCCACTTGAAAATGTCGTCCCAGTTGCAAACTGTTTAACTGTTGATAATTTGTACAAAGTTTCAGCTGCCGTTGGGTTTCTCTCAATGCTTTCCTGTATCGCTGGGCTCTCAATGAGGGTTGGAGGAGGAAGGCAGGGAGGTAGGCAGGTTGGCCACTTTTCATTTCTCAAGTTTTCGCATTGTTGTTGAGCTGATTTTCGAAAGGCACTAAATGTTGATGGCCTTTTTATTGAGTCACCTGCAGCCGGCAGCGGGAGGGCAGCTCAGGTGTTTTTCTTTTTTCTGTTTTTATTTAAAGTGATTTGAGCTCTTAAGCGTCTGGGGCCGGCTCTGAACTAATAAGGGCCTTCTGACTAAGCTAGGCCTGCAATTATAATCAAATTAAGTACTTAGGTCAATAACACTAGTTTACAAAATTAAAATTTGTGTTTTCAAAGTGAATCAAAGTATTTTTTTCTTATGGACTTTGGCTCGCTAAGCACGAAAATGGCTCTTACAATTTTTTTTATGGAAGAGTTTTCAGAAGTATTCAATTTTTTTTCGAATTTTTGCAGGTTACTTCAACTTTTTTAAGTATATTTCCATTTTTACTTATCCCATTTAGTTTAGAGTCGAGTTAACAGCAATGTGGATGCCATTTATGACCAATAACAGCTTAAGAGAGCGTCAGAGAGAGCTTTTCCAACGCCATCCCCCCACAGTATGTTAAGAGAGCGCCGAAATGAAAAATGTTAGGCACTTTTTCCAGCTTATTCTTCGTCTGCCTTTCATTCATCATACATCATAAACAATAGTCATAAGGAGCGCATCTACTGCCCGCTCTCGTTTTATGTTGTGTTCTCCCTTAAATTAATGGCATCATTTGCAAATCGTCACGCTTTGTTATCGGCAAAGTCTAAAGGCGTCGACAGTGGAGCAACCCAAAATATTGACGCTGGGATTTGGTGAGGCTGGAATTTGAATAGCGCGGGATGATTTTAAATCTTTTGAGTAAATACTTGCCTGCAGGAGAGTGAAAAGCCTCCAGCAAACAAAGTCATTGGGAACAGGGTGTCAAGCGTTAGACAAATAAATTCTATTAGATGGTCGTTGACAACAATCCAAATCTGTTTTTCCAAGCTCTTCCATTCTAATCGAAAATGTTCATGTGTTTCGATTGAGCTCAAGGATAATTGATTGATTAATTTAATCAAATAGCTGTTTGAAATATGAGAATATAATATTTAAAATATATATCGCAGTTTTTAAAATAATTATATATAATTAACACACGCTTTTAGCTTGAAAATATCAACAAAATAAATTACAACAGTATAATCACAGTTGATTTTTAAGGGTCATTGCGGCAAATGATGGAAATTCGGCGCGTCTTCTTTATGGGCTTGCCCAGAAACAGTGAAAGCTCGTTTGCCAAGATCTCATGTGTGAAGTTGTAGCGCGCCGTGTGGCTCATGATGTACAGGGAGCGGCGTGGCAACAGCAGATCCGCATAGAAATTGTTTTCCAGCTTCGTCTCCGGCTGATGGCGGTATGAGGCATCATCTGCGTCCACGTTCACATCAGCTTCCTTACTCGCAGTATTTGTGCTGCCCTGTTGATGCTTTTCGGCATCTGTGCGTACCAACCGCATGACGCTATCGCTGAGCAAACTTATTCCTGAGATGGTATTTCCGCAGTACTGTGGAAGGAATGAAAACATGAATGAGGTCGTAGCAGACCTTAAAATTAATATATGTATATGCATGTATTTAACAGGGATTAAAACCCTAACCGAAACCGTTCCCTTTAACCGGTAAAACCCGATTGAAATTTATGTTTAATTTTGACTTTTTATTTTAATGTTCATGATCGAATTTTCATAACGCAAATAAAATAAATTTTTTAAAATAAATATTAAAATTGTTAAAATGTGACTAAACTAAAAATCAAACTGAAGAATATGTGAAGTAAATGTGTGAATTATACATTAAAAAAGAAAGGCCTTTTTAATTATTATTTTTATATTACTAAAATAATTATATTTTTCCAAAAAAAAAAATTTTTTTTTTAACTGAAACCATACCGGTATTTCAAAACCGAAACACCGGTTCCCCGGTTCGAAACCTTTATTCAAAGATTTTGTGTAATTGATAACCGAAAGCCTAAATGCGAACATAACCGAATCCGTAACTGAAACCGATATTCGTCTCGGTTCTAATCGCTGATTTTTATTACGCATTTGATAAAAATTTTCGAATTTCCGACTTGCGAAGATAACCTTATATTCTCGACATGTTGACTTGGTTGTCGGACTTACACGGGTACTGTCCACATGTGGCTTGATGACGCCGTCGGCAGCCAGATCCAGGACGTGCACGTAGGGCATAATGGCGCCATCGAAGGCCACCTGACGCACTCGCTCCAGCACATCTCGATTTGTGGGGTACCATTTCTTGCGCTCAGTCTCCCTGAATCCGTGAATGGCCTGCAAAAGTGAAGTAGTTCGGGTTGAGAATCCTTCGACTAGTATGTTGTGGATCTTGTACTCACATCATCCCAATGGTCAAACTCGTAGCGCAGGCGACTCATGTATGGCTCCACTTCCTCGTGCAGCTGCTTCTCCTCCGCCTCGCTAATAAAGTCCGGAATAATGCGCATGTGCTGCTCAAAGTCTCTTTGCTCCGCAGCTGGCCACAGACCGTGGAAACACGTCAAGTGGTTGACGCTTTTCTTTGCTGCAACTAAAGGTATTTACGCATTTCAATGTCATAATGCTGCGACAAAGCGTTCAACACATGAATAAAGTCGTTACAATAACAATTTGACAAAATGAACACATCCAACTAAATACCTGCACGATGACAGCGTCGCAGAATTTGTCCAATTGCTGCACTTCTAGTAAAAATAACCATTTTGTCTCAAACGAAATTACGAAAACAAATCAAAGTTGCAGTAAACCGACTGACGGCAGCGAACAGCTGTTTCGGCTATTTGATAACAGATAAAGCAAAATGGCAACCCAGCCCTGGTGCGATGCGCGCGCAATTTGGTGTTGTCGAGTTATCGATAACAACTTTTTTAAAAATACTTCGAAACTCATTTATCTGAGGTAATTTTTAGTTTGTATGAATACAAATACATTTTATTTAATTTATTAAAGTATAGACATTTACCTAAGTTTTCTGATAGTATTGAATATGCATTTTGATTGCATACAGCACATAATATACACACATATAGATATTTGTTAACATTCATTATACAATCTGGGACTATAATTGCTGCATCAACTTGTTGGCAAAGGCTTAAAATCAAAATTCAGTCCCAACAATTTACAAATATCATAAAACTCAATCTATTTTATTGGATCACAATTTACGTATACGGATTTTACCTGCCACAAAATTAAAAGGGTTGCGTAGAAAAACAAACAATTTGTAACGTAATTTAAAAGGGACAATGGGGTAAAAGGACGTAAAATGCCTGCGCAGCAATTGAGCGGAATGTGGGTTGGCATTTGTATACCCTCTACTCATGGAATTGCGTAAGGTAATACTGTTTCAATAATATTTCCATCTTTCTGTTTTCACACAATTTAAGACTGTCATTTATAAAAATAAACAATTATTTTAAAATGATTTTTTGTGTGTCCAATTTTTGACAAAATATTTGAAGGTATCTGCAGGTCGGACCTTCATTCATGATTTGAAGCAATTTGGCGAACCGTCCGCAAGCTGATTACATCAATGCAAATGTCATGCTCCGAGGTAGAAGGGAGTGAATGAAATTGAGCTGCTGACTGGCCGGGAGCTTCTTCTTCGGGCCTATGTGTATTAAATGTTAATGGCATTTTTCTTTCAGTCTACAATAGAACTCTCCAGGAACTTTCTGCGTCTGTGTATCTTGCATTGTTCATTTGTGTTAACGTGCGTTGGTGTGTAAATGATAAATGAGCGACACCGTCATCCGAACGTTCAACTGCTCCGGCACCTAAAGCAACAACAACAACAAACACCGCTAACGGACCATTACGCGCTATTGTCCTTTCACTCCCTGGTTTGTTTTGTTTCACTCTGTTTTCTTTTCTTGTATTCAACTTGCACACTAAAAGCTACCGTGAGATGCTTTTTTCTTGGCCATTACTCTGTCTTTTTTTTTGTTCCGCAGTTACCTTTTTTTTATTTTTAAACTTTTCTGACTCAGCTGCAAAAAATCCTTCAGCACATGGATAAAATATAAATACATATACATCTTAAGTGGTTGAAATAAGCTGTGGCATTGTTCTTGGTTGATTTCTTTTTTAATTATTATAAAATATTGGAAAAATATTTAAAAATTAAATGAAGTCATAATTTATAAGTGAAAACATCAGACTAACGACATGCATTTAAATTATTTTGTTATCTGTTTTAGTTTAGATTTTACAGATGCTTAAACTTTTTGAAGCTGCTGCCTATGTGAAGTTACCCTGTGTTATACGAGTATATTTTCTACATAGTCAATAATGTACAAATAATTATTGAATTTTAAATTTTCTGTGCTTTGTATGTTAACTTATAACCTGAGTCGTTAATAATTGTTATAATGTATATATATGGGATATCTGTTTTTGAATATTAAAGTTTTTGTTCCCAAGTTATATTTTGGAATAAGTTGTCTGGTTCTCTGTTTAAAATGGGGTACATTTAATACCTATTACTATTACTAGCTATTTTGTAATTATTATTCTACAAGTTTCGGATCTAAGTCTTAGATCACAGAACACTTATAGCCTAAGTCAAGTCTCATCGGGAAGATCTACAACATGTTATCTAACAGCTACTTTAGAACAATTAATAACTAACTTATTATCATGCTAAACATCTATTTCTTTAAAGGCTTTGGCTTTCGCTTATGACTGAGCGTTTGTGACAATTTGATGCTCTTGTGCTCCAAATGTGTGCATAGGCCAATGGAGTGCAGAAACAATTCTTTTGGACTCGGTGCTTTGGGTTCGTATTTTGCAGTTTGGCTTAAACGGGCACGCTTCAAGGCTTCCTGCAAGTGAAGGCGGCTGGCGTTTACAGCATCGTTCTTGCTGGCAGTCTCCGAGATTGGGATTGTTGCTTGTTTGGCAGCTGGTCGTGCGGCATTTGTTGCCTTTGCTGCACTTACAAGAGGCTTTTTGTTTGGCGCCACAATCCTTGTTGGCTTCGCACTTTCATCTTTGGCGTTCAACGAACAAGTTCTTGTGTCAGAGCTGGTAGTGAAAAACTTGCTCAGCAACTGACTTTCGGTTGGCCGTTCTGCCACAAAATGTGGCCTGAATTGCAAACGGCTAGCACAGACATGGGGAACAATGGCTTTGCTGACCATTTCACTGATCAGGTTCCCGTTGGGCTGCAGCTGCTGCTCCGTGAAAGGCAAACAGAATCGCTCAATGTCCTCCTCCAGACAGATCACCATATACTTGCACTCGGCATTGATCTCGTGCAGCACATCTTCTATCTCCAGTAGATACTTCCTCTTGCCTTCCAAGTCCTAAAAGAATATTATTATTGAATATGCTTCATGATCGTCAATGATTTCAACTTACGGCGTTTGGTTTCCTGCCATTGAAGCGTGTGATTGTCTGAAAGATTGGGATACATTTCCACGCAAAGTTATTAGGTAATTACACTAATTGTAACAAATGAGACACACCTGATGAACACTTATATAGTTTTTCATAGCCCGTTGACAGTAGATAATATCTTCGATTAGCTTGGCTGGCATTTTGTAGAACTGCTTCAAGTAATACTCGAAAAAACTGTCCGCACTCTGCATTGAATTCGCTTTACGCATTTTGATAAGAAACGCTGTGATGATTTCATGGCGCTCTTTTACGGAAAAATCATTAAAATTAATGCACTCCATTTGACATAAACAAGTGTTATTGCGTCTTTGTATGTTTTGATGTTTTGATGCCGTTTTTGCCGCTTATTTTGTGCGACCAGTGTTGGATTGCTCATGAGTGAGTGAACAAAAAAGAGTTGCTCGCCTCACATGTTCTTTCCAAATTGCTCTTTATTGCTCACTTGCTCTTTTTTGCTCACTTGCTCTATTTTGCTCAGTTCTTTTGTTTTGCTCAGATGTTTCTATTGTGCACTTCGCTTGAATTTTCCCTATGCTCTTAGGGCATTTTGTGTAGATTCTCTCTTTGAAAATACACATTGTTGGATTAGTGTCAAAGATTAATACTCATGTTAAAAATTCTGAATGTCGCTTATCAAAAAGTGTAGCAAAATATGGAACCATTTCACAGATGTCGGAAGTATTGTAAATGTTTTTCACAGATCAACCTGAAATGTAACGTATGATATTTTTGATGGGTTGGGTGAGGGGCTTTGTGAATAGCTCAGTGAATAACAGAGCTAATGAGCAATATGAGTGACCAAATGAGCAAGTGAGCAATCCTAAAAAAAAGAATAAGTAAACATGTTCACCTAAATGAGCAATATTTACCAACACTGTGTGCGACGTAGAGTTGTATTTCGATAAACAATGATCTAATTTTAAGAAAAAGTGTGGCAGCTTTGGCTTACAGAAAGCGGATGGATGATGTTCAGTCTGAGCTTATTTTGATTTAATTCGCATTCCAGCATTAAAATAATCTACTTTAATTTTAATCGAAATGGTTTATTAAACTATATCTCATTTATTTATTTAAATTGCTCACCAGATCATTTTTAGCTCCTAGCGATCAATAGTATGTGGCGGTTGGTCGATACATCGATTTGTTAAAATTGTTTTTGCAACGAAATATTTATCGAATTTCAAATAAATATAATTAAATTTTCTAGTTACTTGCGATTACAAATGGCTTCTTGCTTTAATATTAAATAAAAATTTAATTTTAATTTACACGCTTGGTCAGGATCGATACGAGCTCTGCATTTAATTTTGCATTCCCTGCTTTCATAATTATTAACAATAATTAAGACGAATTTGCAAGTAAATTAGTTATGTGCAGTACTGAATTTTGGACCCATCACGGCCAACGCCCACTCACATTAGTGATGCAAATATGATTAATTACACTGGCTGTGGGTGAAATGCCACTGATGTGTTTTGGCATACCACACACATACATATGAACATACTTTGTAGATATGTATGTATGTGCGTACATGTACGACTGATTGTATTGTTTACTCATGTGAATGAAAGAAATAATTGCTATTTAATTATGCACTAATTGATTGAACCAGCTGATTGTGCCCATTAAATGTCACAGAAAAGAAAATAATGCCTATAAAAGATGAAGCTAAATCATTTTTATAATTTGAGGCCTTAATGCTTAGTTAAATCATTTTATAATTTTTGAGCAAATGCCTTAATTAAAAACTTTAAAAATGATTTCACTTCAACTTTTATACTGCAAAAATGAAAAGAAATTGAATAATTTTCCCTTTAAACTGCAAAAAAAGAAACGAAATTGAATAATTTTCCTTTTACACTGCAACAAAAGAAAAGAAAATTAATAATTTTCCTTTATTTTCAATCTGCAGATTTGTAAGATAATTTCAAAATTAACGTTTATAATAATTTGTAACTTTTTCCCTTTTTTAATGCCATGGGCGTGGGCCACTGGGCGTTTGTTGTTGGGTATTTAGTTTGGGTCCCTTTACGCTTATCAACTATGCATTTTGTTTACTTAATGCCTGCTTTGCGATATCCTTCGCAACTTAAAGGCTTTTCGGCGTTGGCATACGCAGTGGAAAAGTTTTCCTTGGCGACCCAGAGACCGCAAAAGGGTCTGGTCTGGTCGGACTCCACTTCCTTCTTCTTCTGACCAGGCGCGCAATAATCTTTGAGTGGCTTTGGCATCGCCACAGCAACAAAACTCTTTGCAAAACTTCAACCAGAACAGAAAACACCACAAAGAACAAGCTAAAATCTTACCTAAGCTCTGTCGTCCAACTCAAAATAGCGAACAACAAACAAAGCAAACTTAAAGTGAGGACTCGGGATTTTCTTCACTGCCAGTGTCTTCTACTTATTATGGTCCTGTCATCAGTATTCTATTTTTAAAAGATTCAAAATATGTATTTATTGAAAATAGTCGTTCAACATACAATATTTAAAAATGAAATTTTTGTTTGATAAAACATGTTTCTTTTTTTATGATATTAAGATAGACAGAGTAATACAAAATATTATTAAAAAAAAATGTAAAGTAGAGTTAAATGTATTAATGTTGTTTTTGTATTTTTAAAGTGTTTTAGGGCTTTTTTTACTTTTTTTTTAAATTCTTTAAATATAAAAAGATTCATTGATTATGATGATTATATTAAAGTAAATAATTTAAAAATATGATTTGCATTTTTGTTTTGATTAAACATTTTTTTTTTGGTAAAAAGATATTTGGATAGATATATGATATAATACAGAATATGATATAAGAAAAAGTAAAGTAATGTTAAATGTATTAATGTTATTTTTATGTTTTTAAGGAGTGATTCTGTTCTTTTTTTACTTTTTTTTTGAATACTTTGTAGAAAGATTTATTAAAATTATTCCATTATTTTAAAAAAGTATATTTTACATTTCTGTATTTGCTTTGAATCACATATGTATAGTATGTGTATTGATTGAATTTCAACCAACAAAATAAAAAGAACCAAATTGTTGGATTAATTTGCCGAGTATCTGTGGCAATATGAGATACTCTGTAGTTTTTTCGTACACCAACCAAAAAGGGTTCATTATTATTAATTACAAGCAGAGAAGTGCTTTAATACTTTCTTTGCTTTTTCTTTCTCTTAAGTTTTTTACTTATTTTTTCTTTCATTTTTTAGTATTTTTGTTAGCTAGGCCATCGAAGGATGCAGCGCATTTCAAAGTCGACTTCGGCTTAATGGCTACCGACGGCGAAGGGTTTGGTGCGGATCCGATGAGTTTATCTAGGTCCATTACCTCGGAAACCAGATAGTTCAGATCATCCGGTGGAGAAGAGCCTGGACATCTAGTGGAGCTGCTGTCAGACCTCACGAACCGGCTGCATATTATATATTTTTTAAGGTCAAATCTCTTGCCGCGTAGTTGGTACAACTTCAGGCTTTTCTTGAGCAAGGAGACACGCATCTCCCGGTTTACGACGGTCTTTTGGAGCGCACGGAGGGCTATATAACAGCGACTGTGCTCCAGATAATATCCATCTGATTGGCAACTGCTGATGACTGCCATTACCACCTTTGGCAGAGGCTCGTCCAAAGCTGATGCCAGCCTGGGCATATCCTCGTTGGCAAACACGGCCCCGGCCAAGGGAGTGAGCACAATCTGATTGCGCTCTATTAGATGCGGAACCATCTGGCAATACTTGGCCACCGCCAATAGACTGGCCTGCTTGAAGGTCAGCTGAAGATACCCGTGTAGCAAAAAAGGCTGATACAGCGGCGGGTTCATGGTCATATACTGTGATATGATCACCTCCGCGCCCAACTTTCCTTTTTTGCCTTGAGTGTCCAGCTTGATTCTCCATGTTTTGTCGATTTTCTGGAACTTGGCCAGTTTCGCCTGTTTGCTGTACTCGAATATCACCTGCTCGGCAAATCGGCGACTTATAGTTGCATTTTTAAAATCCGGCTCAGCGGTAAAATCTGGACATATTTCTATAAAAGTTTTCACTAACTTTTGAAAATCGAAAGTGCCTTCGGTCATTTTATGTGTTTTTCTGCAAATGGTAAAAGGTATTTACGTTTTATTATCATTAAAAAAGATACAATGCCCTTGTTGAATTTTTTAATTTTGTTTTATCTCAATTTGGTCAAATATGGTCTAAGAATAAGCCGCTGAGTAAATGTGTTTTTGTCTCGTCAGCAGCACTTTGTAGGAAACGAATTTGCACCATGAGCACTATTCAAATAAATATATTTACATACATTTGTTATGTATGTATTTAAGAATATGCATGGGCGTACTTAGGATTACAATTTAGAGAGGGCACAATTTTACAAAATAAATTTTTCAAATGTTTATTAAAAATATATATTTTTTCAATTACCTAAAGTTATCCACTCCTTCGCTAAAAAAACTATTTTATTTAAACAGATCTATTAAATTTCAGTGCAAAAAATTCGTAAAAAAAAGAGCGATAAATGTAACTTCTGCAACTGCTCAGCTTTCAGATGTTTATTGTTTACGATCGAAGAAATTGTTTTCATATCGCTAAAAATGTATTTGTTTTGAGCTGCGAAAATATTTCTTAGCTTATAAGTATTATTAAATTTAAATTTAAATTTATTCCTCTTGGACTACAATTTTGAATAATTTTCTAGAATCTGGAGGAGGCAACTGCCCCTTTCTGTCAATACCTTGCCCATGTGAATATGAGTATGTACATATGTACATACATACATAGGCCTAGTATTGAGGCTTATACTTTGTTGGGCCTGACTCGCTAACTAGGAATTCAATTATTAAAGGAAGGTCTCTGTAGGTCCTAAGTAGACAGATTTAAGATCTTATAGAATGTAATTTTTAATGAATTTATCAGAAATTATTAGCACACATTTACATTTGCATTTATGTATAAGATAACATGAGTGTATGTACTTCAGTTGGTAAACTTTTGAGATACTCGTAACTTTTGCGATAAACAATATAAAATGTCTCCATGTTATATTTAAATTGAACATTTTTAAATTTTGTTTGATTTGTGCAGCTCTTACATTGTAAGTTGTGTCACTGGACGATATTTCAGTGTTTACGCTTCGATTTTAGATCACGAACTGAAGTTCGTTCTATTGCACACAAGCATGAGAATTCAACTGATACTGGATATGTGGATACATAAGAATATGAATATTTATATGTACATATATACATATACATATGTACATACAAGACGTGCCTTTGATACTGCATTCAAACAGGGCTGGAGAATTGATTGAGCTCAAACTTACAGCAACAAGAAAGAACACTTTAATTGAGTGTGCTAGAGTATGAAATACCCTGCACCTTGTTCCCCTGATCTTGCACTAGAAAAAGTTTCAGGAATGTGTTTATTGTGTAGTTTATAAGAACATGCAATTTTTTGTCAGTGGCGTCCTGACATAGTTTTACATGAAAATAATATGGCAAATAAATGCAAATAATATGGTTAAATTATAAAGAGATAGGTTGCACTCGATCAGTATATATTGATTATCACTTATTTTGTATATCACTTATTTTTTGCTAGTTTCAAAAAATTAACGTGATTTATTTTTTTTGTAATTCTTAGGGATTTAATTTAATGAAGATCTGAACCTAAATTCATATTATCTACATATATTTACATTTCATGTTTGTAATTTTCAAACATAATTATTTGTATAAAAGTGTTTTTTGTCCCGCATTTTAATAAGATACATATATTGAATTATTAATGCTGCAAGAGCGATTTTCAAAATAATAATTGTTTTATTACATCATCTTCTTTTTATAGGATAACTTTAAGTTATGTAATGAATTCAATATTGCCAGAATTCAAGACTTTTTACTTATGTATATAGCATTTAATCAATTGTTAATATACGCCTTAGTACAGGGTATACAACAAGGAGAGATCTTCTACTGCATTCTCTCGTGCTCGGTGTTGCTTTTCGATAGTTTATATTTAAGAATCTGAAACAGAAACAAACAGTCGAGTATTGAACGCCAAAAGCGAAAGATATAATTTGTTGACAGTTGATTTTTATCAGAAGTACTTGTGTATGTATATATGGTCACTCGAGTGATTTGTTTACATTTGGACCAATTCTGATCTCGAATTTCATTGCGCAGCAGAATACTATAATGGCCAGTGGAGGGACTCGACCACACAACGTCTTTAACTTCAAGCAACTGTGCGAAACATTCAGCAAGATTTGTCCCGACTTTCGAGGGTCGCAGACTGAAAAGTCACAGAGTTTGGACTTTGCCAACAAGGTGCTCTTTGACCTTGGCCCCAAGATGCACCAAATCAAACAGAGCGGAAGTGGGCAGATGTGGCGCCTAATCCTCAGCGGAGGCGACAGTGTTTTTATCTACTCCTACACCTTCAAGAGTCCGATCAATGTTAATCCACGTGTGCAGAATAATAAGCTTTATCTCACACTCAAGCAAGCTAGTCTTTTAGCGGTCCATAAACTATGCTCCGTGCTGCCGGACCTGCATGATCCTCGTGACAAGATACTACTGACGCCTCTGGCTCGTGCCGTGTTCGCGCCCCAGAACATTTCCAATATTGCGACTTCGCTGACTGTTCGTCTTGGACGTGCGGTAAACAGTGGCGAGGTGGTCAAGGCGATAATCAGCAGTTGCCAGGCGGATGGCTTCCACTTGCCCCACAGTCAGTGCCACATCGCTCTGGTGGCCATTGAGGTGACTGTCACATCTTCCGCCCAGCGGGAGAAACTTCGCTTAAAGACTCTGCGGCTCTATGCGAAGATGGACAAGACCTTCGATGCGGCACAGTACAAGATCTACGCCCAGTATTCGAAACTTGACAAAAGACTGCCCGATGTTGAGCTGCCACAGCCTAGTTCCTCAGATCCTGGTAATCCGAACCACATCCCAGGCAAGAGCATTAGCACTGTTCTACGCAGCATTGCCCGAACTGTCGATGATCCCGTAAGCGGTGGAACACTCGACATTGGCTTCGTAGAGCCACCGGTTGCCCAAAATGAAATTATGCCAACACCAGTTGACGTCCAAGTCGAAGCCACTAATCTGGATCGCATCAAACTCATGAACCTGTTGCCGAAGTGAGCCTAAGGTCTTTAAATATCCAATAACAGCGGATAAGGATATAGTAACTAATGATAATGACTAACTTGAAATCGTAATGATATAATATAATAATAAATCAAATAAATTCCCAAAACCAACTTTTACATTGAACGTCTCAAACTCTTCGCTCATCAACAGTTTTCTTGGCTTCTCCATAAAAAACAATGTATGTACAGTTTTTCCTCTGTTTAATGCGTAACATAAACAATTTTTCGCTTCGCTGAAATGTAGATGTAAAAACTTTTAAGTATGCTGCTAAAGATACTGTTACATTGTACTGACGGTTGCCACGTTACACTAAAAAAATTAACCAAGTGGATAATATTATAAAATACAATTAAAAAAAATATATATTTTTTTTCATCAGTTTATTCTTTTAGGTTTCATTGATGACATCGTATAAAATTACAAGTTCTTGAACGGTCCCAAATTTAAGTAGTTATATCTCAATTTGCTATGGCGTCGAAATAATCACTTCTTTTTTCTGTGCGATGGTATTATCTTAGCATAACTATAGTCGGATGTGCCCTCCAGACTAGTCGAGGCAACAGAGCTAAATTTCTCCCGCTGCGATCCCAGTAGTGAAATAACTCCATCGGCGATCTCGTCCAAAGTCACAGGCCGATTGTATGAGAGCATTACTGCCGTTATAAAGGGCAGTAGAATAACATTGTAATTGGGCTCCATTGCGATTTCGGAGCTAGCACTTATATTTGAAACAATTTTAAAATACAATTTAGCTTGGTTTTAGTTAAATGTGTCTGAAAGTGTTTTATCCAAACATATTCTAATGTCATGTCTTTGACACCCGAATATAAGCTGAGTTGATTGTCGAAGCCCAGCTAGCTGAATGTACTCATAAACCGCATCACATCAGTCTATAACTCGATCCTAAGCACTCGCCGGGCTGTTTAAAATTTTCGTCACCTCCACACTATGCGTTGGAGGGGGGCCGGTAAAAAATTCAATTTGAAAAAGTGTCAGTTGTCAGCTAGCGATATCCTCCTCACGCTGTACGCTTTCCATTGTCCTCTGTGCCTTTTGTTGTCATTGCTATTTTAGTTTTCCATTCTGTTGTGCATTTTTGGCAGTGCGAAATATCAATACTCCAACTTCGCATATATGACGGGCATTTCATATGCAAATTGTTCACATCTCAGAGCTTTAGAATAAGTGTTGTGTCAATATTAAAAAGCCATCGACTCATATACAATTGGGAGCAAAGTTTACAAAGACACTCGTGCGTTTCCTCAACTATTCAATTTAAAAATTAACACGCGGCTGAATTCTAAGTAGGGAATAAACAAAGTATTGTAAAGTATACAATGAAATTTAAATTACTCTTCTTTAAATTGATTTAGGCTAATATTTTAAGACTTCCCGGCCTATTTGACTTTTATTCATCCATTTCTTTTCAAACGAAAGATCCAATATAACTAAAATAGATGCGTTCAAGACTACAAACCTCAAAAATTTTGAAAAAGATTCAGTTCATATCGCAAAATTTTATATTGTTTTGGAAGCCGGTTATAGGAATTCCTGAGCACAAGGATTTAGTTTAAAACAATTTTATTATTTTTTAAAATTTTTTTTTTAGCACTTAAAAATGTTCATTAAAAAATGTCGCATTGATTAAAGAATCTAACTAAAGATAATGATTCAAAATTATAATTTTTTCTGAGCTAAAAACAATATTTTAATTACATTATGTTTTATTTAATTATAGATTATTATAAAAAATTCCAGAACCGAACAATTATTTTCAGAAGTGCGTCCGAATTGGGAGCTTTTATGAAAAGAAAGTAGATTTTTAAACAGGTCGATTTTTATACCCGTTACTTATAAAAATAAGTAAAAGGAGATATTGTATTTGTTGCAATGTATGTAACAGGGAGAAGGAAGCATCTCCGACCCTATAAAGTGTATATATTCTTGATCAGCATCAACAGCCAACAGCCGTCTGTCTGTCCGTCTGTCTGTCCGTCTGTCCGTCCGTGTGAGCGCCTTAGATCTCAGAGACTATAAGAGCTAGAGCAACCAAATTTGGCACACAGACTTCTATAGACCCCACGCAGGTCAAGTTTGTTTCAAATTTTTGCCACGCCTTTTTCCGCCTCTGTAAATCGCAAAAAACCACCACACGCACAGTTTTCAAGATATTATAAAGGAAGGTGGTAATGGCTAATTAAAGTTTTTAAAAAATATAAGTGCCTAAAAGCATGCAATAAAAAATATTAAAAAATTCATTAAAATGTAAAGTGTAGAATTAAGCATAGTATCCAGTTGTTGAAAACATTTTGGGAGCTCAAAATGTTCGATGTTTTGATGTCGGACCTTACAGAATTCAGTGTGACAGCAAAATACCAAAAATCACTAAAAAGTTGAGAGATTGTTGGTCATATGCTGCTGTGGTCACACTGTTGCGTCAACTGTGCAAATAAAAACAGTAAACAACAAAATAAATCATTTAATTTGAATTGCATTTAATTGAGAACGAAAATGGACAAAACGGTCATAGGACAATTAGTAGCAACTAATACCCTAATTATGGGATTATTGACCTCTTATGTTGTTATAAAAGAGGCGGAAGAAGCGGAAGAAGTGCAACAACGCACCTCTTCTATTAATTTAATACGTTCTTCATTGTCAAAGAGCTCAATGCGGCTCTTATTTTGTTGCTTATTTGGCTCCATTGCTGCTCAAAATGATTTAGACCCTTCAAAACACTGAACGAATCGATGTTTTGAAAGGTATAAAAAAAAAGCTGCCAGCTGTCATGAAAGAGTGCTGTAAAACACCCAAAAATTTTCTGAGCTGACCAAATTTAGGTACTGGATACAAGGGTTTAGAAATGGCCTTACAAAATAATTTCGAGCCAGATTGCAACCCTTTTTTTTATATGGAGTTGACACCTTTCAAACTGAATTTTCAACAACTGGATACTATGCTTTAAATATAAATATGAATAATGTTAATTGTTAAGTATCGATAATAATATAAGCAACAGTTTCGATGTATCGATGTCAAAATATAGATATCGATACAAGAAACTCACATCTCGATCTCTTTAGCTAAAATTGTGAAAACTGAAGAGACGCGTTGTGAATAATATTTGAAAAATAAAAATAACATCCGTTGAGAACTTTATAAAAATAAGTAACGGGTATCCTAGAGTCGGGCGCTCGACTATAGCCTTTCCCACTTGTTAATACTAGATATTAGAAAATATATTAATTAATGGTCATATTGAATTGACTAGCTGACGATTCGAATTACAGAGCTTTAAAAACTTTTTACAGAGTTTTATTTTGTCCATCTATTTGTATGATTTTATTAAAATCCCATGAAAAAATGTCGTACATTTGGCAGTTGCATAGTTTGGATATACCCTGTTGTCGATTTTGATGTATAGAGTATTCAATAAGAGAACAAATGCTCGTGTGTTGAAATTCAATAACAAATTGCTATTTTCAAAGTTAGTACAGTTTTATTTTGTTGGCGTTTTAAATTTCAGCTTGGTCATGTGTGTGTCGAATGGGAACAGAATTGATAGTTGAGTGTAGTGTTTTATATGTATCTCAGATCTGAGAGAGTCGGCAGAGTTTAGTGAGTTGGGTATTGATATTGATAGTAGTTTCAATCAGACATTACTTTTGAGTGCTCAACCAAACACAAAGGCAGAGTTCGCAAGCGATAAAGCTAAAGCCTAAGACTTAGTAAAATGTTTACGCATATCTGAGCCCGTTCCTCGTCACCATTGCTGATGATGATAAGGATGAAAAGGACAAAAATCTGACCACAACAGGCACAGACAACATGTTCCCGAACAAAGCAACCTAAAAGCGAAATTCATGTGAACAAAAGAGTGGGTCAAAGGGGAAAAGGGTGCTGTGCATGGTCGATTCAAGCATGCGAAAAAACTGTGTTCACAGTTCATAAAGAGAACGAGTGAGATGACAACAAAGCAAATTGGTGGCAACACTAACAAAGCTGGCAACTGACGGAAGTGCGCAACAACAAATTTTAGTCGCCAGCCTGTCGTCCTTTTACGACCTACAGGACACTGGCAGATGAAAGCTTATGGCGGCTGTTGCGCCATTTCTAAGCTTTGACACGGGCATGTCACCTACAGGTAGCCTACCGGAGGCAGTTCACCCAATCCACGATAGTCCTCTTTTTACATGACAGAGACTGTTGCCATTGTGTTCCGTTCGTGTACCGTCCTTAAATATTCTTTTTAATTTCGACTACCTCTACATAAATCTAGAGCACGATTATTTTCTTTTTCGTAACTCTTTAAAACTGTAAAGAATAGGCATTAAATTGTTTCTTGCAGGGAATCAATATTTTCCGTTTACCTTATCAGTTTTAATTTTAGTTTCCTATATAAATTAATTTAATTTTTAATTCACATCGATTTTTTGAATGTTTTTTAACTTTAAAAAAGTTTGGCATTGGCCACCTTTCAACTTGATGAGGTTAGCTTTTGGCTGATTTGAGATTTAGATATATTTAATATACTTTAAGCATTTTCTTTTGTAAAGACGACCATAAGACGACACACAAATAATAAAAAATATTCCAAAATTATTTTATTTCGATTTTTAAATTACTTTTGCTCAACAGCTCTAAGTTTATTTTAAATCAACAAATAAAATACAAAATACTTCTATTTATACGAATAAAAGAATCAAATTGGAAAATTCTACTAAAATAAAAGTTGGACGTCAGAGATAACTATAAATCGAGAATCTTATAAAGACGGCCGAAGGAATTAAGTAACGAAAATTGTCTTGGCGGCAAATTGCACGGTAGTACACATTTCACCGGTCTGGCAAACAATAAATAAAAGATGTTCAGGGGAGCTGACAATTGGCAGAAACGTAGAAAACTTTAGCCGTGATATGCCATTTCTGTACTCCAACTTGTATCCCATTCAAGGGCGTCGGCAGACGGGGGCAGGGGGGGGCCGTTGCCCCCCCCTACACTCATAATTCTGCACTATTCAGCTTCTGAAATCTACCCAGAGTAGTAATTTTGTCTTGAAAAAAATATTTTGGCCCCCCCCTCATTGAAAAGCTGCCGACGCCCTTGATCCCATTTCACCTCGCCCGTGGTTGTTTACACTCGATATTGGGTCACTCTGCTGCTTAATGACTCCCTAGAGCGAGTTTTAGGAGCGCAGAGAACATTCGATTAATACGTAGACGTTGCGATGTCAGTTCTCTGTGAGTATACCTGAGCAGTTGGCCCATTGAGATGCCATTTGCCAACATTTAATTGATTTCTGGCTGTTTGCCTCTGCCCGTTTCCATGTCTCTATTTCGGCCTCTGTCTGGTCCTTAATGAAGATGAGCACAAATGAGAGAAGAAAAATTAAGTGCGCAGTACACAAAATTATATCTAGTCCCGTGAGTCTTTTGGGCGGGTAAAGTTCTCCTTAGTACTTGAGAAATCGATGAATGTATTTTAATTGTAATTTGTGTTTTATTCAATGCTGACGAGGTCATTATTGACATTTTGTCCGAGCTATAGCAATAATGAAGCCAAGTATTAATCTTTCTCTTACTGTACCAACATCTTCATTGATTAACATTAAAGTTGTTCAACGTATAAAAAAGTCTCGAATATTTAAGGGGTATATATTGGGGTTATTCAATAAGTGTAGGTATGAGTTTCATTTTTTATAAACTGACTTACAATCAGCAGAAGCCATAGAAATAAATAGTGGTAATATTTAAGATTGACCATTTTTCCTTTTGGTATTTTGTGGGGGTCTCCTCCAGGTAACTGTAAATCATGCTAAAGTGCTCCGCCCTTAACCGATATTTTAGTTGGTCTGTCGAGTAACAAACTTGTGAATATGCAAATGGAGAAATGCTGAAAAAAACCGATAAAATCGACTGCAAAATCTCCCATGTGTGTGCAGCAAGTTCTTGACTCGAAAGCTTCGAATATTTACAATTCTTTTTATACCCAATACTTGAAGAAAATGGGGTAAACTCTGCTATGTAAGCATTTGTAATAAATTTAAGATTGAAGACAATAATGCCAGATCCTCTAAGTCAATGTTAAGTCCATCAACCAGAAGGGAATATAGACTTAGTATCTAGTTGTATGTGTTTGACCACAAGGTCAAATGAAAAGTTAGTTGACTACATACTTTCTTAATGTTTATTTGCATTCAAATAAATTTGTATGCCAAATTTGGATTTGGTAAAATCAGAAAAGTTATTTATTTGTCTTTTACATTCTGTGTCCTCGCAGCTTAGATTATTTTGGCTCGAATGTGATTTGGAGTCAACCCATTGGCAATGCATGAAAGACTTGGATTTTCGTTTTCTCATTTAATTTTATTTATTTTGCTTGTAAAGCCTTTATTTACTTGAAGGAATTGGCGTACGCGTAAGCGCACATGACCTAATGCCAATAGAAACAGAAAGCCATCTCTCCACGCCCTCTCTCCACCACCCACGACATGTGTGCACATCCAGACTAACATTCCTACATCTTCTTGCTTGTGTTTCCTACAGATACTCGTGGTTTTTCCTCGCCCTCTTCGCCACATTGTTGCCGTGTGTCGTGTCCTTTGGCGAGTCCTTGGCAAGAAAAATACTTATTGAGTAGAGTGGCCTCTACGGCATCCAGTGAATGAAAACCCTTATTCGATTTTCCCAATTACAAATAGAGATAGTTCGATGTTAAACTATTCTGAAGTTGTACTCTTCTAACCACTAGTGATCCCACATTGTAGTACGGAAAGTTGGGATGTAAACCGCATTTCCACTTTTAAGGAAAATTAAATTTTGAAGAAGATATTCGTAGATGTAAATCTGTTTTTGTATTCCGCGCAGTTGCATGTTTCTCTTAGTGTCTGATTGAGGCACGTGTCTGTCTGGAGTCATAAATTGTATCCACCGCTCGTTGTGCCCAGCACAGAGCACAGGGCACAGAACGAAGAGCCAGTTTGGCAGATTGGGCCCGCAGACGAAAATCAATTGAATTGTAATTGAATTGCAAACACTTGAGAGCCAAAAACCGCCAAGGAAACGTATGAATATTTTACGTGAACGATTTGGCGTTGAAAACAATGAACAAAGGAAAGTCATAGGCAGTGTGTTCTTTTCTTTAGCCTCCATGAATACCCTTGCTTAATATCATTGACTTGCAACTTGTATCTACCAATATAGTTAACTTATACGAGTGGCAAAATAACCACATATTGATATACATTTTATATGTTACGAATATAGATCGAGATACTTTTATATCAGCACCAGAATATTGTACAGTTTTTTATAGAGTACAGCAAGAGAAAGAATGAATATTTGGAAATGCAAGAGTGTCGAGTTGCTCTTTCCAAATTACCCACAAAATATGCAAAAGTGAAAAATGAATTTCAACAGGGGAGTGGTAAAGTTCTCAAAATATTCATTTGACTTCAGGCAGAACGCACAAGACAAAGCGTAGAGCGTTCCACGGAGCGTATGAGCGACAACTTTGGCACGTACGTATATTCGTCATATATGCAGATAGAGAACAGAGAACAAAGAGAGAGAGCCGAGAAATTGGCAAAAAATCGAATTGGAAATGTTTTTTGAAGCCACCCAGAGGCCCTCGATTCGACCTCAACTCGCCTCACTGCTAAGAAAAAGGCACAGGAAGTGTGAGCAATGGGAACTGAAAACGAATGAGGAGCGTAAATGTTGACGTGGTCATGCATGAACAGTAAATGAAGAGGCCGACAGGCTGGGCGTCAAAGTGTTTATGTGTGACTGTATGTGTGTGTGTTTGTGTGTGTGTATTTCCGGCGGATGCGTCGCGAGTGCGCGAATGCGCGTAGAGCGAACATCAAGTAGAAAAGCAAATTAAATGGTTTTCATGCGAATGAATTTTTGACTTGGAGCATCGAGCATCATTTCCGGTTGGTGTTTCTCATTCATGCTCTATTTCAATTGCGAAGCCTTAAGAAATTTGAAAAATTCTTAGCAATCGATCAAAAGGGAAAATGTCTGATACATGCTGATTATATGGCAAATGAATGTTGATTTATTTATGAAGTACTTATCAAGTATTTAATATTTTAGACAGTGTATACCTTATTCAATATTTGAATATTATTCACGCAAATAGCACATCTTACTACATTTTTCAACAGATCCAAAAATACTCAGATTGTGTCGCTTCTTGCTAAAATTAAATTACTGTTGGTAGGGGATAGGATAGGATGACCAGACAGCTCAACCGAAGTTGAGAGCACCCAGAAGCCAATTGGCCCATTGCGATGTCTGAAAATAAAACTGTAGGAATCGAAAGGGATGTGGAAGGGTTGATGGGATATGGGGAAGGATACGTCTAAGCGTTCTTTGTCAGCCCGCTGGTCTCTTTGGGCTACGGCCGCCCGTGAAACCAGCCAGTGGAGTCTAGAAAGTGTGCCAGGTCTTCTAGCCGCACATTCGCGAGACTGCCCAGATCAACAAAGAAGGGTTTTCCGAGGAATCGGTTACGCCTTCTTTGAAGTGCAGGACAGTCACAGAGAAGGTGTTGGACACTTTCCATCTCTTCTTCGTCCCCACAGCTGCGACAGAAGTCCTGATAGGGCCCACCATATCGCTGTGCCATACGGCCGATATGGCAATGTCCTGTCAAGACCCCCGTCAGTAGCCTTATCCTGTTCTTGTTGAAGTGTAGGAGTTCGGCAGTTCGCTGTGGGTTGTATCTTGGCCAAAGTGCTTTTGAGACAAGACAGCCCAGTATCGCTGCCCAGTGTCTATCTGCCGTCGCCCTTTCGGTTCTTGTTAGTTCCGAAAGTGCATACTGGATAGGCTTGCATATATCTGCCACCGCGCAACTAGCCGGCAGCGCTGATCCGGCTCTAGCACACTCATCAGCCATCTCATTGCCAGACACTCCCATGTGTCCTGGCACCCAGACGAGTCTGATGGAGTGATGCTGACATTGATTCAGAGCTGCGGCCGTGTTTCGGGTAAGCTTGCTCTTGACTGTGTTCATGGACAGAGCCTTTATTGCGGCCTGACTGTCGATGTAGATTGATATGTTCCTTGCAGGTCCCTCCAAGGTGTATATCAACTTGATCGCTTGCCAGACAGCATAGATTTCTGCTTGGAACACGCTACACCAATCTGGGAGACGAAAGGAAAGCTGCACAGCTGGGTCGCTGGCGTAGACCCCCGCTCCTGTGCCTTCTTCCGTCTTTGATCCATCTGTGTAAAATGACAGCTCGTTCCGCCTTAGAGGGGTTTCTTGCTGCCATTCTGCTCTATCCGGGATGACTGCTGTAAAGCTGTCACCCCATTTGTGTTCTTGGACAAAGTAGTCGTACTCCTCAGCCACAGCTGTGTGTCCTACCGAGTGTAGGATAGTGCTGTGCCCTTTGGCACCCGACTTGAGGAGGCTTAGCGCCATCAGCCTGACTGCGCTCCTTGCAGCCGAGTGCTGTAGGAATACCCCTATTGGGTCCAAGTTCAGTATGACGTCCAGGGCCGCTTGGGGGTAGAGCGTACACACCCTGTGATCCCCAAGCAAGCAAGTCTTTGCACCTTTTGGAGATATCGTAGGTGAGAGTCAGTGCGAGCAGCTTCCCACCATACCAGAGCTCCATAGGTTAAGATGGGTCTGACGACTGCAGTGTAGAACCAGTGAATGATTCGCGGCTGCAGTCCCCATCTTTTCCCAAATGTTTTCTTGCAAACATAGAAGGCTTGTAACGCCTTTTTCATCCTCTCCTCCGAGTTTCTCTTCCAGGAGAGTTTGGAGTCGAGGATTACTCCCAGGTACTTTGCCTCCTTTGATAGCTTTAGCTGCGTACCTCCTAGTGTAGGAAGTCTGAAGCTCTCTATCTTAGTCTTCCTTGTGAACAGAACGAGTTCGGTCTTTTGTGGGTTTGCCCCCAGACCGTTCTTTTCTGCCCACCGCAGCGTCAGGCCCAGTGCGTTCTCCATAAGTTCACTGATTGTGGGCAGAAATTTGCCAGTTATCAGTAGAACAAGGTCGTCCGCTAGGCTGTGACGTTGCATCCTGTTGTTTTAGTCTTAACAGAAGGCTATTAAGAACAAGATTCCACAAAAGGGGAGAAATGACTCCCCCTGTGGGGTTCCTCTCGTAGCCTTCCTTCTTATTGTCGAGGTGCAGAGCTGGGCGTTGATCACCCTGCAGCGAAGCATATTGCCAAGCCATTGGGTGATCGTCGGGTGTGAGCCAATTTTGACTAATGCAGTCGTTATGGACTCGATCCTGACATTGTGAAGGCACCTTCTATATCAAGAAAGGCCGCCAACGCAAACTCCTTTCTCTGCAAGGATCTTTCTATTGCGCCAACTACCTCATGTAGTGCGGTCTCAACTGATTGCCTTTAAGATAGGCATGTTGAGCCCCGCTAAAACTTGAGGTGTAAGCTTAGTTCTAAGGTAGATCTAAGACTCGTTCCAGCGTTTTCAGTAAACGAGGATAGACTGATGGGTCTGTAGTCTTTTGGTGAGCAGTGGTTTATCTTCCCTGCCTTGGGAATGAAGGCCACTCTCACTTCTCTCCAGCTCTTTGGGATGTATCCCGTGACGAGGCATCCCCTGAAGATTTCTAGGAGCCATGGCAGGAGGTGTTGACACACTGTCTGCAGCATGACTGGTCTGATGTCATCCGGTCCTGCAGACTTGTAGGGGTGGAATGACATGATAGCCCAGATTATCTTTTCTTCACTAACGATTCGTCTATTGTCGCCTTACTCTCCAAGCTTATCTCACCACCCGGTTCCCCGCTGATAGTGAGAGTGGAGGTCCCACTGTCATCATCAGCTGCCAGGCAGCCCGGGAAGTGAGTGTTCATGAGGAGTTGCAGAGACTCTTGGCTATCCTTCGCGAATTGCCGTCCTGGTCACACAAGAGACCAGGTTTGGCCGGGTCCTTTGCTAGTAGTCTCCGAAGTCTGGACGCTTCAGTGGTATAGTCAGATCTCGCAGAAGGCGGCCCATGAGTCTCTTTTGGCTCTTCTGCATTTCTTTTTGAAAATTTTGAAGCCAAGGTGATAGGCGTTCCATCACCTTGACAATTTCCTGCCTTTGCTCTGTTGTCAGTCTTCTCGTTTCCTTCCTATCTGGCCAAGCTCCGGTGTCCACCACGTGCTGCGATTGGGCTTTGGTGTTCGGCTGATAGGGCAGGATTTGAGAAAGGTGTACAGAGTGCTTTTGTTACGATTGGGTGGACCTCTCAGAATGTAGGGTGGCTCATCCGTTCCACTGGATGGTTTGGAAGAGAGTCCCTAACATACCGTGAGAACTCGTCCCAGTCCGTTCTTTTTGGGTTCCTGAAAGGCAACTTTTCCTCTCGGGACCATCTTACTTCAAACACTATCCTGGAGTGATCTGAGAAAGAGCACTCTTGGATACGTGCCAGTTTCTATACATAGGGAATCGCTGTTGGTCGCTAGGGTTACATCAATAACCTCTGCACGGTTCTTGTTGCGGAATGTGGGGTGATTACCCCTGTTAACACAACAAGGTTCGTGAGTAATGCGAACTTAGCAACGACTCCCCCTATCATTAGTTCCGTGCTCCCCCACAAGGTGTGGTGAGCATTAGCGTCGCATCCCAGGATGACGTCGATACCCTCCTTCTGCGCGTGCTGATGAGGGCTTTGACATTGTCCGATGGGGGGTCTTTTTCCTCATACGGTAGATATGCCGAGACCAGGTTAGGTTGGGCCCGTTCCTTCGCTCGCATAATCCTACCGTCAGGTCACTGCTACTGTAACGAGAAGAGAAATAACTTAAGTCCAGCCCTTATCACGATCAGGTTCTTGACTTACCCACAGTATGTGGGACAAGGAGGTGATTCCGCGAGAACTCAGTCCGCAAACCCTGTCTCTTACGATCCAGGGTTCCTGGACGAGAGCCACGTCTCCCCCTCCTTGTCCATTACCGTGTAGGTCAATCGAAGGGACACTAGAGTGATGCAGATTAATCTGTACCACTTTCAGTCTCTCCGGTTGACCTACATCCTTTGCGTCCTCCTTGCCTCCGGGATGAATGCTTTGAGGCTACCCATTCCCATTTCAGCTGGCCTTGCTTCCGCAGGAGGTGGCTCTTGGATTCTGGACCAATACTGATCAGAGCTCCTTGCCGTTTCCTTTGTCACGGGCCAATCCTCTCTTGATCGTCCAGTCCTCTGTGACGCAGTCTTCGTTCTGGCGTTTGATCATGTCCAGAATGGTTCGATCCTCCATGATTGGAGGTGGGATCAAACCTTAATGATCGTTCGCTCAGGGACTTGGTCTGTGGGAACGACGTCAATCTTCGCACCAGGCCAAAGTTCACCAATGCTTGGATAGTGTCTTTAAGGAACCGAGGGATTCCTCGTTGGCACAGGCCACAGTTTGGCGCCCTTGAACCACTTGATGCCATCGAACTCGGCCAGGAACGGATTCTGGCCGGACATGGCGTCTGTGTGCCTGGTTGATCTTCTCCTCCAGCTTGAGCCGTTCTCGACTGTGAACTTCCCTTCCGGGTCGTTCCTGTCGATGTGACTGCCGCAGTTCCGGCTTGGAGCTGAGGCTGGCCAGAATTCCTTCTGGGCGCAGCCGTTTGCTATCCGACGCCTTCCCTGAGTCGTCCGATTCTGCCTTTTGCTGGCAGAGGGCTCCTTTCGCTTCCCGACCGGTCCTCCTTCTTGGTGGGTTTGGTGGAGCAGCTGTCACAGTGGCCTGGGAGTTGGGCACAGGTGCTACAGCCGTCTTCGATGTGGAAGGAGTTTCCTTCCTGCTCGAAGTGGCTGCAGCTTGCGTGCTTGCAGTCCCTGAGGCCACTGGTTTGCACTCGCACTTTGTGCGACAACCTGAGTGCTGCTAGGATTGCCAACCTCTCATCGCCGCACGTTGTCTCGTGCTTTTTCTTTAGCCTCGTTCCTGCGCGGTCAGCGTCTCCGGTGCGGCCTACAAGTCCCTAGGAACTTGAGTGCGGCCTTGTATCCGTTGCGCTGTTTGCGCCGGAGTTCGGCTGGGCTTGTTGCCTCTTTTCTGGGCGGGTGAAACCGGGGTCACGTCGACGGAGTCCTTTCTGTGGCTCATTTTAACGGCTTCGAGCCAACGCTTGCGTAGCTCTATTCCGTTAGTGATGGGCCTGGAACACGAACTCGTGTCCGTAACCAGGGGTTCCAGCACCACTCCATCCTGTCTTTGCAGCGGGGTTGCTGCTCTGATGAGTGACCGTGGCGACACGAGAGAGGATTGCTCCCACCGTGCCGCCGATGGTGCAGTCACGCCTCCCACCGCGTTTGGGCTGATTCCCAGCCCGAGTTGCGTCCTTCATTTCTTCCTCCTATCGCCTTGACGGGGTTGGCTTTATTTCGGGGGACCACCCCATAGCGTTTTATTCTTATCCGCCAAGTATACCTCTAGCCATGGTTTCGGTTCGAAATCGAACTTCCACCTGTTGGTAAGATGTTAAGGAATGTCATCAAGACGGGTACCCAAATTCTTTCTCTCTGTCCATTAAAAATGCTTTAATTTTTGATTCATTCGTTTTGTTTTTTGTTTTGTACGCAAACTCCTATGAACATTAATATAATTATAACTAGTTTTCTTTTTAATGATTTGTTTATTTTTTTCCATCACAAATATCATTCTTCATTAATTGTATCTAATCAAATCGCATTCTCTCGCTTGCTTTAAATTAATCAAATTTTTTCCGGGGCACTGTAAGTTAATATTGGCTATATGTGGCCCAAAAAAAGAAGATATTTGTTCGATTGGCATCGTATTTTCAATGTACATATTAACATATCATGGAATATGTATGTATTATTTTAAAATTCCTACCATGTGTGGATAAGGGAATTTTAGTTATTAGCCATGTCTAAAACCAATAGTAGAATGAATTATTTGTGCACTATAAAGAATATTGGTGTCTAATCAGAATCCATAGCCATGTAAAAAATACTTTCAGCATCGGTTGAACTTCAGGCTCTGATCAGAAAGCCTGTTAAACCCATCTGACTTGATTTTGTCGGTACAGGACATAAGTACCAGTGTGCATTTTTATGTACCTAAGAGGTGGGGATAACCCCGGACATTTTGGTATCGATTCAATTTTTTTTGTGGTGCAGTATTCTACATATTTTGGATTTTCTAAATCGTTTGAAAAGGTTGAACAAGTTATGTAAAATTAGTTGTTGATGGTGATTTTTAATATTTGTATTTCATTGAGCAAGGAATCAATGTATTGTTCATTTGTATTTTTAGCTTAAAAGTAACAAGTGTGCTTATGGATTACAACATTTAATTTGTCAAAGTCAGCTAAAATAAGCTAAAAGGTTATCACCAACCTAGTTAGTATCACATATTGCTTTTGTCTTTTGCCCGTTTTTGTCTCTTTAAAAAAAAAAAAAACAAGTAACGTAAATGTGCATTTGTGATAAAAAATAGGATTTTTTCCAGAGTCAGAAGGGGAAGATCAAAAAAAAAATACATATGCAAAAATATCGGGCTTTTATCCCATAGTACGGTGACTGGCACATTCGGAGGTTGTCCGTACACCTCGCACATATTTGGACTCTTGCAACCTTTTGTTGAATGTGTCGTTTGATATGCGAACGAGCAGTTGTAATTCATCTTTAATATTTTCCTTATGCACATTGTTGTCAGTCAGTCGGTCTTGCATCAGTGCGGATTTATGGATTTGCATACTGGTCAGCACAATTATTTTGACATGTTCCTGCATTTAATTATTTTTGATAGTAAAAAAATTGAAATAAATATAATATAATAGAGTTAAACAAAACCAAAAAAAAAGTATTTCTTATGAGTACTAGGTTTATTTAAAACTAAAAATATAATAATGTGAGTAGTTAAAAAAGAATTCCCTTAAGGTTTAATTAGGTATTGAATTTTTTTCTAAAATAATAAAAATAATCTTTAATATTTTAGTTTATTTTCCGTCTTGATCTAAGTCGTAAATATTTTTATAATTTAAGTTTACCTTTGTTAAATGAAGAAATCAGTAAAGGAAAGGTCAAGATACCGTTTTGACCAAATAATTGTAACGACTAGTGTTGCTGGGATGTGGAATTTGGGACCTGGAACCGAGCGAGTCACTCTGGGCAGTGCAAATGTTATTTCGCTTAACTCGAATTTGCTATTATATACACAATATATATAGTACATATATGTACGCATGTGTGCACATACGTGTACACGTACTGTATGCTGTCTTGGTAAAGAGTCCATACTCGTAAAGTTAGTAACTTTTATGATTGCCAGCGTTGTTTCTGCATCTCTCCCCAGCGTCAGCATCTTTCAACAAGCGCCATCGGCTAGATTGTCATATTGCACAAGATAACGACCTGCCAGGTGGACAATACGATACGACAGCTAGACATGCTCGACAGGTACATACATGCATATCCTTTTCCTCACATGTCGAAGCCATGATGTTGTGCGTACCTGGCCAAGTGTCTCCTTTGGGGCGGCTGCCTTTTATGACGCAGGAAAAGCGTGCGAGCTGCTCAGCTTCTTTGCTGATGTTGATGTTCCTTTCACATCTTCCGCTGCACAGAGCTTCCTCTGAGCACCCGTTGTGTACTCAACAGCAAATGCATTTTACAAGTGCAACTGGCAGCAGCAGCAGCAGCAGTAACAACTGGCAGAAATAACAACAAAAACTTGTTGATTGTCGTTCAGGTGCAATTTTGCCCCAAACCAGGCAAACGAAGTGAAAGTATGTTAAGTGAAAAAGCATTTCAGTTGAATTCAGGTCTTGCTTTAAAGCACAATGCGTCCAAATTACCAGAAACACGGCGGCACATCAAACGATATGTGGCTAGGCAACCTTCACAAGGTCCACAGTGGTACTAAAACCACTTTCATGCCTGACAACATGGAAATTAGATGTGCGATATTTGAGTGTGGGAGTGTGTGAAGTGTTGAATAGAATTGCCTATGACAGACACTTCCTGAATGTCCCCGTCATATCAACAAGGACTCTGGACTGTCGATTAGTGTTCGTGACAAGTGCGATGCTGACAGCCTAGGAAATTAAGAGGAAGCTCTCCGATTTAGAACGTTATGATTATGTACTTAACTGGACTTTTAAATTGAAAATTCCATTTGTAAACGCAAACAAATAGTTAAATAATATCTGGCAAATATGTACATTGTACATACTCGTACACACTTATCTATGTAGGTAAACCAGTCACGTTTTTGTTTAAATCGCTTTTTGTGTGTATGCATTATGACCAAAGGGATCACAAATCCCTTGCATATGAACGTGCACTCAGCCACATTTTGAATAGATAACATTTGATTTACATTCGCATTCGTTATTGTTTTACTGACTGTACATATATGCAGATGCATAAGTAGATGCATAAGTCACTGAAAAACCCCATAGATAGTATTAGATACGCAGTAGAAACTAAATATGGAAAATTTATTCCCTGTTTTAATTTTTTTACCAAGATTCTAAGACTTCGATTTTACTCTTTGAATATTCTAAAAGTGCGAGCAATTACAAACTTTTTTTAAACTTATCGCTAGTCTAAAAATTTACAATAAAATTATTATTAAAGCACCATTATAATGCATTGGTGAGAAATTTTTTCATTCCTTGTTTCTATTAAAGTTTCTTCAATAACTTCTGTGATTATTTATAAAATTTGTAGGGGAGAAAAAGTGAAAAAAGTGGATATGTAAGGCAAGTTTCTTATTGGTTTGACTTATTATTATATTGTATTATATTTATATTATTATAAAAAATGTTTACTAACGTCAGTAGTTATTAAATCCATTCAGAAAATGATAGTGCTAATGGATATATAGACTACATATAAATCAAGTAAAAAATTATTCTTTAATATTAATTGAAGGTAATTTTTAAAGTGTAATGTGTTTTACTTAAGACAACATAATTATCTTCTTTATATCAGTATCTACTTTATACAACATTATTAGAAAATTCAATAAATAAAACAATTTTGTCTTTCAGTTTTGATTTTATCATTGTTGATCCACTGCCTTATTAAGCCAAAATAATAACTTAATTTAAAAAAATTAAACAGAATAAGGGACCCCAAATAGCTTGAATCAACCTTGTATTTAGGCTTGGTATTTAAGGAAATCAAAGTCATCAATTATTTGTAATGCCGATTTCACCTGTGTGTTAACTGACTTTACTTTCGTTGTTGCATGAGATTTCCTACAAATAGCGGAGTAAACACATTAGATCCCACACAACGGTCAAATTTATGGGAGATACGCATTAACTACACACTAGGGATGCTCAAGCGCTTAATTACAAATGTGTTTGGCAACTATTCGAAGCTATTTCATGGCCTAAATGTACATACGTGCCAAATTGGCCAGAAGCAGAAGTAAATCAATTTCGTGTCGTAAGCAGGCGCTTAACTCAAGAACAGATGCAGGAACGACTTAAATTATGTTCAGGCTCCTTGAACTGATGCTCATTTGTGTTCCGCAGGAAACTCGTAAACAATTCGCAATTTAGGCCTCCATTCTTCTGGCTCCTCCCCAATTCTGTTCCATTTAGTGCAAGCAGCTTGCATAAGAGCAATGTGTAAATACAATACAAATACTTACTTAGGAATGTGTACACAGCTGTGGCAGAAGGCAAACAAGCCTTTTGGACAGGCCTAAGACAGATTCGGATGGAGGGAAGTTCGGAACAATGGCCATGATGAGTGGATGCCCACACTTCATATCCATAATATTTGATCAGAAGTGCATACGCAAAATTAGTATCCGTCTGCCCAAAGACAGATTCTTCGACTTCAATAACAGAATTCGAATTTCATAATTATTATTTTAAATACAACGAAATGCAATGTCCATTTGCCCTTACAGATTTCAATATTTGACCAAATTGAATTATTATTAGATAATGCCATAATTGACTATTGTTTGCCATGTACATAAGAGGAATGCTCTATTTCAAGCGTCATTCCTTCTAACTGGGCCAATTTGAGTGAGTGGGTGAGCAAAGACAACATCTCTCGTCACATGCTGTGATTTGCAATGTCCTGCGGCAAGAGCAATGGACATTTTAGTAAATTTCCTAATTGCACTTGCTTTGGTGCGCTCGGCCTGCAAATGATGTCGCTCGGTTAACCACACTGCCAACAATTTTGGGGTTGGGAATACCAATGAATGTGGTGCATTGGGGGAGTATAGAGGTCGTAGGACTGATTGGTCGCATCACTTTAAGGACCAATTTGGTTTTGGGCATATGTACATATGCATTTCTAATGACTATCCTTGCAAGAGCTTAGGTTCCAGGTTGCTAAAAAGGTCAAAGAAGAAAGAAAACAGTGAGAGACAGGGTGTTAACTTCTTTTCAAGTGAATTTTATTCAAAACATTATCAGAATCAATTAAACTTACAATTGAATCCAATATATTTTTAAAATATATCAAGTTATTTGCTGATCTAAATACAATTCGTTGTGTTTCGTTGCTTTAAGCGTATACGTAATTTATGGACATGAGTGCGCATATCGTGTCAGGGCACAGGCAACAACAGCTGGCGCTTGTTAGACATGTTTAGTCCATTGCTGTTGGACAACATTCAGTTGTGTGGTCGCTTTGTTGACTTAGGGACTTGTCACGTTATACAAACAGAAATTGTAGGTGACATGAGCCAACACAAATCCCAACCTTCAGCTTCAGTGACAACAATCCCAATTTTAGACACTGTCAACCAAATTTGAATAATGCTTTCGAATTGCATACGGGTATAGTGAACATGTATATATGTATTCTCTGGATTTAAGGAAAGTACACATAATAGAGAATCAACAGATATAACTGAAAGCGACAGAATAAAATGCACTTTTCCAAATGAATTGCTCGGTTCTATGATGGTGGAGCTTTAATTTTGGTCGGATAATTTCCACTTATCAGCGACGACAATAGCAACAATGAAAATTCGTGCTGATTTCAGTCATTATAAATGTCATCAAGCATTATTTTTTCCATCAACTTGTCGCAATTGTACTCTCCAAATGTTTATTGCTCTTTATTTTTTTTTTGGTGTGATGTGGTTGTGGTGACAGAAGCGGGAGGCAGGGAACAAGTGGGATCCAACTGCATGACAGTTTCCATTAATGTTGAAACTTGAACACAATGTGCCATAGGGGAGGCATTTTTAATGAAACGAAATTAAACGGGAAATTGAAACCGGACGGCGTGTTAATGAGAAAGCTATGCCATGACGGACTGGACGGGGCGGGACGGGACGGGGCGGGACGGGACGGGGCGGGGCGGTTCGTTAACGAGCGACTTTATATTCGGCAGGCACTGGACGTCTCTGATTGCCAACTTGTCGTTAACGTATCTTTAACAACAGGTTATTACATTTAATGGCAGGCGTAGCCATAAACGACGGTATAATAGTAATTGTACTCCTTACCACCCACATAAGTATATATATTAAGCATATATTTATTAAAATTAATAAGCGATTATCTTAAAATATTTTTATTCTTAAAGGCCCGTTTTTTCAATGTCTAAAAATGTAAAAATGATGTAAAATGTATAGAAATAAATGTCAAATTTGAAATTATATGTTGAATAAAATTTTAATGTACATAGAAAAAACAGCCCTAAGTGCTTTAGAAATTGAAAAATATTGCAAAGCGAAATGGATAAGGAAAATTATTGTCGAATTTAATTGAAATCGATTTTGCTTTCGAATGTAGTCATAAAATAGTTTTTGAAAAGTGTTTCTGTTTAAAATCTTTTTTTTTTTTTAAATTAACATTGTTAATTCTTTCGATCAATCACAAACGATTTTGAAGAGCTTTATCAAATAGCTCAAATAGGAAGTGAAGGTTGACAATTAACCTTTTGAATATAAGGATTTAAATTTGCTTCTCATCTTAACCAAACTCTTTAATCTTGTTTTCATTCTGACCAGTTTTGGTTGAAATCGGACTACTATATCATCGGAGAATATTAATTTTATTAATGACGCAAATGACAACAGATATATTCATTAACTTCCTGAAAATGTGATTTTTTTTTTTTAATCAGTCGTGTGTTTTTATAAGTTCTGAGAATATTTTGTTTTACGAAGTAGATTTGGTAAATGCTTAAAAATGGAAAATTTAATAGAACCGTTTTGCAGACTTGCACGATTTTTCCCACCAAAAGATAATTACAAATTTTGTTTGTGTGCGATAACAGCAATTACAAATATTTTCTTGAACAAGTTTCAAAAATAATATTTCATTGTCTAAATTCCATAGACTTAAGTCCTATTTACCAAATTAACAGCTTGCATTGATTTCTAAGCAATCAAGTCGAAGTGGCTTTAGAAATATTATTGCCTTTGTTCCGCATCTGAACAAATGACTGAAAATTGAGCTGTCTTTAATTGGCTTGCGCTGTAACAGAAAATAAAGCTAAAAAAAAGCGACTACGAAACAAAACGAAATACTTGGAGACAGCCGAGACACAACAATTAGTGTCTCTATTATGCTGCAGCAGCAGCAGCAACAGCAACAAAAACAATGCTGAACAATCGACTGAAATTGAAGTGAACAGAGATAGGTCAGAGGAATCAGGGAGTCAGGGTGTCAGGGTGTCAGAGGAGCCCAATGCCAAGTGGCAAGCAACGAGAATCTGAAGGAAAACCTTAAGTCCTCGTGTAAACAACAAATACATTGTTATCAGACATTGATGGCGTTGGCGCCGTCAAGGCCCATGAGACAGCAAAAGAATCGTTAGCGAAGATTGGACTTGACTGTCTTTGTGGGCGGGTGGAGGGAGAACTGTGTATTCTCGTTAAAATTTAAGTAACTTTCAATGGACTGTAAATGAATAGAATTTACTTCGGCTGCAGCTAAGTTTAAGGACTTTAGGCGCCGGAATTCCCGGTCTTTCCCGTCCCGAATACCCAATATCCGGTTCTATTTGTGAAGAAGCCAGCTGCATTTTCTTTTTATGTGCTGAAAGTAGTTGAAAATAAATACAAGAGCACCAGGAATAGGACCAAACAGCAAAAGGACGTTTTCTACTACTGATGCTGCTGCAAAAAAAGAATAAAATGACTTGGTGAACTTTCTCATGCTTGCTGAATTTTGATTTACGACCACTTAACGTTTTTTATGGCCTCAGACAACAAAACTGCGATTCTGTGTGTCTCAGCACTTATTCTTACAGTTGTAGTATAAAACAGATCCCCACATCTCCAGCAGTCCAGTAGTTCTTACCCATAAAATATGGTTCTAGTTAAGTTTGTGTGTTCGATGTAGTTTTTCTTTCCAACCTTGTTAATCTAACAGAAATAGTCTGCTTTGGAGTTCTCAACTTGATGTCATCCTACTCAGATGTATGTTACTTTTTCTTTACTTGAGTAACAAATATACAAATCATGCTTTAATTCTCAAAATGTTTATCAGGTGCTAGTGTATAGGATATCTTCAAGTCAATAACTCTCGAGTGTCTATTATAGTAATTGCTTAGAACGTTAAAATCTTATTGCAGAGAGAAGTTAAGACACAATCGCAGAAAGTCCGAGCACAGGGTGTCATCTAGTTGAGCAGTGCCACTCATACTTTTCGATTTTTTAATGCTGCAAAAGGGTTTCAGAAGACAAAATAAATAAATACAAAATGCATAATTTGATTTGTAATTCAATTTATTTTATGGAAATGCATTTATTTCTAGACGATATCATATTCGCGTTTGCTTTCCTAAATATTAGTAAATACGATTATGCTGAATTTCTGTATATATACTGTGTGTGTTTGTGTGAGTGTGTGTAGCAACCAACGCATACAACTTTTGAATCATTTTATATTTTTTTATATATATATATGTCCTTTATATATATTTATAATTTATTTGTGTTGTGTTCTAACCTAAGACTGTTAGAATTAATGTCAATGCACAAATGCAACTGTACAGCATTCGTCCTTTACCCATTAAAAATGGATAAAAACGGGTATTTCAACATTGTGCAGATGCTTTAGCATTTATGTTTCTTGTGTCTTAATTTCGCCTGAACTCTGTGACAAATATCATTAAAGTTATGTTAAAGTACAAAGAGTTGCCTCATATTCTATGAATAACTTTATTTATTCGTTTGTCTCTGTGTAATTTAGGAATAATTATCCCTTTTAATTAGTATACGTATTACTTATGTCGATAATTTAATCTTGTCATATTTATAATACAATTGCACATTTTTGCATTTACTCATTAAAAACCAAACTCAAAAAAAGACTAACGAAATACTAATTGGTAATATTGTTATGAACAACTGCAACATTATTTATTCAAATGCATATCAATGTTATTGTAAAATAGGTTGCTAATGAATACATTTAAAAAGACTAACAAGTCATTCGCTGTTTACACTGTGTTTTCAGCGACTTGTCCAAGTTCGTCGTCTGACCTTTTTAAAGTATCCAAAGTAATGCCAATTTTATGGCAGCTACTTAAAGGTTGTGCTTACTCCTAAGTTGTGGTATATGTTGCTTTATTGATGTATAATAAACAAAAATTACACTTATCAACAATAATAATCAATTAACTAAATCAGAGATGGGCAGTGAATTTAGCAAGTAAGCTCTAAAAAAACAATAAACAATTTCCCAACAATAGAGCAGAAAACTTAGGAAGCTAAGTGCGAAGTGAAATGAATCGACTAGTTTATGATTAAATCATATTGTAATATTTACGTATGACCGTCACTAGAGTAAATACACACTTATTTATATTCTTGCCAATACATATGTATTATCAATCTGTCATTTTGATTCCTGTGCTGACGTCGAGTATTATTTAATCTTCCAATTGCCATTGTGCATAGCCAGAGGATTTAAACCGTGTTGCATTAAATAAATGAAGAGAGTCGCAATTGCATTAAGTCGGCTTAACAACTTTAACACATTTTATGCTCTGGAGTCTCACACGATATACATGTGTAGAGCTTATTGCAAGAGTCCACTGACTGTGAATGTTGTTGCCATTGTTGCCATGTGCTGCACTCCCGTCTGATTTGCTCCGGGCTCCAATCGATGCCAGAACTGAGCGCCGGTTGAACCTGTTTCTGTGTGATTGGGATTGCTTCCGTCCAGTGTCGCGGGCTCATCGCGGCGCGTTCTGACTGCCTGCGGCAGTGGTCACGACGACATGTAGGTGCACTGCGTCTTTGGCTGCGGCTCTGTCTGTTCGATGGGCTGAATGGCGGCCCGTTTCCAATAGTCGCGCACTGTCTCCACCGTTTCCATGATGCGCAGAAAATTGCGACCCGCCAGCATGGCGACATCCTCTTCACTCCAGTTGTGATCCTCCAGCAGAGCAGCCAGCAGCTCCGGGTACTTGGACACGTCCTCCAATCCCAAAGGTGGCATCTCGATGCCATCATAGCCCGCGCCCAGGCCAATGTGTTGAATGCCCGCAATGGCCCGAACATATTTGATGTGTTCTATCACATCCTGCAATCTCGCCTGTCGCCCGCAGGCCACGTCCTCGGGGTCAAAGCTCAGCATGATGAGTCCCCCGTTCTCGGCCACCAGACGCAATATATCATCGGGCACGTTCCTCGTCGAGTTGCACAGCTGGCGTGCTGCCGAGTGGGAGAAGATGACCGGTGCCCGTGTCACCTGGAGGACATCCCGGGCAGTGGCGTCCGAGCTGTGCGAGAGGTCGATCATCATTCCCAGGCGATTCATCTCCCGCACAATGGCCTTGCCGAACGGCGACAGCCCTTGTTCCAGCGGCGAGGCACTCGAGCCGGCCCAGGACACATCGCAGCGATGCGTCAGACTGAGGTACCTAGCACCCAGGGAGTAGAAGGAGCGCAGCACTCCCAAAGACGAGCCGATTGTGTGGCCACCCTCGATGCCGATCAGCGAGGCCAGCAGACCGCGTCTGTGCGTGGCCACGATGTCCTGTGAGGAGGTGGCCAGCACAGTCTCCCTGGCGTACATGTCCGACAGTCGCCGCACAATGTCGATTTGCTCCAGTGCCAGCTGGACGGCATCCAAGCCCTGTGCCTCACACGGCACGTACGCCGACCTGCAATGAAACGAAACCAAAGTTCTTAAAATTCGTTTGGTTTCTGTGCTTAATAGAATAAGGGGTTCGAGAAGGGTCAACCAAATGCGACACTGCATGATTGAACTTTGTGAATTTGTAGCATGGTGTCCAAAGAATACACGGGTCTTATTGTGCCAGAAGGAGACCTTCACATTAATTAAGTGCTTGATCGAATAACCACGACCATCTGTTTGTCCCACATCTCAGTGACTTTAAGAGCTAGAGCCACCAGTTTGCTTTAGAATTTCACCACTCCCCTAAACTCAGAATTTTTAAAGGTTTTAAGAATTTAACCCAGCGTCGGTCTTTAATGTTTTTTAACATACTCAGAAATTTACATTTCTCATTTGCTGTCACTGCATCAATCAGCGACATCACTTTTATTGCTGGTGTGACTTCATTGATCTATTAAAGGGTATCTATCTATATGTATGATTTCGGAATTTTGAAAACTATTTAAAAGTAAAGCATGCGCTGGAAATCAGAATATTATTTCAGTTACACATGTTAGTTGAATTCACAGACACACACAAAATAAGAAAGCGTTGTTCAATAAGTATTCTATAAGATGCATAAGACATGGTCCCGTGCTGAGCAGATCCGCTCCTGTAAGGAGAGTCACCAGATATTCCCAACTGATGGACCAGCACCTCGGCGTATGCAGTTTGCCACGACATTCGAAAGTGCAGAGCCTGCCATGGGTTTGTTATTGGGCTGGGAGTATGGTCGCCTTTGGCTAAAAGAACATAAGGAATTCGTTACCAGGGAACTGACAAATGCAAAGCCGATTTTCATAGATCCCGACTTTAGCTGGTGGGTTAATAAGCGTTCTGCCGTTTTGGATCGTCGTCAGTACTTCCTGAAGAACAAACAGAATCCGCACGTCAAGAACTGCAATTTGAGCGCTTTTTCTATGGCAAAAAATCAGCGCCAGAAAAAGAATGGCATTACTGAAGTCTCCGGCGCTTTATTCGAAACGCAGAAGGAGGGAAAGACTGGCAGCGAAAATTCGAGCGCGAATGTAAGTTCGAAAGCCATTTCAAACGCAGGCCCAAGTGTTGTATCGATGGCGCTTTCAAAGGAAATTTCAAAAGCTGCATCAAATGCTTTATCAAAGGCTGCATCTAATGCTGTATCAAATGCTGCAATTGTCACCAATGCAAACGAAAGCGCGGCGCCAGATCCGAAACCGAAATCGAATTCAAATTTGAACATCCAATGCAAGCTCCAACTTGAAGGCCAAGACGAAGGAGTGCAACTGCAAGGACTGCATACAACGACGCTGTGGAGGGCAGGAGATTAAATCGGGCTCATATGGGCCAGATAATAGAAAAGTATTTTATGTTACCAGAAAGGTCTTATCAATGCCTTGGTACTAACCAGAAGTTTGTTCGTTCAGAAATGGAAATTAAATTAAAAAAAAAATCCATGTAAAACTAATGAGATGTCATTGATTCATTGACTTTATACATATACTGCTGTAAGATCGGAAAACCAATTTAAAAAATAAAGTATATATGCTTCACTATATATATTTGACTTTAATTTCGTTGCGATTTACATTTGGGCTTGATTTATATTTGTCTATCATAAGTATAGTTTCAGTAGAGATATCGAATATCGCGTAAAATTTAATACTTGGTTGCAGGGCATTTTTTTTTATCAAGTTTCATCAGTCAATCGTTTGTATAGTTCTGAGTTCATTAAGTGAAAAGATTTGCTGACCAGCATTTGATCTATGGACATTTATTTGTGGAGATCTAAAGTGATTTTATTCAAGGATTCTCTGTGTGTTGATTACTGATTGAACAAAAACTTGCAGTGAAATTCGAGTGCGCTACTTTAGCCCAGTTCCATGCAGTCCCATTAAGATGCAGTTTGCATGAATCCCATAAAAGTGGTTAACTAACAGCACATTTGAATTTCAAATGCAATGATATGGCAATAACGAGGGCCACTAACAAAAACTGCAGCAGTCGTGAGAGCGAAGAGAGAGAGAGAGTTAGAAGGAGAGGTGGAAGTTCAGTTCGAGCTCCAACGCTGCGAATACATTCACAATAGACAGAATGTCGGACAGAAATTGAACAATGACGACCACTAAAATTAAATGTGAAAAGGGCAGAAGAGTTGGGCTAGCGCCATCTGGCGTTCGATGGCGAAATGTTTTGCTGGTAGTGCTTGGTTTTTGGTGTCAGAAGTCTACCGAATAAAATCAAGTCGATTGCCTATCAGCATTTTTGCCCAACTGCAGCTGTCTGCCGCCTGTCAAACAATGCTCCTCCTCAACAGTCTGTACACTCGGCCAGATTTGTTATTGATATTGTTGTTGTGTTTGTTTTTATTGCTGTTTCGGTTGTTGTTGTTGTTGCTCTTACAGTTCCTGTTGGAGCTGAGCATTCAGCGGAGTGCTAAAGTTTATCCAGCAGCCAGAGCAGGTTGGCCATTTGCCCTGCAGCAACTCAGTACCCAGTAGCTGTTGCCAAATTTTATTTTGCAGTCAAATTGTTGGCATTTCTCGACTACAGCAGCAGTCGTGACAGTGGGCGGTTATTTGACTGCCCGAGGAAGGCAAGGAGAAAGGAAGAGAGAGGGAGGGAGTGAGGCTGATTGTTTCACTGGTGTGCGGCCTTTGTGACCTGACCCGGTCAGCTTCTGTTGCCGGTAATTGTTATGGGCCGTTGTCCGGCACGCTTGATTGCATTTATACGAGTATGTGGCCTTTCAGTTGGAATGATTTTTAACTTTTCAAAGTTTGCATACGATTCATCAGGCAGGAGTAAAATGATGGATACCTACTTAATCCGATGGATAAGATTGATAGTTAATGACAGTGCTATCACTTACCAGACTTGAACGCCGACTAATCCCTGCTTGAGCCTTTCCATGTCCGTCTGGGCCCAGGCTGGCCGTGACCAAATGGACTTGTGGTCGATGTCGTGGCTGAGATGGACCAGCTCCAGGCTGCTGTGAGCATACTTTCGCACGTTCCAGGCGAAGTTGTTGTGCCCGTCGACGAGCGGAACTTCGCGCAGGATGCGTCTAACGATTCTCAGTCTTTGGGCGTGCGAGTTGCGACTGGGTGACATGAGGAAGTGCTGATAGGCCAGAGTTGCCGCAATCGCGAGCAGGCAGATGGCACTCACTAGGGTCAGGGCAACCATCCAGGAGCCACGTCGCGTCTTGTGGGCGGGACCAGAGCTGTTTCTTCCCTTGCGACCGCTCTTGCCCTTCGTCTTGCCGGAGCCGCCGGCTGCTGTCGATGCAGTCGCTGCCAGCGAGGTGGGCGACTTGGTATCGAGGGCGATGCCGGCGATATCGTTGCCAACAACGACGCCGGCCGTCATCGCGCTGCCAAAGACTTTGGACTTCTGAATGCTGGCAATTTCGCCGCCGGAGTCGCTGTTGGAGATCGAGTTCTGGCGGGAGAGGGTGCGGCGTATGTTCGAGTGCTCCGTTACGTCTGGCAGCCCGCCAAACCCGGTTGTCTGCAATGGCACAAAGAGGGGGTAAAAAGAGGGGCGTGTTAGACTACTTTTCTATTGTACAGTGTACACGTTAACTGACAGCACAAGGTGCTGCCACCCAGCCCTATTCGTGTGACGGTCTAATGGAAACTTGCTTCATTAAAAGTGCGTCAAAGTTTCTTCGTTGATTTTGCGCTCTAATTAAAACTGTTGCGAACTTTGAGCGCTTTGTAATATTCATAACTGGCATGAAACATCAACATAAGTCAATCTGAAACTTTTTAATGAACCAAATGACCAAATCAAATCAAATCTAAATCAATGAATCGGGATTCTAGAAGCATAAACTCAAGCAGACTTGGTGCCATCTGTTCAGCTAATCTCAGCTCGACATAATTAAGCCTTGGCAATAATTCACATGTGTCCCCGTTCATACCGCAGTGGGAATTTGTTGGCTACATTGACATTCGCAATATCGCAAAACTTTTTTGAACGAAACTTTTTCACAAAGTTTGCCGATGATTTGGTTATGCTGCGACTATCTGATGGAATTATGTGCAACTCAACTGGGAACAAGTGCACAGAACAAATCAAAACATTCAATAGTACAATTTTATTGTGGGTATAATAATTTGGTTTGATTTCAATTAAATATTGGTTTTCGCTCTTCTTTGTGGTATCTAGAATCGCAAATTCTAGAATTAAAAGCATTTAATCTCAACGCTACACTCAATGGTTATTTTAATCGGGTTCTTTCATGTGGCCAGATAATATACCATAGTCCACAGTTTGCATCATTCAGAGCCCCTACTCGAGTGGTATGAATTCCCTGGCCCCTCGTTTTCCTTTTCCCTGGACATCTGTAGTCTGCATGTGCGACTAATTAGCTGCACCACACGGCGTATGAGCAATGATAAAAAAGGAAAAAAGTCGTATAAACGCTTTTTATGCCAGCTCAAAAATTAATTAAATAAAATACAAGAGAAGCGAAATATGTTGCTTTCCAAACCCAACGAACAACCAAATTGGGCGGTTCTTACATTCGTAACAATTTTAATTATGAATTTCGCTCCAGACAGCGAAATTAACTTTTATTAAAAATGGCGAAACTCTCGACATCGCATTTCAAGCAATAAAAAGAATGCGATGAGTCGAAGTTTTCCAAAATAAGCACAAAAAGAAGACATCTCAATTTATTCTATTTTTAATAAAAATGCAAACACTTTTCATAGTTCGCTACGACCCAATTGCAGTGTATACCCTGCATGCAATTGAAGATTATGACGGCTTTAATATCAAAACTTTTATGACTTATATTAATTGAAAAAAATTAATTAGTATACAACCTAACTGTCATTAATAAATTCATGATTAATATTCATAAATATGTATATCTAAAGCATTTGCAGAGTATTTTCAGGTCGAGTTTTTACTACAAATTTGACTTTATGTAAAATTTGGCAAACTTTTAGGTCCGCCACTGCTTAAAGGGCGCATCATTTTGGATGGGCGTTAGTTTTGCATTTTGGTTCGGAGCGGATGCAAAAGTTTGCAGTTGGCAGCACAACGTCGATATAATCATTGTGGGGTCTTGAGAGAGGGAGTATGGGGGTAAGGGGAAAGGGGAATCCCCTTCCATAATCCGGAAAGCAGCTTTAGCCGCATTTCGCGCTGACTACGCTCGCTACGCGAAGGCGTCAAAGTTGCTGCAAAATTCATGGGCGGTGGCAGGCGTTGACCTCACAGCAGGTGACAGCAATTGGGACTTGTTCAACATTCTGGTTGTAGTTTGTAGTCCGCCCCCGCCCGTCACTGCCCCCTGCGCCCAGTTTATAATTAGTTCAATTTCAGTTTGCCATGCTTTTCAAAGTGTCAAGGTGCAAGTACTGCTTAAAATTGGAGTTGCAATTTGTGGCCATGTAACAGAGAACATTTAGCAAGAAAGGAATTTAAGCAAAATTCCACAAAAAATATATTCATTCTATTTAAATTTCATACGTAGACCGTTTAAATTTGTTCTTTGTTGTGACAATTATAAAAATTGAAATTTAAATTATATTTTGATTTTCCTGTGTGAAATCACAATTGAAAATTTTGAAATTCCATTGGATTTGCGAATAATTTGTTGGCAATTAAAGTCACTTAATAGTACATGGCGGATCTAGAATTCCATTAAAAATCTAAAGATCCGAATATATGTAGATAAAAGCTGTGACAATCACACAACAAAAAGGGCAAATAAAATAACTTCAAATTTCCCGCCAAGGTTTGTCAGTTTTGGAATATATCATAAAGACAATGTTATTACACTGATAAAAAAAAAGGATCTAAAATCAAGATTTTGGTCTCAGAACTAAGAACATTGGTCTAAAAAATGCGTCGAGAACATGAAAATCTTGAATTAAGAAAACACATCTTGATTCTAAGAACATTACAATTAAGACCAAGTTCTTATTCATAAGATTATAGATTCTTATATTTTTAAGTCCACAAATCTTAGTATAATAATAAAACTTATTATTTTTTTAAGATTATATGCTCTTATTTATTGACCAAAAAGTTTTGTATAAGAAGAATGAAGTAATTTTAGTTAACTTGAGGTCTAGTAATGTCAATATGTCACAAAACAACAAACAACAACACAAAAACACTTGCTGAACGCAAGGAGCATGGTTCGGTATACAGCTGTTTCAAGAGATACCAATCTCTATCATCAGTACCGTTTTGCTGACTAGACCAGCGATACAAGCTTAATGTCATCTTTGAGACGCCAGAACCAGTTGTGAATTTTAGGTCTCAAAAAGTGGCAAAATTTTAAGATTTTTGTTCTTATTTTAAGAGAAAAAGATCTAAGATCTAAGATTTTTATTCTGATTTTAAGAACTTAAGATTTTTAAGAATAATATTCTCAGTTTTAGTAAATTGGTCTTAAAATGGTCTTATATTAAGAACAAAATATTTAAATTTGAGAATTTTATTCTTATATTAAGAACTTACGATTTTTAAGATTAATATTCTTAGTTTTAGTCTTTTTGGTCTTAAAATATTCTTATTTCAAGAACAAAATTTTTAAGATGAATGTTCTTGATTTTAGAAAGTGGTCTTTTTTTTCAGTGTACTAGTTATTTTAATAACATTTTCATTTTAACACTGGTTCCGACAGCTGCTACAATATTTTATAAACAATGACTGAATCCGTGACTGTTAGTGATTCTAGTGTAAATGTGTTTTTAGTTTAGGTGTGGTAAGTGTGAATATTACATCCACTTTTTGCGAAAGTATCGTATACAGCATTTATTCCAAAATCCACTTTTTTTTTTCAAATAAACAAATGAAATTTTAACGAGCATGCAATTGTGTTCCAAGCTAGATCACAGATTTGTGGGACTTCAGTTTTACAAAGAAATAGCAAGACACAATATTTCTACAATTGTTAAAGGCAGTTTTTTTTAATGTACATATACATAATGTATCTAAGACAATAAATTTGAATAATATATGGGAAAGAGGAAAGGGATTTTGCTAGGAAAAAATTTTTGGGGGTGAATTTTTTTTTAATAAAAATATATAATAATAAAAAAATAAAAAAATAAAGAATAAAAATAAAAAGGTGTAAAAAAAAAAAGAAAAAAAAAAAATGGATTGTTGTGGAAATGAAGGGGGGGAGGAGGGGGGTGGGTTGGGGGGGGAAGGGGGTGAGAAAAGTTGGGGAAAAGAATTAAGAAGGATATTTTTGGAGGAGGTAAGAAGGGGGGGGGAAAGAATTTAAATGAAAAGAATAAAAAAAGGGTGGGAGAGGGGGTGATTAGGGGAAGGGGTTGGGGGGGGGGGGGTGGGGGGGGAAAATGGGGGGGATAGGAAAAGAGGAAAGGAAAATGGAAGGAAAGGGAGAAGAAGGGAGTGGAGGGGGTGGGAGGGGGGTGGAGTGGGTGAGGGGGGGGGGGTGGTGTTGGGGGGGGGGGTGGAGGGGGGGGGAGGGGGTGAGTAGGGAGGGGGGTTGAGATGGGGGTGGGGGGGGGGAAAAGGTGGAGAGGGGGGGGGGGGGGTGGGGGGGGGGGGGGGGGGAAGGGGGTGTCAATGAGAATTTAAAAAAGATGAATGTCCGGACTGTTAAAGAATCGTCAAGATTGACATGAGCTATTTGTACTCAAATATCATATGTGAATATACCTAGTGTTATTGTCGTCATGTCTGAGTACAGACATTCAAATTTCATATGTAGATGTAGCACTAAGTGTCCTTGTCATCGCGTTTCACTATGTGAATATTAACGGAGTGGAGTCTTAAATTAAACTGAAGCAGGCGTTGAAGCAACAGAAACTAGTTGCAACAAGCATGACCAGAACACGCAATCCCAGCAACACAATTCGCAACATTCACAATTCAGCAAATCATCAGAGCGGAGAGACAGGCGCCATTCACGTGACACAAAGGACAGCCAGCAACAGGAGCAGCGAAATAGAAGTGGAAATAGAAACAGATAGAAAAACTGAAGGAGAGAGAAGGACAATAACAAATGGCAGATGTAACAATGAAAATAACAGCGGCAAAAAAATAAAAGAAAACGTTGCGGAATGCTTTATAGTTTCCTGTTGTATATTTTGTCACTTTTTGTTTCGGGTGCAGTTTTTAGAATTTCTTTTTTATACCCTGTACCCACAAAAAAGAGAAGACATAGTTTTTCTAAGCAAATAATATGCAGAAAGAGTTATGGCCAAAATGGCCACAAATCCAAGATACGAATTTATGAATTAAGTTAAACTCGTCGATGTACTATAACTTTGGTACAGGGCCTATCTTAGTCTAACACTCCTATCAAAAAAAAAACTTTAAATTTTTTTGCATTCTAACTTTGTGTTTGTCTCTTTCGCCTAAACTGTGATTTTACCATCTTTTTTTTGTGTTGAGTAACAAAACAAGCAGCAGGGAACTGTACTTAATATGCAACAACTAGGGAATTTAAAGCAAGTTTAAAATGCATTTGTTTTGAGTATCTTATAGGTATAAAGTACTCGAATTTATATAAGTATGTATGATTTACTGGTCATCTATAGCATACAGTGAAGTGATATCGTTAAAAATATGTGTTTGTAAGATATTTGTGCTAGGAAACAAGTGGAGATTAATTTTATATGAATCTAAAATAACATTTATTTTCTCTTAGCAACAAAATATTGAGTGATTGGTAGTGATTAAAACTTATAATAGTATACGAGATAAGTCTAGCGATGAAAACAAATTCAAGCCCCTATATTTCTGAGTTATAACTCGATCTGATGGGACTATCGTAACGAATTTCTCTTTTTTCTGTATAGACAGCATATAGACACAGTGACGATTGACCATCGACGTAAAATTTATTAGTACCAACAAGAAGAAGAAGAACAAGAAAAAGACGTTCGCATTAACGACAAGTTAAAACAGACTTTAAACTTTCAAATATTTGTTACAAAACTACAAATAAATATGTATAAAATGCACTTTAGATACTATTGCTCAATATAGTAACACAAATTCCTTGCATATAAAATATGATTTCAAAGTAAAAGGAAATGATTGCAGAATGAGTTTGTTTTCAACAGATTGCATTAGTAAAAGTTTAATGTAGAGCAAATGATTTGTTGCAACTTTTGAAAAGTTTTTTAAATTCGTGCTCGTATAAAGGGAAACAAAACGACGCATCGGAGAAAAGTTCAATAATACAACTGTAGAGCAGTATTTGAGTGATGATTATGATGGATGCGTTCATAAATGTTGATAAACTGATTTGTGGCCAACTTTGGTGATTCTCGCCCATTGTGGTCCATTGTGGGACGCTTGGCTATTACCGTTTTCATGGCACCCTGTGGCGCTGCGGGGGTGGAGCAGCCGGAGTTGTCGACATCGCCCGTTGCCTTTGCCATTGTTGTTGTTATTTGTTGATGTTGTTGTTGTTGTTGTTGCTGCTGCTGTTACTAGGAGTATTTTGCCGGCTGCTGTTCATGTCAACGTCGGCAAGTTTTTAGTTTTTCAAATGTCATTGGGGCATTTCACGCTGATGAACATCGCCAGCAATAACGGCAGCCTCTCTCCCACCTTCTCCTCTCCCATATCTCTCCCAACTGACATCCCACAACTCACCGCACTCCTGTTGTCGTTTACTATTTCTTACTCCTACACTGTTGTTGTTGTTTCTGTCTTTCTGTCTTGTCCCTGTCCCTGTCCTGCTCTCTCCTCGACTACGAGTAGAGGAGAAGGCAGAGCAGAAAAACCATCTGCTGGTGCCGATGTCTGTGTTAGAACTTGGCGTTTGTTTGTTTGCTAGTTTGCGAGTTTCTCTGCTTGTATGTCTGCATCATTGTCTCTCTGTCTCCCTATCTGACTGTCTGTCTTTCTGTTTATTTGCCTCTGAGTTGTGTGGGCGATGACCGTAGACTGTCTGGACTCGCTGTTCTCTCTCTCTCTCTCTCTCTCTCTCTGCTTGCGTGTGTTCTCTCTCTCTCAGCTTTCTATTTGTATTGATAGTTAAGGGATTGCAGCTCTTTAAGTGTGTTCATTAAGCAATTTAAAGTTTTTAATCGCATTTCTTTCTGCAGTCCTTGTGTAGTGCCCACTTGACCTCAATTCGAGTGTGTGCAAGTAGAGTATCCATTAAATGTCTAAGTTTGACTCGATGGTTCGTGATAGTCGCTTTGGCTTTCAAACACTTTAAAAGTTTTTACGCTAGTCAATGCCCTTGATGTTTAATGTTTAGAAGGATGTTTTAAAATTAAACGTCAAGCAAAATAATTCCATTTATTTTATTATAGTCAATTAGATTACCAATACGATATTATTGTAGCTGAATTTATCGATTCTACCCCTAAGTCGAGTCACGAACTTTCTGATTCGCCTGATAATAAGTCATGATTACAAAGTGTTTCATCATGATGCCTCTCAAAGGGACAAACTTTTGCAACAGAAAACTAAAGAAAAACGTGAGCTGACATGAACAATGGCTAACGAAGAACCCAAAAATATGCTAGTCAAACTCAACAGCTGTGCTCCACTTCCCCTGCCTGTAATTCTACCCTTACTCTTGCTGGTGCCACACACGCATCCACCCATCAATCAAAGAGCGGTTCCATTTCGTAAGCATGGTCCAGAGATTTCAGTTACCCAGCATTGCAGCTATCCAAAATGAATTGAGTGGATCCTTTAGAGCCACAGAGGAGTGAAGCTGAAATGTAAAATGTTGCACTCCAAATTGGTTGGCAGCACAGCGCACTAAGTTGGAGCATGCCCCAAGTAGGATTTGAATCGAAAAGCAAGAGAAATGTAGTCAATCAACATTAAGGATACAATAGATGGGTCAGCATTGGGTGAGTTGCATTTGATAGCTTTCCCTTGGCATGAAAATATCCATCTATGTCTATATCTATATCTATATCTATATCTATATCTATATCTATATCTATATCTATATCTATATCTATATCTATATCTATATCTATATCTATATCTATATCTATATCTATATCTATATCTATATCTATATCTATATCTATATCTATATCTATATCTATATCTATATCTATATCTATATCTATATCTATATCTATATCTATATCTATATCTATATCTATATCTATATCTATATCTATATCTATATCTATATCTATATCTATATCTATATCTATATCTATATCTATATCTATATGGGCATTTCCAGAAAAAGGTCCACTTCGCCCAAAACCGTAAAATTGATCAAAAACTCACATCTTCTGAAATTTTCTTCCAAAAATGTATTCAAGTTATTTATTTAAGGAATATACGCTAAAAGAAACTCAATAGGATGAACATATAGATCCTCTGTTGAAATAAATTTACTTTTTCTATATTTTTGCCCATTTTCATAAAAATTGAATTTCAAAATGGACCATTTGTATTCTAATGATTACACTAAGTAGGACAAAAAAATTGTAACATGAACCATTTTATTTCATAAAAATATATTGAAAGTTTAATTTAAAACGAGTTTTACACCCGGTTTTCGAAATAAACAATAAAATTTGATGAACAAATTCTTGGAAAAAAACAGGTGGAAATCTTGTCACGTTCGCGATGTCGCGTTACAAATTACTTATAAAACTTGAAAAGTAAATAAAATGATAGTAACATGTCAAAATTATTTATAAAATGGAAAGCTACATTATTTTATTATGGTTTAAGAGTATTTTCTTCCAAATTACTCGCTACATTTCGTAGACTTTCGCATTTGTCAAGATAAAGTCAAACATGACTTATATTTTTCGTCGCGTTCGCGATTCATTGTTTTCTATAAATAATTCGCAAACGACAAGTCTTCAACGCTTGTCTTTTATAATAAAAATAGTGTTGATAAGATGCATTAATCACGTGAGGAAACATTTTTGAAAATGTCAACTTTTGTCATTTGTTTTTTCATTTAAAATCGTACAAACGTCGCGTTCTCGATCCTGGAAATACCCATATCTATATCTATATCTATATCTATATCTATATCTATATCTATATCTATATCTATATCTATATCTATATCTATATCTATATCTATATCTATATCTATATCTATATCTATATCTATATCTATATCTATATCTATATCTATATCTATATCTATATCTATATCTATATCTATATCTATATCTAATCTATATCTATATCTATATCTATATCTATATCTATATCTATATCTATATCTATATCTATATCTATATCTATATCTATATCTATATCTATATCTATATCTATATCTATATCTATATCTATATCTATATCTATATCCTTCTTCGAGTTTTGAGTTTCGTGTTTTATATATTTTTCTTATCATCTGCATAAACGTTAACTTAAATATGAAAAGCTATGAAGTATAAAACTGAGTGTTTGAATAAATGTTGGGCTGACTGTATATCTGTAGATTCCGAAACAAAGTTTTTGATGAATCGTATTGAGGCGGCAACGCCCAATGGTGGGAAGGACAGAAACGAATCTGTGAGGCAATCGAGCGCGAAATGGCAACGAATGGCGAATGGTGAATGGCGAGCGAAGCTAGTAAGCGTGGCAATAATGACGATATTTATGGGTTTTGGCGGAACGCATAAAAACGCAGGTTCTGACAGCCAAACAAACGCTATGGCCAAGAGGATCCTGGCGTTAAGAAACTGGATAAATTGTCGAGCTGCGGAAAAGAAACTGAAACTGAACGACACTTGCAACATTTAATTTATTATGCAAATGTGAACAAATGGCCCCAGTGGCCAAAGATGACAGTCGACGTGAGTAATGGCTGCGAAGGACAATTGTCCTTCCCAGTGCAACGCTTCACTGGTATGTGTGTACTTATTGTAAGTACTAGAATACTTTTCAGCTTTGACTCCATGGAGATAACTATCCTCTCTGGTCTGCTTTGGATCTGACACAAAATGCTTTTTTTGAGATAACACACATGTCATGAAATTGAGAATCTGATACCCGTTGTCCAAACAAATTGAGTTACATACCGATAATCGTTTATCAGATGCACTCGCAATGTGTCCAAACAAAATGTTCCTCGAATTGTGGACATTACTCATGGTCATTTACGAGCGAACGCATATATTCAGTGCCCTTTTTTTAGTTACCCAAGCATAAATATAAATTGCAAAAATTTAAATTTTTATCGATTTCTCAAAAAGAAAAGAGAACCCTTCGCCTAATAGCAACAACTCGCAGATAAAGTATTCTTTTGTAAATCAGAAAGTATAATAATTACAAAACATTTAAAAGATATTTTTAGAATTTATGAAACTGATGCTCAAAGCTTGGTCCAGAGATTGTGGAATAATGTGTAAATTTTCTATCCTTGAAATGTATTCCTATTGTTATGATTATTATAAAAATATAAAATTCATCTCAACACCAGTAATAAATAACCTTGTGTATATTGATACATGTATTAGGCGTATACTAGTACTTGTACAGCAGATGTCTCAGTCTTAACAAACACGGCCCACATCACGGCCCCCTCATTTAAATCGCGGCACGAACCAAACGCGCGTCAATAATCGTAAATGTGTCCCCATCACATCACAATGGCTGAACAGGCCATGAATGCCAATTAGAGACATGGCTTAACGGTTATCGTGGCCACTACAAGCGAAAGCACGACCAAGACGCACCTGGTAGTCCATGTAGTTGTCGAAATGCATGTAGGAGCAAGCGCCCCCGGCGCCCGGCACAGGCAAGGGTATGGGCAGACCGTTCTCGTCCAGCTCGACGGCGGGCGGAGGCGGTGGCGTTGGCGGTAGGTTGTCCCCCTTGAAGGAGACGCGCTTGGTGTGTCCGTCGGGCCGCCGGTTGCGGCCCAGTGTGCCGGCAAAGCGACCAGCGTGCATGGCTCCGCCGGCGGCCAGGGTTCCCATCATATAAGAAAGTGAGCCACAGCCCACGACTGCATCATGGCTGGGTTGCTGGTGCTGGGCCGTTTGAAGGCCGCAGCCGCCGAAGCGAAAGTGTGGCATGCAAGTGGTGGTGGTGCCGCCGGCGCCGCACTCGCTGCCCTCAAAGTCGCTCTCCGCGTCCGTCACAAAGGCGGCCGGCTGAAAGCCGCGCGGCAGCGTCGCAGCAGCTGTCGCAGTCAGCGTCGCGGCAGCCGTCGATGATGGCGGTGCTCGGTTCAGTGTGCCCGTGCACAGAATGTTAACGGGCTGTGGATGTGATTGTGGATGCTGTTGCAGTTGGATGCTGTGTGTGGGAAACTGTTCGCCGGAGCTTTGCAGGAGCGCCAATTCGCCGTTGAGTCCGACGCTGCCCGCCGCCGCCGCCCCCTCCGCGCTCGCTGTCAAAATATGTGTGGGCTGCAGCTGATAATAATGCTCGACGCTGCCCTGCGCTGCGCCTCCACCGCCTCCGGCGGACGTTATCAGTGCTGTGGGTATCACCATAATGGGCAGCATTGTCGGTGCCACGGATGCCGGTGGCGCGGAGGCGCCACTTGCCTGCAGCAGCTCCATTTGGCACATCTCCTCGTAGCTCAACGGTCGCAGGTGCTCCATGTCTCAGTGTGGGCGTGGCAGCAGCTGTCTATCAACAATTTAATTCAGATATTCTGTCTCGCTTCTCGCGTGTTATTGTACAAATTTCAAACTTGACTTCACACACACACACCCAATGTTATTTACACACAGGCACACACATGTGTGTGTATACACCGACAGTCTCTGCACAAGAAGCGGGGGTGCGGATTCAAAAGATTTCGCGCGCGTTCCTCGGGCAGCAGTTTCTCACATGGCGCCTACGCTCGTGCGTCTGAGCCAACTTTATCTCGCGACAGTCCTGCAGCAACTGAATCTCTGGCTATCGCAGAAGCCACTGCTCAGCATCCGTACTTCGCCGTCGCCATTTTGTGCAGCGATCGCGCATGCGCCAAAACACAGGCGACAACAGTCGCCGCTCTTCGCCGCAAACTTCGGGTCGTGTCGTTTTCGCCGCGTCGCTTAGCGTTTTGTTTTGATTCCGATTTGTGGGCGCTTCTCTCGCTGTTTCGCCATGGACCACTGTTGATTTTTTGCCGCGTCGAGGGAAATTAAAATACTTGAAGCTGCCGCGACCAGACTTGAATGCAAGATTTTAATTGCCGCACAGCGAGACTCGCAGCATGCGAGGAGGAGCACAAGTAGATTGGGCCAGTGCTGCCCACAGAGCGACTTTTGACTGCCACAGCGGTTGCCAGCTGTGCAACCAACTGTTGGCCCAACTGCGGCCAGACGCTGCATGGTCAGCTGAATGGGTCCTAATTGCGTACAATATTATGCCTTCGAATACAAAACGACAAAGTCTGAAATACTTTAACTCGATGTAGAGTTGTCATACTATTCCAAAAGACAACATAGATGTTTTTTCGAGGTAATTTTAAAATTATATCTCAAGCACTCTAATCCTGGAACCAATTTTCGGAATTCTTTAGAATGTAAGAAATATTACAGCCTCCATGATCAGAGTTAAGTAAATGGGCATTTGGTAATTAATAATTCTGAATACTTCACTTTGCTGGAAATAAAAATGACTACCGAATGGAATTAAGGAAGAAATATTTCATATAACAATGAAATAGACAATATGGACATTAAAATAATTTTCTAGCAATTATTATCTTTAGAAACAATTTGATTTTGATTGAATGCAAACTTTTATTTGTTATATTTATAGATGCTGTAATAAGAGTTTTAATATTTTCCTACCATAATTTATTTGTATATGGGTATTTCAGGGGAGATGATTAAAAAAAAAAATTTAAAATTTTTTTTATTTTTTTTTTATAAAAGTTTTTAATAAATGTAAAAAATAAAAAAATTTTATTTTTTTAAATATTTTTTTTTTTTTTTTTTTTTTTTTTATTTTTTTTTTTTAGTTTTTATGTGTGAATTAATTAAATATATTTATATATTTTTTTGAGAATAGAAAAGAAGGATTATATTGTTTGTTTTTTTTTTGTATTTTAAGGTTGTTTGTGTTGGTTTTATGTGCTCTTTGTCGTAAAGTACTAAAAATAAGTAGTTCGAAAGTCAATTGGGATTTTTGCTTGCTTCGAAGGTAGTCGACTTATTCGAACTACTCCTATTAATTTTGCATACTCTTGTGCTGCCGTCCATTTCATAAAGTCGCAATTTCTTTTGGCCCCAAATGGAGAACTGCTGCCCGCGGCGCTGGCTTCCATTTGTGAAAGACAAAGCAAAACAACAAAAAAAACTCAGTTGGAAATGTCTTGTGCAGATTTTTGCCTTAACGTTCCTTTTTTTTCATATTTATTTTTGTTCTTATTTGTGTACAATTGCCACCGTAGCCGCTATCGTCGCTGGGCCTCGACTTCAGCGTCCAACTCAGTCTCCCTTGCAATCTCCATCGCCATCTCCAGCTTCATTTACATTTGTTTCATCCTATTATCCTGGTTAACCGGCTCGTTCGCTCTGTGTACGTTCTTCACGGTCTTCCGTTATATTCCGGTTTTGCCAGTGTCTTCCACCGTCCCACGCCGTGCCATTTGTCAAGTAATGCGCCCAACTCGACTTTTTGTAATTACAAAAGGCGGAAAGTGGGAAAAGTGGGAGAAGCGGAAAACGCGGGAAAGCGGGAGATGAGGCTCAAAAAGCAGCGTGTTGGGGTTTTGTGATGCTCGTTAAAATTTGTTGCTCTCATTTCGATTGTTGCCACGTATTGTTGTTGTTGCTTGTTTTTGGCATTGTTGCCGCCGTTTTTAGTGCTTTTTCATATCCCAGCGGCGGCAAAGTTTACGCTGTATTGAAGGTAAGTATTTTGTTAAAATGCGCGAAACGGAGTTAAAATCCGTCGTGATTCCAGTCCTGATTCCTAGTGATTTATCGTGATTGGTAATTTCACTCGAAGCGCATTTTAATGCACATTCAATTTCCGAGTCACGGGTAGTTTAAAGTGTTTAATAACTGACCATTCTTGACCAGTCTGAGTCCGTTTATAATACTAGTAAAGTTTCCCAAAAGTAATTTGATGTGCCGTCATTTAACGCTTGGTTAACCACGCAAACAGTTGAAAAACGGAAGCGTCCAAGGGGCAAGGAGGAAGAAGCGTGTATAATTGGAGTGCTTCAGACTGGCCGGCATCAAGTGGATATCAAAGTGGCTCAAAAATCGGAGCTGTCAGAAGGCAGTCACTCTTAAATAAATCATTGCAAAACGACAAGCACGCTCGATTACATTTTCCGACTATGCTCCATCCCACAATTTAAATAGAATAATTAATTATACAGTAACAGCAAGCAAGTTAATGAATATAGTTATTCACTAAACGTATTAGACACTCACATGATGCTCTTCAACACTTCATCTGGGTGTGACTCTCTCGACAACCCATTAATTAATTAGCTGGCATTAGAAACGTGGATATTTAGGAATTAGGCTAGATTAAGTCGGGCCAGGTGCCATTAGGATGTGGATCAGGCAAAACAATGTTATCAGATTGCACAAACAAGCCATTAAAAAAGCGTGAATCTCGACTAAATAAATGTCTAATTAGGCAAAGACAACTCCTGTGAATTGTGAAGGATTGGAGCACAGCTATATACCACATGCCACATGCCACCTGTCAGACAGCAGACAGAAGACATGCAGCCCTTGACTCAGAGTAGACAATTTCTGTAGGCGGTAATTTACTTTTTCTTTGTAACACAAAACAAGGCACAGAACTGAGACTCATGAATACTTTGCTAATTAAGTAACATGTTATGAGGGACTTAGCGACGTAATATATTTTTATGGTCGCAAATGGAATTATAACTGCGAGCAAGTGGAAGCATTCTAAGTACTTCATCTGTATGCACCCACATGTACATATGGTTAAGATACAGATACATGTGCAAAAATAGATACATGTGACAGTCTTAGCCGAGGAGCCAGCAGATGGCTTTTCATTAAGCATGTGGCAGTTACTGGACGACAATTTCTGTAATATCGCAGGAAAACAGCATCTACATTTCTGTTTGAATGCTCCAAACGTCAATTAAGCTCAGCAGATGGACACACAGATGTCGACAAACACATCTGTACAAATTGATTTTCTCATAGTACGCGAATCATTAAAAGAGCGAGAGATACAGAGAGAGGAAGCCACTTCAGGAAATGCTAAAGAGAGAACTGCCTTAGGCATAGCTCACTTACTCTTACTTTAGTTTAAAATTGATTTAAAATTGATTTCACAACTTTTTACAGCAGATTGTTGATAAGATGGAGTGATATACAAATTTTTGTTTATATATGAATGATCTTATTTTAATAAATACAAAAATTTCATAGAATAATTAATTGACCATTTGGAATACTGAAAAATTCTGTTACTCCAATGTTTATAGTCGGTATCGCTTAAAAATAAAAAAAAATAAGAACAACAACTCTAATTATTATCTATTAGTATCTTATGCAGGCGTCAACTTGCCAAAAATGACGAAGTAAACTAAAGAAACCACTAGCTTTCAACATCTGTTTTGTATTTTAGATATTAATTCTATTAATCTATATCACACAGTTTATGTGATATGATATGTATAATATGTGATTATATCTATAATTCCAACTTGTATATACATTCTTATTGGCATATCAATCGTCTGATATACAATAGAATATTTAAACCATTTACGGATTGGCCCTAACTTATTTGCATCAATTTGTCAGTGAAGAGCAGCTGGACCTAATGACGCCTCGACTGATTCAAATGCATACTCGTTAAAAGGTAAACACACAGAAGTCGACACGTTTTCTCATTTAAGATACATTAACCGCACACAGACATTAAAGAGATAACCCAGCCATTCCAGCCCAGCTGAGCCATGTCCTGGTAACTTTGGCTGCTCTCGTGTGCCTGGTGAGCTTTTAAATTAAATCACAAAATACAGATAGAGTCAGTAAGGCAGCCAGAGCGCTGGGTAAACCAAATAAATGAACCCTTTTGGGCATACTCCTAAGTTGTCCTTGCGCGCGTCTTTCTTGCTTACGACTATAGCAGATAAAACGGCAGGACAGGAAGTCAACTTGCCAGCCGGACGACGATGGTGATGGTGACGGTGACGGTGATGGTGGTGATGGCGATGACGTTGTGCAAAGCGTCGTGTTTTGCTTGGCAATTCCAGTTCCCAGTTGCCAGTTGCCTTGGCAGCCAAAAAAGGATAATGGCATAAAATCCAGCAAAATGAAAAGAAAGCGGCAAATCATGTTAAGAGATTTAAATTGGATTAGTTGACGTGTGTGGTTGTGTGTGTGTTTGTGTGTGTGTGTTTGTGTGTGTGTGTTTGTGAATGACTGTGGGTGTGAACTCGCGCTGGCCGTGAATACATCCTTTGCCGTCCTTAGACAGTCTAGAACGTCTTGACATCAATTTGGTCACTTGATTTTTTTTACATTTTAAATTTTTTATTTCGCTCTGTTTTATTTGGTGTTTTTATGTTTTGTATGCTTGACACAATTCTTCGTCGAGTGTTTGCAGCTCGGATAACTCTCAAGTATTCGATGGCATTCAACCTACTATCTGCTCTTTAATAGTCGCCACTTGGATATGTGAGGATTCCACAGAAAAGGGACTGTTGGTAACATTTGATGTTCTGCGAGTAAAATAAACACACCATCAATTCAATTTGCATTTACGCCCGATACATTCAGTGATCGATTTTCGAGCTGTCGAATTTTATCTATGCTTCTTATGGTATATCTGAACAATACAAATGTCAAACCTTGGAGTCATGCTGAATGGGAGTCAAAATTTAAGATTTTATTCTAACGAAAGCTTAAAAGGGATTCTGAATGATAAAATGGCAAAAAGAGAAAAATTCTTTCTCATGATTCGTTGACTATTGAGCAGTTATTCAAAGCGTATAACTTTAAATTCTATTTTATCATATATCAAGTTGTACAGTCGATGTGTAAATTTAAATCAAGTTGGAAATTCTAAAAGACAGCGCACATTTATTTGACTGTCAAAATCGTAATCTTTAATGAGCTGGCAAAGGACACGAGAAGGACCTTCATGTGTGGGTTGCCAACCACTATACAACACAACACAACACAACACAAAAAGGCACTCAAGATTCTCAAGCGATTCCTCAACACGTCGAAAATCAACTTCTCGGTAATGTTGCCTCTTTGTGGTATTCCAAGAACGAAGCAAATATAATCAAATAATCCTTCAATTTAAAGTTTATACCAAATATGGTTTGAAATGAAGTCAGTTTAGCTTTGTCTTGTTCACTTTCTTTGCTGTGAGGCAATTTGATTTCCTTTGATGTCGCAGTGAGTGCGAAACGTGATCCTAGACAACCCAATGGTCCCTTTTCGAGTATGAGAATGTGAACTCATTGGTATTCAAAAAACAACAACAAAAACTTTTCTTACCTTGGCATAAAAGACATCAGAGAATTCTTAAGGGTGACGGTGATATTAAATATTACTACAGCAAGTGTATGATACTCACATGCCGATCCAAATTAAAAGTTATCAACTACCATGCTACTTAGATATACGGGTGTATTTTGTAGGAAGGAAATAAGAGTACCTCGTGCATGAATAATCCAGTTGATTTAATTAAACTACTCCAAAATTTTATATATTAACACATTGTTTTTGTTTGAAATTCGAATAGATTATTTTAGAGCCAGAAGCGGAAAAAATAGACAGTGCGATTCTCAGGCTTGCTTCTCTGAGCCCGGAATCTTCTTGTACTTCACTTTAGAGGTATAAACGTCATAGCCAAGACTCACGGTATTATCGTAGAATACACGATATTTTGGTGCAATTAAGAAAAAGTTGATAAATTGTGCTGCCGGCCATACGGTCCATTCGGCTTTGTATAGAGTCAGAGCTTTGTCCTTGATTTCCTCCTGCACCTCCACCCAGGTCTTGTCTTCCAATATTCCCATTGTTAGAAAGAATACACTGATATAGAACGGTGAGCATATGAACTGATCCAACAATATCTTGCGGACGACTGTTTGCAATGTCCGCTTGGGATAGAGATAGTCTAGGTACTGATACCAGTAATGACAAACAATGCCTACCGTCAAGCCCGAGATGCCCATTCGAATTGTCCGCGTCCGATCCCAGCCGACGATCTCGCCCGTAAACCGCTCGTAAGATTGCTCCATTGTGTCGCCCAGCATGCTCAACGAAATGGAGATACCTATGTTCGTGTAGAGCAGAAATCTTTTGCTGAAAGCGACATTGTGCCAGCGGTTGATGACCCTCTGCAATCTTTTTAATCGTTCACGATAAAGCATTTGGCTAACTGTCAGTAAGCTATATGGGCCACCGCCCTTCTAGCCAACATTAACCAAGTTAATTTAACAAAATTGTATTTAATGTTTTGACATTTCGATTTACTCGTATATCTGTGTTGACATTTAAGCCAAAAAATTGAACTATTTGATTTTGTTATGATTAATTTCCAAATATCTATTATTGTTTTGAAATTTATTTGTATGGATTGTGTTTGATTTGTCTTAAGGATATTGTTTAAATAAGTAAATATGTATGAGGGGAATGGGGTATGATGGCATTTAACTTCTTAGAAACGGATAAGTGAACAAATCAATTTGACGCCATCAAAGCAAATGAGTTTCGGCAGGATTTCGCAAAGTTCGGTCGAGCGACAGAAATGGTCTAAAAGGGAATATAAAAGGGCTAAGTTGGACTGTGCCAGCATACGCAATATTAAAAAAAAAACAAAACAGGGTCTCTGGGCATTCGAATAACACCACACTTGGCACATGTTGCTCCAGCTTCACTGGTTTCCATTCAGCCTGGTGGGACATGGGATGTGCTTTATTTGCGAGCAGGGGAGTTGATTCCGGCAAATCATTTGCACGCGATTCCCAATACTTTTGACAGTGTCCCAGCAACCGCAGCCCATCGCCCTGGGGAAATCATCCTTCATACATATGCTCCCTGTACACTCGACTGAACGAGCAACCAACCATGCTACTGAATTGAAAAATATTTACGGCATTCTACATTTTACGCTAAAATCCAATTTTATTTTTATATTTCGTCGAAAATCCGCCATAAAACGTACCCTCACACATTCGGGGCGGTGACCGACCAGGCCGAGAGTTCCGCTTCCCATGACGCATTTCTGTCCCTGCCCACTCCCTCCTCCTGCTCCTCTCCCCCACCGTCAATTGAAAAGCAGCCGCCGTAAATTCGGCTTTGCATTTTATTTGCATTTGGCGCCGCAGATGAGCTTCAGTTCTCCCAGATTCCCCTGTCAGTCGCCTCGACTCGTTTCACAAATTGGAGGAGGGCTGAGGAGGATTCTGTTTCAATGGCATGGCATCAGTGCCAAATGAATTTATTTGGCCCATTGTTATTGGTGTTATTTGCGTGGGTTAAATATTCCAAATTTGAGAGGTGTCCAATGCAAACACACGCTTGTTATTGGCCTACTATAAAATGTATTACATGAATTTGCACGCAATAAGAGTATTTACATGTACTGTGCACTGGTCTTTAAAATTCAACTTATAGCTTATTCGCTAATTAACTGAGTACGTTTCAAAATCAACTGCATTTGCCATGGAATATGCTTGTAAGCGTACCTTTGATTATTTCGCCGTCTCACTCAAACAAGTTGTCGGTCATGTTTCCTGTCACACGACACATGCGACGCGATATGTGCATCAAAAAGAGACAACTATAGTGTGCACTATTGTCGCCGTAATCTAATGATGGACACAAAGTGCGGCGAATTGAGACAAAGCAACAAAAAAAATGGAGGAAGAAAAGGATCGTTGAGTTTCAAATAAAACACTCTCACAACAGTCGCATACAGTTCCTATTTTATGTTATTTTCTGCAATCTCACATACAGCAGGCGAAATTATAGTCCTTTTGTCCTTTAACGTGACCGCCGCGGGATCCAAACAAGTACAACATGCTGGACTCTCGCCAGGTCCACACAGCATAAGAGAATATAGGAAGATGAATCTCAAAATACCCTACACTGACAACAGAAAGTTCAAAAATCGAATAAATACATGAGTCCGATAGTATAAAAACAAAATTAAATTTTAATTATTTGAATATATTTCTTTATAAATGATTTGTATGCACTAATTTAGTCAAATTGTAAAATTTCATGAAAAAGCCTACCCTTTTTGAACCGATTTGTGTAGGACATAGAATACCCTGGAGAGAAAACAGACATTGCATGTTGCAAGAAATGCATTTACATAGTTTTGTTCACTTTGTTATGCTGATTTTTCACATTTTTTGGTTCGCTTTTGCTTTTGTTATTGTTTGGACCGTTCCGCTCTCAATATTTTTTGGCACTGAACTCTGAATGTTGTCCGTGTGCGAATTTTAATTGAATTTTTTATTTTACTCAATGAAAGCAAAAGTTGAATATGCGAGCATCGAACCATAAAAAGTGTCATAATCCCATTGCCCTCCACATCAACTTCACTTTGTACTTGTCCTTCTCCCTGGAGACCCTCGTAGACCAAACTGGAGGATAACTGTCCTTGCCAAGAGTTTATCATTTTGATAATTTTGTTTTTTTACGTCATTTTGTTAAGGGATCTGGACACACATAGTTAAATGTGTCTTTTGAAATGTTTTGAAATCACTCCATAATTGGTTTGCAATCGATTTTAAATAATATCCAAGTGATGACTCTAACGTCTGCCCTCAGTTTTTCGTTAGCCAGCATTCGTATTGACTTCAATTTATGCAAATAAAATTGAGATGTGTTTTTAATGAGATTTTGGCACTGGAGAGTCCAGCTAGTTTGTCCACTAAGAGACTGAGGGGCCACTTGGAAAAGCAATCAATTTAAAAATTTACTCGTAATTCAGTCAGCTTTTAGCTTTTTCCAACTGTTTCTAATCGGATCATAGTTAAAGAACTTTATAGGACAACAAATTATGGAGGAGCTCTTACTGATGGCGATGAATTTATATAACTTTTCGCTCTGTATTTACTTTAGAAGTTCATTGAAATTGTTGCAGATTTTTCACAAAATACTCAAATTTAACGCTAGAATTAATTAACCCGCTTATACTTAAACTCAAATTTAATCTGGGTTTCAATGAGATTATTTCATGCTGCCTCAGTTAAAGCGCAATTGGCGAGGTCAAGAAACTTTTAGCACATTTAAGTTGCACCATTGAGGCAAATAAGTCAGTGCACAGAAGAGGTAAACGAACAAATTGTCAACATGGCCGCAACTCCATTGCCCGTCGACAGTCGTACCAATTTCGTTAAGGTAAACAAACAGCATGGCCCGTTCCTCCCTCCTCTGAAGCCGAGTTGTTACCAAGCAAACACCTGACAATGTTCAGGACACTCTCCGCATTCTTCTCCCCTAGCCATTAGCACTGAGGATTTCTACTAGCTGATGTTTCTGGCCCTTTGAACAACGTGGAGTGCGCTCGATTGTGGACACCTGATTACCAGCTGGTGAACGTGGCTGTTTATGAGGCGCAAAAATGTCATACATCATGCGACACGTCCAAGGGATAGAGGAGTATCCTCAGCAGCAGTGGCAGCAACCTGTCCCGCCTCTAATTTAGCACCTGACATATGAGGGGGATGATATAACCTGGCAACTGTATCACATGCAAAGAAAAAAGTAAAAAGGTACAGTCGAGAACCCGACTATGAGATACCCGTTACACAATTCAAAGATGTATTTGTTATTTATGACGATATAAAAACAAGTGCATTCTTTTAGGCACATGCTTTGATAAATATTACAGCATCAAAAAAAAAAAAAACGCGTAATATTTATCCGAACTCAATGCTGTTAAGTAAGAATGTAAATAATATTCAGTGGAAACGTTGAACACAGTGAGCAAGGTGGATCTATCTTAAGAATTTGAGAGTCACATTTTGGTAGATCTAGCTCCAACTTGTGTGGACAGTAATCGTCATGGTGTCTCTGAAAGTCTCGGAAACCTGAAGTGTCAAACAGCCTGACATGGCTATAACGACTCGTCTATTGATGCTGATCAAGAAAATAATTATTTTATAGGGTAGGAGATGCCTGATTTGACTGTTACACTCGTACAGATATAGTACAATATACCCTTGGTCCACGACTAGCGTGTATAACAACATTTGAATCTGACGAAAAATGTGCGAAGCGGCTTGACGTTTACTTCTCTTTTTGGATTGTTGGCAGGCTGCATCGTCATCCTTGTCGCCATCTAGTCACCATCACCATCACCATCAGCGTCAGCGTCATCATCATAATCAGCCGGAGCAGCAGAAGGAGGAAGGATGGAAGCTTGTTGGGGCAAAGTGAATTAAGCTAAAGCCAGAACAGGTGTGTTGGCTTGATACTCTCAAAATACTTATATAACGTATGTGTGTGTGTGTGTATTCTTACACATACCGTCAGAAGAGGTACATGACGCGTTAAACTATTAAGCACATTTTGCATTATGATGATGTCGTCCCCAAAGCTGCATGCCCCACAGCGTTCCACATGAAGCGTGCTCTGATTGTTGGGGTATGCAGCAAATGAGTCGCACAACGATCCTATAAAAATGCTCTAAATATGCACACGTTTTATTACAAATTGCACTTCTACTTTGTATATGAAATTAAATAAAACCATATGAATAACATTTATTTTTATTCTTGGAAAATAATAGTAATGTAAATATTCATAGCATTCATTGTTGTTGATGGACAAATTTTATTATGTATTCATTTTCAAAATAATAGCACAAGACTGAAGAGTAACTAATCTCTTTGGGTCGCTTGATGAGTCACTTGCTTTTATCAAACTAACTACGTGATTAGCTTCATTCGTGTAATTATATATTCGCATTGAAAAGGAGCTGTTATCAAGTGTAAACTGAAGTATTCAAAGACAGACCAGAAAGGCGAGGAGCAGAAAAATTGCCCTTTGAACTGAAGAGATGGGTTTGGAGGGGGCGATGGGGGAAGGAGAGGAGAGGAGAGGGCGCTGCTCTAATTAGAATAATTTCGCGCTGCAATGCGTGCGCCAACGTTGGAAATGTTGTACCATCTGTCAAGGGGCGGTGGAAGCAGGTGTTGCCTGCAGGACATACTCGCACACACCAATGCACAATGTAAACAGTTGGGAGTATGTGTGTACAAACATATACATACTTACATACATACATATAGAGCATACGGGCTGGTCGACTTTGTTGAGCATGACGAGCAAATGTCAGAGCAAAAGGTCACTGAACCTGACTCTGTCGACGAGGACAAAGTGACACAGTCTCAAAATAATCACCAAGAGCGCCAGTAGCGACATGGCACATAACATACACATGGCATACACATGGCATACACATACAACACACACACACACACACTCTACACACACATACACACTGCTGATGGCGTTCATCTTTAAATTACAAAATGTAATTAATTTGTGGACGATTTTTCATTTCCTGCCTCCTGACTTTGTACTCAAGGAAGAAGCTGCTCTCGTTTATCGCGTTACTAATTTCCCCATCATTTGTGGTTACGTCGTCGTTACGTTATTGGCAGAAGCCAGAACTTGGCACATGCACAGCTTTGAACGGCTTAATTTTAATTAATTTCAATGTGTGCCTGATTTAGTAAATTCGGCGCCAAGGATTCCCCCTCGTTATAAGCCCAAAAACTCAACGGAAAGCACAGGCAATTTCCATTTGAAATAATTCCTACCTTAACTCCTTCTGTGGTCTGAGTTACATAAGTAAACATGCCATGTATGGATTTATATAATAGGAAAAACAGACAGACACGGATTTCATATCTTGTTTTTTTTTTATGATATTTGTTATAGCTTGTTCAGCTGAATCGCAAATAACTACGAGACGATGTCACCATAATTTGCTAAGATTTTCGAGTTTGTTTGTCGACAAATGCATAAATCAATTGCTACTTTTTCCAAATCATACTTTGACATGTTTTGGCTTTGCCATTCGATCCATAAATAGCTATAACGAATGTCAACAAAGTATAAACAAGAGAGAGAGAGAAAACAAAGCTCACAGGGAACCAAAATAAAAGTGTCGACGATTGAAAACGTATAAACTTGTGGTTAATAGGAGCAGGAGACGGACGAGGACGTAGAGTGCGGGTAATCGAATAAGGCAAAAGCCAAGGTATACAGAAAAGTCAATGTGAAATGCGCACACACACACACACAACAACACAAGCACGCACACACACAAACAGAACAGAGCAAACGGAAACGGAAACAGAAAACGCAATTTTTGTGGTACAAATGCTGTACAAATTTAATGGTGCGCAAATTTTTATTGTTTTTTACTTCGCAAACGAAATTTAGTTCTTTTTGTTTGCATTCACATTTTGTTTACTTTTTGTTCGCGTTTCGCATTTCGTATTCGTTCTTTTCACATTTTACGCATATTTCTGATTTGAGTTTCGCTATTTGCTTTGACCGCCCCTCGCATATTTATTTGACTGGGGAGCTCCATCTCTATACATTCAAATTGTAACGATTACTTTGGTCTTCCCAAGCTCCTCTCTATATTCTTTGCTTTCATTTCATTTTGCCTTCTGGCTGGCTTTGTTTTTGTTTTGTGTTTTGTATTCTACGTCTATTGAAAACCTAAAAGAAAAGTTGGTTGTCAATGCAATTTGAGTCTCTGGCCACGGTTTCCACCGTTTCCATCTCTCCCTTGCTACCTATGATTACGTATACGCTCCGTTGAGCAATGCGCAAATTGTAATTAGACGCAGTGGCCGCATTGCCCGCTGGAATAGTTTCCGCCACACGGACCATAATAAGTTGAGTTTTTGGAGCGTATGACGCCAATCGGAACAAATGTGAGACGATAGAAACCAGACGTGTTTTTTATTATAACAAAGAAGGAGAACTGTACTTTTTGAACAATCTAAACAACAACCACCTTGATTGCAAGCACCTTGATTGCAAACAAGCATAGAAAAAGTATTCAGATATGTAATATGACCAACCTAGTAGTCGTTCATTTTTACAGTAACATAAACAATTCATATTTTATAAAAATTACATTCATTTTATTTAATTGTCACAATGTTGGAAGGTTCCCAAGTACCCGCGATTTGGCAAGACGCATCAAATCAATGTACTGTTCGAGTTCAACACCAAAGAGCCACGACTGAATCTTGCACCTCTTTCTTTTGCCTCCTCATTTGAATTGGAAAGCGGTTTGGATATGGGCTTGGATCTGAGTTTAAACTGTGCAACAAGCTCAAAAGAATTCGAAATGGACTTTTCACTGTCCATCAATCGCCTAAGTGACTTTGTGACACCCACAAGCAAGCTCAATTTGTTGCCAGAAACAATTGACTTTTCAGAGTTGTTATCATTTCAGACTCATCTGAATTCAAATCCGATTCAACAATCGGTGGCAGACCTTTTCAAATCTTTTGAAGCCGATCAAAAAATCAGTGGATCGAACATAATGCTGGAGGTGCAGCAAATACCTGATAGTAATGAGAATATTTTTATTGCTGATGATTCCATAAAGGAGCCAAAGATACAACGTAATTTTGGTCTACTTAGTTTACTTTGTAAGAATAGCTGCGATCGGACACATTTCATGAAAACTTTGTTGGACGATGCCAAAAGCAAAAGAATCGATCTTACACCTCAAGAATATATCAGGAGTACCCCTTTAAAGAACTTCATTAAACTGATTATGAGTGAAACAGATTTACCAGGAACTTCATCTGGTAAGATTTAATGACAAGATAATTAGATTTTTCATCCCTTAGGCTAGGCGCACACTGGGAGCGGAAAGCGGAGCGTACAGCGGAGCTTATCAACTTGAAAAAAACAAACACACTGTTTGTATGAAAGCGCGCACACTAAAAGCTGAGCTGATTTATCATTTTAGTTCTGAAATTATCAGCTCGTCTATAAGCTCCGCTGTACGCTCCGCTTTCCGCTCCCAGTGTGCGCCTAGCCTTATTTAACACTTTTCTCTTAGAATCTATATTGAGTGCCGACTATATCTCAGTTTCGAAGCTCCTTTTAGATAATCCAAAGTCTCTTGAATTGCCTTCTTTAGTTTATAATGATCTTTCGGATACTTGCCAAAGCTCAGAAGAGTCCAGCATTAATCTTGAAGATTCGATTGAAGAAACTCCATCTCAGAACATTGAACCATTCTATAAAAGTGTGGCAAAGAAACATGTGTCTGATCAGTTGGACAATGATGCTGAGACTGAGAATAACTTAAATGTAAATCAGGAAGAAGGCCACAAATCGATTAAAAAGAAAACAACTCATTTATGTCAAGATAAAGATACTGATGAATTATTGGAGATAGTGATTAAACCAGAGAATGGACTAAAGCCAAACAAAGAAAAATCATTGAAATCGTTCCATAAAATAGTCGACGCAAACGAGATTAAGAAAACTGGGGTTCAGATCTTTAAAAAGCCCACAAAGCTCTTTGTTTTTGATTGCTTGAAGGAGTGGAAGAAAAGGGGTAAATAAATAAAAATTGTGTACCATCACTCTATTATTTTTGTGAATCAATTAACTAGGCGAAGGGCAGATTGAGATTTGGAAATTGGATGGATCGGATTCTGGAGTCTATTATGTGCTTCTATGGGACAAGCTCTCCAAAAAGTTGCTCATCCATATGCGGCTGGACAGCAAATGGAGCATCGATTTCTTGGCCAACTGCTCAAACAGCTGTCGCTGGTCGCACTTTAATTACGCCAACTGCCCGAAGGGAGTTCGGGAACGGTTGGCCTGTCGATTCAGAGATTCAGATGTGGCAGCCCAGTTTGTGGCCGTCGTTGCCAAGTGTATGGAAAATACGCGCTTGCTTTTAGAATAATTTATATTTGAGTTTACATTTTATATTATTTCAACTCTTTTGGATAAAGTTTTATTGAGTCAAAATCGTGTTAGCTGACTGTTGCTTTTATTACGTGAGTGTAAAAAGCGAATAATTAAATAAAAATTGTCGTGTAACTTTTTAATTTCTTCGTGATTTAATCTAAAGCACTTGAAACGGAGTGTAATTAACATTTCAAAGTAAATAAACCAAATAAAACAGGACAAAGCTTTAAATGACGACATATACATTATTCAAAGAAAAAGTTCGAGTTATGGATATATTCGACTTATAGAGTTATTTTTCTTAAGTTTATTAATTTAAATTCCACTCATTTAGCTCGAGTTAGAGAGAAATTCGAGTTATAGAAGTTCGAGTTATGGAAGTTTAACTGTATAATGAACTTTAAAGTTAATGCACTCTCGTAAACAATTTAAAAACTGTTTAATTTGAAAATAACTGAGAATCCTATCACAACAAATTAATCGAATTTTATTTTTTTAAATTACGTGTACATCTGATAGCTAATTTGTAATTTTCAATCAAATGTTAAGAATAAATAAGCAAAATATTTATTATGCGAAAACATATTTGATAGATTTTAGACAAATGGTTTTTGACTTGGCTTATTAGATAGTACCTACTCGATACACAGTCAGCTGTGGGACTCGTTGCTAACAACAAAAGCAGCTCTCTCTGAAGCCAACAATTGTTTGTGGTAACAGAACCGGTCTCAAGGTTCGTTGTCAAAACAAGTTGGTGAACGATATCGATCTAACAAATCAGCAGGATTCAGTTAAAGGTGAACCTGAAGTAACTTATTGCAGTGAAATAATGGAAGAGAAGTTGAGTGAATTAAATAGACAAATTAATGAAATTAAGAAACGAATACTGTTAGCCGGTAAGTAAACTGATTTTATGATAAAAATCCATATAAATTGTCAAATGCGATGCAATTTCGTAGAGGGTCAAAAGACGGCTAATGCCGCGGAATGGCAGAAGCAGAATCGCATCAACTGCGACTCCATTGGATCCTTGAAGAAGGAAATCAAGGAGCTGACAGTGAAGGTAAGTCGGCTGCGGAATCCGCTCCAACGTCCTGTGGTCATCAAGGAGCCGAGCACTGAGCCGCGCAAGAAACAGGCAGCGACTCCCACCATAATCGTTGGCAAGGCCACTTATCCAATTGGAGCCAAGAACGCTGAGGATGCCATTTTCCTGACGGATCTGAAGCTGACAGAGAGCCGCAAGCAGATGGACCTGGTCCGACATCGGTTCAAGGCACGGCAGCAACACTTCAGCAGGCTTGTGGAGCGATACCGGGAGCTGTTGGCCAACAAGGAGGCACAGAGCCAAAACCTGGGTGAGAAGCCACCGGAGACACTCGAAGAGGACTCAAATCGCAAGGTGAGACACTCGTTTCTTGTGGATCTGTAAAACGTGCACTGTCAACTGATCCAGTGATCATTTTCCGCAGCTTGTCTGTCAGCTGGAGAACGAAATACACCGCACCAATGTCCAGTGGATGGAGGCGGAGCACATTCGCAAAAAGTATCGATCCATCGAGGCTTCCCTCATGACGGATGCGGAGCGTTTTGAGCGCAGTCTGCGTGAGTTGGAGCAGTCTCTGAACGAGCAGAAGGCGGAGATCGAGAGACTGCAGCAGGTGCACAACGAGGCAATCGAAATGCGGGATGCGGCCAAGGTGATTCTGCAGCGCCAGGAGCAACAGGCCAATCTGTCGCAGAAGACGCGGGAGCGTCAGGCCCTGGACTTCAGGAAGCAGGTGGAGGCGCAGGAAGCTGGAGCTGGAGCGCATTGGACGCAAGCTGTTCGCCGAGACCAAGACATTGGTGCATCAGGACAGCGTGGGCTCCAGTTCGGGCGACCAACACACGGCCAAGACGGAGAACGGGGAGGAGGAGCCAGTGTCGCAGCTGGAGAGCGTTACCAGCGACATGGAGTCCCTCTTCAAGCAACTGATGGAGGCTTCCGGGGCCACCTCCCCCTTCGAGGTCTTCGAGCGCTTCAGCGCCCAAAAGGAGTCGGCTGCCCGACTCACATATCTGCGAAAGGCCGCCGAGGCCGAGAAAGCCAATCTGGAGGCGGAACGTGAGGCGCTGACCAGCGAGCTGGAGGCATCCAAGTTCTCAGACGTCAAGGAGAGCGAAGTGTCAGTTGGATAGATCCTAGGTTGATACTCCCATTTAGAAACTTATCATATTATTATTTATAGGAATCAGGAGGTCATTGAACAGATCAAAAATAATATTGCCGTAATGGAACAGGATCGCAAGAAGGATACAGACGCAGCCGACAAGTCCATGGGGGTACTGAAGTACCTCAAGGAGCGCATCTGCGAGATGATCTTCAAGGTGCAGGAGGTGGACGAAAGCAACATCGACATGCGAGAGCGTAAACTACACATCAGCGTCGCCGAGCTGCCCAACTTTCTCACTCATACGGCCCAGGACGAGGACTTGATTGAGATCCTCAAGTTGAAAATCAAGCGATGCCAGGAGCTGAGCAAGCCAGAGGACGTGCCGCCACTTGAGATTCCCAAACTGGATCTAGAGGACGACGAGGACGACGTCTACCAACTGGAGCCACCCAAATCGCCTTCAGTACTCGAGGGCGAGAAGCCGCAGCCCATGCCCATGTGCTACTACAATCTATTCGCTGGTCGAGCTCAGCGGGCGGCGGGCACTTCGTCATCCTCGCCAGAGCAGGCGCCGGCAGTGGGTAAGTGAACGAGTCCATCATTGATCGCATTGAGCCTATAATCACGGACATCTCCAACTTGCAGTGGCTGCAACGGATGACGACAATGAGGTGCCTTCTCGCAATTTCCTCAAACGCCAATCGGTACTCATTGTGGACTCGAAGTCACGGCGAAAACCTTTCAGACCGCCACCTGGCGGCAGGCGCAAGTAGTTTGGTAGACCAATAATAAGATGGAAATAAATGAATTCTATATAATAAAGCATCTTCGACTCTATATTGATAAACCCTTTCAACCCTAAATTTGTCCCCGTGGGGTGAACATTTTGTCTTTTTTATTACTTTAAATCATTTTGTATAATTTCAAAAGTCATTTAGGTAAAATTAGAAGTCTCCACCGGAAGTTGTTTGTGAGCAATTTTGGACCAATAAATATTAATAACTTGATAAATACGCAAATCTTCTAAACTTTAAATATCTTTTTCATAAATATTATCTTTTCTGAGAACTTTTGCTTTTATATACTCGAAATTTTCTCTGAGGAAGGTGGATTCTATTGAAAAAAATGTACTTTATTTTCTCCCATTTTGAGTAAACAAGTACATCCTCCAATAATTTCATAAATCATCATCGCATACAGAGAGCCGAAGTTGCCCTAGGCCTAAGACCGGTTTCCAAAATCAACTAATCTCTCAATTTAAGTCATTTTAAAAATATTTGTTTTAAGCATAAGAAAAAAACAAACAATAAGGATCCTTATATTCTGGATGTTTTGCAATTTTGAATAGTTCCTTGTTTTAAAGAAATATTATTATTATTAAGTATACATAGCTCTTAAGCCGCTATGTTTTCATAAATTATTTTAATTGTAGGTGACATTAATTAAATGCAAGTGGCCCATCTAAATTCTGCCTTAATATTCTTTGTAATTAATATTCTTTGTAATAATTATGTACTTATACATAGCCAAAAAAAATCAACTGAGTAGCAGATGGGAGTGAAGATGAGTCTCTGCTACAAATTGAAATTCCCCTTGTGCGATTTAATACTTATCGAAGCATGTTCCGACCATATTTTCTGGCTGCTGTCGCTCGGGCTGGATGAATGTCAACGGCTCCAGTGGAATGACATAACAAATAGCTGCATGGACGTTGCAGTAAGGACGAAAGAACGAGCAAGTAAACAATATTTATTGCAGCGAGAACGAAGGACGAGCTGACAAGGAAGAGGACGAAGGACGAAGGACGAGACGGCGACAAATGAAGTGCAAAGCGAAACAAAGTGTGGACCGCGGCTGTTGCAAGAGAAATAACCTTTCAAAAATTGTTTACACCAATGGAAGCCGAGTTGGACTGGATGGCCCAGGACAGAACAGACCAGACCGGACCACGGAACCAGTTGACTATCGGTCTAAACTTGCAGTAATAAAGCGCAGCAGATGACAACGAGCAATCAACGCTGGATTGGAGATGATGGCGGAGGCGAAGGAGGAGGAGGAGGCGGGGCAGGAGAAAGGATACTGTGGTAGGATGCAGTGGTGGCAGAGGCAACTGCAAAGCACAGTGGCGATGTGCAAACAAAGATGCCTGATGATCTATTACATGGCCTCTTGCCGGAAATGCAATGGACGGACAGGAAACGAAAGGAAAGGAAAGCACAGGCCGTGATGAGGGGGTCGGTGTCAACTAAATGTCAACAGGGACGGCATAGACATCAGCGCAAGAGCAACACGGCAATAGCAACACTCTTGCCAGCAACTACAGAGCCAAATTGAAGGAGTGCAAAGAAAATGGAAACTTCGCATTGAGCTCCGGCATCTCAATTCATTGGGTGGGGCAAGGTGGTCGAGTAATCCACCCGGCAGTCTGACGAAACAAAAGCTCAACCTCAGACAGCCTTGGGGCGTGGATCCAAAGCCAAAGCTCAGGAATATCAGACTCAGTAAGTCCTTGGCTGGTGGCATTGGCCCTGACATCGCAAAGGTTGCTTTGTCCGTACTGGGAGTTTCAAGGATAATGGTCTGCAATTGACATCATGCATGCCCTGCCGCCCATTATCCTAGCTCCTCATCTTCTCGGGTTGGGAATTGGGAAGGCAGGACTGTAATACGTTTTTAATTATTTCAACTATGAGTATGATATCAAAGAAGACACACTGATGGCAAGTTGCAAACGAGTGGAGAGTTTCCAAAGTTCGTCTCAGATTCAATTTTCATCGTCCCTGTGTTAATGTTAATGTCAAATTTTTGCATTTGCCATGCTGTCAAAATGTAAAACGAGATGACATGGAACCACTAAGAAAAAACATAGAGGGAAACAAGCATTTTGGGGGGAGTGGGCCGGGGAGGAGGAGAGAGAAAATGGGGGGACGGGGGGCGGGGCCCCGAGGGGAGGGCTGTAGGAAAAAAAAATAACAGAGTATGACGATATAAATTTAAAAATAATAAAAAAAATAATTATTAATTAATAAAAAAAAAAATAAATAAAAAAAAAAAAAAAAAAAAAAAAAAAAAAAAAAGGTATCGGGTGATCGAGCCCGCATTGCAAAAGGTGTTGGTATGTTTACATTCACGCACACAAAAGCGTGCGATTTCATACAGAACGATAATGAGCGAGAGATCGACACAGAGCGTGCTCACAGGTCGGTGCCTATCCAAGACTGACATTTTTCTGTGCGCTCTCTCTGTAGCGTTCTTTCGCTCTGGTTCTGTTGAAGAGCGTTCGGCTTTGCGAACTCTGGGGTCGCATGCTACATCCTCTTATTGTTTGCTTAGTGATGGAACGTAATGGCAAAAGTAATTTACGCAAAATATTTAATGAACAAACAATGATAATGACAGTCAGAAAATAATATCAAATGGCTTACACAATTTAAAGCATTTATAATTAACATTAAAGAATTTTTGAATAGAGTGGCCAAAATTAGTTGTTCTCTTTATATGAAAATCTTTAATGAACAAATGGTGATAATTTTTAGCATTCATATTTAATTAGACAACAAACGATGATGGCAGTCAGAACATAATATCAAATGGCTTACGCAAATATTAGCATTCAGTTTTAATTGAGCAATATTAGAAAACTGTTTGATAGTGGTTAAAATGAATTTTCCTGTTTCTAAACAGTAAATTAAACCTCCCCAGGGAATTGGCAGAACAGAAAAGCTTTTACAGTCCAACGGAGCTGCTAACATTGTAATTGGATATCGCAAACTGTTTTCTGGCTTTTCGACAGCCGTTAATTCACCTGGTGGCTGGGCATTGCGGCCACGCCCAATTTTAAAGCAATTAGGCATTTCAATCTCGCATCGCCAGTAAATCAAACGCCCATCGATTGCCGAGCAGCAACTAATTTGAAAAGGAGCCTCGACAAGGGGCGGAAGGGGATTGGGCGTGGAGGGGGCGTGGTTACTAGAGGATGACCGAGGTGATGCAAGAGTCGTTCAATAAAACCGCAAAACAATAAATTTAAATTTCTCTTGCCAGCACGTAAAACTTTTTAACAGTGCATAAACTACAACGAAAAGAGCGCACGACTTTTTGTGTGTGTGTGTGTTTCTGTGTGTGTGTGTGTGTGTGTGTGCGACAGTCAGGCAAATAAATGAGCGGAAACGGAAACGGTTTGGGTTGCTGCTGCCTCGAAACGGGTCGAGACTCAGTCCGTGTATCTGTGTCTGTATTTCTGTGTATGTGTATGTGTATGTGTATGTCGTTCCGTTCCGTTCCGTTTGCCTCCGGCCGCGGGCTGCGCAACACTGCGAATGATAAATAACGTAATTTCTTTATAACTTTTCATTCAAATTTTTGGCCACGCTTGTTGCTGCTTGCCCCGCCCCGTCCTCCCCCCGGGCTGCCCCTTGGTGCGTTCGTTTTACTGCTTGTTGTTAAGTAAAATAAATGGCGATTCCATGTAATAAAAGTCAATCATAATAACTCAATGACTCATCGTAGGGACCACTCCGATGTCGAGACCACAGTAAATGTTTTCGTTCTCACTCAGCCAGTTTATAATGTTGACACATAAGCAGGTTCAACGGCGGATACATTCGATTTTTATAAATACTTGAGACTATTGTTAAAGCTCTTCCACAGTGATGTTTTGCTGTAGAATCCCTCGAGGGCGCCATATGTTTTGAAAGTGAACCGACTTGCTCGCCAGATGTTAAACTTCCCATCCCAACCCTCAACGCAGTGCACCAAATTTGTCTGTGAAAAAAAGGCGCTGAAAATATTGGCAAAACATAAATCTTGTCTACGCATTTCTTGACTTTTTACCATTTTTTTTGTATATATTTTTTTTTTTGCTGCTCGTGTTGTGTTTGCATTTCTGCCTACGACTATTGGTGTAGTATAACAAATGGAGGACGTCTTTCAGTGTTGATGTTAAGGCACCCTGACATTGAGTGCCTATATTTGTGTTTTTCCATAGACAACAGAAGCACAAACCATTTATTATTCTAGCAGCTCAAAAAATGAACTTTACTTAGAGCATAAATTTAATAAATTTGAGAATTATAAATACATGCAGGGATACAAAAAAAGGAAGCATAATTAGTATCCGGCTAATTAAAAGTATAAGTCTATCATCCATCCATAAAACAGACCGCATAGTTTGGAAATGTATCAACACAAACTCCTAGCTTCTCATCAAAGTATGGATAGTCTTCCGGGCACTTGAGCAATCTGTAGGATGTCTGATTTTTACAGAATATATATTCGGTGCAACCCGTGTTGATGGCGGTCACAAATGTTGAGTTCAGATTGCCGCATCGATCAAAGGGGCAGCTGTACGAGCTGGGAGGGACGCACTTCTGACTCCACCACTGGAAGTGGGTGCCCAGAGGACAACTGTGCCACTTGCCAATGAAATTCTGGGAACGGCAAGTGTAGTACCCGTGGCAAGTAAGGGCATCTGATATGAATTGGTTGTCAGAACGATCGGATTGATAGAAGCTGGCGCACACTTCGGCGTCTGTCTCTCGGGGTTGACTCTGGTCCGGCTTATAGCCATCTTCGGCACAATGCTCTGGCTGAATTGTCTGGCAATGTCCTGTCTTGTAGTTGTAGTAACGAGAGGCTGAGCAGATTTCCACAGTGCCAGAGCCATTGTCACACTCCAAGTAGAGACCGCAGTTCAGCGGATCGCCCACAGTTGTACCACTTGGCATATAGGCGCATAGGTCCAGATTCTTCTGAGGACATCCGCCTGCACTCGACACACATGTCTGTAGTCTGTTGTTAAACAAATGACCATCGGGACAGTAGTGCACGTCCTCATCATCCCCCTCGCCATCACATCTTTTGTATTGTCGAAAATCCAAGGGGTCCGCGATGTACTCTCCTGACTTAATCATGGCACAAAATTCCCATTCCTGAGGTGCGCATCTCACGTCTTTGGCCAGCCTGCAGAATCCAGAGCGGGAATCATGGTAATAGTTCTCGGGGCAGTAGCCTTGAGCCACAAGCTTATTGTTTTTGCAGTATCCCCAGCCCTTGCAGTCCCGAGAATTGCCTATGTAGCCAGATCCGTGCCAGAAACTGCACACTTGCTCCATGGAAATGCCATTCGATTGCCACAGGAGCACGGCAAACACGATGGCTCTCAGCCATTCATTAAGAACTAAAGCAAATTCTTTTTAATCTCACCATATTCTTCAACAAATTGTGATTTTTTCTACTTTATGCTCTACCTCTCATCTCGCTGCGACTTGTTCGAGCTTCAACAGCAGCAAAAGAACTAAATGTTAAAGTCATGAACCATTACTGAAGAAGATATAGCAAGTAAGAATTTCCAGAAACTTGTTATTGTCTATATTGGTATGTTGTCAATGATAAGAAGCGAATAGTTGAAAGAAGAACATAACCGAATTCAAAGTGAATGTAAATAATCACACTGAATAAGAGTTCTCACAGATGTGTGTCTGCTGATAATGACAACTCTTCAATAATAGATTGTGGACCTCAATTGAACTATAATTAACTGAGTCAAGTTATCTTCGGGATGTCTAAGATTTAATACTCTTTGGTTATAGTGAGACAAATTGAGTGAAAACATATTGAAATTAGTAAATATTTGCAAAATAATTCTTAAAGATAAATAAAAGTTTGAAAAATATTATAAGCAAGTTATGTATTTTTTTTAATTCTTAAAGATAAATAAAAGTTTGAAAATTATTATAAGCAAATTGTTTTTTTTTTTTAAATATCAGTAATTTCTTTTCATTGCGTTGCAAGATAACTTGAAAAAGTATTATACTCTCATTATAGGCTAATAGTCATTTGAAATGATGTTTTGTAAAAGCCATTTAAGATTTTGTAAGCGAGAACGTCGTTTTCCAAAAACTGTGCATGCTTATGATACTTTAAGTGCCTATTAGACTCAAGGAGTTTGGTTGTCACTAACTCGATTTCGCTACTTTAATATTTTTATGTTTAAAGAACCTGAACTGCACTCGAGCAGCCCAGCATCTCAGGCTAAACGAGTGGCACAAGTAACAAGTAACATAATCTACCCAAAGGAAGCAAAATAACAAAAAGAAAAAAGAGAAAAGTTAATGCAAAAATGTACTTATCCATACGTTTGGGTGATTGTGGAACTGGCGGAACTGATGGAACCGATGGAACTGGCGCCTTGTCGCTGTCGTGCATCGAATGTAAACTGCTTAAGTTCGGCTCGTTGCGTTTATTGACATTTTATGCTTAAGGACACGTTTAATATCCTTGACGCACTCCTACAACTGCAACGAGTGAGTTGTCACCTTGCTTTTCAGCATCTTTCATTCAACAATGGAACAATGGAATAAAGCCTGAGTAAATTCATTTTTGTTTTTCAGGATATTCGAAATACCCATTTAAGAAAATGTGCTACTGATGAGAACGAACACTTGCAAGAAGGCATTTCTGATTATACTTCTATGGTTTCTATAAAATGTGTAAAACTCGATTCTCCAGTAAAGTGACTTCTGTCTCGTTAAGCAAGTGCTATGTGTCGGTATGTGAGTGTTTCATGGAAAAACACATACTACAAGGATGTCAATTTCATCCGTGCCTACGGACATATGCAAATGGTAAGGGCTGGGGCCACTTGGGGCACTTTGCTTTCACCACTTCCGCTGCACAATGCCGACAGTCCCAGCAGCGGCGCCATTCGCTTCCGTTTCCGCTTGCCATGCGACATTTATGGAGCTCATCATACCCCGTACTCAACGTCGAGCATCGGCCAACTACTTGCCCTTTATTCTCTATTCAATCAGTGGCTGTCTGCCTTTCACCGGGACAAGGGACTGGAGACCCTTTCTCCTGCGCCTTCTTCTTCGAATGGCAAATTGTGCGCCTGTTTTTCTGCCTTAGCTTCAATGTCCGTGTCTGTATCCGTATCCGTATTTCCCTGTCCGTCGCCGTGTCCATCTATGTAATGCCTGTTATGTCCACTCATCCATTCCTTACCATTCTGGCTGCCTTGTTTTTCTTGTTTGCGTGCTGGCTTTTTGCGTTCTCCGCTCGGTTGCCTTCGTAATTTTTTCCACATGTTCACGGCTTGAATATTTTATGGGCTTAAGTGCTTTCAGTTAGAGCCTTTTGCATTGTTCGTGTGCGTTTTGCACCTTGCACTCTGCTTTATACAAGGACGCACATAAATTCATTAGATTAGTTTCCTCCTTTTCCCCGTATTTTGTTTAACTTTAGTCAAAAGCGAATGGGCAGTGTTCACCAGTTGCCTCACATTGTCTTACCTGTAATAAAGAATGCAGACAATAACAAACCAGTTAGATAAGGTCTCATACTGTTTTTCTTATCAACTAACTAATTGCTAAGATTTCCAAATTGATTGGCAAACAAATAATATAAATTGCTCTTTGTTTTCATAAAATATAAATTCGAATTACACCAATTTGACCAAATTTCAATCTTAGGCAAGGCTCTTTGGCACGTGGAGTCCTTTGAAAAGAAAGTCCTAGCAACGGACGGCAAAGTGAAGAAGTCAGGGATTAACACTCCCCTATCACCTGGCTCGTAAAACTCATTTTAATTAGGTTAAATATGCAGTGAAAAGTTAAATGTGCCAAGCAAGGAAAAAAGGATAGCGGCGACCCAGAACAGACCAGATGAACAGATTGCCCGACAGACGCAAGGATAGGCACTGTTCTAGCAGGGACGAAGGATCAAGGATGTGGGAACTGGAAGCCCTTGAAGGAGCGCAGAAGCATTGCAAAGGGGCGACTATTCATAAACACGAGCAACGAGCTCAATGAGATGCAAAGGACGATAAAGAAACCCGCAAGCACCGCAAACAAGGACGTAGCCATCTTAGCGCGAAGTTGAATGGGGGTCAAAGTATTCAATAATACCCGTTACTTAAAAAATAAGTAAAAGGGGAGTATTGTATTCGTTGCAATGTATGTAACAGGGAGAAGGAAGCATCTCAGATCCTATAAAGTATATATATTCTTGACAAATAGAAAGGTTGTAATGGCTGATTAAAGTATTTAAGCAACGTAAGTGCCTAAAAACATGCAATAAAAATTATTTTAAATTAAATTAAATAAGGAACGGGTAGTCTCCTTTAGTCAGGAGCTCGACTATAGCGTTTCCGACTTGTTTTTCTTAAGTTTTTATTCGTGTTTTATTATATGCTGCATACTTTTTGATTATTGGGCTTTGTGGGTTATCGTAAGCTTATCTACGGGGGATTGCAAGGCCCCCTATGCGCAACACGCAGGGCTGGGAGAAATAAGGGCGATACTGTTTATCCTTCTAGGCATGTATACACCCCCTCACCCTCCAAGGGTGCACCATGCAATAAAAATTTTCCCCAACGGAAAAAAGAATTTAATTTTTTGGGGAACTAAAATTCGAGTTTATTTTCATTTCCCTTCTGTTAATAAAATCACAAATGTTTTCTAGACTTACCATTATAACATTATTCAGCATTTGAGCTCTAAAAATTATAAATTGCTAAATCTGAATATAATCTTAATACAAATTTCAACTTAATATTTAATTTTTTAAAATTTAGGAAGCTGCAAAATTTTTAGTTATTTATTGTGGGTTGCAATGGCTCCCTTCTCTGTGTACGCCCTTGGCAACAAATGTGCCGCTAGCAAATAAGGTTGCGAGTCCTCGGCTCGCCTGCTTAAGGACAATGCTAAGAAACGAAACGTGGCAACTGAAAAACCCAAAAGAAAATAAAGAAGGTTGCCATGGAGCAAGAAAGAAAAGTGCAAAAGGAGCCACGAAGTCATATTTTTCTTTGCCAAAATGAAAACGCCAACAAACACAAAGACTGAGAGGTTACTGGCAAGAGTATACTGTTATGGGTAGGGTAGGGGCGGGGAGAGGGGAAGGTGAAGGGGAAGAGAAATGCGTGCAGTGTGGAAAAAAATTATAGCAGCTTCGTTGAATGGGCAACTGGGCGGGGAAGGCGGGGCACGTACTTGGAGTATTTTGGCAAAATTAAAATTTATGAACAGATAAAAAAGCGTTAATGGGCACTCGCTGGGGTCAAGTGAGGGAGGGCGGGCAGGTGGGGCAGGGAGGGGAATCTTGATGTGCGTGTGTAACAGTTTGCAACGAGTGGCAAATAAAGTAAACGCTCTGCACGAAGAGGACAAACACCAAGATATCCTCAACAACTTGGGCCATAAACGCTGCATTTTTATTTCGAGACGCATCTCGCGGCTGCGTAGTCGACACACATTGAGATAGGAACATTTTCCAAGTGCCCCACAGTTGCAAGCATTAAACATTAAACACATAAACAATGTAGTAAGTTTTTAAAAATAAAACACTTAAAGCTTAACTGAAAATGGAGGGATGGAGTGTAATTAATTGCTATGTAGAGTTTAATAATGCCGTCAGAGTTTGGCAACATCGTCGAAACACTTCAAGATTGTCTACTGAAATATGTTATAAATCCATTTGTGGTTCCTCCAACTACGTGTTAATGACTTTGAAATACATTTATTGCCGTTTTGTGAGGCCTTTGCTGAGCTCTATTTTTGTGGAGACGCGTTGAGCCGGCCACGTGTTGTCACTGCGGTTCTGTTCCCAGCCATTTCCATTTTGGCCATTATCCTAGCAGCACCAACTCGTCGCACTCGCAGCAGAATGTTAAAAAGCCATATTTTTGCACTTGAAACAATGTCAAGTCGTCGAGAACATTTTCAAGTGGGCCCTCCGCATCGTGCCAGGGCCAAGTAAGCGAGTACCAAAGACTGCCTAATGGTATTTACATGTTGCTGTTCAGCCCTCGTCCTTACAAGAGTTGCCAGTGCCTGGGCAGGCACAGAGCTAGAGCCAAGAACCAGGCACTTTGGCAGGCAGGTTGCAAATACCCGTAAGTGGAGGCACTGCCAGCTAGTGGGAATGGGTCTGGGCCTGGCCATGACCCTGGGGTCGAGTGGCAACGTAACGCGTTCTATGTCCTGTGTCCTTTAATGACCCTTTAAATGTGCGTCTAATTATGTTTATGTCATTCCAAGTGACAACCAAAAAACTTTGTACGCATGGCTGAATTTTAAAGCGCATGATTTAGGCCCAACTGTGAGCCACTCGAAGACCGTGCAGAAGGTATCTTGGCCTGACCCAAATCCATGTGTTGACTCCATGTTAATTATGTGACTTTGGGAGCACACATCACGCCAACTTGACGTTCTCTCTGATATGGGTTACAGCCAGTTACAGAATATCGCATTAAATTTTGATTTGATGGTAAGTAGCAACAGGTTTTCCCTCCATACACTCCAAGGTCAGTTTCCCATTTGTCAACTCATCTGAATGTGTCCAAGGTGTGAAATTACCAAAACTTTTTGGTGTCGAAACCCAAGAATGCCGGGTTGTCTTTGACAGAATACTTAATGAATTTTGTAATGAATTATTTTCAATATTGACGGTTGCTGGTGTTACATAACACCTCAAAAGAAAAGGCATATCTGTCACAGATAGCAATAAGTTCTCTCCGTTGCCTGTATTTAGTTCTGTAGCTCAAATTGACGTCCTTGTAAATTATTCAGAATTATTGGCTTCTCTGAAATGGGTTACACACTGCTCAATAAACGGCTCTTCCCTTGTCACGTTATTGCTTTGGGGAAAATGTTCCTGGCCCTTTGTACCAATATTAATTACTTGAAAAGCTTCCCTGCCACATCCTGCACCGTGTATCCTTTTAATAATTTCGCATATTGAAACGAAATGTTAATTAATATTGCTATGAACTGCAGTAAGCCCGTGGGAAATGTGATTAAAATATGGCATGGAATCCCGATACACAAGTAGGTCTTCAATATTGAGGACAACGACAATGTCCGCATCGGAACTCAAAAAAAAGAAGATGAAGGGGACAAGAAGCCACATCACCTCGAGAAGTAATTAGGTATGAATGGGAAGTAATCATTTTATTGGCACACGTTAAAACTTGTTTTGACGACAGCACTTAAAGCACTCTTCAAAATTAAGGGAGCGAATTAGTTGCAATTCTTTTCGCATTTATGATCTCTTTTTAAGTAATCCTTGTATACCCTAACATAGGTTAAGTCAAAACCATATTCGACATCGAACTTGGTATATAATAGATTTTTAACGTTTCCTAAAATATGTGAATGGAAATATGTTAGGCATCCGACATTCCAGTTCAAATCTCTAGCAATTGAATCACGTATTTTGTAATTCATTCTTGAAGGGTATCTATATCTGTGTATTGCCCGCCGGAGAGTGACTTCTGTGCCTTAGTATGTTTTTAAAAATGCATTATGACAAGAAGAGCAGCAACAGCTTCAGCTACAGCGACAGCAACAGAATGGCTGGCAAAGTGGGCCTCTAATGAGGGAAACTCATTTGGGTAAAAGCACAGAAGCAAAGCGCTCTACCATTAAAAAGCATAATAATAAATACTTATCTCCAGGACGAGGAGGAGCCACAAAAACGCAGCAATGGCGAACACGTTGTCGCATACATGCCACGCCCCCATCCCGCCCAAATACTGCGCGTATGTATGGGGAGCAAATGTCGTAAAACAAATGTAAAGTGAAATTGCTTTTGCCGCTGCCCGCGACCTGTTGGCTCCATGCCCCACAAATAAAAGACACACAACCTGTGTGTATATGTGTGTGTGTGTGTGTATGTGTGTGCCTGATGTGTGTATGTGTGCGTGTCGACAGACGGATCCGGAACCGGATGTGAAAAGTGCAGTCATAAATGTGCCGCCGTCCTTTATGTAAGACTTTAATAATTGTCGAGAACGGGAGAAAGCGAGGAGACGGAGAATTGCTTTGTGTGCCACCGCCAACGACTCCAGCGTCGCGACGTCAACGTCGACGTCGACGACGACGCCAGCTTCAACACCAGAGAGGTGAAAATTTGAAACTCGCGTATTTTCTTTTATTTTATGACCATTCTTCTTATGTTTTTCGGCTCCCATTTCCTCGGCAGCTGTTTCCAAGGGGCCGCGCTTTCTAATTATGACAAATGCTAAAATATTGCCCATGCGTATGAGTATGTGTGTGAAAGTGTATTTTGTGCAAATGTGTGTGGAGGCAGTTCTGCCATCCAGCGTGTGTGCGACTCTGGAGATTTCTGATTTTGAATGGGGCGTGTTCTTTGCCCTTGCCGGAATTTCGCTAAGTCCCAAAATAAACATAAAAATCCGTTGCAAATCCGCGCCACACGTCATCTAAATCATATCCCTTTTGCCGCCATTTTGCGGTTTTCATTTTGTGTAAAGAAGCACAGGAAATTGTGTACGAGCTGATGATGAAGCATGCCCAAGAATAAATGTACATAGTACATTTAATGTACCCAATTCAACTTGTTCTTTCTTAATACAAACATAATCTGACTTTTAGCCCAAAAGTTGAAAAGAGCCAAAAAACAGCTACATACAAATATGTAACACAAATTATCAAGCTTATCTAGTCATGTGCTTAACGACTTTAACTTTTTATTGAAACTGGTTTGAAACAATTATAAAAAAATTTTGAATTATAATTTGTTAGCACATATGTTTGTAAAAAAGATTTATTTATGTTTTTATTTGCAAGCATTTTTATAAATATAACGACGTTGTTAAGAAGTCTTTGGCTGGAAATCTGTTTTTTAATTGAAAGTTGCAAAATAATTATAATTTTCGATTTTGATAAAGAGAGCTGCTATACTTCTTAAACTGTTAGAATATATTCGGAATGCTGTATCATATGAGGAAAAAAAGTTGAAAGTTATTCAAGAAACAATGCACAGCGATTTGATTAACTTAATTGACCTTTTGTATTTTCACAAATGTACAGCGTCTAAAAATTATAAAATGTTTAGCTTGTTACCATGGTACAAGTTTAACTAGGGAACGTATATAAGCTATAATAAGTAGATGTGTAATTAATTATGTGGGATGACATTTTTTGTGCTAGTTGACTTTAATATTGGCAACTTTTCGCTTTGCTCTTGTGATGAACTTTGCTCCCGGGCATAATAAACAAGCTTCAATGGCTTTCTTGGCGGCCATTCAATATTTTTCAATTATATGCATGCGTCCCCAGTCCCATTGGAGTGTCCTTCCCCGCAGCCCGTTGCTGTTTTTGATGATGTTGCTGAATCTGTTGGTGTTGTTGCTGTTGTTGTTGTTGTGCTCGCTGTTGGTCAACTTGTTCGCCATTGGAATATAAAGTTTAAATTGAATTTTTGCGGTTTGTCATTGTTCACAGGCGGCAACCATCGACTGCTCGCATGCAGCACGCAGTGCAGAGGGACCCACATATGTCAGTCTGTCCTATCCTTAACTCCTGACCCTCTCCCTCTCTCTCCGTCATCACTTTCAGCTCCTCTCCCATACTTCTGCAGTTGCGGTCGCTTTGTTCACGGAAATGCGTTTCTAATTCAATTTGCTGTCAACATGATCAAAATAAAAAAAAATTAAAACTCCACCCGTTTCGTTTTCACTGCCCAGAAATTGAATGGGCGTGGCATGCAGCCATTTCCCGCTCGCGCTCTCTAGCTTTTTGCGGTTTTGGCAAATTATTTCGCTGTAAGTGATATCTTTTAATTTGCGGAAATTGCCCAATGAAACATTGGTGTTGGTTTTGTTGATGCTCTTCATTTTGCTGCTGCGAATTGTGAAGTTAATTTCGAAATGCCAGAGACTCTGTTTACACAGTGTTTCGACGGCATGAGAATGATTCCAGTTGCGTATCAGATAACGAATGGCATTGGGGAAATCCGTTTGCAGTCAGTTTTGTCGCTGGACAAGTAAATTTGACTGCATTGGCAATTAAAAATTATTCAGTTGAAATTCATTTCAATTAGCAATGCAATTAATTCGCAGATTTGCTGACAATAATATATCGCCATTTCTCTACAATCACAATTTATTTTCTTTAAAAAACAATGCCAAGACTTTTGCATGCCTAAAAGTATGCTGGATTTTTTTTATTTGATTATTCGTTGTAATTTTTGCTAAGAATGTTGTATTAAAATGTGACAGTATAATTTTTTGATAAGTAGATTGCACTAAAGTAGACCAGCTAATTTGAGGATGATTAAAAAGCAAACTTACTGAGATTTGAGAGCTCAGCGATGCATGTCTCACAAATCCGGAAACTCAAATTGAATAACAGTGTTAAAGTTAAAGTCACTTTTGTCAGTTGCCAAGTATTTATAAAGCGCTTTTCTCACATTAAACTTATTTTTTATCTTTTGCCTCGGCGTATGCGCAATTTAACATTCGCTTCCAGTCGAGTGTCGAGTGTTTACGAAGCAATTTAAGAACTTGCCAAGAGCTAGAATCAGTTTAATGCGATTGTGTTCGCAACTCTGAATATAATTTTCGGGGCGAATTATGAAAACGGATTTTGTGTGTTTGATATATCGCTATAACTTGATTTATTTTGATTTTAATGTTTTCTAACTACATCTTTATCATTATTTATATTAAACCTATTTAATAAACAAGAATACATATTGATTGAAGTGCAGTGTCTCTTACAATATGAACAGGGTATTTCAGGAAATCATGTTGGCATGGCTCCGTCACCTTTATCTATTTCCCTGCAGTTGCACTTCTTAGAATATTTGCTGTTTCTTTACTTAAACATAACGCAGAAATGTGACATAAGAATGAGGACATGATGTTTAAATACTCTCAGCTGCAGACTAAAATGCATAAGTTGGAAATCATATCTAACCCATTCACATACATGCATACTTGTATGGAATGTAATATGTTCGTAAGAACATGGTTTTGCTTTTAGTCCGACTTGGGAGGGCTGTTTAAAACGTTCAAATAATTGTATAAAGTCTTCTTATGTGCAAAAAATAAATGGTGACTAATTTTTATTTTAAATGTGAGGAGAAGATAGAAATATATTTATGAAAGCGAAGAAGCGTGCATGCATTTCTAATTATATCTATGCTTATCCTTTATGCACTCTTATAATCTCTGACAAAATGCAACATGCAGTTAAAGATTTCTTGAATCTGCCCTCGTTCAAGTGAGTCGCTTGGTTGCGTTTTTCGGTCATGTTTGTCGTGTCGTTTCGTATCGTGTGACCAACTGCTCAAGTGCCGTCGATTCAGGGCTCATCATGTGACAGCAACTTTGACTCTGTGGCCGGTTTTAAACGCATCCCAAATATTTGGACAACGTGTGGATCGTGCGTTCCTGCACCTCGTTTTAATTAACCATTGGCCACCAGTTGCTGTCCTACGTGCTAATGTAATCCTCTTCGTTTTAATTACAAAACTCCACAATCTGATGCTGTTGGTGGCATTGCAGAAGGTTCAAGTGGATGACAGTGGACGGAGGTCCGAGAACCGAAAACCGAATGCCAAAAGTCTTTGTCCAGAGCCGGTGCCAGTGTCAGTGCCAGAGTCGGGCTCAGTGAGGAGGCCCATTTAATTCACTTGCTACAAGTCTCGTAAAATTAACGTAGTATACTCTACGGGGCGCCAAATCCAGCCCTGAGCCGCTTAGCATTGTTTTCCACACCCCATTCCCCTTTCTCCATTCCCTTCTCAGTCCAGTTTGCAGCCTCGGGAAAGTCATCGTCCTCATAGGCGACTTGGTTGCGGCTGCGGTGGCCATTGCCATCCATTGCCCGAAGCCAGGGTCGAAATGCGGCGCCAACATCCTGTGTAAGGCGATTTGCCGCTCCTCTATGCTGCTTAATTAGTGAAACTGCCGCCTCGACACATTTGACCGGTGCTCGACTGCGGTGGCCTTCACTTTGGCTCAAAAGGCTCTTTGCATTTAAATTGATGGCGCAATGCCGCTGCTGCCGTCGGACACTCACAAAGGGCGCCCTACAGTGCCTACCACACCCACAACAACAACAACAACAATAACAAACTAAATGACTGATGACGAGATGCCCTCTTGACGAACTTCTTTTCGCTGCTTCTGCTCGTGTACGGCATACACTTAATTATACGCTTTAATTGGCTGAAATCAACACCACGGGTGGCCAGCCATGTTCAAATCCCCAGATGCTGTAAGCCCTGCTTTTCTGGTCAGGCACCAGTTTCAATTTGCCAAAGCCATTCAAATGATTGCCGACAAATGGAAACTCATTGAAATTCAAATTCTCCCTTTTAGCCACTCTGAAGATATGATTAAAATTTTCAAGTTCTCTTTGACAAACTATTTTTTGGCGTTATTAATGACAAAGTTTTCTAACTTGTGTTCAATTTAAATTTAAATTTAACCCTTAAAAAAATCTAAAGACAAAGGAAACCTTTTTCTTAAGCTGATAACTGAATACTTGAAGTTTTAATAAAAAACTGTTTCTGCAGTCAGGTTTATTTCATGTTTTAATTGACTTAAAAATGAAAAATCTGTTATTCATTTAATACTTAAGAATTTCGAGATCTATTAGTCAAATCTCTTGGTATCTTTATTGCAATTGAAGGAATTGTATTTGCCATCGGACAAATATTTATATGTGGTCCAGATGGGATCCATGAGATATAGCGCCACTCAACAAAGATGTTTTCACAATTCGTTGCTGTGACAACCATAATTAATACATGCTACACAGATGCCTTCAGGGACAGAATCCAGTTGGATTCTAGCCCTCACCTTTCTGAGTATCTGACATTGGCCCCAGACATAATACCGTATGCGATGATGACAAAAACAACAATAACAGTGGCCAACAACAAAATGGGGAATGCAAATGGAAGGGAAAAGGGAAAGAAAAAGGGAAAGGGTAGACATGAAGCAATAACAAGCGGTAGGGTGCCTTGTTTTTAATAAAAATAAATCGCAGCATGTGGCGACTGCTGGAAGCGGCAACTTGTTTCGTCAATGAATGAAGAACCAGCCCGAGAGGAGTCTACAAAATGGGAGGCATCTCGCCGCAAAGCAAGTTTGCTAGATGAAAGCACATTCAAGTATAAACACATACTGAACGAAATAGGCATATTAAAATATTTATACACACATTTTTGTTCTCACACACATACAGCTTCATCGCATTGACGTTACCAAAGGGGCGTGAAATCGACGCAGTTAGGCATCATGCAAATTCGTTTTTAAACTGAATTCTTTATTGTTTTTGTCGCCGTTGTACAGCGCGAGCTGCTTCATATCTACAAACTTTATAGGAAACATATTGTGCAGAAAGCGCACTTTAATATCCCTCATGCATAAAATAAATAAATGGTTTATACCTATGATATTAATCGATTTTGATAGATCGATTTTGATAGATGGAAAGACACATTGTCCACAGATCTATCTGCGATGCAGACCATAAATTCATTTCCTGATTTTATTCTTATGTAGGAGAAGACAAATAGATTTTAGCGCAGAGTGTTCTTAATAAAAACAATACTTAAATGCTATGTACTTTTAAAAAATCTAATATGCTCAAACATTTTGTACTGCTGCTCTCTTCACTCACCGATTGTTCCTATGAAAGTTGTTTGATATATAAATCCGATTTTGTCCAAATTCGGTCAGGATATAACAGGCAATGCCAAATATACAATCTGTGAGTTTGGTTGGGATATCTTAAGAAACATGTTTTTGAGTAATTACATTGTCTTAGCTATGTTGTGTGAAAATCTCAGCTTTCTAGCTTTAAGCGTTTGGCCTACACGTTGATACATCAGTCAGTTAGTCAGGACAAAGAGTTTTATGTATATGTATAGATACATAGATAGATAGATAGATACATATCTGTTTCAAGGCAATTCTCATAAGAATCTTTTAACTAGAGACATTTGTGGAGTACACCTGCTGACTAAGTTATTTATTAAAGTGCTTCCGAAAAGTATGCTACAAAATAAAAGCAACATAAGATAAATGTACCCTTTAATAGTAACACCCATGAACTAAACGTTGGTATGTATGCATTTGACTTGGCGATAAGTACAACTGACTGCGTCAAGGGTGTGTTATATAGCGAGTGTGTGTGTGTGTGTGTGTGTGTGTGTGTGTGTGTGTGTGTGTGTGTGTGTGTGTGGGAATGTGTGGGTGTGTGTGAGAGAGAATGTGTTCTACTCAGTGTGGTCTTGATGTTTGTAAGTTTAAGTGGTAGATATTATTCAAAAGGAATTAAGACTGAAATGAAAAGCTTGTCGACGATGATGAGGACGAAGCGCCGGACTGAAGACAGACGAAGGGCAACGTGCGGTGAGCGACGGAAGCTTCTGAGGAATGGCAACCACAGGACGAACGCTTTTAATAAATACGACTGTTTACAGATGCATCTGTTTGTGTGTGTGTCTGCGTATGTGTATGTGTTTGTTTGCTTACCGCTTGTTTGTTCTGTGTTCGCTGCTTGTGATGCAAATGTCAAGAGAAAAGAGCAACAGCATGTGTAGGGGGAAACTGGGAGGTTTCATAATACAAGATAAAGGCCATGAGTTCGAGACTGTTGTAAGGTGCTTGGGAGCCTAGGAGGATGCCCACTTTACTGCCATTTAAAGGCGGACTTAGCATAATGCCAAACGGCAACTATAACTACAAAGATTCACGGTGGTTGTTGCGGTGCGGCTAAGTAAGAAAGCCAAGTGTCAACATAATAACTTCATTACGGCGAACGCTGAAGGTGACGGCGTTGAAAGCGGAGAAGGAGACGGAAACGGAGACAGAGACGGAGACAAGGGACATTCGCCGGAGTCAACCGAGGCCAATCCAAACACAAACAGTTACAACATTGCCTTAACTGCAGCGATGATTGGGTTAGTGGCATTGTGAGGCCCAAGCACCAAGAGGCGCAAATGTAAATTGGGCCTGGGGGCGGGAAAACTCCTCATGTGCGGTTACCCTATTTGATGGGATGCGAGGCGAGACCCCATTGAAATCGGCGTTGTCAGCGATAGAGGAACTACGCAAGACAGTTTAACTAGACACTAATTTTAATTTATGCGATATTAATCAGATACGTCCTCTTAGGGAAGGCTTGGGCTTAAACTTTTATCTTTATTATAACGATTTAAGTTTATTTTAAAACCGAATAAGAAAAACATATAAATTAAAATATACAGTCGAACTTCCCTAACTCGAATCACCATTATCCAAAGAAAAGATTCGAGTTATGGAGATATTCGACTTAAAGAGATATTTTTCCTAAGTTTATTAATTTTGCTGCCACTCATTTAGTTTGAGTTAGAGAGAATTTCGGCTTATAGAAGTTCGAGTTATGGAAGTTCAACTGTAGTTCTTATTTTATAATTATTCCTAAAATAAAACGAGTGCAAACTAATTGTACGAATGGAATACCAAAAATTTCAATGTTCAAGTACAAACGATTTCCAAATACTGATTGCAAGTGGCATAGTTAAAGTACTAGCCATAATCTCTTGTCTTACAAACTTTAACAACATTTCAGTACTATCAGCAGTACTCGAAATGTGCCCAGCAACAACAGACATTTGACGTTGCACAAGTGTTGAAAATAAGCAAATGAACTCCAACACTAGCATACAGTGTGGTTTATGTGATTAACTCATTCGAATGTCGGCCCAATCTTGTTGCCTGCACGTTGTTGGAACAACAACGACTACGCACGCACAGCACATGGCGTGTATCTATATGTAAGCCATCTCATCAAAATCCAAAATAAATGGCTCTGTCGAGCACCAACCACCCAATGGAAAATCATTTCAAATTCCATTTGGACAGTTGTCGTCATCTTACTTTAAATACGAGTTATCCTCGGCTAAATAGATAGGAGTGTATACAGAATGATGTGATCACCAGAGGAACATACTCCTCCTCTTTAGAAATTTTCGATCCACTTAAATTTGGTAAGCATATGTAAGCAAAGTTTTTGGGCAGACTATCAGGTTTTTCAATACACACGGGAAGAACGCTCTCGGACATGAAACTTTTACTATTTTATTATGAGCCAACATGTATGAGCCAGCATACATTAATTTTTTATTATTTTTAATTGGGTAGCTTTTTTAATCTGTTTGCCCACTAGTTTGTGCAATTATCAGGGGCTACATAAAACTTGCACTCAATTTATGCTAAAGTGAGTTTGCGTGTTTAATTCTCCATGATAAAACCCAGTTAATCACTTGAATAAGTAGATAAATAGTTAATTTTTGGCAAAGTTGTTTATATGATTCTCTTTAAATACCGTTTAACGCGTCGTATGCGCGATGTCCGTCATCCGAGACTTTAAATGTCAATTATATTCGACTGTCAAATATACGAGTGAAAGTTGAGCACTTGTAAAAATCAATTTCCGTACAATGTCAGACAATTTCAATCGTACTCAATCAATCATAATCAACTTTCGAGGGCTTTTGCAAAATTTGCACTTTTTTCTACCGGCCCAAGAGTTGGGTCAGCTTTAGAGGGCTCTGCAAATGTAAAGGGTGTGTAAAAGGGTTGCCATCTCATGCGAAAGGCAATAAATCTTTGCGTAATAAGATTAAATTGAAACAAATGAGTTCATTTGCAATGTTTTGGTTGCAAGTTCACTGCTAAAGTAAAGAAGTTGAAAGGAGACAGACTCAGAATCTGGCACTTTTGAAATCTTCATTAAGATGTCAGTAGTGCAAAGTCAGAATTTACAATTTGATTATGTCTCTTGAAAACACAAATACCATTGAATTTACATTAATTTATCATTGTCGACCACATGCTACATATAAGTAAATTAGTTTTTAACCTTTATGTTGACGACCATATTTTTATATATGCCACTTAGTGTCATAAAAAATATGCGATTTCATAAGAATTTTACAAATGTCGTTCACAGTCAGTAAAAACTTAAATTTGTTTTTTTAATATTTATATAAAATTTTTAATTAAATTTCAATTCCAATTGTCACATTGCTATCAAGGTGGATTAATACATGGTGATGTATTCGTTTGACGTTCCCTCTTTTTTCGGGGCACAAACGTCATTACGAGAGCATTTTCAATATATCTATCTCTCTCTCTCTCAGACTAATTTTGACAGATTTGCCCCGAGTGAGAGCGAATACATCACCATGTATTAATCCACCTTGATTGCTATGTGGAAACTGGGGTCTCAGGCGCCTATATGAATTTATTAATCTGGTTATGAATAATGTGAAAGGAAGGCTTGTTGATGCCGAGTAAATTCAAAGACGGTGGCTAATTTGATTAATTTTATGCTCATTCAACAACGCTTGCAAGTTTTCGCAGATTGCATTCGTGTTGAATAATGTGATTTCCACACATTCGAACTCCCCTCAACCCGTATGGGCCCACCGAACTGTTGTCGAGATTTCTGCTTGTGTTGGCTTTCCATTCAGAGGCATTTGACCGGAAGTGACAGGTCAGCAAAATTGTCCCACTCACCTTTGGCTGCCACTATGCTACTCTATGAAGGGACAGCATGTCTACAAACAGTCTAATGTCCTGTATGTAATATTATATGTATTATGTAGGCATGCCTAATCATCCGTAGATGAGAAAGCCAAATGCCGCACAAAATGTCATTGTGCCTGTAGCTCGAACAAACAAACCGTGTATGTCAAAGTTCCCCTTGTTCTCTGAATCTGACTCTGGCCTAGGAGTATGTTAAGAAATCGATTCAATTCGATTCGAGGCAATAAAAATTGAACATTGACTCTGCTCTTTTTTTGCATATACCCACACTTCCGTTAACGACGCTTCCATTTAATGCCTTTGCCTTCCGCTCCTTGCCGGATGTCCTGGTGCAAGGGGAGTGGCCACATTTGGGCGGGCTCCCATTTAGCATTTATGATTTTGATTAATGTTTCTGGGCATTAGGTAATGTTGCTGTCCATCAGCTCGACATAAGAACAGCTCCTGGCTAATGTTTATTTGCATTTAATGTGTTGTGTTCAATTTTTTGCACATTTTAGTCATGGACTCACGCAGTCATATTGCAAATTTATCACACCATTATTACATAATGATTTTGCTTATTTATTATTAATTTATACTAATTGATTGCATTCAATATTTGTTTACTTAAATACCCCCGGAAAAATAGGTATTTTAGTTTAATGCACTACTATATTGTTATAAATGACAATAGCTGTTTCCAATTAAATCAAATAAAATGTTGCAACAAAATAATTCAATAAGCCCAATATACATTAAAAGTCATTATCTTATCTATATATATAAAATTCTTTGTCCTGACTGACTGACTGACTCACTGACTGACTGAGAATCAACGTGTAGTCCAAACGGTAAAAGATAGAAAGCTGAAATTTGCACACAACATAGATGAGATAATTTCATCGTGCAATAAGACGGCGTTTTGGGAAATTCGACCTGTAAGTGGGTCAAAATCAAGGTCAAAGGTCACAGAATTGCTTAGTACTAAAAACTTTTTTGTTTCTTAAGATATCTTAACCAAACTCACGAGTTGTATGTTTGGGACTGTCCTTTACATTCTGACCGAATTTGGTTAAAGTCGGATGACTATATCATATAGCTGCCATAGGAACAATCGGATGCAAAATAACCTTTAGTATGAAAAACTTTTTGTTTCTTGAGATATCTCAACCAAACTTACAGATTCTATGTTTGGGACTGTTTCTTACATTTTGACCAAATTTAGTCAAAGTCGGGTTACTATATCATATAGCTGCCATGGGAACAATCGGAGGCAAAATAGCATTTAGTATGAAAAACTTTTTTGATTCTTAAGATATCTCAACCAAACTCAGAGATTCTATGTTTGGGGCTGTCTCTAACATTCTGGCCAAATTTGGTCAAAGTCGGGTTACTATATCATATAGCTGCCGTAGGAACAATCGGATGCAAAATAACCTTTAGTATGAAAAACTTTTTTATTTCTTAAGATATCTCAACCAAACTCCCAGATTATATGTTTGGGACTGTCTCTTACATTCTGACGAAATTTAGTCAAAGTCGGAGGACTATATCATATAGCTGCCATAGGAACAATCGGATGCAAATTAGCTTTTAGAACCAAAAACTCTGTTGTTGTATGCAAGGTGGATTTATACATGGTGATGTATTCGCTCTCTCTCGGGGCAAAGCTGTCAAAAAGAGTCTGACGTGAGAGAGACGACAGAGATAGATATATAGAAAATTTGTTTTGTTTTGTTTTCTATACTCTTCACTCATTTTCGTTTTGAGAGTTTGACTAGTAAAGCTGTGATGAAACAATAGCAGTATTTTCATTTAAATTGCATTTTGAATAATTTATTTGAAAAATTAATTTCATTTTATTATTCTATGTTAATGTAAAAATTTTTTTCTTTCTTTGTACACTTTCCCTCACTGTCTTCTTTGCAAATCGCTAAGTGACGCTCCCGTCTGCCGAGTGAATATCAAGCAAAGAAAACATGCAAAAAACAAATGGGATCGTGGTTACCTTTTCGGTGCTTGGGTCCTAACTTTTTCTAGCTTCTTAGGCGCACATCTGTTTGCAAAATGGGTTGAGAGTTAGTTGAAAGCTCTGGCTTCAACGCTGTTAAAGTTTAGAATATGCACTGCATAATTTTAGCTGTGAGCCACTGTAAAATCAAAATAAAAAGCAATATCATGTTTTTCTCTTTTTATTTATTAAAGAAAAGTTGTATTCATATAGAGAAGATACCTTCATTTCGTCGAAATATAACACGCAAAGTTTGTCCTCACATTCTCTATAAATTGCTGCTTTCATTAGGTCAAATATAAAATTTATCGGACCAGGGTTTAGTTCCACAGTGTGCGCCCATTTATGCAGTGTTGATACACAGGGAAATCGAAACCCTTTCTTTAAGAGATGCCTATAAGCTCTAGGTCCAGCAGCTTGCAGACAAATTCCTGACGAAACGTCTTCGGAGTTCCAATATACCCGCTTATTACCATTTTCCAACTTGCTTATTTGATTCTTGGTGAAAATTTTTTTAAGCGATTCAGTTAATGTTTCCATGCTGTTAAGTCTTTTGACGAGCCTGTCATTTTCCTCTTGCAACTCTTTTATTTTTAATTTTAGCCGAATATTTTCGAGGGCAATTCCACATTCAATTATTTCTTTTCTGTAATTTGGGCAGAGTTTATAAATGGTCACATATATAATAGTTTTTAGGGTATATTTACTCAGTTTGCGAACTAAAATCACGCAAATTATCACTGAAAACAGAGGGCATTTCTTCCGTGAATGATGGCAACCTATTTTGAGGAACTGCGTTTGGCCGCAAAGCCTTACGCTTTCCTTTGCTATAATGTATAAAATCACCTTCATTGAAATGATTTTCACAAATTCTATTATCGGCTTCTAATAGTGTCCCTGTTGCATTTATCCATATATGTCTTGCTTTTATATCTCTGGGAACACTAATCAAACGACTCGAGTTTGAGCGACACAATTTACACACACGGGGCATTTTTCAGAGAATTTAATACAACCGGTCACTCTGACGTTTGCTTTCATAATGACGTTTGTGCCCCGAAAAAGAGAGCACGTCAAACGAATACATCACCATGTATAAATCCACCTTGGTTGTATGAGATATCCTAACAAAACTCATAGATTGCTCTTCTTGCTAAATTTTAACATTTTCCCCAAATTTAGCTTTTTTCCGCCAAATTTAGCTTTTCCCCGCCAAATTTAGCCTTTTCCCGCTAAATCTGGATTTTTCCAGCTGAATCGATAAATCTGTCTTTAACCTAAGTCCAATTACCGGGGAAAAACATTAAAACAGTAAAGTTAAATATTTGCGTTTTTCGTCAAAAAATGCTATCTATATATATAAAATTCTTTGTCCTGACTGACTCACTGACTGACTCACTGACTGACTCACTGACTGAGAATAACGTGCAGCCCAAACGGTAAAAGATAGAAAGCTGAAAATGCACACAACATAGGTGAGATAATTTCATCGTGCAAAAGAGGCGTTTTGCGAAATTCGACATGTAAGTGGGTCAAAATCAAGGCCAAAGGTCACAGAATTGCTTAGTATGAAAAACTTTTTTGTTTCTCAAGATATGTAAACCAAACTCACAGATTGTATGTTTTTGACTGTCCTTTATATTCTGACCAAATTTGGTCAAAGTCGGATTACTATATCATATAGCTGCCATAGGAACAATCGGATGAAAATAACCTTTAGTATGAAAAACTTTTTTGATTCTTAAGATATCTCAACCAAACTCACAGATTATATGTTTGGGACTGTCTCTAACATTCTGGCCAAATTTGGTCAAAGTCGGGTTACTATATCATATAGCTGCCATAGGAACAATCGGATGCAAAATAACCTTTAGTATGAAAAACTTTTTTGTTTCTTAAGATATCTCAACCAAACTCACAGATTCTATGTTTGGGACTGTCTCTAACATTCTGGCCAAATTTGGTCAAAGTCGGGTTACTATATCATATAGCTGCCGTAGGAACAATCGGATGCAAAATAACCTTTAGTATGAAAAACTTTTTTGTTTCTTAAGATATCTCAACCAAACTCACAGATTATATGTTTGGGACTGTCTCTAACATTCTGGCCAAATTTGGTCAAAGTCGGATGACTATATCATATAGCTGCCATAGGAACAATCGGATGTAAATTAACTTTTAGAACCAAAAACTCTTTTGTTGTATGAGATATCCTAACAAAACTCACAGGTTAGTTGTTCTTGCTAAATTTTGACATATTCCCCAAATTTAGCGTTTTTCCGCCAATTTAGCCTTTTCCCGCCAAATTTAGCCTTTTCCCGCCAAATTTAGACTTTTCCCGCTAAATCTGGATTTTTCCAGCTGAATCGATAAATCTGTCTTTAACCTAAGTTCAATTACCGGGGAAAAACATTAAAACACTAAAGTTAAATATTTGCGTTTTTCGTCAAAAAATGCTATATTATATAAATTTGTTAAAACGGACTACTAAAGATGTTCTTTTTAATTTTGCGAGCGTAGCGAGCAGTTTTAATTAGTTAAACCGGACAACAAAAGAAATTCTTTTCAATTTTGCGAGCGAAGCGAGCGGGGGTTGGCGAGCGAAGCGAGCAGGGGCGGAGCCCCCTAGTATTATATAAATTTGTTAAAACGGACTACTAAAGATGTTCTTTTTAATTTTGCGAGCGCAGCGAGCTGGGGGTTGGCGAGCGAAGCGAGCAGTTTTAATTTGTTAAACCAGACAACAAAAGAAATTCCTTTCAATTTTGCGAGCGAAGCGAGCTGGGGTTGGCGAGCGAAGCGAGCAGGGGGCGGAGCCCCCTAGTATTTCATATATTTTTGTTTTTACCATTATTTATAAATGATCTGAATATCGAAACATATTGCCTTAATGTTTATTGTTAGTACAACAGGGAAAGTTCGACAATTAATTTCATGTAAACAAGTAACAGGTAATTCCTTGTTTTCTTTTACTTTATTAAAAAATGCATATTCATTTTTGCTCAATTACACTGTTGATGCTGTCGAATTAGGTTGCTTAACATAAAGAAAATCTTATATAAATTACTTAAACCAAGTGTGTTAAGAGTCTTTCGTCAATTCTCCTTTATACTCCGTTTAAAAGTTCTGTCAAATATTTTTTCTCCTTTACTCGAATAACACGAGAATGTATCGAGATGAGTAAGAAAGGCATCAGCCTTAATTCGGTTTAACAATTTCAATGCTTATGGAAATCTTTGGCTCACTGTTTTTATGTTTTGTATGTCGTGCCCTTTGGCGATGGTTTTTATCATGTATCCGATGTGTCAAAGCGTTCGGCATCTTTTTTGCCAAGACAGTAAAGACTCTTGTGGCCAGGACAAGGCTATTGTTACGAAATGTCCTATTTTGTCCTTGCAACAAATTGCTGCTACTTTTTCTTCATATTGTTCATACTTTCTCAGTTTCTTTTCGCAATCTTCCATTTTGACTCTCGTGCGTTTCATTTCGTTTTTATTCTCATTCTCATTTGTGTTTATGGGCAATCGCCGAGTTCCATTTATAAGCCTGACACCAGCAGACGATTGGAGTAGTCAAAACTCCTGGCAGAGCCAATGGGCACATGCATTTTTAATTCTCGAAAATAAAACTGCATTTAACAGTCTATTGTGAGGATAATTGTCCAGCTGAACGAAGCTGTGCCTTGGGTACTTCGTGCCAAATCAACCTCATTAAAGTTTCATTTATTTAAGTGTGAATGAAATCGGATAGACAAATGCGAGAAGAAGTTCTGACTGGGGGATAAGTGCCTTCTACTCAGTCGATTAATCAAACGAATCAATAATTTAGCAAATCAACAATACCCTCATTTGTCCGGGACTGGCTTCGGATAATTTCGTACAAGCCGTTGCTCATCGGACCGGGCATGAAAATTAAATCTCTTTGCTCACTTTGCCTTTATCTTCCAACTTGTATGTTGTTAAACTCAAATGCTAAGGGAATATTTATATTTTAGATGGTTGAAGAAAGTCAAAAAAATATAAAGCTGCTTAATCAAACTTTTGATTGAGAGAACATTAAGTTCCTATTGATAAATCATTTTACTAAAAGTCTCCTGGTCTCAATTGGTATAGAAATCAAGGTCCGAAAGTAAATCGCGACATATGAGCTCTTGTATTTCGCTTCATATTTATAAATATTTATGTAAGATATTTGTAAATTTTTGTTACAGATTTTTAAATTCCATAGCTCTGTTAACCGCCAAGCTATACACACCGAATGAGGTGCATCCTTCGTCAGTGCATTCTGAGCGCAATGAGTACGACGAGTCGTCCGCAATTGAATTTCAAAATAAATTCATGAGTTGTGTTGTATGATATCTGATTTCATGTATAGGTCGTGCCATTCAGAAAGTAAAAGTCATAAATAAAAAAATGATTTTTATTGAAAACCAGTCACAAGGCACACCACGCTGACAGCTATTCATTATTTTCTCATTTGGTAAACAGTGGTCCTGGTCGTTTTAACTATTTAAATAGTCAATGCAATTAAATTTTCGACAAATGTGTATTTATGCATATTATGGGATCAGACCAAAGAGGGGAAAATAAACTGTGCAATTATGCAAGTTGTAAATTATTTCCATTAATGTAAAATTGTTTTAAAGTTTTCAAAAAGAATATCTTATTGTTGCACCCATTCTGTCATCTGCCCGTTAACATTGCAATGCTTTTCATCATCTGTAGTTGCTATTGCACTGGGATATATTTATGCACCCTACGCAATGGAAAGTCACGGTAAAAGTGTCAAGTGGTCGCTGAGTGTGGACAGAGGTAACCTTTGGCACACACACTGTCACTCTCTGTCTTCTCTCTCTCTCTCTCTCTCTCTCTCTCTCTCTCTCTCTCACTCACTCACTCACTCACTCGTTCTAAGAAAAGCAGAAATCAATTCCAATGGAGGAGACTATTTTTTTCCGCAGCTTACAACAATCCATTGTCGCCGTTGGCTCTGCTGTTGTTATAGTTGATGATGGTACTTCCCTTAGGACTGAAATGATGATGTTGTTATGAAGAACTTTAGCAAGAGTTGCAAGCGCGCAAGTTTAACTGCAGGTGTCGTTTTAGCGGACAAGAGCTGGGACAGGTGCCCAGGTGTTGCTGACTTGCAAACTACTTGCAAATTTATGCAAAATTCGCTGAGTGAAAGCTGTAAGCTGAATTAAGCAAGCAAAAGCACATAATGTGATAGACACACATATATGTAATTTCATATCCTTGTGACAACATTATCATACAAAGGTAAATCAAGAACCAATCCTTTTAAAATGCTGCTTGAGAAAGTAAAGATAGCTTTTCGTTAGATATATTTAGATACTTATAGTACAGTATACTTTTGGAGCAAACCAGTCTTAAATTATATTCTCCATATAACGTCTCATAGGCAAGGTCATTAAAGAACTATTATTTATATCAGATATAGCTCGAACAAAAATTATGAAGTGCACAAAATTATAAGTAGCTACCCGATCAAAACAAGATGAAAAAAGAAATTATTTTATTGTATATTTAACGTTAATGAAAAGTACTCATGTAATAACTGAATCTTTAAAAACAGATCAGATAACTTTTTTAATTCCTGCTAAACACTAGGCCTTTCTCTTTTTTTCGCTTTATCCATACGTTAAGCTTTTATTCCCGATTCTTCTTTACACCTGCTTGGTAAATTTAGGCACTAGCACGAATGTGCTTTAAGTATCATGCTGCATGCTTTCTTAATAATTACTACGCAGGCCAACAAGAAAAGGATAGGGCAATAAAATTTAATAAACATAAATTGATATTAATTTCGAGTAGTGAAATTTGATAAATCAGACAGTCAACGTGTGGCAACATGTATTGTAACAATTTGAATTCATTGTCTGTTTGGCATGGAAACGATGCAAGCCAAGTTTGGAAGAATCATCTCTGCAAGTGGCCGAAAATGTCAGCCAATTCAACCCTGGGCATGGTCAATTTATGGCTTATACTGATATCGATGGGTTAAACGGACCACAACCCCAATATCTCCTGCCTTTGTTGGCCTGGTGTTTTCATGGCATTGATTTTCAATTTGTATTGCGGCACGTGAAGTTCTTCTGCTTCATTTGGCATTGCGATTGCTGTGAAGGCAACTGCTTTGTATAGTATGTAGTTTCATGGCTAGGATGCTTGTATTTACCTAAGCGGATAAACATGGGCCCACGCCCAAGGGTCTGTACTTCTGGATATTTATGTTAAAGGCGCAGCCTGCAGAGTAGTTGAGCAAGTCTTCCTAATACCTTCTCTGGTTCTGTCTCTGAATCCTGAAGCAAATTGAATTAATTTAACCAATGTAACCACAGTCAGCCTGGAATAATCCCTAATACAAATACCAATTCCAAGCCCAAGTCTGAATCAGGATTCACATAAATACATATGTGCTCTGCGAATGCAGTGCACTTTTAATAAATGTTAAAAAAAATGTGTAAATTAAACAAATTATATATGCAAGCTTAAATTCAATACATTTTAAATACAACAGTTGCAGATTTCACACATGATTACATGGGCGTGGCAGTTTACCGGATCAGCTTTATGAAATTTTTAATTGAAGCCGCGCATTTAATTTGTGTAAATATTATTATTATTATTATTATTTTCATTATTATTTTTCGGAGTGGAAATATGTGCAGTACACTCGTATTACGGAATTTTTGCATTAAAAACAAGGCTGATATATGAATTTAATCGCATGCGGTAAACTAAATGCAAGTAATTATGCAGGAGGTGAATTAAAATTTAATTTCATGTTTTGTTATTGTTTTTTCAGTTCCGAGTGCGGCCAAAATGGTTGGTGGGACGTGGCACATCAATGAATCAATTTGACGCCCATATTGACTGTGTTTATGGCTGCATTAAATTTTAATTGAATTACGCGGCCTATTGGGTATTCAGTTAATGCACGCTTTGCCGATAAATGTGCCACTTTGTGTACTGCAACAAAAATGAAATCAATGGACAACTGGCAACTGATGACAAAGTATATAGTATATATATATAGTTGAGACCGATTAATATACGCACAGCCATTGTACAGAATTAACTGACTAAACCCAATGCATTTATGGCCAAGCCATCCACGCAATTAAAATTCACTTCGCAAATTTTCACAACATTTTATCACTGCACCCTAAATTTGTATCAATTGATAAATCTATGTGTACGCATTTGTATCATCTGTTTAGTTCAAACCAACTGAAGTAAATAAAACTTTTACATTGAAACGAGAATTTCAGACATGCGTCGATTCTATTATCTTGAAAAACAAACAGTTTTGTTCCCCCCTTTAAAGAGCGCAAATTCATTAAAATAAATCTAGTTCCAACCTCCAAAAAGTAAGTTTGTCATCTTAAAGCGCTTTATTTATTAAATGAGGTATGAAACTGTTTATAAAGTTTTACACACGTAATGTCTGCCTTTTTAAATATTCAATTATCTATCCAAGTAATAAGCTACCCAGTTGAGGGGAAATATTTTGTAAAAATAATTTGATCCTTAATTTGAGTTCATGCGTAAAATTGCTGGAATGCTTGCAGGACCTTTACATAATTTAATATTTGTCATCCTTTTCGAAGCCGAAGCCCACAGCAATCAATAGACAAAGAACTTTCTACAGGAGTGACAGTTGCAAAATTGATAAATACTTGGAAATCTTGAGTTTTTCAATTTATTTATATTTCGCTTTTGCTGTTTACCCTTCGTTGGGTAGCAAAGAAAAAGCGCCAACAATTTTTCGTTTAATTCTGATAGTTTTCAATATTTCTATTGTGGGTCAAGAGCGAGAGAACCCTCTTCCAGCCTTGTCCGGCCTCAATTACGAGAATGAGCACAAATCATTAAACAAAATAATAATTTCCGCAAGGGGAGAGCGACATGCCGGAATAAGACCGGAATGGAAGTCGAGGACCCAAGTGCTGTCGAGGATGAGGACGAAGCCAAAGATGAGAACGAACACGACAAATTGTGCAAAACAAAGGACACACTGTGCAAATGCTCATACACAAGCATACATACATACATGCACGGGGAGAGGGAAAACTCTTGACAGGGGCACATACAGAAATCAAGTAGACATGGACGGGGCTGGAGGCGGACAGTGGCCGGCAAGGACCTGGATCTGAGCAAATACCAAATGTCAAGTGCAGGGCGTTAAGTTGTCCCAGTGTCTGAGGAAATGAGGATGTGGACTGACTGCTCCTACAACTGGCTTCAACTTTAAAGGCTTTAAACATAAATAAACGTAGTTTCACTCTCCTCGTCCGATTGGCCCATCTAGTTACTTTATAGCGCCATTTGTTATTTTCCAGCAGCAGTCATAGAAAATGGTAAGAGTCACAATTTATTAAGAGTAAAAATGAAAATTGTCAAAATGAGAAAATGTTAAAAGTGGTCACCTCGTGGAAAATGCGTTTAACTTTGCTAATAATTTGCATACTTTTTAGCTCGTCGAATAAAACTTTGTCCCTCCCACTGGTTATGCCTTGTTTTGCCTTTGCCTTTCGACTATCATGCACGCACAGTTCCTAGTTCCTGGCCAGCTGCTGTCACTCCCTGCCCTCCTGCCCTCCTGCCCTCATGCCCTCCATTTTGGCATTCTTGGCACTGTTAAAATTAGAACGCGCAAAAGCTTCAAATTTTCACACTTTTCGCAAGCGCAAACAAAATTAACGCGCACGCAAACTTTAAGGCGTCCAACTTACACGCCCCTTTTGCAGTTAGTTCGCCTCGTACCCGTCCCGTCTCAGTCCCCGCCCTGTTGCCCTTCCCGTTTCTGTTTCCGTTCGCTGTTCACGATGCAGCGTGCCAGCAACCACAAATGCCACAAAAAGTTGCACGAATGCAAAAACCGTCTGCAAAAATGTCACAAAAAAGCGGAGCAAGCTCAAAGCGAGTATTTTCCTGTGCTTTCCCATCGTTCCGGTCTCTACCCATTTTCTTTCCCCCTTCACTTAGTCCTATTCCACGGTGTCATCGTCGACAGTTTCACGCAGGACTGTCCACTGCCAGGAGCAACCGGATGTTGTCGCTTCAGCTTCAACTCCGGCGTCAACAAACTCACCACTCAACGCATGCCATGGCAGTCCACTTTCGCGTCTTCCTTCTCTGTTCACGCTGCTATCAGCTGCATTTTTAGCCCACTCATCCTTTGGCCACATATCAGTGGTAACTCATGCAGCTCGTCAATTTGCATATGATCTAATGGCGACAGGTCCTGTCAAAGTGTCAACTTATCAATAAGGCGCTTACAATTAACTATAGTACGAGTATTACCGAAACTGGACACCAATTAACACGAAACATGTCAATAGAAATGACATACTGTATACGTACAAAGACAAAGTATCAGATAATGATTACAATGGTTACCGATTGATTGATTGCCGACAGAGGCGCATTAGACAAAATAAATTTATTCCGATTAAAAGTAAACTAGCTTAAGCATGAAAAAATAATTCTTGGTATTATTAATTGAGAAATAATAAGATCAATAAGAAAATTAAAACTTAAAATTATTATTAACTAATAGTTCTGAGAATAACAACTTATTTTATTTCTGAAAATAAAATCAACCGCTTAATGCAATGACCCGCCAGGAGATGGGAAGGCAAAGTATTGCTGCAAATTTCAGATACCACGTAGAATAGTTATTTCCCTGCATCTCTCTGTGAAATTAAACGTACGTACATATTTAGGTGAATTGCCGTTGTTGTTGTCTTGGGTAAATAAAACTCCAAAACAAATGAATACAAATGTGAAATAAACTAAGCAAGTTCAGGGCAACGAATGGTGCACTTCAACTCCCTGCCCACAGAAGAGGAATGGAGTTGGGAAGTGGAGGTGAAGGTAAAGCAAAATCATACAAAATTGCAGGAGAATTGTGCTGCTGCTGCTCGTGCTCAGCTAGTGATGCTAGCTATTACTGCTGTTATTGTTTGTTATTTCCATGCTCATCTTTGCTTGCTGCCAACAACAAAAAAACAAGGCAACAAAGAAAACAAAGAGCCAAAACTGAGAGAGACTCGGTCAAGTCATTAATGGAAATGCTGTGTTGCCATTGCGAGCTGCAGCTGGACTCAGCACTGAATGTTCATATTGGACACACCATTGGCATTACTCATGCGTCACGTTGGCCTGCGCAAAATGAAAAAACAAAAAAAAAAAGGCAACAAAGAGCAAAAAGCAGAAAACGATAGAGAAAAAGTGTAGAATTCCATAATAAAATGATGAATGAAAACGTGTTCTTTAAGCTGAGCGTGTTTTAATTTGTAAAATTAAAACAGTTTGTACTGGTAAAAGTCCGAGAACAGTTTCACTGTTCAAGCATAAAGTTAGAAAAGAAAAAAAAATAATGCCAATCAGAACTATAAGATATTTTGGACACGTCTAAGATTAAATACTCTTGCTCGATTTCGATTTACTGAAATATTTATTTCAGCTGGCTTCACACGAGCACTTTTTCAACGATACTTTTCGTCCGAAAGCTGTCCTTGTCGTGTAACCACCCAAAATATTAAAGCGTCGATGAAAAACTGACGAAATAGAACACGTTCTATTCCATAGGTGAGCGATGGTGAGCACGGATAATTTTTTGACAAAAAGTGTCGTCGAAAAAGTGCTCGTGTAAAGCCAGCTTTAGTGAAAAAAGAGCAATCCTTCCTTGGATTTCTATAAAAAATCATGTATTGTTTTGTGGTAACCTGATTCTACTCTTTTCAATATATGAACTAGATTGGTTGGCCCTTTATTGCTTTCCTAGCTATGTTGCAAAGTGAAAGGCTATATTTAAATTTGAAAAACTTGGGAGAAACAGACCTTCAGAGGGATATAAGAAGGATTCCATAAATATCCTTCAAAAAGTTTCCATATAAAGTCTAAAACTAAATGGAGCACATCAAAAAAACTAGAGATAATATTTGTAGTTGTTGTTGCTTGGCCTTGATTATGCATTCCCAGTGTGAACATTGTGCTGATTTCTAACTGTTTTTGTTGTTAGCTGACATTGCCGAGGTATTTTCTTGGCTCACGTTGCTGACATGCCAATGCGGTTGGGGTTGGAGTTGGAGTTGGAGTTGGAGTTGGAGCTGGTGATGCTCGAGGTAACATTGCCTCAGACAAAAGTTCTAGAAAGTAGATGGTGAGGTAAAAGCATTCCCCAGTGCTTGTTTATGCAAAACTCATTTGTTTGCAAAAAACAAAAACTCAGGTGAGAAAACAATGCATTTCTATGTTAGTGTTCACCACTTGGTAACATTTGGTCGCCTGTGAGTTAAAAGTGCTTTAGAGCGAACAAGAAAAAGGCAAGGAGTCAAATCTCATAACAATTTCCTTTGTTGTCAACAGTCAAAAACTAATAATATATGATGCTTAAAACCAATTTGAATACAAAATGCAAGAAAATTGTTTTTACAATTGCATCAAAAAAAACCAACCCACAACAAAAAATTACAAAATCAAAGAACTCTAATCTCTTTTTGATTGAATTACATTTTCCCTTCCAAATAATAAGCCCCAAATAAATAATTCCATGTGATACGTGTAGAATTTTAATATTTCCAAATTCCAATATAAATAATTTGAAATAACCAACGTACACATTTTTTAAAATAATAAATAAATGGGTACACTGGAAACCACGATGGGAATACTTTTATTTATTACTTTATTGGGGAAGAAAATAAATTGTTTTTAGCTTGAAGATGAACATTTTTTAATATAACTAATTTATGCAATTTATAAACATTTAGCTAAGACTACTTCAAAGTAAGACTTTCCCTGGAAATTGAATACGCTTTATCATACTAATAGCTGTGCAGCTTCATTTTGTTTAGAATTGCAAAATTATATAAGCTCGTAACTTAATATATTCAGTTGCATGCACCGCCATTTTAAACATTTATCGTGAATGAAACATTGAAACATTGTTTCATGAAGGGATTCGTGAAAGGAAAAGTTTCACCGAGGAAGCCACTGTAGTTTTGAGGGTAGGGTATATGGTAATGGCAGGTAGAAAAATGCCAAATGCGGAAAGCATGTGTAAAACTAAATAAAGCAAACCAACCAAATTCAAAATGATTTGCAATTTCACATAACTGAAATAGTTTGCAGAAATTGCCCTGAGAGGACCACAGACAATAAAGTAAAAGTTTCAAACTGTGGGCGCTTGAAAATATACGTTGATACGGTTTGGTCCAAAACGAATTAGATGGATCCAAAGAGAAGCCCGTTGATGGTAATAACAAACCTTTTGAAACAGCAAACTGGTTAAAGCAACTGTTACAACTAGTAACGTATTTGAATTTCTTAAAGAGGAAAGAAGAGGATTTACACAAAGTTATCCCTCTAAACTGCATTAGGCTGAACAAAAGCACAAATTTAAAATGATGTAAGCAAATTGAATTTTTTTTTTAGAATCAAGTGCTTCGAAATGAATTACAGTTTCTAAGTACTGTACATTGTCCTGAAAAAACTCAGTATGATTTCAAAAGGCATCCAGGGTTATCACATTTCCATGTTGCCGAGGAACTAACCAAGGAATTTTTCGTAGTTTCTCCTTTTTTTTTGGAGCCCACATTTGATGCCAACATTTTGTAAACGGAAGGGGGCGGAATAGGTAGGGTGCCTTAAGGTACCGCACAAATGCGGGATGGGAAAGGAGGCATCATAAAAATAAATGAAAAAGGTCACTTTGTATTGGTTGTGAGACAATTTAACACAGGCAAATGTGTGTGCAGCTGTAATTTTTGTGCCGTTGCCGTCAGCGGCAGAAGTAGCAGCAGCAGCAACAACAGCAACAATTGTGGAACCACTGTCATACCTCCCAAGCACCACCCAGATGCTAGCAAATACCACACACAATGTACATATGTGGTACATAGTAAATAGTTTCGGCTTGGACTTGATGTTACGAGTAGAGTAAGCAATGGAGGGGGCAAATTGTTTGGGTGGCATCATTTTGTTGTTGTTGCTTTTGTGTGGGCAAAGTATTTATGTATGTTGCTTGTTGTTGGTTTTTCATTTGTTGTCCACACATACAGATATGCACACAGACACGCACCACGACCAACACCCACACATTTAATCCTTAACAAAGCTCACACACATGTGGCCAAATGAACATGTTAAGTTTTCAACAGCCATAAATTATTTCTTTAACAGGCTCTCTGCTCTTTTTTCTCTATATGTTAAACGATCCTAAATGAATATAATTTATTGTGGTCATTAGGACTCGCCATGGCAAACTGCCCTTCTCCCAGTCACAAATACAATTTAAAGCCCAAACCAAAACAGGCATATAAAAATATACATAGTTATGAAATTCACATGCTAATATAAATGCTCTGGAAATATAATCTAACGGAAAACACTGCTTTAAGTCGGTCATTTAATTATTCAATAATCCGAGCCAGATGACAATCGAATAATTTCAAAGAGCGGCAGACTTTTGGATTTATACATTAATGCCATTAAAAGAGAATTTAAAAAACAAAGGTAATGCGGTTTAATTTCAATATACTAACAAATTATATTTAAATATATTTAGTGAATTTTAAACTAGAACAAAAAAAAATTTTTAAATTGAAAAATTTATCAACTTAAAAGACTTAAAATATTTTATGAAATTACAAAAAATATTAAAAAATTAAAAATTTTTCAAAATTGAAGGAATTCACGTAAATGTATGCTTAATTGTCCATATTGCAATTGTAACAGCTTTTAAGTATTAGTATATATGTTCAATTGTAATGGTAATCACTATTAAATGCTATTATAAATAAAATATAAATTAAATTGCACTTGTGACTACCGCCCTAATTTATAGGTATGCAACATGCTTGTCACGCTAGGATAAAGATACAAAATACATAACTAGCCAATTATCCGATCTCCCTATTTATAAATAATATATACGGTATGTCGTCTTTCGCACCCACTGCGTTGCTTCGTCACTAGAGTGGACTGTTGTCCACAGTGATTGAAATATTTTAACAACTTAAAATGAAATCGGACAATTTAGTTTCATTCAATCAACTAAATTCCAATTTATGCAGTGCAAAAGGGATTGTTTGCTTATAATTTTCTGGGTACAAATGAGTTTTTATCTTTATATGTGTCATCACAGATTTTGCTGAATTAACCTAGCATTCATATGAGCATACAATTAGAAACATTTTACGAAATCTTGATTCCCCTTTCGTTTTACTCAGTAGGTACGCGGAGCTGGAGGTATTGACTTTACGGTGTCATCCAATGTTTCGTCGATGACGGGCCGATATTTGATGGTGGCACAGGCATAGTCGCCCTCCATAAAGGTCATCGTGTGCTTTCGCCAATGATTTGATAAATCCTTCTTGGTTTGCCCTTCAAGGGGCATACTATAATCGAATTCATCCACGCGTGTTTTGAAGTCTTCTCGAGCGTGGGATCCACGTGACTCCTTGCGGTTCTCCATGGCGGTGATGATGTGGACAGCATTGATCAACATGTTCTGAAGCTCCAGCGTCTCAACTAGATCTGTGTTCCACACTAGAGTTCTGTCATGCACCTTGACATCCTTGAACTGTTGGTAGAGATCGGTGACCTTTTGCAGACCCTCCTTGAGGAGCTTGCCCTCACGGAAGACCGCCGCATGAGTGGTCATAGTCCGTTGTAGCTGATCCCGAATACAGGCAGTTGGAGTGCTCCCGTCGGCATTGCGCAACCGTTTGAAGTTGTCCATGGACTTTTCAGTGGCTTTGTCAACCACATCAGGAGGAGTGTCGCCCGGGCAGCTGTTGGCCGCAATGTCCAAAGCACAGGAGCGGCCGAAGATGATCAAATCCAGCAGGGAGTTGGCGCCCAAGCGATTGGCGCCATGAACCGAAGCACACGATGTCTCGCCGCAGGAGTAGAGACCTTCGACAATTTGAACATTACAATTGTCGTCCACATTGACCACTCGGCCCATGTAGTCGGTGGCCACGCCTCCCATGTTGTAATGGACTGTGGGCAGCACTGGGACCGGCTCCTTGGTGACATCCACTTTAGCAAATATCTTGGCAGTCTGCAGGATGCCGGGAAGGCGTTCGCGAATTATTTGGGGATCGAGGTGATGCAGCTGCAAGTGAACATGATCCTTAAGCGGGCCGCAGCCATTTCCCTCGAGCACCTCCAGTGTCATGGCACGGGCAACGACATCGCGCGAGGCGAGATCTTTGGCCTCGGGTGCATGGCGTTCCATGAAGCGTTCCCCCTTTGAGTTAACGAAGAAGCCGCCCTCGCCACGCACGCCTTCGGTGATGAGACATCCCGCCCCGTATATACCGGTGGGATGGAACTGCACGAACTCCATGTCCATTAAAGGCAGCTTGGCCCGCGATACCCAAGCGTTGCCGTCCCCAGTGCAGGTGTGGCCGGCGGTAGTCGAGAAGTAGACTCGTCCACAGCCACCTGCGGCAACCACAGTGTTCTTGGCAATGAATCGATGAAAGGTGCCGTCGTCCAGGCTCCAGGCCAGGCAGCCTACGCATCGGGAATCCATCATGATGAGATCGAGTACAAAGTAGTCCACGAAGTAATTGCACAGATCGCCGTACTTCAGCGTCTGTCCATAGAGAGTGTGTATCAGGGAGTGTCCGGTGCGATCTGCCACAGCACAGGCGCGTGCTGCGACGCCTCCCTTGCCGTAGTCCAAGGTCTGTCCCCCGAACGGCCGCTGGTAGATCTTGCCATCCTTGGTGCGCGAGAAGGGCATGCCGTACTGGTCGAGCTCGTAGACGGCAACCGCCGCCTCGCGACACATGTAATGGATGGCATTCTGGTCACCCAGCCAGTCACTGCCCTTCACCGTGTCATAGAAATGGAACTGCCACTCATCCTTGTCCATGTTGCCCAGGGCAGCATTCACCCCGCCCTGGGCCGCCACCGTGTGTGAGCGTGTGGGGAACAGCTTTGACAGCATCGCCGTCTTGAAGCCCTTGCGTGCCAGCTCGAATCCTGCACGCATCCCGGCGCCTCCAGCTCCAATCACAATAGCGTCAAACTTATGATCGGACATCTTATAGTCTGACTGGGAGTCCCGGAGAAGTCGAGACACGTGCAACAGTCGACTGGAACTCGTCCACCAGCCGGATAAGGCAGTTCGAGCCACGGGTAGAGCGTGTAACAGATTCATTATGTGTAGAAATTCGAGATATAATTCTTCAAAGAAATTGATCTGTGTGTAAAATTAAGTTTCTACTCTAATTCTTTGACTAATATCTCATGACATCTTTCCTAATTCTGCCTATCAAATGATCTGATTCAGTTCAATGCAATCCGCAACAAGACACATCAGATATATATAGTTTCACATTTTCCAAGGAATAGTTTGTTTTTATTTAATTAGTTATTTAGCGTCGACTAAAACCAGTCGATAGAAATAAATTGTTTAGAATTTCAAATGTAATTAGAAAATAACATAAAAGAATTTGCAATTAAATTTGAATTTTAAATTAATAATTCAAAAGAAAAAAATTATTTTGTTGCGAGAAGACTCCCATTCTCCCATTGCACATCTTGAGCTATTGAAATATAATAAATTTATTAGTTTCAGGTAAGAAATGTATTCATATTTCTGAAATGATTTCTTTCAGCTGTAATCACTCAAACAACTTTATCCCATCAAGTAAACGATTAAATATTCAAAGTGCAAAAAATTAAATGAAAAATATTCTTTTTTCTTCAAGTTTCAATCAAACTTTAGTTATGACAGTAAACGATGGTTAAACATCATTCTCCGAGTCCAGTTTAAAGCTGTGGAGCCTGAAGAGCTGAGATCACTTTGTTGTTTCAGCTGTTGTTTGTGAAGTAACACCATTTCTAATATTAGTTGCCATTGCCTTGGTCGGAGTCGTCTTTTTAGTATTGGACGAACTAAAAGCTATATTTTTCCACGAAAATCCTGCCCAGCGGCAACCGAAACGAACACAAAGACGACGGCAATGGCAACGGCAACGGCAAGAACAACAACAACAACAACAACGAAGGCAACAACAACAACCGCGGCGTCGGTTGCAAACAGTTGATTGCCATGGCAAACAATGAACCGGCCTCGACGAGGGGCTGTCGCGGGGTGGCAATCTTCGAGTACAGTCGGCGTTCAGGCCATGCCCACGTCGGGCAGTGTAAACATACTTAAGCGAAACGAAAACACGAATTACACCGCTTTTTAGCCCGGCCAGACGAGGGCACAAGCAACATGCACAAGCAATCCAAACAACGCAGCCTAACTCATCGCAGTATGCAAATGAGTCTGACCGTGGTCTTACTCTATGGACAAATAGAGTGGTACTTGCCGCCAGGCTTTAGGTAGGCAGGTCCTAGGCACTGCCAGGGGCAACGCGAGGCCAGAAACGAAAGACTTGGAACACGAACTCAAATTCAAACTCACTCGAATCTAAACTTGAACTTGGGCGAGCGTATTGCGTTTGTCCGTGGATATTCCCGACGGCAGTTCAGACTCATAATTGCCCTCGGACCGCAGTAAAGGATACTCGGGCGTCGTTTGAGAACTGCCTGCCTACTAGGACGAGCGAATGTGCATTTCCGTGTGTTTGCTTATGAGTTTACAACCTCGGCCTAATTGAGGCGGGGAAATTCGCTTAGGCCGGCCATAAACTCGAATTGTTTGCAAACACAAGCAGAAAGGATTTGCCATAAACCGGCACAAAACGCGGCTACAATACGGTGTGGTAAATATTTAGGGCAAGGTCGCGGCTTAATGGATTCAGGCTTCCGAGTAAGTCCCGCCACGAGACTAAAATCGATACCGAAACCGAAAACAATATCCTTTCCTTTCCGTTCGATCCTTTTCGGCGAACTGAACTAGCATAGGTTTATTAATGAAAATTCGCTTGGCTTGGACTCTTTAATAAATGACCCGAACTAGCTGAATAAAGAAAACACTAGAGGTATGCTCGAGTTCATTCAATTTCATTCGCTTCAAAATACTCGAATGATATTGTCGATTGACTCCGTCTTACTGTCTATGCTTTAATATATTTTCATATCACTTTTATTCATGTTGATTTCTTTTTATTAAATTTCATAGTTTGTTGATTCTTCTCATTTACTCATCAGCATCAGCATCGCCGTGTTGTACGGCTGCAGCCGTAACTGTGTTTACCTTCCAGCGCCACAGACCGATCACAATTTTTCCACAATCCCCCTGTTTCCCCTCTGCCATCAGTCCGACTCCAGCGGTCCATTGACACGCGGCGGCAACTTGAGAAAGAGCAATACATAGATCGAAACGATTGATCAGGCGCGTGATCGTCAAAAACACGAACAAGTTATAAATAATTTCCAAATAGAAACAATGCCAACATCAGATTCAAAGTCTTATGCATCCAACTTTAAATCGAAATAACATTTTACATAAACAACGCAGTTTGCTTTTATTTGAATGCACGGAATTCTGTACCTGAAATCGCTGGGAACCACGCGTTTAAATTTAATAAATTATGTTTTGGAAACATTTTACATTCACAAACATGAAGCTTAACTTTATTTAAGCTTCTAACAATTATAATAATAACATTTAGGAACAAATGTTTTTGCAGTGAATGTTGGCATACATTAAAATTTTATAATTTTCCAATTTTAATAAATGTTGTTTTAAGATTTAATTTTAAATATTAATTGACTGTTTCACAATTTAACACATATCTGAAAAATAAATGAATAAATTTTTAATTTTCTAACTGTTAAAAATTAGAGTCAGAAATTAAAAAAAATTGTTGTTTGGTGTATTGTCGTCATCGGTCAATTGTTTACCAGAACTAATCTATCAGTAATCATGTGTCAGAAATCAACACATTTTTGATGGGCTTCTGGTGAACGCTTTGATTAAATTTTGAAGCAAAATCAAAGTTGTCACTTCCCCTTTTTTTTTTAATTTAAACCAGTTTGAAACAAAATGATTAATGTAATAGAATGAACACAGCAAAAGTCCAGATTTAAAATAACAGATGATATTTTTTATTATTCAAATATTAAGCCAATATTTTATGCGCATTTAATTTTTATATAAGAATCAGAGAATTTCAGCGTACTACTTTGGTGATGAATTTTCAGTCATTATAATCACAAAGTTTGAAATCATCATTGCTCATCACTGTCGTTCACCAGGATTCTGGTGAACAGAGCATTTTGTTTGCAAACTGATTAATAATAAATAACCAGCTTGCTTAAAAAAAATACCTAAAACTAATAATAATGCCAGCTCGCACTGGAAAGTCGAGCAAAACATTTAATGAATTCCATACTTTAATTTTAAAAATTCAGTATCTGTTCAAATTATTTTGTGCTCATTTGAGAAAGATTTATATAATATAAAATATTAATTAGTTAAAAATAATTTGGTTTAATATTTAAACGGTTTATTAGGCTAAATATTGACAACTGATAATCAGATTAAAGAATTTTTAAATCGACATCAAAAAACGTTTAAAAAGTGTGAAGTCTGATATTGTCAGTACTTCAAATTATATTGAGTAAATTCAGTTGCAAATACTCATTTAAATGACACTCAATGAAATTGAAGAAATGGTTAGCATCATATCCAAATCAAATCGAGTGCAAAATTTCAGGTGGTATTTTAACCTCACCGATGAGCTCCGCCCTGAAGTCAGTGTAAATATTTTGGCCAATATATATATGTTTTTTACCACATACATAAAAAATCGTTGACGTTTGTGGTTAAACTTTTACAACTTAAAATTCAACTGAAAATTACAAAAAAAATAGAAACGTGTAGAGAAAAATGCTTCGAGTGCAAACCAGTTTTAGGTACAGACACAGGCCAACAACAACAACAAACAAACAAACAAACGCCGTAGAAAAAATATACAAAGTTTTAATTGGTTGCGCAAACAAAAGCACAAAACGAGCGTCTAAACAAATCGAATCCACTCAGACGGCGGTCAAAAAGAAGTACACTACGTATATCGGTCTAATAGAAGGTGCACACGGGCTTTAAGCAAGATTTGCATCATAACTTTTGATAAACTCTTTGCACTTAATCACTGACGCATGTAAAGGTGGAAAGAGGACTTCTCAGGATGTTTTTCAATTTCGTGTAGAGTTCCGAATTGAACGATCAACAGCTTCTTGCCCATGAATGAGGTTGAAAATCTGATGTTTGCGAGCAGAAACCTGAATTTGAGGCTTCTACCTGCTTTTGCTGGTGCTAGCAGATCTAAAGCGATGGCGGGCTGTGTGATGGAGCGAGAGATACGATGCCTACTCGCGCTTACCTGTTAGAAGGTGTGGCTAAGCGATCGTTGCGATGTGCTTGATTGATCGTAGGAGCAAGCGAGATGGTCATACGTGCGGCATTGACGCGCATCGACAATGGCTGAGAAAGAGTTGAATCAGCCATTGAGCCAAACGGGCAAACAATATGGCTTGTCCAGCAAGTTGGCCAAAGAGAAATAGAGGCAACAGCACTGAACACAGATTGTTAAAAGCAAGCACGGCTTGTGATGGTTGAAAAAATTAGCACCGATCGCCGATCATTAGCTCGGGAACGGTGGCAACACAAACAACGCTCTCGACGGAGGCCCGAAATTTGAAAACGACGACGGCAACTCGAAACGCTTAAAAAAATAACAGTGATAGAGTGATTCTCTCTTCCTCTTAGCGCCTTAAAAATCGTATCGACGGTATCCGCGAGCCTGGTCAAAGTGCGGCTCGAAAACGTTCAAAATTTAAAAACATATTGTGTAAAAATACATCATCGGTGATTGTGTCAAGAGTGTATTGAAGTGCTTGAAAAAATAATATTAACGAACTGATCTGATTTCTCAAAGGATTACAAGAAGAAACGCCGACGGTGTGAATCGTGGATTATACCTTGAAATATGTAAGTTGCGCAATAGGTTAATTTCAATATAATCTAAAATTAATTTTTAGAGTATGATATATGCATATTTAATAAATCAGACTCTTTATTATAAGCTGATATTGTAGTATCAATCCCTTATTTTAGAAAAACCTCAAAGCAACTTAATTTAATAATTTTGCTAGAGATCTCCTATTTTGAAGCCTTAGAGAATGACAACATAAGGTCAACCGTTGGTTCAATAAATATATGTATTTTATACCTATTTACGTAATCAGAAATTTATTCTGTGAGCCGCTTTAAATATTTTTCATAATAATTCTTAATTCTATTATAATATTCAGCTCAAAATTCATTGATGTTGAGAACTTGTCAAAACTGGACACTTATTTCAAAAAAGTAAAAATGGATTTAAAGATGTTTCCATTTTCGAATTCTCCAATTCCAAGATACAATAATAATTAAATTCCAAATATAACTTGCCTCCTATGCTGTCTGTCTGTTGTCTTAAAATACAAATTTATGTATGTATCCTGAAATTTGAATTTAGTCAATAAACAGTCGAACTTCTCTAGCGGGAATTAGCATTATACAAAGAAACTTTTCGAGCAATGGACGATTGAACTTATGAAATTCTTTTTTTTTAAGTAAACGTCATTTCCACTCGATTTAGTTTGAGTTAGAGAAAACTTAAGGTATAGAAGTTAAATTTACGGAAGTTCAACTGTTTTTTTATATAAAAAAGAAATAAAAGAAAACGAATCATCAAAACAAAAGCAAAGAAAACAACATATAATGTTGTTAATTTTTTAGACATTTTGAGTCTTTTGTTTCATACTGCAGTTAAGTTTCAAATGTTAGATATTTTATAAACTGACATTAATATCTATGCATTTTAGTTCAAAATACTATTTAGTTTGTTAATTGACACTGACATCAAATATAGCCTAATTGCAGTCTTTTATTTGAAATAGTTTGATTAACTGTAACACGAAATTGAACCAGATCAAATGAAAGTATTGGTAAAAAAATGTTAAAATGACTAAGCAGCTTTTAAGTAGCATTCTTTATTTTTGTAATTTAATTTAATCATTTAACTTTATGCAAATTATCAACTGTCCAGCCCATTTAAACAAACGTGTGAAAACCAAACATCAAATCTAAATACTGTCCCAAAGCGCCAAAATTCACAAAACACAAAATTTGACACCCAAATCTATTCAACACTTCCCACAAGAAACCAACAAGTGACAAAAACTCATATTAATGATCCTAATAATAACTCTAATAATATAAAACAGCAGCCCACGCGACTCTCATGGGGGCTGGAACCGCAGCTTCAGCCTCAGTGGTAGTCGAACAAAATGTTCACACGCAAATTAGGAGGGACATAAGAATTTGCCGCAGGCATTTTAATCGGCTCGACAACAACAATGATAACATGGCTAACAACGGCAACAGTTATGGGAATCTATACAATTGGGCAGCAACCGAGCGATGTCAGGCAATTACGATGCATGTGAAAATTATCCTATTAAATACGAATCACAAGAGCCAAGGAATTTTTGCCTACGCCACAACGTGGCCAAGATCAAGCCCCCAGCTGCCCCTACTACCCCTACTCCTACCCCGCTGCGATGAGCAGCTCAGTTTAGTACTTGACAAATGCTTACTAATTAATTACAGTTTGTACAAAATTTTAGTAAGCATCTCATAAAGTGCGTCTATCAACGGTGTTGCCCAAGCGAGAAGTGTGCGGAAAACAAAAGTGTGATAATATCGAAGACAGCAACGCCCACTCCCTCCACTTTGAAGGAGTTGACCGACACGTCCTCCTCCTCCCCCGTCACAAGTCGGTTTTTTGTGTGACACTGCTGATTATTGCTCTGCAAATGACCATATGAACGGAATGTGATCCACAGCAAGAGGCCACATTCAAATTGAGTTTATTTTTATGTAGAGTGAAGTGTGAAATTTAGCAAATCTGTTTAATCGCCAGCGATAAGCTACCTACATTGCCACTGCTATTGCCTCCGTCAATGCCACCCGCCAGCAGAGTCCTTAACAGGTGCGAACTCCTGTGTGAAACACGAAATACGATATGTAAAGTACCAAATGTGAAATGCGAAATGCGAAATTATCGATATTTCGAGCCAATTTCCTAACAGGATGCAAAGCTTAAAGTTTTCGGCAACACTTCAATTTGACGGCAATTCGTGTTATGCAGATAAAAGTTCACTTGGCACAGAGCTGCAGCGGATTTGACAATTTCGAAAGTCTTTTGGCAATGACAATCGCATCCTTTTACCTTCAAATCAAATTATTATAAGAATAAAATAATTTTAAATAAAGTCTGTAAAGTCCGTAGTGAAGTAGAATATGAACCTATTGAGTTGTAAAGATTAAACCTTTTTTCTGAGTTAAACGTTAACAAAAAATAGACAGACAGTGAGTGCGTATGCCACAAATACATTTTCCATATTATAGTACTCTCAGTTAGGGTATCGAAAATAGTCTGAGTAAACATCAAAGTCACGAAATCATTCAAAAATCAACATAGCTAAATGGATGGGGAAAAAGTCCAACCCAATCCGTCATGGCAGCCATCAAATGTTCAAGCTAAAGTACACACGCACACACACGAGAACACACACACACATCCGTATTCAGATGGCACACAAAAACAGCTTTTCATTAGGCCCCAATGATGGAGCTCCATACAACAAAACCACACAAAGCATAATGTGAACATACTTAGATACATAGACACATCTGTATATATACTATGTACCTATCTGCTATGAATGGAAAATTCAATGGTATTTACAAGCTAATTCATCAAAATGAGCAAAAAAAAGCTTTTAAAAACTATACAATTTTTCAAGGAATTTATACAAATCACATTTTTTAAATGTTAATTCCTATTTAGTCAACGAATTCCTCGCCAATTTCACTTATTTCTTCAAATTTGGTAAGTCTGATTCCATTAAATGATCTGATAAAATCTCAGTGCAAAACGCTTTCAATTTTGATTGATTGAGAGCATTGACATCCTCTGCATCATCAGCTTATTGAATCACGATCAGATGGATATACCTGTTCTGTTAGCAGCAATAAATCAAATTTATGACAAATAAGAGACACATTTTATGGCGACTTTTAATGTCTCATCGATACCAACTGTAGGCATTTTCCAAATAAATCAAAGCCTGACAAACAATTCAATCAAACCAACAAGGATTCAATAGAAGAATAAAAAACAATTTGTATAAAATGAAAGATTTTCGAATTATATAATGTTGTGGCCTTTGAAATCCACTCTGAGGATACTGCAGTTGAATCCAATGGCAACCTCTACCTTCACCTCCGTCGGCATTTCACCTCCAATTTCGTAGCACAATAAAAGTAAACAAAACAATTAATACATTTTGTTAATTTATGATTACAAAACATTGCGAGAAACACTTTCAGTGCCAGACCAGAATTTAGACATCACCAAGCAGATTTTAAGCGCTTGCCTCTTTCTTTTTCCCGCCGCCGCATTTACAATCCGTGTACTGTCCGAACTCTGGCCTTAACAACGGCAGACCCGGAGTAAACAGAGGTGTTTGTTGCTGTTACCACGGCCATAAATAAAAAGGGTGCCCGCTGTTTATGGCCAGCCAGCATCCAGTCCGAGATCCGAGACCTGAGATCTGAGCGTGAGTCGCAGTCGGAGTCGGAGTCGGAGTTTAAGTTTGAATTGGAGTCTCAGGCATGGGCAAGGCATAGCTAAAGTGTGCAATATAATTAAAAGCCGACAACAGACATGAACGGGCATTCTTCTAATGCGCCTGGGATAGTGTTGTAAACGTATAAATAAAGTGCTCGCAAGATGCGTCGGCCAGGCGGGTGAACATTCTTTGATGTAAAACCAGTGCCAATCCCAATGCATGGGCTCTGTATTCCAATAACTCAGATTCCAACATTCCTACATAGCAGATAAACACAGGTATATGAATTATTAGACCTATTTAAATGCTATAAATCTGTAAGAAACTCATTTATATAGTTTATTGTGCAAATTTTATTCATATAAAAATCGGTTAATATTAACACCCACTCTTTCCATTGTACTATTCGCTAAAAAAAAGCGAGCGCAAATTATAAATGAGGAACTAAACAATAAATTATAAAAGCTGCCAAATAGCAACAGCAAAGATATTACAGTTTCCTGTAATTACTTATTCGACTTTTTTAACGTTTATGAATATGAAATTCGACTAAAAAGTTGACAATTTATATTATGTATAATAATGACTCTTTGCATATATGTGTATTTTATTTGCGGGTATCCATAACTGACCATTGGATCCAAACTTTAATTGTTTTATTATTTAAGCTGAATAATATTCATATTTATAGGATTGCATGTACTTTCTTTCAGTTAATTATATTTCCTACTCAATAAAATCCAATATACTTACAGATTTGCAAACTGCCTCTGAGCAGCTTTCATTTGGTCGCGAAACGATTTAAAATTAATGCTTCCTTCAAACGAGAAATAAATATACTTGTAATTTTGAGGTTCAGATACCATTACTCGTATTTTGAACTAATAAATTTATTATAAATGGTTTTGCATTACATTAAAAAGCTTTAGGGTCAGACAGATTTTGTACAATTCGAATAAAGTAGATTATTTTATGGCTTCGAGCAGTTTGGAAACTGAAACTTTTATTAAGCATTTTGCTCACCCAACTCCTCTGTTCTGTCTTTGCAGTAGACATGACCACATCGCATATCTTGTCAGCGGTGGATCCGACAACAGGCCTTAACGGAAATGTGGCGGCAGGTGGGGGCACTGGCAGTGGCTCCCACTCCCCGCAACACACGGCCCACAATGGACATGGTCATGGCCTGGGTGCCGTCGGGGGTGTGGTTGCAATGGCCTCCGGAGTCGGAGTGGGAGGCGGAGGCGGAGGCGGTGGACATCGCATTGTCGGAGGCGCAGGGAGCCCCAATGAGCTGGATCGCAATCTGCGGGTCTCACTTGACGACCGAGAGCTGTGGCTTCGCTTTCAGAATCTCACCAACGAGATGATCGTCACCAAGAATGGCAGGTGGGTTGTGAGTGAGTTTCTCAACGGCGCTTTGCCTGTTACTTGGCCCTTCTTCATGTGTTGGAACGTGATAAATGGAAGTTAACGTGGCTAGTAACAGGCAACAGCAACAGCAACGACGACGACGGCGACGTTGTCGATTGCGGCGCATTTTGTTTTCCTATGCAAATTGGCAATGAGTTTTTTTTTGCGCTTTTGTTTTTGCTGCAATGATTTTTCATTTTTTCATTTGGTGCTGTTTGCACCTTATAATGAAGCGTTAACGTTTCTGAAGCTCCACATATACAAATGCGTATGTATATTTATCTGCATTCATACATATACATAAGTATATATTTACATGCGAGCGTTTGTCGAAATAACTAAAAATATTTACCCATGTACATACATACTTATGTATGTGTTGATGTGTGCGAAACGCGCTTAGAACTTGTACTTAACCGTCTCGGTCTCCGATCTCCGGTCTCCGGTCTCTGGTCTACGGTCCCGGGGCAGGTGCTAATTAACGCGGCTCGGCAACAGCCGCCATCTTGTACTAATTGTTGTGGAACAGTGCGCGGACGGCGCGATTCAATATTTGTCTGAAGCCGAAGTCGATATCGATGTCGATGTCGATGCCGACAGAGAGAAGAAGACAGAGACGATAGCCCATCCAACTGATGCCAGTAGAGGCCTCTATATGTAGAATCTGGACAAGGGCAATGGCAAACAAGCAACGAAGCAGCCAAGCAAATTCAAGAAATGGCTGATTGCCTCTTGGTTCATAGAATATTCATTGCCCTCAACTGTTATATAACTGTAAGCTGACTCTTTTAAATTTCATCATCTCCATTCCTTTGCAGGCGCATGTTTCCGGTTGTGAAAATCAGTGCCTCCGGCTTAGATCCGGCTGCCATGTACACAGTTCTATTGGAATTTGTGCAGGTCGACACTCATCGCTGGAAGTACGTTAATGGCGAATGGGTATGTGGATCGAACAATTTATCAAACAACTTTAAAAAGAACCATTCAACGCCTCCCTTTATCAAGAAATTATTGATTTCAATTTACAATTAACAATTTCTCGACAGAAAATTATATTTAACCGTAAAGGGTCGCAATTTAAACTTGTAATTGTAAAATCAATAGACTGACGCTACTTAGGTATAGTTACAGTTATTAACCGACTTATATTTATCGGTGTTAGTAAGCCAACCAAATTTGAATTTGTTTTTATATTTTTTAAGAGAAGAGATAGCCAAAGTAGTCCATATGCATTTCAGTTGCATACCATGAATGTTGAATATACTTATCCTAATAAAAGGCAAACCAAACATTCTCAAAACGCAATTAATAAACTACTTAGTGTTGTCTGGTGTGATAATATTAAATTTGACATACATTTAATGGGCTACTTAAACAAAAATTTATAACCATTTATAACCACTTTCTGTACTTGAACTTTCCACATACATATTTATCTATGTATGCTAATAAACTATGCACAATATAATTGAATGTGTTTGAATAAAGTCCACATCCTCATTCCACATTGTTATAGATAAAATCTGTCGTAAATGTGAACTTTTTCCATGAAATTTTTCTTAATATTATGCAGACACATGTTGATATTTATAATATTTAATTTAGACTTTCTTTAAAGTTTGATACATACAGTTTCCCTAAAAATAAAATCTGCTGTTGAACTGATTTTTAAATTAACTTATCTCCGTACATTTTAATCAAGTCTGTAATTGTTGGTCCTTGCTGAATAAACTAGTTAACTAATAGCCAGATTGTAAGCTCTACAAAAACATGAGCCCCAACTCACAAAATACTTTTATAAAAATTGTTCAATAGTAGATTGGTAGTGGTCCGATTTCAATCTAATCTAATCTAATCAGGATGTGCAATTAATGGACTTCATTGATAGATCTTTAGAAAAAAAATGTTTTTCTAAGCTAGTATGGTATTTTGTGATCTGGTTGATGTTAAAAAACAGACAAGAAATTGGTTACCTAGTTATAAAAGCTTCATTTACTTTCTATATTTAAACTAAGACAAAATTATTACAACAAATAATTGAAATTTAATTATTAATTTCTTTATTATTTTTATAACTATTACAAATTTATACACAAAATTATGTTCCTATATTAATAAAATCAATCATGTTTTATGTATACCAATATGCTTGTATAATGCTTATTATTATTTAATTATTTCCCTTTTCTTAATTCAGGTTCCCGGCGGCAAAGCAGAAGTTCCTCCTTCGAACCCAATATATGTTCATCCAGAGTCACCCAATTTCGGAGCTCATTGGATGAAGGAACCAATATCGTTTGCGAAAGTCAAGTTGACAAACAAAACCAACGGAAACGGACAAGTGAGTTATAAAAATGAGTTCAGTTTGCAAAATATTTACTTATTTAATATTGTAGATTATGCTGAACTCGTTGCATAAGTACGAGCCACGAGTCCATCTAGTCCGCGTGGGATCCGAGCAGCGTCATGTGGTCACCTATCCATTCCCAGAGACCCAGTTCATCGCGGTAACTGCCTACCAGAACGAGGAGGTCACCTCCCTTAAGATTAAGTACAATCCCTTCGCCAAGGCCTTTCTCGACGCTAAGGAGCGCCCGGATACGCTCTACCCACACGATACCCACTACGGTTGGCTCATCCCCCCACCCACTCACTACACTAGTGCCGCTTCAGTTGCCCCACCGCCACCGCCACTGCCCATGAGTCAGACGCACAGCCTGGTGGCACCGTCTCCAACCTCCTCGTCGGCTGCCGCAACAGGCAGCTGCGATCGCTATGGCCGATCCCTCTCCACAAGGAGTGCAGCTCCCAATCGCAGCACGCCTTATAGCCGTCCTCGCGTTGTTTCTGGGCTCCGGCTCAAATGGGAGTGCGGGAAACGCCTCGTCTTCCTCCCCGCAACCACCGTCGGCGCCTCAGACGCCCACCAGTCTACAATCGTCCATTGGATCGGTTAGCACCAGCGGAGGCACAAACACAAGTGCCAGCATTAGCAGCAGCAGCAGCACCAGTGGCTGCTTCACTAGTTCCTACTCTCAGTCGGGCTTTATGCCAGTGGAAGCAACCTCAACGGCATCCGTGTTCTCCTACCCCAGCAGCTGGCAGAGCAACAGCAACTACTGGAGTTCAACGAGTGTTCCCGGCCCCATGCCAATGAGTGTGTGCAGCAGTCGAAACATCTGTAAGTGCTCCGAATCCCTCTCAATATAAACACGTTCAATATGTTTTTCAAAGCCTCTCGGAACTTTCCATTCCTTATTTCATGTTCGTATGCGTGGCGATTCATTCAGTAAAAAATAAATATGTGATAAAGTTACTTTACTACTACTGCACTAGTGAAAAACATCTATTAAATCAAAACAAGTTTTAAACTTATTGAGTGTTTGCCAAAATAGTGATTTAACAAACAGAATAAAATAATAATTTACTGCTGGAAGATTCGACTATGTAATATAATTAAATCATACAGAATTGTAATCAGTATTGTCATTTCTGTGTTAAATGCTGCCGATGTCTATTGAACCTATATACATTTTTAAGTCTGTAATTTTACATATAAATTGTTAATTTCCTTTCAATTAATTTCTGAATCAATTAAAAGCTTTAAATTCTTAATTGAATTATGAAGTAAATTAATTTACACAAAAGATCATAGTTGGCAATAATTCAATAATTATTTATATTTATATTTTATCTATCTCACTTTTAGCCACTCACAATTCACCATCGCCCACAAATGGTTCTCCAAGCTACACGACACCCTCGCCCGGCTATACCATACACCACCTGACACCGCATAGCCACCAGTACAACATGACCCAGCCGGATCTGTATGCGAGTGGACCGGCTGCCTCCAGCTCGCCGCAGACCTACGTTGCGCCCACACACCAAGTGTACCATCCGACGCCCACCTCCCCTACGCACCAGCTGTACACGAACGTGCTAAACGCCCCCTCCGCCCTTAGCTATCCAGCTAGCGGCTGGCACAACGGTTCCGGGGCCGAGTACGGACTTTACCAGAACGCGGCTGCGGCTTACTATCAGCCGGAGTACATTCCGCTTGAGATTGGGTAAGTAATGAGGCGATCAGTTGAAGCGCGAACTTTACATTAATATCGCTAAAGTAGCTATCAATGATTCCACTCTCGAATCGCGAAATATCTTACAGCTATGCCACTCACCCACTGGAGCCCGTGGACGTTACAAAATCACTGGAGGAGCCACAGTCCGCCATGTACAAGACAACTGAGGAACAAAACTCCGTCATTACCCTGGAGTGTGCTAATGCCAGTCTAAAATCCGCTCACAATCCTAACGATATAAAACTGGAGTCCTTAGAGCAAAGTGTTTCCGTTCCCAGTGCAGTGCCCACAGGTGTACCCACCTCCGTGGTTACCGCTGTCACTGCAGACACCTGGACACCGCTGACACCGCCTCAAAGTACTCTGCAGTAACCAATCGACTATGACACGAGATTAACATCTCCATCATTGCACAGCACCAGCCCTTAGACGCATGACACCTAAGTTACTTGGATGGATCGAATAGTTGACCGACTTAGACTTAATAACCGTTAATAGAGCTCCCATATTCCAAGTTAATGTAAATCTAGCAAATGTTTCCCCTAGAATATTGTACACTGTATCACGGCTTTCCAATGTGTTTCATTCAAGTTAAATATAAATATATTATTATACAAAAACCCAATGATTAAAATTTTTATATATTTATCTGATTATGCACCTCGCTCGTAAAACCTTTCGGTGCTCATTAAATTTTTAGTTTTAACTTTGATTATATGCTAAATTATAAAATCTAATCTCAATAGCTCAATGTTAATTGAACTCAATATGTAAAATTTTCCACAAAGTAAGAGCCCGATAAGGTGAAGGAAAATCTTTTGCTAAAGAAAACACAAAATTTCCAGTATTCGAGTTGAATGAATTTTATCAAATCATCATGGCTTGTCAGTATTAGTCAAGTGTGCAAATTGAACTTCTATCTTCTATCCCATAGATTTTTGGAAAATCGTGCTCTTGACACGCGTCTCTTGCCAACGACCATACCACGCTGAATACATCGGTTCTCGTCCGATCACCGAAATTAAGCAGCGTCGGGCGCGGTTAGTACTTAGATGGGGGACACCGCTTGGGAACACCGCGTGTTGTTGGCATTGTTCAACAATCTTTTTTTTACAAATAAACTCTTTTAAAATACTCTTACCTGAATATAATTTAAAGCTCTGTCTATTTGCCTTTGTCTCAAAATTTTAACTAGAACTTCTATTTAAAATATTTTAATATTTTCATTTAAACTTTCTGTCATTTCTCACTTACTATCGTCGCCTTAATAATTTAAGCTTATGAAGACTACAGTTGAGATTGACCTGAATTAAATTTTTAAAGTATTTTATGTCAATTTGTGTCCAATTTTTAACTAGACCTTCTACTTAAAATTATTTTTTGTTTTCGTTAGAACTTGCTGTCAATTCTTACCCAATATCTTACCTATATTAAACTATCAAATGTATCCCATAGATTTTTTCACTTGACTCAATCTTTTTATATCTCTTAGTAAAAATCAACAATCTTTTTTTTACAAATAAACTCTTTTAAAATACTCTTACCTGAATATAATTTAAGGCTCTGTCTATTTGCCTTTGTCTCAAAATTTTAACTAGAACTTCTATTTAAAATATTTTAATATTTTCATTTAAACTTTCTGTCATTTCTCTCTTACTATCGTCGCCTTAATAATTTAAGCTTATGAAGACGACTGTTGAGATTGACCTGAATTAAATTTTAAAAGTATTTTGTGTCAATTTGTGTCCGATTTTTAACTAGACCTTCTACTTAAAATTATTTTTTGTTTTCGTTAGAACTTGCTGTCAATTCTTACCCAATATCTTACCTATATTAAACTATCAAATGTTTCCCATAGATTTTTTCAATCATTCTTTTTATATCTCTTAGTAAAAATTCCTCAATTTCAGATAGAAAATCGTGCTCTTGACCTGCGTCTCTCGCCAATGACCATACCACGCTGAATACATCGGTTCTCGTCCGATCACCGAAATTAAGCAGCGTCGGGCGCGGTTAGTACTTAGATGGGGGACCGCTTGGGAACACCGCGTGTTGTTGGCATTGTTCAACAATCTTTTTTTTACAAATAAACTCTTTTAAAATACTCTTACCTGAATATAATTTAAGGCTCTGTCTATTTGCCTTTGTCTCAAAATTTTAACTAGAACTTCTATTTAAAATATTTTAATATTTTCATTTAAACTTTCTGTCATTTCTCTCTTACTATCGTCGCCTTAATAATTTAAGCTTATGAAGACGACTGTTGAGATTGACCTGAATTAAATTTTAAAAGTATTTTGTGTCAATTTGTGTCCGATTTTTAACTAGACCTTCTACTTAAAATTATTTTTTGTTTTCGTTAGAACTTGCTGTCAATTCTTACCCAATATCTTACCTATATTAAACTATCAAATGTTTCCCATAGATTTTTTCAATCAATCTTTTTATATCTCTTAGTAAAAATTCCTCAATTTCAGATAGAAAATCGTGCTCTTGACATGCGTCTCTCGCCAACGACCATACCACGCTGAATACATCGGTTCTCGTCCGATCACCGAAATTAAGCAGCGTCGGGCGCGGTTAGTACTTAGATGGGGGACCGCTTGGGAACACCGCGTGTTGTTGGCATTGTTCAACAATCTTTTTTTTACAAATAAACTCTTTTAAAATACTCTTACCTGAATATAATTTAAGGCTCTGTCTATTTGCCTTTGTATCAAAATTTTAACTAGAACTTCTATTTAAAATATTTTAATATTTTCATTTAAACTTTCTGTCATTTCTCTCTTACTATCGTCGCCTTAATAATTTAAGCTTATGAAGACGACTGTTGAGATTGACCTGAATTAAATTTTAAAAGTATTTTGTGTCAATTTGTGTCCGATTTTTAACTAGACCTTCTACTTAAAATTATTTTTTGTTTTCGTTAGAACTTGCTGTCAATTCTTACCCAATATCTTACCTATATTAAACTATCAAATGTTTCCCATAGATTTTTTCAATCAATCTTTTTATATCTCTTAGTAAAAATTCCTCAATTTCAGATAGAAAATCGTGCTCTTGACCTGCGTCTCTCGCCAACGACCATACCACGCTGAATACATCGGTTCTCGTCCGATCACCGAAATTAAGCAGCGTCGGGCGCGGTTAGTACTTAGATGGGGGACCGCTTGGGAACACCGCGTGTTGTTGGCATTGTTCAACAATCTTTTTTTTTACAAATAAACTCTTTTAAAATACTCTTACCTGAATATAATGTAAAGCTCTGTCTATTTGCCTTTGTCTCAAAATTTTAACTAGAACTTCTATTTAAAATATTTTAATATTTTCATTTAAACTTTCTGTCATTTCTCTCTTACTATCGTCGCCTTAATAATTTAAGCTTATGAAGACGACTGTTGAGATTGACCTGAATTAAATTTTAAAAGTATTTTGTGTCAATTTGTGTCCAATTTTTAACTAGATCTACTTAAAATTATTTTTTGTTTTCGTTAGAACTTGCTTTCAATTCTTACCCAATATCTTACCTATATTAAACTATCAAATGTTTCCCATAGATTTTTTCAATCAATCTTTTTATATCTCTTAGTAAAAATTCCTCAATTTCAGATAGAAAATCGTGCTCTTGACATGCGTCTATCGCCAACGACCATACCACGCTGAATACATCGGTTCTCGTCCGATCACCGAAATTAAGCAGCGTCGGGCGCGGTTAGTACTTAGATGGGGGACCGCTTGGGAACACCGCGTGTTGTTGGCATTGTTCAACAATCTTTTTTTACAAATTAACTCTTTTAAAATACTCTTACCTGAATATAATTTAAAGCTCTGTCTATTTGCCTTTGTCTCAAAATTTTAACTCGAACTTCTATTTAAAATATTTTAATACTTTCATTTAAACTTTCTGTCATTTCTCACTTACTATCGTCGCCTTAATAATTTAAGCTTATGAAGACGACTGTTGAGATTGACCTGAATTAAATTTTAAAAGTATTTTGTGTCAATTTGTGTCCAATTTTTAACTAGATCTACTTAAAATTATTTTTTGTTTTCGTTAGAACTTGCTTTCAATTCTTACCCAATATCTTACCTATATTAAACTATCAAATGTTTCCCATAGATTTTTTCAATCAATCTTTTTATATCTCTTAGTAAAAATTCCTCAATTTCAGATAGAAAATCGTGCTCTTGACCTGCGTCTCTCGCCAACGACCATACCACGCTGAATACATCGGTTCTCGTCCGATCACCGAAATTAAGCAGCGTCGGGCGCGGTTAGTACTTAGATGGGGGACCGCTTGGGAACACCGCGTGTTGTTGGCATTGTTCAACAATCTTTTTTTTACAAATAAACTCTTTTAAAATACTCTTACCTGAATATAATTTAAGGCTCTGTCTATTTGCCTTTGTCTCAAAATTTTAACTCGAACTTCTATTTAAAATATTTTAATATTTTCATTTAAACTTTCTGTCATTTCTCTCTTACTATCGTCGCCTTAATAATTTAAGCTTATGAAGACGACTGTTGAGATTGACCTGAATTAAATTTTAAAAGTATTTTGTGTCAATTTGTGTCCGATTTTTAACTAGACCTTCTACTTAAAATTATTTTTTGTTTTCGTTAGAACTTGCTGTCAATTCTTACCCAATATCTTACCTATATTAAACTATCAAATGTATCCCATAGATTTTTTCAATCAATCTTTTTATATCTCTTAGTAAAAATTCCTCAATTTCAGATAGAAAATCGTGCTCTTGACATGCGTCTCTCGCCAACGACCATACCACGCTGAATACATCGGTTCTCGTCCGATCACCGAAATTAAGCAGCGTCGGGCGCGGTTAGTACTTAGATGGGGGACCGCTTGGGAACACCGCGTGTTGTTGGCATTGTTCAACAATCTTTTTTTTACAAATAAACTCTTTTAAAATACTCTTACCTGAATATAATTTAAAGCTCTGTCTATTTGCCTTTGTCTCAAAATTTTAACTAGAACTTCTATTTAAAATATTTTAATATTTTCATTTAAACTTTCTGTCATTTCTCACTTACTATCGTCGCCTTAATAATTTAAGCTTATGAAGACTACAGTTGAGATTGACCTGAATTAAATTTTAAAAGTATTTTGTGTCAATTTGTGTCCAATTTTTAACTAGACCTTCTACTTAAAATTATTTTTTGTTTTCGTTAGAACTTGCTGTCAATTCTTACCCAATATCTTACCTATATTAAACTATCAAATGTATCCCATAGATTTTTTCAATCAATCTTTTTATATCTCTTAGTAAAAATTCCTCAATTTCAGATAGAAAATCGTGCTCTTGACATGCGTCTCTCGCCAACGACCATACCACGCTGAATACATCGGTTCTCGTCCGATCACCGAAATTAAGCAGCGTCGGGCGCGGTTAGTACTTAGATGGGGGACCGCTTGGGAACACCGCGTGTTGTTGGCATTGTTCAACAATCTTTTTTTACAAATTAACTCTTTTAAAATACTCTTACCTGAATATAATTTAAAGCTCTGTCTATTTGCCTTTGTCTCAAAATTTTAACTAGAACTTCTATTTAAAATATTTTAATATTTTCATTTAAACTTTCTGTCATTTCTCACTTACTATCGTCGCCTTAATAATTTAAGCTTATGAAGACTACAGTTGAGATTGACCTGAATTACAATTTTTAAAAGTATTTTGTGTCAATTTGTGTCCAATTTTTAACTAGACCTTCTACTTAAAATTATTTTTTTGTTTTCGTTAGAACTTGCTGTCAATTCTTACCCAATATCTTACCTATATTAAACTATCAAATGTTTCCCATAGATTTTTTCAATCAATCTTTTTATATCTCTTAGTAAAAATTCCTCAATTTCAGATAGAAAATCGTGCTCTTGACATGCGTCTCTCGCCAACGACCATACCACGCTGAATACATCGGTTCTCGTCCGATCACCGAAATTAAGCAGCGTCGGGCGCGGTTAGTACTTAGATGGGGGACCGCTTGGGAACACCGCGTGTTGTTGGCATTGTTCAACAATCTTTTTTTTACAAATTAACTCTTTTAAAATACTCTTACCTGAATATATTTTAAAGCTCTGTCTATTTGCCTTTGTGTCAAAATTTTAACTCGAACTTCTATTTAAAATATTCACTTCTTTTTTTTTTTTTTTTTGCTTTTAAGATACAAATTGAAGTTTGAATGCTTTTATTTTTGAATTGACGACAGCTCTGGTTTTCCATAATTGGATCATCTGCTTCGTGCCAATATGAATAAGCACATTCACAGGTCAATCAGCTTGGCCTGCAAGCAACCAATATCCATAGCTAATGGCATTTTGAAAAATTAACTTAACTTGTTGTTATTTGAGCAATTTCTTCCCCTTCATGACAGCTGATACGGTCGATGACTTACTGCTATCGAATCGTTTTCGAAACCGAGTTCGAAAATTAAAAACAAGTTAATTTTGTTCGGAGTTCAGAACAGCAAATAGTAAAACGTTCGTTTTCGTTTTCGTTTCGTTTTTACTTTTTGAAAACGTTCGGAATTCAGAACAGGCCTGATTATAATATTTTCATTTAAACTTTCTGTCATTTCTCACTTACTATCGTCGCCTTAATAATTTAAGCTTATGAAGACTACAGTTGAGATTGACCTGAATTAAAATTTTTAAAAGCATTTTGTGTCAATTTTTCCATTTTTAACTAGACCTTCTTTTTAAAATTATTTTTTTTATTTTCGTTAGAACTTTCTGTCAATTCTTACCCAATATCTTACCTATATTAAACTATCAAATGTATCCCATAGATTTTTTCAATCAATCTTTTTATATCTCTTAGTAAAAATTCCTCAATTTCAGATAGAAAATCGTGCTCTTGGCATGCGTCTTTCGCCAACGACCATACCACGCTGAATACATCGGTTCTCGTCCGATCACCGAAATTAAGCAGCGTCGGGCGCGGTTAGTACTTAGATGGGGGACCGCTTGGGAACACCGCGTGTTGTTGGCATTGTTCAACAATCTTTTTTTACAAATTAACTCTTTTAAAATACTTTTACCTGAATATATTTTAAAGCTCTGTCTATTTGCCTTTGTGTCAAAATTTTAACTAGAACTTCTATTTAAAATATTTTAATATTTTCATTTAAACTTTCTGTCATTTCTCACTTGCTATCGTCGCCTTAATAATTTAAGCTTATGAAGACTACAGTTGAGATTGACCTGAATTAAATTTTAAAAGTATTTTGTGTCAATTTGTGTCCAATTTTTAACTAGACCTTCTATTTAAAATTATTTTTTGTCTTCGTTAGAACTTTCTGTCAATTCTTACCCAATATCTTACCTATATTAAACTATCAAATGTATCCCATAGATTTTTTCAATCAATCTTTTTATATCTCTTAGTAAAAATTCCTCAATTTCAGATAGAAAATCGTGCTCTTGACATGCGTCTTTCGCCAACGACCATACCACGCTGAATACATCGGTTCTCGTCCGATCACCGAAATTAAGCAGCGTCGGGCGCGGTTAGTACTTAGATGGGGGACCGCTTGGGAACACCGCGTGTTGTTGGCATTGTTCAACAATCTTTTTTTACAAATTAATTTTTTTAAAATACTCTTACTTGAATATATTTTAAAGCTCTGTCTATTTGCCTTTGTGTCAAAATTTTAACTAGAACTTCTATTTAAAATATTTTAATATTTTCATTTAAACTTTCTGTCATTTCTCACTTACTATCGTCGCCTTAATAATTTAAGCTTATGAAGACTACAGTTGAGATTGACCTGAATTACAATTTTTAAAAGCATTTTGTGTCAAATTCTTAACTAGTCCTTCTTTTTAAAATTATTTTTTTTATTTTCGTTACAACTTTCTGTCAATTCTTACCCAATATCTTACCTATATTAAACTATCAAATGTATCCCATAGATTTTTTCAATCAATCTTTTTATATCTCTTAGTAAAAATTCCTCAATTTCAGATAGAAAATCGTGCTCTTGACATGCGTCTTTCGCCAACGACCATACCACGCTGAATACATCGGTTCTCGTCCGATCACCGAAATTAAGCAGCGTCGGGCGCGGTTAGTACTTAGATGGGGGACCGCTTGGGAACACCGCGTGTTGTTGGCATTGTTCAACAATCTTTTTTTACAAATTAACTCTTTTAAAATACTCTTACTTGAATATATTTTAAAGCTCTGTCTATTTGCCTTTGTGCTCAAAATTTTAACTTGAACTTCTATTTAAAATATTCAGGCCTGTTCTCAATTCCGAAAACGAGTCGATTTGCCACAAAACGAGTTGATTGCTGTTCCGAATAATAACAATAATTGTCGTTTTCAAAACGTGTGCTTTAGAGTCACCGGTTTTAAATGTAAATGCCATTTAAAGCATTAAAATAAATACCTAAAATTTTAAACTGATAATTATAATAATGTTGAACATTTTTGGAAACATTTAACATTACTACTTTAACTTTAAATAGTTAAAGTGAATTTTAAAAGAATTTTTTTATAAGCATCTATAAAATATTGCATGAAAAACAAAACCGAGCATCAATGACTAAACCGAGCTGTTCTGAATTCCACTCTCGTTTTTGTTATCGATACCAACATCGCAATCGAAAGCTGCTAGAGTTGCTTCAATTGAATAACAAAATTGGACAACAAACTTTTAATCTAATTCACCTTTTGTCTGCTATATTCAACCTGAAATATTTTTAATAAATTTTTAAAAAGAGTTTTAAATAAATCTAATTGCTTTTAAGATACAAATTGAAGTTTGAATGCTTTTATTTTTGAATTGACGACAGCTCTGGTTTTCCATAATTGGATCATCTGCTTCGTGCCAATATGAATAAGCACATTCACAGGTAATCAGCTTGGCTGCAAGAACCAATATCCATAGAATGGCATTTTGAAAAATTAACTTAACTTGTTGTTATTTGAGCAATTTCTTCCCCTTCATGACAGCTGATACGGTCGATGACTTACTGCTATCGAATCGTTTTCGAAACCGAGTTCGAAAATTAAAAACAAGTTAATTTTGTTCGGAGTTCAGAACAGCAAATAGTAAAACGTTCGTTTTCGTTTTCGTTTCGTTTTTACTTTTTGAAAACGTTCGGAATTCAGAACAGGCCTGATTATAATATTTTCATTTAAACTTTCTGTCATTTCTCACTTACTATCGTCGCCTTAATAATTTAAGCTTATGAAGACTACAGTTGAGATTGACCTGAATTAAAATTTTTAAAAGCATTTTGTGTCAAATTCTTAACTAGACCTTCTTTTTAAAATTATTTTTTTTATTTTCGTTAGAACTTTCTGTCAATTCTTACCCAATATCTTACCTATATTAAACTATCAAATGTATCCCATAGATTTTTTCAATCAATCTTTTTATATCTCTTAGTAAAAATTCCTCAATTTCAGATAGAAAATCGTGCTCTTGGCATGCGTCTTTCGCCAACGACCATACCACGCTGAATACATCGGTTCTCGTCCGATCACCGAAATTAAGCAGCGTCGGGCGCGGTTAGTACTTAGATGGGGGACCGCTTGGGAACACCGCGTGTTGTTGGCATTGTTCAACAATCTTTTTTTTACAAATTAACTCTTTTAAAATACTTTTACCTGAATATATTTTAAAGCTCTGTCTATTTGCCTTTGTGTCAAAATTTTAACTAGAACTTCTATTTAAAATATTTTAATATTTTCATTTAAACTTTCTGTCATTTCTCACTTGCTATCGTCGCCTTAATAATTTAAGCTTATGAAGACTACAGTTGAGATTGACCTGAATTAAATTTTAAAAGTATTTTGTGTCAATTTGTGTCCAATTTTTAACTAGACCTTCTATTTAAAATTATTTTTTGTTTTCGTTAGAACTTTCTGTCAATTCTTACCCAATATCTTACCTATATTAAACTATCAAATGTATCCCATAGATTTTTTCAATCAATCTTTTTATATCTCTTAGTAAAAATTCCTCAATTTCAGATAGAAAATCGTGCTCTTGACATGCGTCTTTCGCCAACGACCATACCACGCTGAATACATCGGTTCTCGTCCGATCACCGAAATTAAGCAGCGTCGGGCGCGGTTAGTACTTAGATGGGGGACCGCTTGGGAACACCGCGTGTTGTTGGCATTGTTCAACAATCTTTTTTTACAAATTAATTTTTTTAAAATACTCTTACTTGAATATATTTTAAAGCTCTGTCTATTTGCCTTTGTGTCAAAATTTTAACTAGAACTTCTATTTAAAATATTTTAATATTTTCATTTAAACTTTCTGTCATTTCTCACTTACTATCGTCGCCTTAATAATTTAAGCTTATGAAGACTACAGTTGAGATTGACCTGAATTACAATTTTTAAAAGCATTTTGTGTCAAATTCTTAACTAGTCCTTCTTTTTAAAATTATTTTTTTTATTTTCGTTACAACTTTCTGTCAATTCTTACCCAATATCTTACCTATATTAAACTATCAAATGTATCCCATAGATTTTTTCAATCAATCTTTTTATATCTCTTAGTAAAAATTCCTCAATTTCAGATAGAAAATCGTGCTCTTGACATGCGTCTTTCGCCAACGACCATACCACGCTGAATACATCGGTTCTCGTCCGATCACCGAAATTAAGCAGCGTCGGGCGCGGTTAGTACTTAGATGGGGGACCGCTTGGGAACACCGCGTGTTGTTGGCATTGTTCAACAATCTTTTTTTACAAATTAACTCTTTTAAAATACTCTTACTTGAATATATTTTAAAGCTCTGTCTATTTGCCTTTGTGCTCAAAATTTTAACTTGAACTTCTATTTAAAATATTCAGGCCTGTTCTCAATTCCGAAAACGAGTCGATTTGCCACAAAACGAGTGATGCTGTGCCGAATAATAACAATAATTGTCGTTTTCAAAACGTGGGCTTTAGAGCACCGGTTTTAAATGAAATGCCTTAAAAGCATAAAAAAAAATACCTAAAATTTTAAAGATAATAAAAATAATGGTGAAATTTTTGGAAAATTAAAATTTATTAAATTTTAAAAATATAGAAAAAATTAATAAAAAAATTTTTTTATATCAATAAAATATTGCATGAAAAACAAAAAAACAACGACAACGGCGCGGCCGTTGTTGGACACCACACCACGGCGGCAGCGGGGCGCAGTGCAGAAAAAAAATAACAAAACAATTAAAATTAATTATTTATCAAAAAATATTAAAAAAAATTAAAAAAAAATTTTTAAAAAAAATTAAAATCTATTTAAATTAAAATAGATTTGAAGTGTTTTTTTTGATGGAGGGGGGGCATGGGGGGGGGGCGAAAAGAACAGGCAAGGGGGGCGGAACAAAAAATTGTGGAAAAATAAAATAAATGTTATTGTTTATCCCTCCCCCAGGGGGGGCGGGGGCAGCGAACGGGCCGAATAAAAAATAAAATAATTATTTAGTGTGTGGGGGCAGAGAACAAAATATAATTTCGTTTTTTTTTTAAAGGGAAAGCAGCGATTATAATATTTTCATTTAAACTTTCTGTCATTTCTCACTTACTATCGTCGCCTTAATAATTTAAGCTTATGAAGACTACAGTTGAGATTGACCTGAATTAAAATTTTTAAAAGCATTTTGTGTCAAATTCTTAACTAGACCTTCTTTTTAAAATTATTTTTTTTATTTTCGTTAGAACTTTCTGTCAATTCTTACCCAATATCTTACCTATATTAAACTATCAAATGTATCCCATAGATTTTTTCAATCAATCTTTTTATATCTCTTAGTAAAAATTCCTCAATTTCAGATAGAAAATCGTGCTCTTGACATGCGTCTTTCGCCAACGACCATACCACGCTGAATACATCGGTTCTCGTCCGATCACCGAAATTAAGCAGCGTCGCGCGCGGTTATTACTTAGATGGGGGACCGCTTGGGAACACCGCGTGTTGTTGGCATTGTTCAACAATCTTTTTTTACAAATTAACTCTTTTAAAATACTTTTACCTGAATATATTTTAAAGCTCTGTCTATTTGCCTTTGTGTCAAAATTTTAACTAGAACTTCTATTTAAAATATTTTAATATTTTCATTTAAACTTTCTGTCATTTCTCACTTGCTATCGTCGCCTTAATAATTTAAGCTTATGAAGACTACAGTTGAGATTGACCTGAATTAAATTTTAAAAGTATTTTGTGTCAATTTGTGTCCAATTTTTAACTAGACCTTCTATTTAAAATTATTTTTTGTTTTCGTTAGAACTTTCTGTCAATTCTTACCGAATATCTTACCTATATTGAACTATCAAATGTATCCCATAGATTTTTTCAATCAATCTTTTTATATCTCTTAGTAAAAATTCCTCAATTTCAGATAGAAAATCGTGCTCTTGACATGCGTCTTTCGCCAACGACCATACCACGCTGAATACATCGGTTCTCGTCCGATCACCGAAATTAAGCAGCGTCGGGCGCGGTTAGTACTTAGATGGGGGACCGCTTGGGAACACCGCGTGTTGTTGGCATTGTTCAACAATCTTTTTTTACAAATTAATTTTTTTAAAATACTCTTACTTGAATATATTTTAAAGCTCTGTCTATTTGACTTTGTGTCAAAATTTTAACTAGAACTTCTATTTAAAATATTTTAATATTTTCATTTAAACTTTCTGTCATTTCTCACTTACTATCGTCGCCTTAATAATTTAAGCTTATGAAGACTACAGTTGAGATTGACCTGAATTACAATTTTTAAAAGCATTTTGTGTCAAATTCTTAACTAGTCCTTCTTTTTAAAATTATTTTTTTATTTTCGTTACAACTTTCTGTCAATTCTTACCCAATATCTTACCTATATTAAACTATCAAATGTATCCCATAGATTTTTTCAATCAATCTTTTTATATCTCTTAGTAAAAATTCCTCAATTTCAGATAGAAAATCGTGCTCTTGACATGCGTCTTTCGCCAACGACCATACCACGCTGAATACATCGGTTCTCGTCCGATCACCGAAATTAAGCAGCGTCGGGCGCGGTTAGTACTTAGATGTGTTGTTGGCATTGTTCAACAATCTTTTTTTACAAATTAACTCTTTTAAAATACTTTTACCTGAATATATTTTAAAGCTCTGTCTATTTGCCTTTGTGTCAAAATTTTAACTAGAACTTCTATTTAAAATATTTTAATATTTTCATTTAAACTTTCTGTCATTTCTCACTTACTATCGTCGCCTTAATAATTTAAGCTTATGAAGACTACAGTTGAGATTGACCTGAATTAAATTTTAAAAGTATTTTGTGTCAATTTGTGTCCAATTTTTAACTAGACCTTCTATTTAAAATTATTTTTTGTTTTCGTTAGAACTTTCTGTCAATTCTTACCGAATATCTTACCTATATTGAACTATCAAATGTATCCCATAGATTTTTTCAATCAATCTTTTTATATCTCTTAGTAAAAATTCCTCAATTTCAGATAGAAAATCGTGCTCTTGGCATGCGTCTTTCGCCAACGACCATACCACGCTGAATACATCGGTTCTCGTCCGATCACCGAAATTAAGCAGCGTCGGGCGCGGTTAGTACTTAGATGGGGGACCGCTTGGGAACACCGCGTGTTGTTGGCATTGTTCAACAATCTTTTTTTTACAAATTAACTTTTTTAAAATACTCTTACTTGAATATATTTTAAAGCTCTGTCTATTTGCCTTTGTGTCAAAATTTTAACTAGAACTTCTATTTAAAATATTTTAATATTTTCATTTAAACTTTCTGTCATTTCTCACTTACTATCGTCGCCTTAATAATTTAAGCTTATGAAGACTACAGTTGAGATTGACCTGAATTACAATTTTTAAAAGCATTTTGTGTCAATTTGTGTCCAATTCTTAACTAGTCCTTCTTTTTAAAATTATTTTTTTGTTTTCGTTACAACTTTCTGTCAATTCTTACCCAATATCTTACCTATATTAAACTATCAAATGTATCCCATAGATTTTTTCAATCAATCTTTTTATATCTCTTAGTAAAAATTCCTCAATTTCAGATAGAAAATCGTGCTCTTGACATGCGTCTTTCGCCAACGACCATACCACGCTGAATACATCGGTTCTCGTCCGATCACCGAAATTAAGCAGCGTCGGGCGCGGTTAGTACTTAGATGGGGGACCGCTTGGGAACACCGCGTGTTGTTGGCATTGTTCAACAATCTTTTTTACAAATTAACTCTTTTAAAATACTCTTACTTGAATATATTTTAAAGCTCTGTCTATTTGCCTTTGTGTCAAAATTTTAACTAGAACTTCTATTTAAAATATTTTAATATTTTCATTTAAACTTTCTGTCATTTCTCACTTACTGTCATCGCCTTAATAATTTAAGCTTATGAAGACTACAGTTGAGATTGACCTGAATTAAATTTTAAAAGTATTTTGTGTCAATTTGTGTCCAATTTTTAACTAAACCTTCTATTTAAAATTATTTTTTGTCTTCGTTAGAACTTTCTGTCAATTCTTACCCAATATCTTACCTATATTAAACTATCAAATGTATCCCATAGATTTTTTCAATCAATCTTTTTATATCTCTTAGTAAAAATTCCTCAATTTCAGATAGAAAATCGTGCTCTTGACATGCGTTTTTCGCCAACGACCATACCACGCTGAATACATCGGTTCTCGTCCGATCACCGAAATTAAGCAGCGTCGGGCGCGGTTAGTACTTAGATGGGGGACCGCTTGGGAACACCGCGTGTTGTTGGCATTGTTCAACAATCTTTTTTTACAAATTAACTCTTTTAAAATACTCTTACCTGAATATATTTTAAAGCTCTGTCTATTTGCCTTTGTGTCAAAATTTTAACTAGAACTTCTATTTAAAATATTTTAATATTTTCATTTAAACTTTCTGTCATTTCTCACTTACTATCGTCGCCTTAATAATTTAAGCTTATGAAGACTACAGTTGAGATTGACCTGAATTAAATTTTAAAAGTATTTTGTGTCAATTTGTGTCAAATTTTTAACTAGACCTTCTATTTAAAATTATTTTTTGTTTTCGTTAGAACTTTCTGTCAATTCTTACCCAATATCTTACCTATATTAAACTATCAAATGTATCCCATAGATTTTTTCAATCAATCTCTTTATATCTCTTAGTAAAAATTCCTCAATTTCAGATAGAAAATCGTGCTCTTGACATGCGTCTTTCGCCAACGACCATACCACGCTGAATACATCGGTTCTCGTCCGATCACCGAAATTAAGCAGCGTCGGGCGCGGTTAGTACTTAGATGGGGGACCGCTTGGGAACACCGCGTGTTGTTGGCATTGTTCAACAATCTTTTTTTACAAATTAACTCTTTTAAAATACTCTTACTTGAATATATTTTAAAGCTCTGTCTATTTGCCTTTGTGTCAAAATTTTAACTAGAACTTCTATTTAAAATATTTTAATATTTTCATTTAAACTTTCTGTCATTTCTCACTTACTATCGTCGCCTTAAAAATTTAAGCTTATAAAGACTACAGATGAGATAGACCTGAATTAAAATTTTTAAAAGCATTTTGTGTCAAATTCTTAACTAGACCTTCTTTTTAAAATTATTTTTTTTATTTTCGTTACAACTTTCTGTCAATTCTTACCCAATATCTTACCTATATTAAACTATCAAATGTATCCCATAGATTTTTTCAATCAATCTTTTTATATCTCTTAGTAAAAATTCCTCAATTTCAGATAGAAAATCGTGCTCTTGACATGCGTCTTTCGCCAACGACCATACCACGCTGAATACATCGGTTCTCGTCCGATCACCGAAATTAAGCAGCGTCGGGCGCGGTTAGTACTTAGATGGGGGACCGCTTGGGAACACCGCGTGTTGTTGGCATTGTTCAACAATCTTTTTTTACAAATTAACTCTTTTAAAATACTCTTACCTGAATATATTTTAAAGCTCTGTCTATTTGCCTTTGTGTCAAAATTTTAACTAGAACTTCTATTTAAAATATTTTAATATTTTCATTTAAACTTTCTGTCATTTCTCACTTACTATCGTCGCCTTAATAATTTAAGCTTATGAAGACTACAGTTGAGATTGACCTGAATTAAAATTTTTAAAAGTATTTTGTGTCAATTTGTGTCCAATTTTTAACTAGACCTTCTTTTTAAAATTATTTTTTTTATTTTCGTTACAACTTTCTGTCAATTCTTACCCAATATCTTACCTATATTAAACTATCAAATGTATCCCATAGATTTTTTCAATCAATCTTTTTATATCTCTTAGTAAAAATTCCTCAATTTCAGATAGAAAATCGTGCTCTTGACATGCGTCTTTCGCCAACGACCATACCACGCTGAATACATCGGTTCTCGTCCGATCACCGAAATTAAGCAGCGTCGGGCGCGGTTAGTACTTAGATGGGGGACCGCTTGGGAACACCGCGTGTTGTTGGCATTGTTCAACAATCTTTTTTTTACAAATTAACTCTTTTAAAATACTCTTACCTGAATATATTTTAAAGCTCTGTCTATTTGCCTTTGTGTCAAAATTTTAACTAGAACTTCTATTTAAAATATTTTAATATTTTCATTTAAACTTTCTGTCATTTCTCACTTACTATCGTCGCCTTAATAATTTAAGCTTATGAAGACTACAGTTGAGATTGACCTGAATTAAATTTTTAAAAGCATTTTGTGTCAATTTGTGTCCAATTTTTAACTAGACCTTCTTTTTAAAATTATTTTTTTGTTTTCGTTAGAACTTTCTGTCAATTCTTACCCAATATCTTACCTATATTAAACTATCAAATGTATCCCATAGATTTTTTCAATCAATCTTTTTATATCTCTTAGTAAAAATTCCTCAATTTCAGATAGAAAATCGTGCTCTTGACATGCGTCTTTCGCCAACGACCATACCACGCTGAATACATCGGTTCTCGTCCGATCACCGAAATTAAGCAGCGTCGGGCGCGGTTAGTACTTAGATGGGGGACCGCTTGGGAACACCGCGTGTTGTTGGCATTGTTCAACAATCTTTTTTTACAAATTAACTCTTTTAAAATACTTTTACCTGAATATATTTTAAAGCTCTGTCTATTTGCCTTTGTGTCAAAATTTTAACTAGAACTTCTATTTAAAATATTTTAATATTTTCATTTAAACTTTCTGTCATTTCTCACTTACTATCGTCGCCTTAATAATTTAAGCTTATGAAGACTACAGTTGAGATTGACCTGAATTAAATTTTAAAAGTATTTTGTGTCAATTTGTGTCCAATTTTTAACTAGACCTTCTATTTAAAATTATTTTTTGTTTTCGTTAGAACTTTCTGTCAATTCTTACCCAATATCTTACCTATATTAAACTATCAAATGTATCCCATAGATTTTTTCAATCAATCTCTTTATATCTCTTAGTAAAAATTCCTCAATTTCAGATAGAAAATCGTGCTCTTGACATGCGTCTTTCGCCAACGACCATACCACGCTGAATACATCGGTTCTCGTCCGATCACCGAAATTAAGCAGCGTCGGGCGCGGTTAGTACTTAGATGGGGGACCGCTTGGGAACACCGCGTGTTGTTGGCATTGTTCAACAATCTTTTTTTACAAATTAACTCTTTTAAAATACTCTTACTTGAATATATTTTAAAGCTCTGTCTATTTGCCTTTGTGTCAAAATTTTAACTAGAACTTCTATTTAAAATATTTTAATATTTTCATTTAAACTTTCTGTCATTTCTCACTTACTATCGTCGCCTTAAAAATTTAAGCTTATAAAGACTACAGATGAGATAGACCTGAATTAAAATTTTTAAAAGCATTTTGTGTCAATTTTTCCATTCTTAACTAGACCTTCTTTTTAAAATTATTTTTTTTATTTTCGTTACAACTTTCTGTCAATTCTTACCCAATATCTTACCTATATTAAACTATCAAATGTATCCCATAGATTTTTTCAATCAATCTTTTTATATCTTTTAGTAAAAATTCCTCAATTTCAGATAGAAAATCGTGCTCTTGACATGCGTCTTTCGCCAACGACCATACCACGCTGAATACATCGGTTCTCGTCCGATCACCGAAATTAAGCAGCGTCGGGCGCGGTTAGTACTTAGATGGGGGACCGCTTGGGAACACCGCGTGTTGTTGGCATTGTTCAACAATCTTTTTTTACAAATTAACTCTTTTAAAATACTTTTACCTGAATATATTTTAAAGCTCTGTCTATTTGCCTTTGTGTCAAAATTTTAACTAGAACTTCTATTTAAAATATTTTAATATTTTCATTTAAACTTTCTGTCATTTCTCACTTACTATCGTCGCCTTAATAATTTAAGCTTATGAAGACTACAGTTGAGATTGACCTGAATTAAAATTTTTAAAAGCATTTTGTGTCAAATTCTTAACTAGACCTTCTTTTTAAAATTATTTTTTTTATTTTCGTTACAACTTTCTGTCAATTCTTACCCAATATCTTACCTATATTAAACTATCAAATGTATCCCATAGATTTTTTCAATCAATCTTTTTATATCTCTTAGTAAAAATTCCTCAATTTCAGATAGAAAATCGTGCTCTTGACATGCGTCTTTCGCCAACGACCATACCACGCTGAATACATCGGTTCTCGTCCGATCACCGAAATTAAGCAGCGTCGGGCGCGGTTAGTACTTAGATGGGGGACCGCTTGGGAACACCGCGTGTTGTTGGCATTGTTCAACAATCTTTTTTTACAAATTAACTCTTTTAAAATACTCTTACTTGAATATATTTTAAAGCTCTGTCTATTTGCCTTTGTGTCAAAATTTTAACTAGAACTTCTATTTAAAATATTTTAATATTTTCATTTAAACTTTCTGTCATTTCTCACTTACTATCGTCGCCTTAATAATTTAAGCTTATGAAGACTACAGTTGAGATTGACCTGAATTAAATTTTAAAAGTATTTTGTGTCAATTTGTGTCCAATTTTTAACTAGACCTTCTATTTAAAATTATTTTTTGTTTTCGTTAGAACTTTCTGTCAATTCTTACCCAATATCTTACCTATATTAAACTATCAAATGTATCCCATAGATTTTTTCAATCAATCTTTTTATATCTCTTAGTAAAAATTCCTCAATTTCAGATAGAAAATCGTGCTCTTGACATGCGTCTTTCGCCAACGACCATACCACGCTGAATACATCGGTTCTCGTCCGATCACCGAAATTAAGCAGCGTCGGGCGCGGTTAGTACTTAGATGGGGGACCGCTTGGGAACACCGCGTGTTGTTGGCATTGTTCAACAATCTTTTTTTACAAATTAACTCTTTTAAAATACTCTTACCTGAATATATTTTAAAGCTCTGTCTATTTGCCTTTGTGTCAAAATTTTAACTAGAACTTCTATTTAAAATATTTTAATATTTTCATTTAAACTTTCTGTCATTTCTCACTTACTATCGTCGCCTTAATAATTTAAGCTTATGAAGACTACAGTTGAGATTGACCTGAATTACAATTTTTAAAAGTATTTTGTGTCAATTTGTGTCCAATTCTTAACTAGACCTTCTTTTTAAAATTATTTTTTTTATTTTCGTTAGAACTTTCTGTCAATTCTTACCCAATATCTTACCTATATTAAACTATCAAATGTATCCCATAGATTTTTTCACTTGACTCAATCTTTTTATATCTCTTAGTAAAAATTCCTCAATTTCAGATAGAAAATCGTGCTCTTGACATGCGTCTCTCGCCAACGACCATACCACGCTGAATACATCGGTTCTCGTCCGATCACCGAAATTAAGCAGCGTCGGGCGCGGTTAGTACTTAGATGGGGGACCGCTTGGGAACACCGCGTGTTGTTGGCATTGTTCAACAATCTTTTTTTTACAAATTAACTCTTTTAAAATACTCTTACCTGAATATATTTTAAAGCTCTGTCTATTTGCCTTTGTGTCAAAATTTTAACTAGAACTTCTATTTAAAATATTTTAATATTTTCATTTAAACTTTCTGTCATTTCTCACTTACTATCGTCGCCTTAATAATTTAAGCTTATGAAGACTACAGTTGAGATTGACCTGAATTAAATTTTAAAAGTATTTTGTGTCAATTTGTGTCCAATTTTTAACTAGACCTTCTATTTAAAATTATTTTTTGTTTTCGTTAGAACTTTCTGTCAATTCTTACCCAATATCTTACCTATATTAAACTATCAAATGTATCCCATAGATTTTTTCAATCAATCTTTTTATATCTCTTAGTAAAAATTCCTCAATTTCAGATAGAAAATCGTGCTCTTGACATGCGTCTTTCGCCAACGACCATACCACGCTGAATACATCGGTTCTCGTCCGATCACCGAAATTAAGCAGCGTCGGGCGCGGTTAGTACTTAGATGGGGGACCGCTTGGGAACACCGCGTGTTGTTGGCATTGTTCAACAATCTTTTTTTACAAATTAACTCTTTTAAAATACTTTTACCTGAATATATTTTAAAGCTCTGTCTATTTGCCTTTGTGTCAAAATTTTAACTAGAACTTCTATTTAAAATATTTTAATATTTTCATTTAAACTTTCTGTCATTTCTCTCTTACTATCGTCGCCTTAATAATTTAAGCTTATGAAGACTACAGTTGAGATTGACCTGAATTAAAATTTTTAAAAGTATTTTGTGTCAATTTGTGTCCAATTTTTAACTAGACCTTCTATTTAAAATTATTTTTTTTATTTTCGTTAGAACTTTCTGTCAATTCTTACCCAATATCTTACCTATATTAAACTATCAAATGTATCCCATAGATTTTTTCAATCAATCTTTTTATATCTCTTAGTAAAAATTCCTCAATTTCAGATAGAAAATCGTGCTCTTGACATGCGTCTTTCGCCAACGACCATACCACGCTGAATACATCGGTTCTCGTCCGATCACCGAAATTAAGCAGCGTCGGGCGCGGTTAGTACTTAGATGGGGGACCGCTTGGGAACACCGCGTGTTGTTGGCATTGTTCAACAATCTTTTTTTTACAAATTAACTCTTTTAAAATACTCTTACCTGAATATATTTTAAAGCTCTGTCTATTTGCCTTTGTGTCAAAATTTTAACTAGAACTTCTATTTAAAATATTTTAATATTTTCATTTAAACTTTCTGTCATTTCTCACTTACTATCGTCGCCTTAATAATTTAAGCTTATGAAGACTACAGTTGAGATTGACCTGAATTAAAATTTTTAAAAGCATTTTGTGTCAAATTCTTAACTAGACCTTCTTTTTAAAATTATTTTTTTTATTTTCGTTACAACTTTCTGTCAATTCTTACCCAATATCTTACCTATATTAAACTATCAAATGTATCCCATAGATTTTTTCAATCAATCTTTTTATATCTCTTAGTAAAAATTCCTCAATTTCAGATAGAAAATCGTGCTCTTGACATGCGTCTTTCGCCAACGACCATACCACGCTGAATACATCGGTTCTCGTCCGATCACCGAAATTAAGCAGCGTCGGGCGCGGTTAGTACTTAGATGGGGGACCGCTTGGGAACACCGCGTGTTGTTGGCATTGTTCAACAATCTTTTTTTACAAATTAACTCTTTTAAAATACTCTTACTTGAATATATTTTAAAGCTCTGTCTATTTGCCTTTGTGTCAAAATTTTAACTAGAACTTCTATTTAAAATATTTTAATATTTTCATTTAAACTTTCTGTCATTTCTCACTTACTGTCATCGCCTTAATAATTTAAGCTTATGAAGACTACAGTTGAGATTGACCTGAATTAAATTTTAAAAGTATTTTGTATCAATTTGTGTCCAATTTTTAACTAGACCTTCTTTTTAAAATTATTTTTTGTCTTCGTTAGAACTTTCTGTCAATTCTTACCCAATATCTTACCTATATTAAGCTATCAAATGTATCCCATAGATTTTTTCAATCAATCTTTTTATATCTCTTAGTAAAAATTCCTCAATTTCAGATAGAAAATCGTGCTCTTGACATGCGTCTTTCGCCAACGACCATACCACGCTGAATACATCGGTTCTCGTCCGATCACCGAAATTAAGCAGCGTCGGGCGCGGTTAGTACTTAGATGGGGGACCGCTTGGGAACACCGCGTGTTGTTGGCATTGTTCAACAATCTTTTTTTTACAAATAAACTCTTTTAAAATACTTTTACCTGAATATAATTTAAAGCTCTGTCTATTTGCCTTTGTGTCAAAATTTTAACTAGAACTTCTATTTAAAATATTTTAATATTTTCATTTAAACTTTCTGTCATTTCTCACTTACTATCGTCGCCTTAATAATTTAAGCTTATGAAGACTACAGTTGAGATTGACCTGAATTAAATTTTAAAAGTATTTTGTGTCAATTTGTGTCCAATTTTTAACTAGACCTTCTATTTAAAATTATTTTTTGTTTTCGTTAGAACTTTCTGTCAATTCTTACCCAATATCTTACCTATATTAAACTATCAAATGTATCCCATAGATTTTTTCACTTGACTCAATCTTTTTATATCTCTTAGTAAAAATTCCTCAATTTCAGATAGAAAATCGTGCTCTTGACATGCGTCTCTCGCCAACGACCATACCACGCTGAATACATCGGTTCTCGTCCGATCACCGAAATTAAGCAGCGTCGGGCGCGGTTAGTACTTAGATGGGGGACCGCTTGGGAACACCGCGTGTTGTTGGCATTGTTCAACAATCTTTTTTTACAAATTAACTCTTTTAAAATACTCTTACTTGAATATATTTTAAAGCTCTGTCTATTTGCCTTTGTGTCAAAATTTTAACTAGAACTTCTATTTAAAATATTTTAATATTTTCATTTAAACTTTCTGTCATTTCTCACTTACTATCGTCGCCTTAATAATTTAAGCTTATGAAGACTACAGATGAGATAGACCTGAATTAAAATTTTTAAAAGCATTTTGTGTCAAATTCTTAACTAGACCTTCTTTTTAAAATTATTTTTTTTATTTTCGTTACAACTTTCTGTCAATTCTTACCCAATATCTTACCTATATTAAACTATCAAATGTATCCCATAGATTTTTTCAATCAATCTTTTTATATCTCTTAGTAAAAATTCCTCAATTTCAGATAGAAAATCGTGCTCTTGACATGCGTCTTTCGCCAACGACCATACCACGCTGAATACATCGGTTCTCGTCCGATCACCGAAATTAAGCAGCGTCGGGCGCGGTTAGTACTTAGATGGGGGACCGCTTGGGAACACCGCGTGTTGTTGGCATTGTTCAACAATCTTTTTTTTACAAATAAACTCTTTTAAAATACTCTTACCTGAATATAATTTAAAGCTCTGTCTATTTGCCTTTGTCTCAAAATTTTAACTAGAACTTCTATTTAAAATATTTTAATATTTTCATTTAAACTTTCTGTCATTTCTCACTTACTATCGTCGCCTTAATAATTTAAGCTTATGAAGACTACAGTTGAGATTGACCTGAATTAAATTTTAAAAGTATTTTGTGTCAATTTGTGTCCAATTTTTAACTAGACCTTCTACTTAAAATTATTTTTTGTTTTCGTTAGAACTTTCTGTCAATTCTTACTGAATATCTTACCTATATTAAACTATCAAATGTATCCCATAGATTTTTTCACTTGACTCAATCTTTTTATATCTCTTAGTAAAAATTCCTCAATTTCAGATAGAAAATCGTGCTCTTGACATGCGTCTCTCGCCAACGACCATACCACGCTGAATACATCGGTTCTCGTCCGATCACCGAAATTAAGCAGCGTCGGGCGCGGTTAGTACTTAGATGGGGGACCGCTTGGGAACACCGCGTGTTGTTGGCATTGTTCAACAATCTTTTTTTTACAAATAAACTCTTTTAAAATACTCTTACCTGAATATAATTTAAAGCTCTGTCTATTTGCCTTTGTCTCAAAATTTTAACTAGAACTTCTATTTAAAATATTTTAATATTTTCATTTAAACTTTCTGTCATTTCTCACTTACTATCGTCGCCTTAATAATTTAAGCTTATGAAGACTACAGTTGAGATTGACCTGAATTAAATTTTAAAAGTATTTTGTGTCAATTTGTGTCCAATTTTTAACTAGACCTTCTACTTAAAATTATTTTTTGTTTTCGTTAGAACTTGCTGTCAATTCTTACCCAATATCTTACCTATATTAAACTATCAAATGTATCCCATAGATTTTTTCAATCAATCTTTTTATATCTCTTAGTAAAAATTCCTCAATTTCAGATAGAAAATCGTGCTCTTGACATGCGTCTCTCGCCAACGACCATACCACGCTGAATACATCGGTTCTCGTCCGATCACCGAAATTAAGCAGCGTCGGGCGCGGTTAGTACTTAGATGGGGGACCGCTTGGGAACACCGCGTGTTGTTGGCATTGTTCAACAATCTTTTTTTTACAAATAAACTCTTTTAAAATACTCTTACCTGAATATAATTTAAAGCTCTGTCTATTTGCCTTTGTCTCAAAATTTTAACTAGAACTTCTATTTAAAATATTTTAATATTTTCATTTAAACTTTCTGTCATTTCTCTCTTACTATCGTCGCCTTAATAATTTAAGCTTATGAAGACTACAGTTGAGATTGACCTGAATTCAATTTTAAAAGTATTTTGTGTCAATTTGTGTCCAATTTTTAACTAGACCTTCTACTTAAAATTATTTTTTGTTTTCGTTAGAACTTGCTGTCAATTCTTACCCAATATCTTACCTATATTAAACTATCAAATGTATCCCATAGATTTTTTCACTTGACTCAATCTTTTTATATCTCTTAGTAAAAATTCCTCAATTTCAGATAGAAAATCGTGCTCTTGACATGCGTCTCTCGCCAACGACCATACCACGCTGAATACATCGGTTCTCGTCCGATCACCGAAATTAAGCAGCGTCGGGCGCGGTTAGTACTTAGATGGGGGACCGCTTGGGAACACCGCGTGTTGTTGGCATTGTTCAACAATCTTTTTTTTACAAATAAACTCTTTTAAAATACTCTTACCTGAATATAATTTAAAGCTCTGTCTATTTGCCTTTGTCTCAAAATTTTAACTAGAACTTCTATTTAAAATATTTTAATATTTTCATTTAAACTTTCTGTCATTTCTCACTTACTATCGTCGCCTTAATAATTTAAGCTTATGAAGACTACAGTTGAGATTGACCTGAATTCAATTTTAAAAGTATTTTGTGTCAATTTGTGTCCAATTTTTAACTAGACCTTCTACTTAAAATTATTTTTTTGTTTTCGTTAAAACTTTCTGTCAATTCTTACTGAATATCTTACCTATATTAAACTATCAAATGTATCCCATAGATTTTTTCACTTGACTCAATCTTTTTATATCTCTTAGTAAAAATTCCTCAATTTCAGATAGAAAATCGTGCTCTTGACATGCGTCTCTCGCCAACGACCATACCACGCTGAATACATCGGTTCTCGTCCGATCACCGAAATTAAGCAGCGTCGGGCGCGGTTAGTACTTAGATGGGGGACCGCTTGGGAACACCGCGTGTTGTTGGCATTGTTAAACAATCTTTTTTTTACAAATAAACTCTTTTAAAATACTCTTACCTGAATATAATTTAAAGCTCTGTCTATTTGCCTTTGTCTCAAAATTTTAACTAGAACTTCTATTTAAAATATTTTAATATTTTCATTTAAACTTTCTGTCATTTCTCACTTACTATCGTCGCCTTAATAATTTAAGCTTATGAAGACTACAGTTGAGATTGACCTGAATTCAATTTTAAAAGTATTTTGTGTCAATTTGTGTCCAATTTTTAACTAGACCTTCTACTTAAAATTATTTTTTGTTTTCGTTAGAACTTTCTGTCAATTCTTACCGAATATCTTACCTATATTAAACTATCAAATGTATCCCATAGATTTTTTCAACTCAATCTTTTTATATCTCTTAGTAAAAATTCCTCAATTTCAGATAGAAAATCGTGCTCTTGACATGCGTCTCTCGCCAACGACCATACCACGCTGAATACATCGGTTCTCGTCCGATCACCGAAATTAAGCAGCGTCGGGCGCGGTTAGTACTTAGATGGGGGACCGCTTGGGAACACCGCGTGTTGTTGGCATTGTTCAACAATCTTTTTTTTACAAATAAACTCTTTTAAAATACTTTAACCTGAATATAATTTAAAGCTCTGTCTATTTGCCTTTGTCTCAAAATTTTAACTAGAACTTCTATTTAAAATATTTTAATATTTTCATTTAAACTTTCTGTCATTTCTCACTTACTATCGTCGCCTTAATAATTTAAGCTTATGAAGACTACAGTTGAGATTGACCTGAATTAAATTTTAAAAGTATTTTGTGTCAATTTGTGTCCAATTTTTAACTAGACCTTCTACTTAAAATTATTTTTTGTTTTCGTTAAAACTTTCTGTCAATTCTTACCCAATATCTTACCTATATTAAACTATCAAATGTATCCCATAGATTTTTTCAATCAATCTTTTTATATCTCTTAGTAAAAATTCCTCAATTTCAGATAGAAAATCGTGCTCTTGACATGCGTCTCTCGCCAACGACCATACCACGCTGAATACATCGGTTCTCGTCCGATCACCGAAATTAAGCAGCGTCGGGCGCGGTTAGTACTTAGATGGGGGACCGCTTGGGAACACCGCGTGTTGTTGGCATTGTTCAACAATCTTTTTTTTACAAATAAACTCTTTTAAAATACTCTTACCTGAATATAATTTAAAGCTCTGTCTATTTGCCTTTGTCTCAAAATTTTAACTAGAACTTCTATTTAAAATATTTTAATATTTTCATTTAAACTTTCTGTCATTTCTCACTTACTATCGTCGCCTTAATAATTTAAGCTTATGAAGACTACAGTTGAGATTGACCTGAATTCAATTTTAAAAGTATTTTGTGTCAATTTGTGTCCAATTTTTAACTAGACCTTCTACTTAAAATTATTTTTTGTTTTCGTTAAAACTTTCTGTCAATTCTTACTGAATATCTTACCTATATTAAACTATCAAATGTATCCCATAGATTTTTTCACTTGACTCAATCTTTTTATATCTCTTAGTAAAAATTCCTCAATTTCAGATAGAAAATCGTGCTCTTGACATGCGTCTCTCGCCAACGACCATACCACGCTGAATACATCGGTTCTCGTCCGATCACCGAAATTAAGCAGCGTCGGGCGCGGTTAGTACTTAGATGGGGGACCGCTTGGGAACACCGCGTGTTGTTGGCATTGTTCAACAATCTTTTTTTTACAAATAAACTCTTTTAAAATACTCTTACCTGAATATAATTTAAAGCTCTGTCTATTTGCCTTTGTCTCAAAATTTTAACTAGAACTTCTATTTAAAATATTTTAATATTTTCATTTAAACTTTCTGTCATTTCTCACTTACTATCGTCGCCTTAATAATTTAAGCTTATGAAGACTACAGTTGAGATTGACCTGAATTCAATTTTAAAAGTATTTTGTGTCAATTTGTGTCCAATTTTTAACTAGACCTTCTACTTAAAATTATTTTTTGTTTTCGTTAAAACTTTCTGTCAATTCTTACTGAATATCTTACCTATATTAAACTATCAAATGTATCCCATAGATTTTTTCACTTGACTCAATCTTTTTATATCTCTTAGTAAAAATTCCTCAATTTCAGATAGAAAATCGTGCTCTTGACATGCGTCTCTCGCCAACGACCATACCACGCTGAATACATCGGTTCTCGTCCGATCACCGAAATTAAGCAGCGTCGGGCGCGGTTAGTACTTAGATGGGGGACCGCTTGGGAACACCGCGTGTTGTTGGCATTGTTCAACAATCTTTTTTTTACAAATAAACTCTTTTAAAATACTCTTACCTGAATATAATTTAAAGCTCTGTCTATTTGCCTTTGTCTCAAAATTTTAACTAGAACTTCTATTTAAAATATTTTAATATTTTCATTTAAACTTTCTGTCATTTCTCACTTACTATCGTCGCCTTAATAATTTAAGCTTATGAAGACTACAGTTGAGATTGACCTGAATTAAATTTTAAAAGTATTTTGTGTCAATTTGTGTCCAATTTTTAACTAGACCTTCTACTTAAAATTATTTTTTTGTTTTCGTTAAAACTTTCTGTCAATTCTTACTGAATATCTTACCTATATTAAACTATCAAATGTATCCCATAGATTTTTTCACTTGACTCAATCTTTTTATATCTCTTAGTAAAAATTCCTCAATTTCAGATAGAAAATCGTGCTCTTGACATGCGTCTCTCGCCAACGACCATACCACGCTGAATACATCGGTTCTCGTCCGATCACCGAAATTAAGCAGCGTCGGGCGCGGTTAGTACTTAGATGGGGGACCGCTTGGGAACACCGCGTGTTGTTGGCATTGTTCAACAATCTTTTTTTTACAAATAAACTCTTTTAAAATACTCTTACCTGAATATAATTTAAAGCTCTGTCTATTTGCCTTTGTCTCAAAATTTTAACTAGAACTTCTATTTAAAATATTTTAATATTTTCATTTAAACTTTCTGTCATTTCTCACTTACTATCGTCGCCTTAATAATTTAAGCTTATGAAGACTACAGTTGAGATTGACCTGAATTAAATTTTAAAAGTATTTTGTGTCAATTTGTGTCCAATTTTTAACTAGACCTTCTACTTAAAATTATTTTTTGTTTTCGTTAAAACTTTCTGTCAATTCTTACTGAATATCTTACCTATATTAAACTATCAAATGTATCCCATAGATTTTTTCACTTGACTCAATCTTTTTATATCTCTTAGTAAAAATTCCTCAATTTCAGATAGAAAATCGTGCTCTTGACATGCGTCTCTCGCCAACGACCATACCACGCTGAATACATCGGTTCTCGTCCGATCACCGAAATTAAGCAGCGTCGGGCGCGGTTAGTACTTAGATGGGGGACCGCTTGGGAACACCGCGTGTTGTTGGCATTGTTCAACAATCTTTTTTTTACAAATAAACTCTTTTAAAATACTCTTACCTGAATATAATTTAAAGCTCTGTCTATTTGCCTTTGTCTCAAAATTTTAACTAGAACTTCTATTTAAAATATTTTAATATTTTCATTTAAACTTTCTGTCATTTCTCACTTACTATCGTCGCCTTAATAATTTAAGCTTATGAAGACTACAGTTGAGATTGACCTGAATTAAATTTTAAAAGTATTTTGTGTCATTTAATTTTTAACTAGACCTTCTACTTAAAATTATTTTTTGTTTTCGTTAAACTTTCTGTCAATTCTTACTGAATATCTTACCTATATTAAACTATCAAATGTATCCCATAGATTTTTTCAATCAATCTTTTTATATCTCTTAGTAAAAATTCCTCAATTTCAGATAGAAAATCGTGCTCTTGACATGCGTCTCTCGCCAACGACCATACCACGCTGAATACATCGGTTCTCGTCCGATCACCGAAATTAAGCAGCGTCGGGCGCGGTTAGTACTTAGATGGGGGACCGCTTGGGAACACCGCGTGTTGTTGGCATTGTTCAACAATCTTTTTTTACAAATAACTCTTTTAAAATACTCTTACCTGAATATAATTTAAAGCTCTGTCTATTTGCCTTTGTCTCAAAATTTTAACTAGAACTTCTATTTAAAATATTTTAATATTTTCATTTAAACTTTCTGTCATTTCTCACTTACTATCGTCGCCTTAATAATTTAAGCTTATGAAGACTACAGTTGAGATTGACCTGAATTAAATTTTAAAAGTATTTTGTGTCAATTTGTGTCCAATTTTTAACTAGACCTTCTACTTAAAATTATTTTTTGTTTTCGTTAAAACTTTCTGTCAATTCTTACTGAATATCTTACCTATATTAAACTATCAAATGTATCCCATAGATTTTTTCACTTGACTCAATCTTTTTATATCTCTTAGTAAAAATTCCTCAATTTCAGATAGAAAATCGTGCTCTTGACATGCGTCTCTCGCCAACGACCATACCACGCTGAATACATCGGTTCTCGTCCGATCACCGAAATTAAGCAGCGTCGGGCGCGGTTAGTACTTAGATGGGGGACCGCTTGGGAACACCGCGTGTTGTTGGCATTGTTCAACAATCTTTTTTTTACAAATAAACTCTTTTAAAATACTCTTACCTGAATATAATTTAAAGCTCTGTCTATTTGCCTTTGTCTCAAAATTTTAACTAGAACTTCTATTTAAAATATTTTAATATTTTCATTTAAACTTTCTGTCATTTCTCACTTACTATCGTCGCCTTAATAATTTAAGCTTATGAAGACTACAGTTGAGATTGACCTGAATTCAATTTTAAAAGTATTTTGTGTCAATTTGTGTCCAATTTTTAACTAGACCTTCTACTTAAAATTATTTTTTGTTTTCGTTAAAACTTTCTGTCAATTCTTACTGCACTTCTTCAATTCTTACCCAATATCTTACCTATATTAAACTATCAAATGTATCCCATAGATTTTTTCACTTGACTCAATCTTTTTATATCTCTTAGTAAAAATTCCTCAATTTCAGATAGAAAATCGTGCTCTTGACATGCGTCTCTCGCCAACGACCATACCACGCTGAATACATCGGTTCTCGTCCGATCACCGAAATTAAGCAGCGTCGGGCGCGGTTAGTACTTAGATGGGGGACCGCTTGGGAACACCGCGTGTTGTTGGCATTGTTCAACAATCTTTTTTTTACAAATAAACTCTTTTAAAATACTCTTACCTGAATATAATTTAAAGCTCTGTCTATTTGCCTTTGTCTCAAAATTTTAACTAGAACTTCTATTTAAAATATTTTAATATTTTCATTTAAACTTTCTGTCATTTCTCACTTACTATCGTCGCCTTAATAATTTAAGCTTATGAAGACTACAGTTGAGATTGACCTGAATTCAATTTTAAAAGTATTTTGTGTCAATTTGTGTCCAATTTTTAACTAGACCTTCTACTTAAAATTATTTTTTGTTTTCGTTAAAACTTTCTGTCAATTCTTACTGAATATCTTACCTATATTAAACTATCAAATGTATCCCATAGATTTTTTCACTTGACTCAATCTTTTTATATCTCTTAGTAAAAATTCCTCAATTTCAGATAGAAAATCGTGCTCTTGACATGCGTCTCTCGCCAACGACCATACCACGCTGAATACATCGGTTCTCGTCCGATCACCGAAATTAAGCAGCGTCGGGCGCGGTTAGTACTTAGATGGGGGACCGCTTGGGAACACCGCGTGTTGTTGGCATTGTTCAACAATCTTTTTTTTACAAATAAACTCTTTTAAAATACTCTTACCTGAATATAATTTAAAGCTCTGTCTATTTGCCTTTGTCTCAAAATTTTAACTAGAACTTCTATTTAAAATATTTTAATATTTTCATTTAAACTTTCTGTCATTTCTCACTTACTATCGTCGCCTTAATAATTTAAGCTTATGAAGACTACAGTTGAGATTGACCTGAATTCAATTTTAAAAGTATTTTGTGTCAATTTGTGTCCAATTTTTAACTAGACCTTCTACTTAAAATTATTTTTTGTTTTCGTTAAAACTTTCTGTCAATTCTTACTGAATATCTTACCTATATTAAACTATCAAATGTATCCCATAGATTTTTTCACTTGACTCAATCTTTTTATATCTCTTAGTAAAAATTCCTCAATTTCAGATAGAAAATCGTGCTCTTGACATGCGTCTCTCGCCAACGACCATACCACGCTGAATACATCGGTTCTCGTCCGATCACCGAAATTAAGCAGCGTCGGGCGCGGTTAGTACTTAGATGGGGGACCGCTTGGGAACACCGCGTGTTGTTGGCATTGTTCAACAATCTTTTTTTTACAAATAAACTCTTTTAAAATACTCTTACCTGAATATAATTTAAAGCTCTGTCTATTTGCCTTTGTCTCAAAATTTTAACTAGAACTTCTATTTAAAATATTTTAATATTTTCATTTAAACTTTCTGTCATTTCTCACTTACTATCGTCGCCTTAATAATTTAAGCTTATGAAGACTACAGTTGAGATTGACCTGAATTCAATTTTAAAAGTATTTTGTGTCAATTTGTGTCCAATTTTTAACTAGACCTTCTACTTAAAATTATTTTTTGTTTTCGTTAAAACTTTCTGTCAATTCTTACTGAATATCTTACCTATATTAAACTATCAAATGTATCCCATAGATTTTTTCACTTGACTCAATCTTTTTATATCTCTTAGTAAAAATTCCTGAATTTCAGATAAAAAATCGTGCTATTGACATGCGTCTCTCGCCAACGACCATACCACGCTGAATACATCGGTTCTCGTCCGATCACCGAAATTAAGCAGCGTCGGGCGCGGTTAGTACTTAGATGGGGGACCGCTTGGGAACACCGCGTGTTTGTTGGCATTGTTCAACAATCTTTTTTTTACAAATAAACTCTTTTAAAATACTCTTACCTGAATATAATTTAAAGCTCTGTCTATTTGCCTTTGTCTCAAAATTTTAACTAGAACTCCTATTTAAAATATTTTAATATTTTCATTTAAACTTTCTGTCATTTCTCACTTACTATCGTCGCCTTAATAATTTAAGCTTATGAAGACTACAGTTGAGATTGACCTGAATTAAATTTTAAAAGTATTTTGTGTCAATTTGTGTCCAATTTTTAACTAGACCTTCTACTTAAAATTATTTTTTGTTTTCGTTAAAACTTTCTGTCAATTCTTACTGAATATCTTACCTATATTAAACTATCAAATGTATCCCACAGATTTTTTCACTTGACTCAATCTTTTTATATCTCTTAGTAAAAATTCCTCAATTTCAGATAGAAAATCGTGCTCTTGACATGCGTCTCTCGCCAACGACCATACCACGCTGAATACATCGGTTCTCGTCCGATCACCGAAATTAAGCAGCGTCGGGCGCGGTTAGTACTTAGATGGGGGACCGCTTGGGAACACCGCGTGTTGTTGGCATTGTTCAAAAATTTTTTTTACAAATTATTTCTTTTATTATTACCGTATTAAATTACTTCACTTTTTTTTAATTTTTAAAAATTCATTAAGCCAATAAATAAAAGAAAGAATTATTAAGAAAGAGATAAAAATAATCAAATAGAACATTGTGTGCGAGTCAGAAAAAAAAAAGAATAAATTATTTTTTTTAATTTCGGTGGATAGAAAATCGTTCTCTTGTACTTGGCCTTAATCATGATATCTGCAACAGCTCAAATATGCCAATTGGAATATAGTTTTTTTCTGACAGGGTGAAAGTTTAGACGCACTAAGCAATTGCATGTATTTTTAATTAATTAAGATTGAGTTTTAATAAATGCGACGGTTGGCGATTGCTCAAGATGGGCTTTCTGATTGACAATAACGGACCGCAATTCTGGTAGAAGTTCTTATTACTGGACAAAACACAAATAAACTTTGCCCTTAGTTCGTTTAGCGAAACTTATTCGTTTGGTTTGAGACAAAGGAGCATTCAACTTGGCCTAAAACTTGCTCTTCACTTCTTTAGCCACTCACGTCGAAACAATTGAGACCTGCATAGAAGGGCTCTGCCACAAAATGTTCTCCATGCAGCAATCTGTTAGCTGAAGCTTCAGGCCCAGAGTCGGCAATCCATGAAGCAATGAACACAAAATGCACCACAAAGCGACGTGATGATAATGAGTTGAATTGTATGTGCGAGTAAGTAAACTTTGGATGCTGCCTGCAATAGACAATTGAAAGTAAGAGCCACTGAATGTGCCACCATTAGAAATGTTCAAGCTGTGAGTGAATAGCTGGACACCCACAGCCAGTCCCACATACTGCACACTTACAACACCCACACACACACACACGCTGTTGTCCAGGTGCAGAAGAATAATTAAAAAGACATGTCCGAATAATTTAGAAAGGAATGCGCTTCTAAAAGTCGCCCGCTTATGCTCCAGGTTAGAAAATGCTCATAGCATTAATGGGACAGAATGAAAGGGATACACGAGGCAACTGCAGTTAGCACTCACCTGGTAGTCCATTGAATTGCCGTAACCCATATGATTACAGGAACACGAACAATGCTTGATATGTTGCTCCAGCTCATCGTCAATTATGGCGCCATCTAGCGACGCTCCATGGCCATAACAAGCAGCGCTCAAATTCTGATGATATTTGGCTTGTTCACGTCCCCGCTCCCATTCGTTGGCCCTTTCCCTTTCTCTTCCGCTGTCCCTGTCCCTGTCCCGATCACGCTGCTGATAATGAGCCTCGTTTGTTTGATGCCCCGTAAGCTGATTGGTGGCCGCTGTCATGCTCATCATGGTGAGCGGCTGACCAATAATCTGTTGCTTTTGCTGTTGTGGGTACTCCATTGTCCCCCTGCCCACACACACACCTACTGGCAGACCAGACTCCACACCCGCAGCGGTTGCATCCAGTGAGGTTGACTTAAATATTCGGGCGCTGCTTGTGGATTGCATTGCTCGACTTCTGTTGGGACTGGGGCTGGGACTGTGACTATGACTATGACTGTTATTGTGATTTGGATTGTGACTCTCTTGCGCTGTTACTGTTAAGCTGCTTTCACGCAAAAGAGAACGCTCAAAGCTTTTGGGCCTGTGAAAAGCTTCGTAAGCAACAGTTTCGGCATTGACATCGTCCTCGACATCGCTTTGGGGTTGATAGCGCCTCATCGACCCACCAGTTGCTGCTGCTACTGCTGCTGTTGCTGATGTCGCAGTTCCAGTAACGGCCGAACTGGCAGCAGTTAACATCATGCTTAAGCGCAACAATTCATTGGAGTCCGCCTGTGGCAGAGGGACACTACACGAGCCTGTCTCTGTGGCACTGTCGAGTGCCTCCGCTTCGAGAATGTCCGCACTGGGTTCGTCCGATATATTGGATTCCACTTCGCTGAGCTGATGTTGTTGCTGGAGTCTGGCACGCTGGCCAATTATGGAGGCAGCTGTGGAGTTGGCGCCATACTTCCAATATGTCTTATTGGTGCCCACAATCCGCTGCAGCTGCGGCTGCGTTGTTGATGGTGATGCACTGCTCTGCCGCTTTTGCCGCTCCAGCTGCTGCAGCGTCTTAAAGGTCTTGCGAACCGGTTGCGTGTGGTGCAGCGTGGCACAGCGGCGCATTGGCGGGGGCGTATACACTGGGGAGACACTGTAGCTGTGGGAATGACGCGATGGGGACAGGGATCCGCTGGACTTGGCACCCACTAAACGTGCCTTGAGCTTCTTGCCAAAACCTGATCCGCCCGCACGCGGTGAGAGCGAGTGGGCTGAGAGAGAAAGAGCACGCGTGAACTTCAGACGAGTGCCGCTGGTGACGCTGGCTGCGGATTGACGCTGGGCGGCAATTAGCTGGCATTCGTCGATGGTAGGCAGCTTGAGAAGATGCGGATGCAGTTGGGCATAGGCCAATGCCGGCTTGGTGTTGGCCAGGCCAACACTGCCATTTTCCACAGCACCTGTTGGCAAAGGAGGCTCAAAAAGGTTCTTCTGGCTAAGTGCCAGAAATTCCTTCTGCTCCTCCTCCTCGAGCGCTTTTAGCGCACGCAAATCCCACTCCCCGGAGCTCATGGCCAGGTAAGATGCGAGTCCAAAAAAAATCACTTTCTATCATTACCTCACGGTCACAAATACGGCAGCTCTCGCGATTGGAGGTTTGCCTATTGACTCGACTTAATTTCGCAATTTAACACTCATTTCGATAGCACTGCATTTGACCGCGCGGCACGTTTCGTTACCGTTAGCACACGAGGCTATCGGCGCACTGAATACGGACAGCAAACAGCACCGTTACTTTATAACGGCCATGCGAGCAGCAAACGCGAACGCCATCCACAGAGTGGAACGTAAGTGACCTAGCTTAACATGAGCGTCAGTGTGTCGCTCTGTTAACCATCTGCACTGCAAAAACGAGCTCGAACAAATTTCCTCTCATTTTACAAACAAAATTTATATCAAATTATGTTAACTGAAATTGAAAATGTTATTATTATTATTTAACATTCATTTTCCACACACGTAAAATAAAAATATTCTTACTCTCTTTGGAAAATTAATGTGGTATGAACTGAAATTTAGACAGAGTTTTTGTTTCATTTCTGAATGTACGTTAACCTTTTTGAATAAGCGAATATTTGTAAAAGTATAAAATAAATAAACAGAAAGTCTAGTAATGATTTTAAAATATACAAATCCCTAAAAAAAACAATTTTAGACTTTGTTGGGAATTATTTGTTAACTAACTTTCGAGTTGATTATCCGAAAGTCATAAGTTTTCGGAACAGATATAACGTTCGGAGATATTCTAAAACAAACCTAGGATATAGGACAACTTAAATTGCAATTTTGGAGTCACTTTCCCTTTTTAGGATTTAGGCTTTCAAAATAACCCAACGTAAAAAAAAATTACTTACTGCTCATTAGTTCTGTCGACATGACTGGTATTAACAAAAAGTTTTCAACTACATATTTTCTTAGCTTTTTTCTACAGAAATACAAATGTAGCTGAATGTGTGGCTAGCAAGTGGAAGTGTTAATGGCTGTGGTACTATGAAATATGCACGTGCATTCATTTCGAATCCAATTTTGCAGCCATCAACATGGCGGCGTTGCCATTTTTGTTAACCTCAACCGTGTTGGAGGCCCCCTTCCGATGGCATCCCTGAGGTGACAGCAGCGACATCAGTTAGCGTTACAATGCGTGGCCATATATTTATATGACTTACACTCACTTACACACAAGCACAAGAATGTTGGAAATACTTGAAAGCGGCGCACACTCGTACATACATTCACAAGAGTACTCATCCTTCATCTTGATGTATGGCCATCACTTCTTAGCTGCACTCTCCGAATTGTGTTAATGAAATTCAAGTCCGTGCTGCAGATTTTATAGTGTGTCCATATGTACATATATGTTAGTATATAGAACTCGTATATGTATGAACATCAAGCAGGTGTAAATAGTGTATACACTTACATTTCGTATTCTCTATAAATATTTATATATTTACCCAAAACTAAAATAAGCGTATTTATTTTTGGGTCAATTATTACTTAAAACATTTCCGGTATCTTATTATAATGTCATGCAACAGCAGATAGCAACTTATTAAAAAAACGTTAAAATTTTCAAATTTATAAAACAAACTTAAACAGCTATTTTCATTATATCTTTTTTTTTTTTTGTCTCAAAACTTGAATTTATTTGATAAATACATACATATTTGTCTTTTGGGCAATATAATACAATCGCAAACTTTATGAAAACGTTATCGATTCGTTTATTTCCTTTATACTTGTAAATATTGAGATATATTTTGGGATGCCTAAAAATTAAAAAAAAATATAGAAGAATAAAAAATGTTAATTAGGATATTTTTATTTATTTTTAAGAATTAATTTCAAAAAGAATTCTAACAGATGATATGGTGAAAATTAATGTTGTTTATACCAAAGATTTTAGAAAAGATATTCACAAAGTTAGCTAGATTTATGTCTCAGTTCAAAAACTGTTTTAAACTGTTTTTTTTTTCTTATGCTGCTGAATCAACTTTAAGTAAATCTAGAAAAAGCTTCAAAAAACAGTGACTCATGAACATTTTTAGTTTCATATTTGATTTATTAGCATACTTAAAAAGAAAGAAGAGAAAACTCACCAATTTCTAAAATTATGCAACTTAATTTGTGCAAGCCACAAATTTTCGTTGCAATGTACATTGTCATGGCGCTGCCTCTGTTGCCTCTGTTGCCGCTGTCGCAGCCGCCGGCAAGCCATAAATTTGGCACAACACCCTCTGTCCACGCCCCCTCCGATGCCTCCTATTTCTCATGCTTCAAAGGCACGCCCACAGAGCCAAACGAAAGTTTGTGCGGCGGAGCCACAGGCACAACCGCTGTCCTGGAACAGCCGGATGGCAGAAGTCAAGATCAAAAACAAGCTGCTTCTCTTGCTGCTGTTGCTGCTGCTGCTGCTGTTGCTGTCGCGCTAAGCCAAAGTTGCAACAAGCTACCAATGCATTGATGCCCCCTTTTGGGCCTGGGTCAGGAGTGGGGTTGAGGTTGACTTTGGGACAGGCGCCTGTTGCGGCGCTGCATTTAATTTCATTCATGGGGACATTGGAATAAACGAGCCAAATCGAATCGACTCCAGTGTATGGATGTGTAACAGTATCCAGAGTATCTCCACCCGCGCCTGCAGCTGTGGTTCTCTGTGTGTGCTCTATATTCTGACAGAAGCAAAAATCGAAGCATTCTTTTCGGAGTGTTGCCAAAGTCCAAGCAAACAACAATACAACCAGAGTTCGGGCCAAAAAAACTATTGAATTGATATTCAGTTTTTGTTTGAGACAACAATGTAATATGTTTGTTTTTTGTGCCACATGCTGGCCTTTAAAAGTTCCCGATTCTTTGGAGCCCTTTTCGTTCTATGCACTTTACTTATAAACTTTCGCATTTTGAATACTTACTGACTTGATACACTCACATTGAATTTCTCGATAGATAGTCGAAAACTTTCTATGGTAAGATAATATGAAGAGCATATAAATTATTTTCAACTGTTGTGCAGTTTTTAATACGAAGCTTGTTAAACTTTTGGGTACACGAAATGAGCTCATTCAATTGAAACTCACAGTACAATTACTTTCGATCCGCGATAATTAACTCGACTGTCGCTTATATTAAGCTTATTTTAAACGACTTGAGAGCCAATTAAATTGGCGGAAAAGTCTTGGCTACGAAATAGAAGTCTATTTAATGCTCGTAACCAAGATAAACACTGTATAAAGTAATAAAGCTGTAGTCAAGTCGACGGTTATATGAGACCCGTTGCTAAATAAAAATTTTCATTAATTGTATTTTTGAATTTTATACTCCAACTGTTAAATAAACACTGCATATATTTAGGCGCTCGCATTTCTTAAGAATTGTTCAATTTGATTGATAACTATTGAAAAGATATTTGCATGTAAATGTATAGAAATTAATGCCAAATTTAAAATTATATCTTAAATAACATTTATGTACATTGAAAAAACGACCCTTGATACGTAACGTAAACTTGGTTTTATATTTCAGACATTTAAACATCTAGATATTTTTAAAGACAAAACGGATTTCTTGATATTGTTCAAATATATTTAAATATGTCCCGACGCCAGCAGGAAATTCTACGCATTGAGCGTCAAGTTAGGGCCAAATTGCCCTATCGCACCTTTCGCGAGATAAACTTCGATAGGGATCAAATAAAAGCGAGCATTGTGCCGTTGAGCTTCGTCGAGGCCCGCAGGAAGCGAGGACCAATCTACGAGGCTCTGCAGGATGAGTTACGCCACGAGGGCTGCCTCATGATGCCGGAGTTCCTGCGATGCCTGGCCGAGAAGGAGCAGGCGTTGTTTGAGTCCATCAGCATTCGGGCCAGAATCATTGACGATCGTCCGCTGCTCTACGAGGTGATTGAGAAGCTGAAGCAGGCCGAGCTGGCGGTGATCAAGCGCAAGGTCAAGGGATTAAAGGAGTGCTTCACACTCTTCTACGAGACGCTGCTGCTCCTCGAGCCGTACCGTAAGAAGTATGAATACGCTCTCAACGCGGTCATGGAGCACATCGTCTCGTTGTGCCACAACATCGAGGGTCAGGAGCGCGACGCAGCCGAGATGATAGCTCGCATCTACCATACCTATGCCAATTTCCTGGAACGAACTGGCCAACGCGTCAATGCCATTACCTATCTGAAGGCCACACTGGATCTGGTTCGAGGACACATGTGGCTGGCCGAGCCCGACAAGGGATCAGCTAGCCCGATTCTCCATGCACTGGTTGCCCAACAGCTGGCGAGGCAGCTGCTCATCCACGGGCGGCAGATTGTGCGCCAGCAGCCCGAGGAGGCGGTGGACATGGCCAGGAAGGCAACAGTACTCATTGCAGAGAGTAAGTTGATCGGAAATCGATTAATTGCGAACTTAGTATTCAATCTGTTAATTAGTTGGACGCCAAAAGAACTTGGACATCTTTTGCGATACATTTTTGGAGAGAGCATTCTTCCTCATGGAAGGCGGCAAATACCATGCGGCCCAGCAATGCCTGGAGCAGATCAGGGCCCAAATCGTGGCATGTACAGAGTACAAATTTGTCAAGCTGAACATTAAATTCTATTTATATCTGGGCCAATGTGCTGAGAGGTAAGTCCTTCTTATCTATGGATAATAATCTCATCTCTGATTGTATCTCTTTTTCTTAGCTTTGATAACATTGACAAGGCCATCTCCAGTTTTAAGAGAGCTCTACGCCTGTCTCGTCTGTACGAGCATAAGGATCACGAGGCAGAGATTCTTCTCAATCTGGGCAAGCTCTTCGCCAGAGACACACAGAAAACGGGAATTGCCAAAAAGTGTTACAATCAAGCCAAGAATATCTACATCGACTTTAACGACACCCACAGCAAGAAGACAGCCGTTTTCCTTATGGGCAAACTGTTGGCAGATGAAATCACTCCCCTCTATATGGCCATGCTGAAGGTCTCCAGCTCCCAGTATTGTGCCTTCTACAATCTACGCCAGTGGAAGAATCGCTGCAGACCCTTCTGGCACAAACTGGGTGACGAGATAATCAAACAGGAATCGAACAATATTTACTGCCTCCTCGAGGAGGAGAAAGACGATCCTGTCGCCGTGCCCGTCTACCTCGACTTGGATGGAAATACCTTTAAAGTCGAGGAGGGTGATATATGATTCTTTTAGTTGTCTACTTAAAAATTATTGTTGTTTGACCGAACTTTTTTAGGACTGTACTGAAATCTTTAAACTTTTCATCAAATTAGACCAAGCAATCAGAATACTCGTATTCAAAGTTTTCAGTTCAGGCCTAAAGGCAGTATTGGCCTATTATCATGTATCCCGTGTGTTTAGTTAAATAAAGGTCTGGAAAACTCAAGCTCATTGGAGTTGGGCAGTATTTATAGATCGTCGAACATAAATTCAATTGAGGTCCTGTTTGTTGGCCGAGAGCAACAGTAACAAATTGGCAGCGGTAACAATAACATGGCAGCAACCATCGACAAGGCCAGCAAGTTGAAAGCTTCGTTTTGACTCTGCCACAACATTTGTTGCCGATGCACGTTGAAAGGCGTCGGTGTGGGCGTGGGCGTGGCAGCGGTTGTAAATTGGCAATGTAATGCGAGCAGCAATAAATTCTCAAACAACATGTCGGCGCAAAATTCTTTAAACATTTTCAAACTGCATATTTGTCATGGCAAACACACATGTGTACATATGGATATAAATGTTGTGTACAGTGTTGCATATTGCAACTGGAATCACAGATACCCTTTCCTTGGAAATAGGAATTGGAGTCAGATTTAAATGCCTAGAAAAAACTCTAAATTATAGATTTGTTTATACTTTTATAATAATTTACAAAATTAGATAACTTTTTTGTACTACCATCTATATATCCACACATTTTGCTATTTACTTTTTAAATCTAAATATACACTCGCATATTTATTTTATTATTAGACCGCAAAGTCAACTCTTTCGCTTTTTGCATGAAATATTTTATATGTTTCAGCACCCGGTAGAAAGTTGGCAACGAGTTGCAACAGAAAAGTTTGCAAATGAAAATAAATGCCCAAAGTTGGTTAATTAAAATGAAAACGAAAATGAAAATGAAAGGCACTCGACTCGCACTTCCGGGGAATTTTGTGAGCAGCCGCATCAAGAATTAAATGAAGAATGCGAGGACCAGGATTCCAACCTGTTTCGGGATACTATGAGTAGCTAGATTTCACACACAAAGACATCTGAATGGCAACAATCAAGAAAGTTTTACGAGTTCCACTTACAGCAATTGTGAAAACAAGCTAAATTCCAAATAATTAAAAGTATATTTTTCAACTCAAGATGAGCGTTAAACTGTGAGAAATAGCTAATTGGCAACACAGAGAGCTACCCCTTATTTTTTCCACATAATGCATCATAATTTCAATCTGATACAGCACTTTTAGCTAAACTACAATACCCTGGCCAAACTTCAACAGGAAGTTTTTGAAAACTTTGTCAATTAAAACTTTAATACTAGAGTCATCTGGGTAAATCGCGAAATTATACAAATAACCGAATTTATTGTAGTCAAATGATTTGTATGGGGACTTAATTCTTCATTTAAATGTCCGAAAACACGTTGCCATGGTTGGGATATAAGCCAATTGATGTTAAAGACGAGAGTGCACAACGGGCAGATACTCTGCAAATAGTGCGAGTGAACTAAAAACTTTGAACGAAGTCTTTTTGTCTCATTTAATTAGATCAGCGGTGGGCACGAAATCTAAACTCGGGAGCAGAATATAAAGTTGGGAGCAGCCGCTAGCTCCCTGAGCCCATGCGTGCCCACCGCTTAATTAGATTAAACAGCTACACTTATGATGTTATCACAGCAGAATTATTAATAAAGTTTTAATATAATACGTTCATGAAGCCCCGCTCGCAATCGTGGTAAGTTTAATCGTGAGTGTCTATATTTCAAAAGATATTCGACCAAACTGGAATATTAATATGCCATATTAAATATATTTGAGTTCTCTTTCAAAGGATATATCATTCAGTAAGATCAACCAAACTAATATTTTTGGCTTCTATTTTTGCATGCAAATGTATTAAGACTTGTCGCAAAGTTACTTGCTGACTCAGATCTCAATGTTTCTGCACGCAGGCCAATCCCTAAGTAAAACACTCTCGAGTTATAGTTATGAACTGACATCGTTTATTGAATTGTATGCGTTTTTAAAGGTTTTCTTATGTACTAATAGACAGAGTTAGATATAGTATTCATATATTTCTGACTTCTTCCTACTTATTGTATTGTCTTATGTAATTATTAGATAGAGTCGACAGTTGACTTACATTATGTTTGGTTCTCTTTTACTCATTGTTTAGTCTGATCTTATCTTATGTATTAGTTATTTGACTACCCTGTGATCCACATTCTAATCTGCTCTACATTTCTTTACTCCTTGTGCTCAATGTTCTTATCTGCTCCCACATATGTATATGCAGGCTAGCTTATGTCAATTTGATCTTTAGTATTGCTGAGAACTGAGATTTCGACCCGTGTGGTAATTTGATGTCGTCGTGACCCTTTTGTGTCACTTGAGTGTTGCACATGTCGTGGTGGATTCCGAGGGGCGCTCAAAAAGTATGTTCATTTATGAACATTTTGCGGGGGGCCATGGTCAATTGGCTGTAGTGGGTGGAGATCCGAACTCTATATTAACCTTATGTTTATCTTGTTTACATTTTCTTATTATGAACATTGTGCCTACAGCTATCATTCCAATAATTATTAGTGTTAGAGAGGTGTGTCCTGATACATTATGAAATTCAATTTTTCTTAACCTAAAGTTTTCAAGTTTTTGTTCTTCTAGTAATTTCTTAATGTTATTAATTTCTTCTGTATTGTTAATGAGCATATTTGTCATGGGTTTTATTTTATTTAGTGGAATATTATTTGCTAACTAAATTAGTGGTGCTGCTTGATGTTGAATGTCATCCTCTGTTGTAATCTCTTGCGACGCGGTCAGTAAGTGCTTGTCTTGACGGGCAGTGCATCCTTCTTGTAGCTGCAATATACCTTGTGCTGTTATTTGTAGCACTTGACTGTGTTGACTTCCGCAGGTCCACTCCAGGATCGGTTCGTTGAAGATTTTGAACAACCAAGTGTTTCGGGTGTGTAGCTGGGTCCACATGTCTTCGGCTGCTACTTGTTGAAACTCGCATGCTGGATCTGTGCTTTGCTTTAATGTTGACATCTCGCATGAGTTATCTGATGCGCTCTTCCAGGGCCAATTTCCCTTGCATAGCCAGTGTTTGTTGGACTGCAGGTTACACTTCGTTAATTGAATGCCCGTTATCAAGGTATAGATGTCTTGGTTGAAGTTGTATACCAAGTATTCGGCCTTTACTTGAACCATGACTGTTCTCCTATGCTTTACTACTGGTATGGGAATTATTCGATAAATCGTTGCTGATTCCTGGTTGAACAACGGGATCTCAGCGTGTATTACTAGCCGATTGTCTACTATCATGGCTTGCGCTTCCATTAAGTTGTAAATTTCCTTTATCTCTGTGCCAGTGGACTCTCCAGGAAGTCTTTGCTGAGCTGGCAGTTTTTCTTTTATAATATTAATTTCCGCTTTTAATTGAGACGGTTTGAGTAGCTGTAGGTTAATTCTCCCATGATTTAAATCAATAAATAAGTTTGTAATCGCTGCTTGTATCTTTTCACAATTTTCGATTAATTGAATTATTTGTGATAGCATTATTTGATATGACAGCGCCATTTGATTTATATATATCTTTTCCGCTATTTCGTTTCGCAGTCTTTGTATTTCATCATCCATTGCCTCGAATTGCTTGTTAACATCTTCTGTAGTCTTCTTTAATATGTTGATTGTCGAATCTATGATAGACGTTTGTTTTTTGTATATTCTGTTCAAGTCCTGTTGGTTGTCGAACACATTCTGTATGTTATCCTTAAGTGACTTCCGGTCATCGGCGTCCATTGTTCCAAATAGAATATGATGTATCAATCCCACGAATTCAAAGGGTGAACGTCTATTTCTTTTCACTTTTAGAAGGAGTTCGTTGTTGTTTTTCAGTTGAGTGTATCTGAAAAACATTGTTTGTGTCATCATAGCGCATGCTCCCTCAAACTGAACTAAGTATTTCCAGTTCAGTGCTACTTCTTCTATGTAGTGGTTTATCCGATTTGGTTCCAGTATGTATGGTTCTAGACTGTAATGAATGATCAGGTTCCATTTCGAAGAAACTATGTCTAGTTTTCCTTGTACATCTAGATACATCATTGCATTGTTTTGGATGGGGGTTATTTTCGCCTGATCTGGTTTCGTTGCATTGAGCCCTGTTGCTTTGTTTATTAATGTGAATATAAGCAAAGAGGCGATTATTGTTACTACTGTAGTTGCTTTATTCTTCCGGTTTGCTCTAGTTTCTTCTCTATCGGTATTTAGTGTTTCTTCTATTCGTCCGAAAGGCCACTTTGTCTGACTTGTGCTCTTGATCTTGAGTGACTTGTCTCCGCTTCCTCCAAAGTGAGGACTTGCCGGCGGGATAAACTGACATTTAATCCTTTCCTTTTGCTCCTCTTCCTCTTGGTGTTCTGTTTGTATGGACTGCTCCTCTGTGGCATTGTTTAAAGTGGCTTCATTTCTTTTCTTTGGCTCTTTCTCGGCCTCCGCTTCCCGTTCCGCTTGCTCCTGGGTTTGCTTTTCATTCTCTTGCTCATCTTGGAATACTATTTTCTTGGTTTCGCTTTGGTGATCGTCATAGTTCGTTTCGCTTTCGGGTTGTTTAAAGCTATCCTTCTCTTCGCTAGTCTCTTGTTCGGCCATCTTCTGATCCTGCTTATCATTTTTTTTCTGTTGCTGCTGCACTTGACCTGCTGAACTTTTTTGTGCGATATGGAGAAGAGATGGCACATTGTCTTCCTTGCTGGCTTTGTCGTTTGATGGTGTTTTCGTTCTGTTCTTCTGTTGTTTTGTTTTCTTTTTCTCAAGTGGCATCTTGACCATGAGTTTGCCATTCTTATCTATTTTCGTTGTATTCTTGACGAGTCCCATACTCTTATCATTATCCGTGGCAATTTGTGCTTGTGCTACCTTTTCAACTTTCCGAATTTCCTTTAAATTTATTGCTGCGTGAACTTGTCTTGATCCTGATATATTTACAGTCCAGATAAGATCCATCCAAGTCTTGTAATTGTCCAATGACCCTGTCTTCCTGTTTTAGTCCCTTCGTTAGAATGGCCGCTAACAGATCTCCTCCAATAAGGATATCAATCCTGCTTCTCATATTAAACGTAGGATTGCCAAATTTCATTCGTCCAAACGTCTTTATTATATTCGAAGGATTGTGGAGGCTGAGGACTCACGACCTTTGTTAATATCACAGCGTCTGTTTCGAATTTGTCAACGCTTGGAAATCTTGGTCGAATTCTCAATTTAATGACGGATTTTGACACTCCAACTAAATTTTCACCAAGTCCATACAGTTCAGTTCGTTTTTTTTGTTTTGGTAATCTTAGCCTTTGCGCTGCTTCTTCGGAAACGACCGTAATTTGTGATCCTTGGTCTATTAGTGCGCGAACATGATCCATTCACCAGTAAGTGTTTGTACTTCTACTAGAGCTGTCGCTAGAATGTAGTTTGTGCTGTTCTAGTTGTCATTGTGGTTTTTGTTTCATATCCATATGTAGTAAATCATGATGTTTCCCGTTGCATTTTCCACATCTTTCTTGACAATCGTTGTTATGTACAAATCTATGATTTAAACATTAAAACATATACGCTCGGCTCGGACGAATTCCCACCTTTCTGTTGGATCTAATTTGCTGAATTTGTAGCAGTCATGTATGGTGTGACCTGCCGTTCTACAATGTCCGCATGCGTTGTCCACTGTTGTACTCATAATTTGAGCTCTCTTTGTACAACCTAGGTTTCACTGCTTGTATTGTTTGCAAGTGTTTCTCCAGAAACTGTAAGACATCTTCCAGTGTTTGTATTTCCTTTGTCTACCAGATTATCTCGTACTGCTGTATCCCTTGACGATCAAACTTTTGATAGAATGTAGCGATAAATGGCTCTGCATCCTTAATCGGGATGCCCATGCCTTGTATAGCATGTAGACTTTTATTTGTTGTATCTAACATGTTTTGCACGCTTTTGTCTGATTCGCTGTTCATGCCTGGCAGGTCCAAAATACAGTTCCAATGGCTAGTAAACAGCTTTCTCTTGTTTTCGTATCTGTTCCTCAGTATATTCATTGCTGCCTCATAATTGTCACTGTTTATGTGCAGGTGCCTTATTAATTGAGCACTTTCTCCTTTCACAAGCTCCTTTAATCTGATGAATTTGGATTTCGCATCCAATTCATCGTTATCATCGATTATTTGACCAAACATATCTGAGAAGTTTGCCCATGACGTTATGTCTCCAAAGAATGGTGGTATGTCTACCGGCTTCAATTTTATTTTCTGTCCTGATGACTTGTTCTCCGAAATCCATCTAAGTTTCTCTCTTCTTTCTTGGTTGAGGTGTTTGTAGCGAATTTCAATCGATGAGGTTACTTGCTCATGTAATTTCAGTTCCTTGAAGGCTTCAGTAAGACTTTCGAAATCTTCTTGATTCGTCCTGATCGTTTTGGCTTTGTTTCGGATTTTGTCCAGCGCGATGCAATGTTTTTTCCAATGCATATACCGCATTCTCAAACTCTTCTATCCGCATCTCCATTTTTTCCATTTCGTTAAACGCTGTTTCGTTTAGAATTTTATCAGTAGTTTTCTTAGTTATTTCTGCCATTATTTTATTTTTTACGGTTTGAGTTTTCTCAAATGCTCCCTTCGTAAAATATTCTCCTACACACAAGGATTTATTTTCCTCTAGTATTTGATGCTGCCTTTTGAACAATGCCCATTGCTCTTGAATTTTTGTTGCCCAATCCAAACTTGGGAATTCTTCCTTTCTTATTTGCTCGTCCCAGTTTTTAAATTGATTGTATATGGCATTTTGATGAGCCCCCAATGCATTGAGCTGATCCCGAGTATAAACCATTTTGATTATTTTTTTTTTTTAATTTTATTTATATTTATTTACTGCTCGTGTCGCCGCACGTTAGAATTTTGCGCTTCTGTTGGTTATGTTTACCACTTCTACAGAACTATTGTTGTTTCTTGCGCCGATATTTTGGGTTGCCAATTCTGACCCGAACAGATCGTTTCCTGCATCGTCCAGTTCCTGGTTCCCACGTCGCTTTCTTCCTCCACGTCCAGATGTTGCCACAATCTGGTTGCTTTGTTGTTTTTGATTTATTTTTAGCAACACTTGTTACTATTTGTTTTCCTCTGTGGTTATGCAGAGCCACTTTTTGAGGGTTGTTTTTTTTTTTTTGTCGCCGCACGTTACAATGTTGCGCTGCTGTGGGTTCCGTTTACCACTTTCCAGCGTAGCGCTTCTTCTTTTTTTTTTACGCCGTTTATTCTGGGCTCCCAACTCTGATTTCGAGCAGCTCTTTAGTGCTTCGTTCAGTAGCTGTTCCCACGTCGCTTTCTTTTTTGGTTATCAGCTCTGATCCCGCGCAGCACTTTTCCTGCGTCGTCCAGTCGCTGATTTTCACCGTATATTTTTTTTTAATTGATGCGCCGTTTGTCTTGGTTTCTGACCCTGATCCCGCGCAGCACTTTTCCTGCGTCGTCCAATCAGTCAAATCCCACGTCGCTTAGTTGATGCGCCGTTTGTCTTGGGTTTCTGACCCTGATCCCGCGCAGCACTTTTCCTGCGTCGTCCAGTTCAGTCGATTCCCACGTCGCTTATTTTTGTTGATCAGCACTGATCCGCGCAGCACTTTTCCTGCGTCGTCCAGTCGCTGATCCTTGCCGTTTAAAAAATTTCGTCAACTCCGATCCCGCGCCGCTCTTTCAACGCTTCGTTGCTGACTCCCTCGCCGCTCAAATTCCAGCGCCGCTTGTTTGTTGCTCCACCGCCGTTCGTCCAATCCCACGCTGCAGTCACTCGTGGACACAGGATATTTTTATTTTTAGTTTTTATTATCCCTAACTTTGCCACGATGCACGACAGGTGCTATCAATGGACTTGTCTGTGCGATACCGATTAAAGTATCTGCTACAGTTGGCAGTCACAGAGCTAAATTGCTCGAAGGACCAAATGCATGCAAATGTATTAAGACTTGTCGCAAAGTTATTGCTGACTCAGATCTCAATGTTTCTGCACGCAGGCCAATCCCTAAGTAAAACACTCTCGAGTTATAGTTATGAACTGACATCGTTTATTGAATTGTATGCGTTTTTAAAGGTTTTCTTATGTATAATAGACAGAGTTAGATATAGTATTCATATATTTTGACTTCTTCCTACTTATTGTATTGTCTTATGTAATTATTAGATAGAGTCGACAGTTGACTTACATTATGTTTGGTTCTCTTTTACTCATTGTTTAGTCTGATCTTATCTTATGTATTAGTTATTTGACTACCCTGTGATCCACATTCTAATTGCTCTACATTTCTTTACTCCTTGTGCTAATGTTCTTATCTGCTCCCACATATGTATATGAGGCTAGCTTATGTCAATTTGATCTTTAGTATTGCTGAGAACTGAGATTTCGACCCGTGTGGTAATTTGATGTCGTCGTGACCCTTTTGTGTCACTTGAGTGTTGCACATGTCGTGGTGGATTCCGAGGGGCGCTCAAAAAGTATGTTCATTTATGAACAATTTTAGTCACTAGCTTGGAAAGCCGTCCACAGTGATTTCGCACACGTCTTTATGTAGATTCGTAGCAAGACACATACTTAAAAAAGCTTAGTTCTTTGCCTTAACAGCCTCGGGAATCGCAAATATGTTTATATATATTATTTAGTCGGTGATTCATAATTGACCTTCTTTTAAAAATTCCTAGAATGTCAAAATAATTTTTTCTTTAATGCATAAGTTTCCACATCTTTATAAATTCTATCCCTAGTCAATATTTACCCGCGAGCAGATGACAGCTTTACGAGTTAGGTGACTAAACCCAACAAAGTCAATTTCCAGTTTTTTTTTGTTTGTTTTTTTTTCAGTTTTTAAGTAAAAAAATAAATACATGTTATATCTTGGGCGACGGGAATGGCATGATCTTGAAGTAACCGTTGACCATATAAATTTTGGGGTCAGCTGGTCCACTGCCGTCCGGGTTGGTTTTCCAACTAATGGTCAGACAGGGCTCGCCGGGTTTGGCATCTTTTTCAATGGTAATCTGATAATCCTTGGCATCCTCAGGGCTCGCATTGTTTTGGATAAGTAGAATGGGTCGTTGGCTGAAAGCGTCATCCGGAGGCGACACTATAATGTTGAAGAGTGAACGAGGAGTGATTCATAACTGCATTTTCCCGGAATCTAATCCACTTACAGGGCTGGCTCCGGACTGACAAGCAAGCGAACAGCATAAGCAGCAGCGCCGACAACGCCAGAAACTTGTGCAATGTTTTTGATTTCATAATTTATTTTTATAAAATATAAACAAAGCGCCAAGTACAACAACTAATGAAAGCGTCGGCTTTGTTTTATATACTAGATGCTGCACGCGTCTCTATATAAGAAGGAACTAATGCTACTCGTGATTATGAAGCGACGTCTTGAAACAGCGCGATCTCAGTTGGAACTGCCGGCGGGTTGGAGTGACTTTAACTGAGAAAGCACAAGCGTTATCTTCAATTTAAGTAGGAGAGAGATACAACTTACCATTTGTCTCTCTCTCTCTCTCTCGCAACTTCTCTGCGACTCTCCCAGTTAGAATTATTTCACCTGGCGGGGCTGATTTAGAATGTTCAGCTTATCGCTTAATTAGGCTTGAATGAATTACTAATATACAGAAAAATGTATATATTCCAAGCAGAGATTGTCCGCTCAAATTGTAAACAAAGCCCAGCGACTGATTGTGTCAGTATCAATTTGAGTATACGCTCGCCTGTTGCTGATAGAGAGCAAAACATAACAGAACAAAACAAAGAAAACGCTCTGTGGCTTCTTCAACTGCGCTTTTGAGGTCGACAGACCATCTTCATGCAATTGTGCAAAGCAGCAGAGAAGAACATTATTGAACTGTTTATATACAAATGTATTTATAAATAATATTTATTAAATATACTATGACTGACAACATTTAAAGTTAAATCTATTCATAATTTAAACCTACTTCATGTACATTTTGGCATCAACGGAAAGGTCATTTCAATTCCGTCAAAATAGTCAGTTTTGCTGTTGTCAAAAAATTATTCGCACAAAAATTTAAAGATAATTTGTTTGTTCTTTTTTTTAAATTTTTGTTTTTCAATTTTTGTTTTAATAATTTAAATAATAAAAAAAATAATGGCGCCAACCTTTAATACTGCTTTCTTATGTAAAAACTACTTGTATGAAAATTTAACTGCTTGAGCTGTACTGCTTCTTATACTGCATACTGTATAAGAGTTTTATAATTGACCTGCTTGCACACTGCTTGTTGCTAAAACATCGCGTTCGCCAAAAATTTGCACTGCTTTAAATTTTGTTTTTAAATTTCCACAAGCAAGCAGTTTGGCGCATTATATTTAAAATTATTAAAATCCTTAAAATGCTTGAGAGCGGTTCCAAAAATATTGAAATTGCTAAGAGACTCAATCGTCATAAAAATACAGAAAGTGATTTCCTTAAAAATCCAAGTGGACATGGAACAACACCACGGAGTGGACGGAAAACCGATATTGACACCCGATACCAACGTCAAATCCACCGATTTTCAGCCGTGGATTCAATGAGCAGTAAACAGATTAAGGCTCAGTTGGGCCTTAATGTAACAAAAAATAGAACTATTCAAAGAATCTATGACAAATCCAAATCCTAAACATACTCTTCGGTTCCTAAAAATAAACTTTTAATTCGCCAAATTAGTGCGCGCATGGATCTCGCACACAGATAGCAATTCTGGGAAAGGGAATGGCACAATAGTATTTTTAGTGACGAAAAGAAGTTTAATCTGGGCGGTCCTGACAGTTGTGATAAATATAGGCGAGATGTGCGACTGGATCGATGCACCTGTTAAAAGCTTGGTCAAGGTGGTTGGCCATTTAAGGTATAGGCTGTATTTTGGTATATGAGAAAGAGTCCAATGTGTTTAATATTGACCAGAGAATGCCGAAATGTATGATGAGTAATTGGATGACGAGTTGGCGGAGTTTGATGGTCAGTTTCAGCAGGATATTAATCCAATACCCAGTGAAAAGCTGAGTTCAGAGTATTTTAATGAAGATAATAACGGACCTCTAGATCCGTGAAAAATTGTTAATTTTTTATCGCAACATACAAAATTTCGTGGTCAAAGAAAAACTGGGGGTATCTATATTATGTCATAGTTAATTTTAATTTTATTTAATTTATTAAACTTCTAACTTACAGTGAAAAACATTAAACGTTTTTTAAACAAACAAGCTTAATATTCGTTTTTATATTTATATGGTTAACTTAGCAACAATTGTTTATATTTTACATTGCAAATTAGTGGGATCTAAATCTTAAACTAAATCGTTACAAAGTTGGAAAGATGTTGTCTATTTGATTTGTAGCTTGTGGAGGGACTGGGCGTGGGTCTTAAGGACACTTGAGGGATGGTAAATAATATATAATTATATATATATATCAATCTAAATGTCGAATGGAAATTAAATTAACTACATTGACTCTGCCCTTGGACGGAAACCGTTGCTTACAAAATTGCCATAAACAATTTAATCAAAATTAAATTCTCACTTTGTCTAGATACAAATTAACATTGCGACATATTTGGAAGACAAATGAAAATAATTTGTTTATGTCAATATTAACACACTTCCTGTTTGTTAATGAAATCTTGAAACTTGTCCATTGATTTTGTATTTCTTCAAATGTCGTTTTGTGTTGTTGTTGCTACTATACACAGTCTTTGTAATTGTTTTTGTCGTCGTTCTTCTTAATTCGTATTGATGCTCATTTCGATAATCGGATAAATCTAAATCCCCTCTAAACCTCTGTGCTGTGCGTTTGAATTCGCACCTTCTTCACACTCCCACTGCGACGCATCGGTGGAGAGCTGCCCGAGCCGGAATAGCCTGGATTTTGAATCCCCAGCGTCGGATCGGGCCTGGGTCGTGGTTTCTTCAGACTGGAACGCAGCGGGGAACGTGTCACCGATTCCAAGGTGGACCCATTCGAGACACTGGTCACAGTGGTACTCATAGAAGCCACACTTCCGGCAGTTCCAGCTCCATTCCGTATGCCACTGTATGGCTTTCCCGAGGCGTCTGTGACCGAGACGCCATTTCGACTGCGAGGCTCCTTAAAGCCTGGATTATTAAACGTCGTCGCACTCGCCGGCGATGAAGCGTCCAGCGCCATTGTGGGATCGCCTCCAGAGCTGCGCGAGAAGATGACATCATACAGGGCGGCCACGAACAGACCAATAGATAAGACAATCACAACTATCTGTGGATCATTAAGAAAATATTTGCAGTTCGACCAGCTTATCAGAGACAAGAATCATAAACTGACTCACCTGTATATAGAAGGAAATGCCACGCGATATTTTGAAACCGAAGCGCTCCTGTTCATCGATTTGCAATGCGAACAGCACTGTGGCTATTATGGCCAGCAAACCTGCAAGCCACATTAGTTATTGTTAGTCAGGCATTACTCACACATACAACAGCAGAAAGACTTACCACCCAGCAGGGCTAGAATGAGCTTGACAATGACCAGTGATGTGTAGGACATGACAACCTTCTCCCGTGACGATATCATCGCGTGTTGGATGACCGACAATATGCAAAAGATGCCCAGCAGTGCTGAGCTGCCAACGGCTAAAAGTCCGCTGACGAATACTGCATCTGTAAATAAAGGAAAATTAACAAAATGTTTGCAAACGAATAATATTAAGTGTGAGCCTATCCGTCTAACTTTTAGATATTATATAATTAATTGTAGATTAAAATATATATATTATGCATATATGAAAACATTGCAAAGAACTTTTCCATCCACTGATTCCGCTACATGAAAACATCTGTTAAAAAAATATAAAGATTTTGGTACCAATTGTCACAAATTCAGCAACATTTTGCTTTGACTAGTGCATTTATTTATAAGGATATCATTGAAGCACTAAAAAATAAGAAAAATAAATTAATTAACTTCTTTCTAACTTTACAATGTATTTCATGGAATAGCCCATAGAGAATTCTGATGAAAAGAATCAAAAATTTGTGAAAGGGAAGCCAAGAAAACAGCTCAAAGTTACTTATTATGAAGAAGACTGTTTACAATCTAATGGTACATTCTGCGAAACGAGAAACGAATTCTTAAGGTTTATAATGAAAGCCACCTTCTTAATAATATGTATTTAGATTAAGAGTCCCAGCCTTAAAACTAATTAAACTGGAAACCAAACAATTGCTAAATTACAAGACATGAACTGGTTTTAATGGGCTCTGGAAAATGTGTATATAATCTTAGAACTTACTGCTCAGCCGGAACTTGGAGACATCGTTGCCGCATTTTTCCCGATTATAAGTCAATTGCTTGCACACTTTGAAGGGCCCAAAATAGCCGCGATCGTAGTCATAGCCACCTGTAGAGTATGTAATAGGGTAAACACATTAGACAAGTCGAAATAATGCGATGGAATTTAGTGAGTACTCACCTGATGGACTATCGTAATAACCCCAAATGGGTATGCCAATGGCGACAGAGGCCAAAGCGAAGCACACGAAACCCAAACAGGTCACCCCAGCAACATAAAGTGTCGACGTTGCCATGTTTTACTGTACAGCATAACGATGGGGATGACTTGCGAGTGTTCTCTTGCTAAATACTGAGATTCAGGGCGCCAAAGTTGTTCCTAAACAAGTATAAGAAGTGCAGACAATGATTAATACCAATTGATTAAATATGTATTTGCTTTTCAGCTGGCACAAAATATTTCAAAAGCAAATAAAATTCTTGCTGGCTTGGGGCCTCGTCAATTAAGTAGTTTATCATTTATAAAATGCCAATGCTGTGTGGGATGTGGACGAATATGATGAAATTCTCAAGCACATTCTTATGCGAATGACAGAAAATATGTTGTCTTACCACCCAATGCACCGACTCACCCTCTCACCCACTCAGGTAGTAAGCTAGTAAGCCAGTTAGCCACTTGGCCCACTTGGCTCATTTGGCCACTTAGCCTGATCACCTTTCGTTATGTCTTCGCTTACTGTGGGTGGCTAACACACGAGTAATGTACGAGTAATTCAATATTTGGCATTGTGATTACATAAGTGGAAGACGGCTTGGCTCATCCACTTGCTGAAATACTTGTAAGTCTTACAAAGCCCCTGAGTAGTCGGTCATCATCGTCATGGCGAACAATTAGATCTCATTCATACATAAAGAGCTGTACTTGCCGCTGACCTTGAAATGCGGAAAAGCTTTCGCAGAAGTGGCTCATTGTGAGATATGGAGATGCCTCAATACACACACACACACACATACATACACACACACACACATATATACACACATGAGTATGTGCAAATGTGTACTCGTTCTTAAACTGACAGAGAATGACACAGTTGTTCCAACTGTCTGTCAATTTAAATGTCTGGCAAATATTTGTGCTCTGAAATAAGCCGATTTTATAATAAGCCGATTTCCTGTAATTAAACGCCAATTACAAGCATTTGCCAACTCGTTAATATCAATATCGGCATTTGTATTTGTCAATGTATTTATAGCAGCACGAATATATCTCAGATATTTAAACAATTTTTTAACAACTCCGTGCTAATTAAAAGGCTATCAAAAATCACCAACAACTATCTGAAGTATGGGGCGTATGTGTGATTTCAATTAAACTTCTATCAATAATGAACCGGTCGTTCAGAGCTGTAATGTAAAGTAAAGTCAAATAGAGCAGAAAATCATTGAATGTTTACAACTAGTTGATACCCTAGACAAACATTTCAAAACCTCTTCTAAATATAAATCGACACTTATGAGTATTTCAGGTTTTTTAAAAAATTTTCTCTAATATGTGATAGGCGACTAAGAATTGTATTGTTAATCGTATAATGTTTACATAAAGCATAATAAAAATCACAATACTTATGCAAATCTTTAATTTAATTGATTTTATTTCTATTTAGTTAATTTCCACAAGACATTACCACGATTATTTTCAATATTTAGATTAGATTCAAATTAAGTAGATATAAAAAGCTAACATAAATCTATTTTAAAATCTAAAAGCATTAATTAGATTCCTTAGATTAGCTTGTAACCTGTAGCTGCAATAAACAAAAGTCTCTGCTGAGTTCTCAGACTTACAGTGAAACAACGACGAGGGGAGCAAAACGAGAAACTAGTCCGAAACTTAAGATGACAAAGCCGATACGGCAAAAGAGACAGAGCCAAAATAAACAGCCAGCGAAAGAAACTGAAGCTGAACGCGACTTGGTAGCCGGGCGGGTGTCCAACTTCAAGCCGGCATTCGCTGTTTGTTGCTCTTAGCGGTAAATAGACACAACGCCAGACAACCAGCAACAACCAACAACAACCGGCAACAGCAGCAGCAATAAAGTGAATGCAAAAAGTCAGGCGAGCTTCTTAAATTACCAGGCAAAAGACGCGTCGTTGGTTCTGCTTCTTGGTTAGCAAGCGGTTGGAACTTGGGAGGCCCGTCTCCCTCTCCGGTCGCTTGAGTGGAACCATCAGCCATCATAACTGTGCGGCGTTCTACTTATGTTAGTTGAAGGCAGGCAACAGGTTGTCGAATTTCGAAAGGTTCTTTCATACAATCGAAATTTGTATGTGTGTGGCACATAAGCATATGATAAGTTGGGCCATGGCCTGATTTAATCTCTAGACCAAAAGATCAAAGACCTTACCCTACAGCGAATCTTCCCCACACTTCCCTTACTTTTCCAATCGTCGCAGGGACTCATGTTCCCGTCGAAGTCAAGTCAAAGCCAACAATTGAACTTTTCTCAAATGTATCACGTTTTTCAACTTGCATAAATTTAAAAAAAAAAAAAAGAAACATTTACTCTTTCCCCTTGCAATGGCCACTGTTTGGCCAACGAGGGAAGTTTATAGCGCTTTTGGCCATTTGATTTCTATTGTTAACCCGTGCGTGATTCAGAGGTACATCTACCATATGTTTATATGCTTATATGATTTACACGTTCTAAAAAAAGTGATGGTCGTAGATGAAGTAGGTTGTGTCTATTAAGTAGCCGACACATTTTCAACCGTTTCGACCAAAAAATTGTCAGCGGGCCGTCGGCGACTTGGAAGACACATCGTGTTGTTTTCTAATGTCGTGTCAGGGACAGCTTTTAGTTGCCCCATAAATCATAGCCTACTTTTATTCAAGTACATGAGTGCACGAGATATTACAATCATATATATGTATTCGTATCCTTACTTCGGATCCTTTCACTTTATTACATCTCTCTTGTTTCCTCCAATAATAATTGAAAGGACTCTCTAAAATTCGTGAACCAATACAAATTAAGACCTAAAGTCATTACTATTTTAAGCATGTAATCAATTAACATTTATTTGGAGCCAGGTCTAAATGAAGAAATTTCTGCACTCCCATCTCCCAACGGGCCCATCAGGGCAACAACCCCAAAGAGTTGGAAAACAAGCAAGACGGTCGACACTTAATCAAATGCGCCAAATCTGCTGGGCAAAGCAACCCGAAACTTGAAAGCCGAAACCTTTATAAAAGGTGACTTGGGCTAATGAAAAGTCGCTTTTCCGCGGAAATTGGGTCAGCAAATAGAGTAAAAGGCAGGAAAACAGGAAATTTACCTCGACTTGTGGGGTTGCCTGGGAATCAAATGGCAAAACGTGTTGCGACTCAGTCGCAGTCGCGGTCGCGAGACTCGCATTTGGACTCGGACATGGGGTTATTACTTGGCCACCATTCAAATGGGGGCCCACTGTCTAACCTAGAGTTCTCCCCTGTCGTTGAACCCCGCCCACGGCTATAGCCAAAAGTCTAAAGCCGAAGCCGAAGCTATTTATTGATTTTCGACAGAATCGTGTTCGGTTTATTGTTGGCTTTCAGTTGGCAACGCGACTTGGCCATTGTTTATGCCCACAGCCTACCTGCTTGCCTGGCAGACAGACCTGCTTGCACTTGTTGCCATGGTTAAGGTGCGCAAACTTTTTTAGGCCACAACACCAACAAGAACGGCAGCAACGGCAACAACAACAGCAACAACTTCAACAACGGTAGTCAAGTTGTGTTTAGCTTTTACCTTGGAAAATTTATTAAATTGGGAGCACTGGAAAATGCAATTTACCTGCGGTTGTTTGGCAAAATGCTTAAGGCAGCAGCTGCTTGCCAAAATGTACTACATTGAGTGGCACAGCAGACAGCTTGTTAATTGAATTTGCATATCGTCGAGCTTTGGGAAACTTTATCTGTTGAGAATCAGTAAATGCAATTTTCATATCTCTGAGCTTTGTCTAGTGAGTACATAGCGATCAGTTATTTTCCAGTGACACAACAGCCAGCTGGTTATTTCGAAAATTTTAATATTTAAGCGCAGACTCTTAGATCCAACAGTAATAAAAAGAATTTGTTTTCGATTAAATTTTAAACGAAAATGTTTACTCATAAGTTAAAGGTCTTAATTTGAAGAGCTTTCTTCTAGATGCGTTGAGAACAGAAATTTCCTAAAACTGTAGAAAACGTAAAAATATGTTCAACACATATAAGTAAGAATAAGTTATTTTTTATTTTTATTAAGGAGTTACCAAACTACATTTGACAACTAACGGACCAATATCTCTCCGTCTGTATCTCCGTCGCCTTTTCTATCGGTACTTGTTGTGTACCAAGTTTTCAGACAGCTCCAGTTAGCTGTTTACTCGCCTGTTACCAATGCTCGAGGCGTTAAACAGCGCACAGAATTATGACCAGATTTCTGCTCATCGGTCATTAGCCTGAGTAGTATTAGGCAGCTATCGGCATGGACACGTTCTGCTGATTCCGACAGAGTCTCAGTAAGAGTGTGCGTGTGTGTGTATGTGTGTTGTGTTGAGTTGTGTAGGCTACAATCAGAAGCTGGGCAAGAACTGAGAGCCACCTCTCGCCATTGCCTCGATGCACTTTCCATTTGCCAAGCCACTGAACCGTATGCCGCTCTGAGCTGAAGCTGTACTCTTATAGATACGTCCCCGATGCAGTGGCTACTTTAGCTAATGACTTTATTGAATCGACCGAGCCGAGACCGAGGCCGAGGCTGAGACCGAGCGTTTCGCATGTTAGTCTCTTGACTCTTTGTGTGACTCTTGCCTATCAAGCGTCAAATTAGCGCGGACAAATTAAATGAATAGTCAACGGGCCATCATCGTCATCATCATCATTAGCATCATTAATATCAGTCAGGGGGCCAAGTAAAACGCTTTGGGTGTTCACAATGCCATAAATTGGGTTAATAGTATAAACTTACTACATGCAACAATGAGAGTCTAATGCAGATAATCTCAGTTCTAGAGGATTTTAATCGATGAAATGTATAGTTGCGCTAATTTAGCAAGTGAATTTAGAAGTAAAATTGTTTTCTATAATAAATTAAAATATTAGTAAATATATATTGCATCTGGTAGAGGATAACAAAATGTTTTTGTATTTTAATTACCATGTATTCTCAACAAAACGGCAAAATAATATTTACTAGCTGGAAAAGTTAAAAAGAGGTCATAGCTCATTAATTTAAATATAAACTTCAAGTCTGATTATATTTAAATGGAATACATTGAAATCTAAACTGCAAAATATAGTGCAAGAATATCCTTCGGGAGCATCACCATTAAAGTTAATTGCTTGGCCTGGCCAGGAGAGTTTGACAGCCTGTTCTATGTCAAATGCTAAGTACAAGAGGGTGACAGAGCCACAAAACAGAAAAAAAGAGAAAGAGTGTTGCCGTGTAGAACGGACACTATTTGACAGCCACAAAAGCCATTGTCACCAAGAGACTTGCAGTTGCTGGCGTGATAGAAACGAGGCAAGAAACTCAACAGCGTTAATGACAATGTCGACGACACACATATGGGACAGAAACGAAGGTAGTTGGGTTGATAGTGCAGATAGTGAGGGCCTGTCAATGTACTTATGCATAAAGTCCAGCATGGGGTGTTGGCAGGTTGATTGTTTGCACAACTTGCATATTTTTTTGTCCAAGTTGTCATAATGAAAGATAAACACTTGCAACAAAAAGTTTAGACACCAGCTGACAGTCTATGAAGCAGATGACAGAGGGAGAGAGTGGAGAATGTGGGGGAGAAGTCACTTTTGCAGCTGTGTTAATTGAAACCCTAAAAAGCAGTTAAGAAAAACTTTCACCAAAAATAAAAAACCGAAAAGAAAAACAAATCCATGGAGTTGAAGACGCCACAAAGTAAAAGTTTTTCACGATGCACTCGAACGTGAAAATTAGAAAAGAAAAGAGCCACAGAGTCTGGTAGTCTAATAGCCAGACGTCAACAGCTTCCGTAACGAAACCAAGAAATGTGGTAACTACAAATCAAACAAGAACAGCAACAATTATAATATACAACATAACCGACAGTGATGACAACGACTGCACTCATCTTGGAATAGACAACCACCGACCATAGTTCATAGAGACCAGACAGATCCCCCTTTAGAAAAACTGTGTGGTGACCTACTTCCATGACTTTGTTGTTATACTATGTTGGCTGCTACCTAAGTCTCGATCCACATCTACAAGCCACAAATTGTCTCTGTCGTGAGATTAGCGTGTATGCAGCTTGAGAACCTCTGTTCACATGTAAACTCAACTTATTACATGCTGGGACAGGAAAAGACAGAAGCTCGACTTCATCTCTCAGATTTATTGTGATTCTCTTCGTATTAAGCGGAAGTCGCTGCCATTTCGCCATTTAACAGCTTACTGTTGGCTGGGAATTAAAAGATTTCGACTATTTACAATATCATTTCCTCTAAGAGTATTTTACAATTCAAATGAATATATGTATATGTAACAAAACATGTAGTCTGAAGTGTATTTTGTAAATGAGACTAAAAGATCACTTTAAAAGCACATTTTATTGTGGAGACGTTTTTTAAAAAGCCAGAAATGTGTTAGGACTGCCATCTCCGAAATCAGTTTTATTAGATTTGAATATAAATTTCAGCATTCAGCCAAAATCTGCATCAGAATCAAAAAAAAAAAATAATCCCATTATCCAATGATAATAAAAATGTAAAAAATAATGCTGAAGAGCAAAAAAAAATGTAGAATCAATCCACTAAACTTAAATATATTAAAGCACACTTTCACCGACTTAACAGAATATTCGTAACAATTGTTGAAACAATTTCAGGATTGCAGGGTATTAAAACGGCAGACAAACAGTTGCCAGAGTTGTCGTACACGTGTCCTATCGACGGGATCTTGTCAATGCCTAATTGCCCGTGAGTCTATCAGCTTATCTGACCAACTGCCTATTTACTTATGGGTGTGAAATTGCAGATATCTTTCAGTTCATCAGCTGGCACAGCATAAAAGACCAAACAACAGCCATGGGAGGGGCAGACACAGAGACGAATCAAAGATTGCCATGCCTAGATGAGCAGGTGAATCCCTGGCGACGCACAGTGGGGCCTTTGCTGATTTTACGTTGCAAAAATCGTAACTTTTGAACCAAATGAGATAATCAAATAATTTTAATGGCATATGATAGATAACTCTTCAACCTATGAAATTAGCACTTAAAAAAAGTGCCACGCCCCCGACATACTTAATGAGAGGCTATCAAAGTTGAAAATTGTGAAATTTGTGAAAAAAAATAAATTTTATGGCACCTAAAAATAAATATTTTTTAAAATTTTGGAATTTTTTTGTTTTATTTTAAGTGTTTTTATATTTAAAAATTACTTTCAAAAAGTTAAAAAAAAAAATTTTTTTTAAGATTTTGTTGAAAAAATTATTTTGTATTTTTCGGTGTAAATTATCAGAATTGCATATATCGACCTAATTCCTATTGCATTTATATGATACACTAGTCCGATTTCAACTTAATTGACATATTATGAATCTGGGGTAGTCTTATATATCCAGACCTAATTTGGTTCAAATCGGACCACTATTTCTTATAGCTGCCATAGCAACAATCGGTCGAACTATGTAATTATGCCGCGTGTTTTCATTGTGAGGTTGAATTAGTTTTTTAGATTTTACGTAAAAGATTGGATCCAGCCGGGTATATAACCATATATATTTACTTAGAGAAATGAATACCGAAACGTTTTTAAGTTAGTGTTCTGCTATCCATTTCGATCCATGAGAGTTTTCGTCTACCAAAGTTCAAAAATAGTCAAAATCTAGTGTTTTGCAGGACCGCCGGCCGAACAACTTGGCAAAAATATTTTTTTTTGGGTAAGCGTTCGGAAAAAGTAATATACGGATTCGATAGAGAATTCTTCAATGATTAAGAATCCAAAAAGGATTTTTAGATCAAGTAAAAATTGTGGATAGTACAACCTTTTAGGTTGACCCATTCAAATTTAAAGAACACTAGATTTTGGCTATTTTTGAACTTTGGTAGACGAAAACTCTATCAATTAAAATGCATTGGGTTCCCATAGCTAAAAAACGCTTCACAATTGATTTCTCTTTATAGCTATATATGGTTTCAGACCCGCCCGGACCCGCCTAAGAAGGTTAAATCAAAAAAAACTAATTAACCTCACAATAAAAACACCCACGCAATTTCAAAGTTCGACCGATTGTTGCTATGGCAGCTATATAATATAGTGGTCCGATTTGAACCATTGGTTGGATGTAGAAGACACCAGCTTCATAATATTAGATTGGTAATATACTATATCATATAGATGTCATAGGAATTAGGTCGATTAATTCTATAATCACACCGAAAAAAAAAAAAAATTTTTGGAAAAAAAAATTTTTTGTTTTTGAAATATTTTTAAATATAAAAACCTTAAAAATAAAAAAAAAAATCAAAAATTTTAAAATTTTATTTTTAGGTGCCATAATTTATTTTTTTTCAAAATTTCAAATTTCAACTTTGATAGCCCCTAATTAAGTATGTAGGGGGCGTGGCACCTTTTTTAAGTACTAATTTCATAGGTTGAAGAGTTATCTATCATATGCCATTAAAATTATTCGATTATCTCATTTGGTTCAAAAGTTACGATTTTTGCAAAGTAAAATCAGCAAAGGCCCCACTGTGCGACGTGTGAAGTGAAGTCGAAGCTGGAGGTCAGAGTGCGAGAGCTTTATGCTTTGATGAGGCTTTCACAGTTTGCTTTGTTTACACGTTTCTTTGGAATTGAAATAAATGTATATTTACACATAATAAGGCTTTCATTTTTACATGTGAAAAAGAGTACAATTTAAAAATTTTGCAAACAAAAACACTATTCATATATTTTTCTGCCTTTGCAATAAATGTAAAAGTCATGCATAAACATCACACTTAGTTAATCGTATAAAATTAATCACAGGCTGTCTAGTAAAAAGATAAAAATACTTTGACAGATGAAGAAATTACCGGTTAGACTTCCACACAATGTAATTAAAAGTTGCCTAAAGTGTAAATAACATTTTTTACCCATTTTTGTTAAGTAGTTTGAATTTTCATTGAACATCAATCATCAAGCTTTGCTCTACGGAAGTAACACATAGAAGCCTATAAGCTTTCCATTATTATTATCCCATCTGACACCATCAAAAAAACCTTTTCAATTCGGAAAGAAAAGCTCAGTAAAGCAGAAACAAATAAGATTCTAATGAGACAGCCAGAATTTGTTGATTTTATTATTTGTTTAAAATTGTCAGCTCATTAAGTACGCATTGAATATTACGGGGTTGACTCAGCTCCACAACTACAACAACATCGTCATCTTCTGGCCGCTGCCCTTTTAATGTACTTCAATTTATGTCTTCCAGTTGTCAGTTATTGAACCGGTTGATATTGTCATTTGTCCACAACGTGCTTTTGGCATATCTTTCATTTATGCATACATATTTACATTCTGAGATATTTTAATTTTATATATGGCAGCTACCTCTTCGCTCTTCTCTTTCGTTAGCTTACGCAGCGTATACATAATATTTTTGTTTTCTCCTTTTCAAGACGTGAGCATAAGAATTCACAAAAACAACTGAGGCGTGGTTTAGGTTAATAACCTTGACCGCGAATATCTGAGAAGAGTGAGAATTATTTATTTCATAAACGTAAGTAAGAAACAGCTGCCGATATAAGAATACTATGACTTTTTTATAAAAGTAACCTGAAATTCCAATCATCATTTGAAGATTTTGCATCTTTACGAGTTTATTATATTTTCGGAAATGTCTCATTAGGTAACTTCATAAAATACACGTATCTTTACATTTTTGTGGAATAAAAAATAAAACATGGACATAAAGTTGTCGTCAAAAACATTTTTATATTGGACTGTCGTTGAAAAGTATGCAAACATGATTCTTTTAATAATTGGTTTTTGATAAAAGTTTTAGTGATAGGGAACAATTATCATTCATTGATTTACATAACTATCCAAATTCACTAAAGTGTTATGATCGATTTGTTCAAACTGTTTTTCCCTTACGCAACGTTGATTACAACACATGTTATCGGGGAAGTTACAAGAACTTATGAGTTATTCATAAAAGGGTCATAGATCGAAGACCATTAGTTAAAGACACAATCAACGTGATCTTCACAGAGAACCGCTCAAAAAATGCTTGGAAAGGTCACAAAAAGTCGCGGAACTTGCGCAAACAAACTGAAAAGTCAACATAGTCGTACTTGTATTTGTGCAAACTAAGCAAATTGGTGCTCGAATTTATATTCGAGTATTCGAAGCGTTCAAATGGCACTCAAAATTTGTGCACAGTTTAGGCTACTACTCGTTTAGATAATGGGGTCAATTGTACAATTAATTTATACTTTTTATAAGCTTTTGTTCAATGGCACATTGTCTGGGGCTGGTGGGTTATGGTTTAACTCCCATCGCCGTTGTTTTGTTATTTATAACGTTTTTCTTTCTTTACCTATTTACTAGAGAGTTTTGTATGCGAGTTTTGAAAGTAATTCGAAAGCCAATAAAAGTATCTCGAGCCCAATCAGTTGTCAACTCAATTGTTTCATTTTGATACCAAGTGCTTTTTTCGGATTTCCGCCCACACATACACACACTCCCCTTCCCTCCCCTCCGCCTTCGATTACTTCTGTCACGCTCTTTCGGGGACTGTCTATCGTGATTCACGCAATTTCTAGAGTTTCCAATTTTATGACGGCAGCGCCCTGCCGATTCCGCTCTTAATCCCAATCCTCATGATCGCAGCAATGTTATTTTTGTGAATTGCATACAAATTATCGTTGTTAATTGTGAAATGCGTATACCCTGTAATGGTCATGAGATCCTTATGTGGTAAGCTCGGCCTGATGATAATAGCAATTAAAAATGTAAACGGTCACTTATTAAATTTTATTATCACCTTGTAAAGCGATAAAGCTTTTGTTATTATTTTGCTATTATCTAGACTCTAGAGAGTATCTATTAGTTAAACTACCTTTCCATTTGCATTTTTTTTAGCTGGCTTAGAAGCAGTCAACGGTAGCTTAGATATCCAGGTGGGTCTCTGGGTAATTGCCATGCAATTTCAGTGTTTTTGCCTCTCCGTTAATTTGTAATTTACTTTGTGCTTAGTTCCGTCAAACCATGATATGAGTTGATAAGAACAAACGTAATTATTGCCATGGCCAAGATGTGACAGATGTGTATCATTTAATTAACGGAAGTACAACACGAGATTCAAGTTCGAAGCATGTGAATTTAGATACTTTAGTTCTAAGGCATGAATAAATAATTACATAGTATTTTCTTTTTTAATTTACAAAGCTATTTTAAATTAAGTTTCACTAAATTCATTTCCACATTAAAAAACATTCAATGAGATTATAATAGCTAAGTGTTTTTGCTTAAAAGGTAATGCAATTCAATTTCCATTATATTTTACGAACTAACAAACTAATTTCCTGTCTACAATTAATTTCAAGTTATTTGTTGCAGTTTCAGAATGAAATCAATGCAACGAGCTTTCTGCCTTCCTCAATAAGAACAAAGCAAAACACCAGAGAATAGCACATAAAACCAAAACCAAAACAGGCATGAAACATGAGAAAAGAATTACTGGACCGCAGCCTTCTCATTGCATCGCTCCAGTGGGAGTTGGACTCCCACTCCCACTCGCTCCATCTCTATCTCGCTCTCTTTAGCTGCGAATTTAACTAGCTGCATAAATATCAATTAAAAGGCAGCGAATGCAGCAAACAAAGCCAAATAGGCTCAGAGATAGTGACCGATCCATAGAGGGGCCACATAAAGCCCGATGTTTTAAAACTCAATTACCGGTCACTTAATTACGCAGCTTGTGCAAGCATGAGCGAGAGCGAGAGCGAGAGAGAGAGAGAGAGAGAGTACAAACGCATCCGTGAGAGAGAACGAGCTGGATCATGAGAGGGAATGCAAAAATTTGCATTCAACAAGTTGCTCTCGCGGTTTGCTTCAAATGGCCATGAAGCTGACGCCCAAAAGCTTCCCAGGCATGCGTGCCGCTCTCTTCTTCTCTCCTTCTCTCTGCTTCTCCTCTCTGCATTTGCACAAAAGCTGACCACGCAACTGTGACGTGTTTTGTTTATATTATTGCTGTTGTTGTTGTTGTTGTTGTTGTAACGGGTATCTGGCCAGTCAACCAAAGCTTTTTAACCTTCTTGTCTCTCTCTCTATCTCTCTCCCACAGGCTATGTAAATATGTCTGCATGTATTTAAGTATGTATAAATATATGCTTATGTAGATGAAAGGGTGTGGGCGTGGCAGACTTGATAAACTTTTTTACTGTGTGCAGACAAATTTAGTTTTTTTTTTCTTTCTGCTACTCGACGATTTTGTTGTTGTTTTATTCTTTGGTGGAAGCGCAGCAAACAAAACGAGAGAAATAAAAGCAACAACAACCACAACCAGTTTGGCTTCTATTGTTGTTGTGGCTGTTGCAGGGCTAACGGAGCTTAACGTCACCTACTTTTTTACCCAGTTTGTTTTTTTTTTTTGGTAAATAAAATACCTCAATGTATGAGTGTGTCTGGGGTTAACTGTTAAACCGGTTCCAACAATTTGTGCATTGAAAACGAAATGATTTTTGGAATAAGGTTGAAATTAAACTTATGCGATGCCCCCACTGTGATTTGGCCAAGTTAACATGGTACAGCTGACCCTATTCGGGGAACATCTTGCTGGAGATGAAACTCTCCACAGATACCATCAAAGATAGCTTCCATTTTTCGTAGATATTCCACAGTATTGTTTAGTACAAGTTTTACAGGTTCTTCTAAAATATTATGCTCTATGCTGCGAAGCTCTCCCTGGCCGTAAAATTTGCTGCATTTGCATATTTTAACCATTATTGTATACATCTTTGAGACATGTTCAGTAACTTGACCGATAAGACACTCAAACGTGTCCATAACCGAATTGTCTGTCGCCCAGAAAATGGAAAACTCATAATATCTGTCAACAGAAGAGCGTGTGCCACGGCCAAAAGTATCAAATTTATTCAGCCAACAAGTTTTGGAAAATACACATTTTGAACGAAATTAAGACAATGGTTTATTTAAATGCCTAAAAACCAAGCAAGTTCCATAACAATATATTACTCATATAGGTGTTTGAGTTGTTGAAACAATTCTCTTTTTACTAAAAGAAATAAAAATTTATTTCACAAATTAATCAGCAAAGGTATACAACAGGAAATCTCAGCATTTAACTTTTGTAAAGCATAAAAAAAGTTATACGTTTGTGTACACTAATATAATATCTTATTAGAAAATAAATAAGAATTATAAACACTAAAAATAAAAATTTTATAATTCATAAATAAATAAATTTTTTTAAAAGACTCAACGCAAAATCCTCTATAATATTTTAAATGATTTATTTAGCTTAAAATCAAAATTGGTTTAGATTATTTTAATATTACGTAAGAATATTCAAGCCAAATATTTTATATAACTATTTTAGATTCCCAATCGATATTAGTCTGTCCGAAACAACGAGCAGTTCGATGAGCACTAAACATTTGAGCCTATATTTAACAGGATAATTTCCGTAGTCAGTATTCACACTAACTGAAAGCCTCAAGCGCTCTCTGGTTATTTAGATCGTTTTTAAAGCAATTATTGAAATAATTCTTATTTGATATTTACACTCGTGCGAAACATATTTAATCTGAATGTAGTTTATAATTTATTTGCATTGAAGATTCATTCACTCAGTCATGTTATTCATAAAAAAACATTTAGTTGAGTCAAAGTGCAACTAGTAAGAATTACGTTGTCTTTACCTTTGTGTTTATTATAAAAATATGCAACTGTCTACGGCAGTTCGTACATAACTCAACGTCTTATCAGAGGCCTCATTTAATATTCGAAAATAATTTAACAGGGGTAACTGCTTTACTTTCGAGTCGAAGGATTGCATGAACATTTGCATAGTTAGCCCCGTTTTCCGCTGGGAAAAACATTGTGCATTTATAAATAATTATATTGTAGAGCGCCGGGCAACAACCAAAACACTTTAAATTACTTTCAGTCACGGCAGGTAAGAAGTGCACTAACAACAACCTCAACAACAAATATAGGGAGGGGGAGGGTTTAAAATGCAAACTTTTCAGCGACTGCGAAAATTTGCACTGTGATAAGGGCTTTAAGTTTTTCAACTGTAAAACTTAATTAGCAAATGGCAAAGCAATTAGAAAACTTAAAATTTGTTATCGTTGTTGTTGTTGTTGTTATTTTGTTGTTGCTGTGGTAAGTGTCGCAGTGCGGTGGCAATTGCAAATTTGAATTTAAATGAAGCACAGGTTTGCAATCTGCTCAAAGTCAAATGGGGCCAAAAAAAGGGAAATGAAAGTAAATTAAATGAAAACCACGCACAGCATTTAATGTGAACACTAAACACTGACGTCATGTAGGAACTCCAGCTCCGGATTGTGGGTGTGCCCAGTTTGACCAAACGTCACAGTTGTCACTGTACGCTAACCTTGGCCAAAAGTCTCGTAACTTTGGCTATAATTTAGCAAACGAGAACTTCCTTCTAGGCCCCTGATCTTAGTCAGACACGCAAGGGAATTTCATTCATTTTGTGTTGTTTCGTTAACAAAAGGTCGCATTTAGATACTGACCTAAAAGCTAATTACCAACTCACATTCTGGCCAAATGGGTGCAGCACGCCAAAGCCATCGTATGACATGGCGACCTATCCAATCGAATGACCTATAAAGCACCTTAAATGGGAACACTAGAGGTTTGGATAGAGAGACAAGAGACAATCCATTATACTGAAGTATCAGTTTCAGTTTAAGTCTAAAGCTTTCAAGATAATACCAGTTATTGGAATGTCCGATTAAGGCCGATTAAGCCCAAGAAGATGCAGATACTACGTTTGCCATTAACAATTGGGTAAAAATCAATTATTTTTCTAGTGGATTTATTTATTTATTCTAGTGGATATAAATGAGAAAATTACAAAAATTCATTACTTTTATTAAATAGAAATTAACTATTATTATCATTATTTATTCTTCATCCATATTATGGTTAGTATAATCAAAATTAATCAATTTTGTAATTAATAAACCAAAATTTTCTTTATCTTTGATCTCGCTCAAGCTTTATCTAGCAGCAGAAATAGTATCTTAGGGTCAATGAAAGAAATAGAATCAAAAGAGAGTAGAATATTCGGGCGCTTGTTAACGTCATCAAGTCCTGGAAAGCATACACACACCTACACACACCTACACCCACACACAATGCCAATTTGGCAATAAAACATAAAACGAGGTTGGGCCCCATACTATTTTTGGAACACTCTTTGATGCGTAAAATGAGAGCACAACAAATGTATCTACATATGTATATTCTAGAAATATGAATGAATTGATACCCATGATTATTATTTTATGATACCCGATATCGGCATCTCCATCACGTACAATTCCAGCGTGATAAGTTGGGGAAGATTGAAATGGAGTGGAATGTGCCAATGACATTAGGAATATCGAGTGGAAGCACAAGTGATCTGAGAACGTGTCCGCTGAGTCAGATGATAACTACTTATGAAGCGAAAAGGGATAAGTGATATAAATAAAGCAGGTAATAAGAGAGTGAGCGAGAAGAGAAGAGACAGAGAAATGAAAAGCTCAGCAGAAAACTATATTCGCCATTCGTACACAGAAAAAAAAAAGCCGTTCTAAAATCAAGCCTAAAATACTTGATTTAAGCCTGCATTTTTTAAGTATGTTTCCAGGCTTAAGCTGAATAATCAAGCCTGTATCGGGATTAAAATGGGAAATTACTTTATTCTCTTTCGGCCTATCTAATTTCAACTGGTTCGGTGGCTCAGTGGTTAGAGTCGCCGACATGTTTAAAAAAAACCTGGGTTCGATTCCCACCGTCAATTAAAAAAAAAGGGTAAAAATAAAAAAATTTTAGTAAAAAATAATTTAAAAAAAAAACTATTAAAAAATTTAAAAAAAAATTAAAAAAAAAAATAAAAAATAAAAAAAAAATAAAAAAAACTGAATTCGGGATTGAAAAAATCAAGTATTTCGTACTTGATTTAAGAAAATCCGAGATTACCCCACTTCTGACATCGTTTCGGCTTGAATCCGGGCTAAATAGCCCGGATTTTTTTTTCTGTGTAGCGTGTGCTTAAAACAAATGCAATATTCAATATGAATGATTAACAAATCACATGCAAATAATGCATACAAAAGTAAACAAAAGAGAGACAAACCGAGACGAAAAATGCCAACCAACCTGTATACGGGTCTAACCTGTTGTTGCTGCCAACGCTACGCCGACGCAAGCTAAAGAACTTTAACTTAAACTTGAAAGCTCGGCTTCTCGCTTAGACACACTGCGAGGCACTCTCGCACTCGCACTCACACTCTCGCGTTCTCTCACACACGCACACAGCCAGGTAAGCTTAAGCGAAACACGTCGCGCAAGAAGAAGAAGCAGCAATAATGAATGATCGTCATGTACGCGAGTGTGTATGTATATGTACTTTTCTTACAGTTCATACTTTTTTACGGATATTTTTTGCACTTGCATTTTCAGCATCGTCGCGGAGAATTTAAAGGTCGTGGCATTTTTAATTTTTGTTTTTCTTTTAAGTGAGCAATGATAACAATAATTCACCGGTAGCACAACTAAAACAGCAGTCACTTATAATTCCCGGCAAGCTTCACACGTACGTACATAGATGTAAAAGATGTATATAAGTCGAGCTTTTATTTCGGATTTTAACTGACAAAATAGGGCTTATACATTTGAATATGTACCTATTTGGCCCACCTTTATTTTTGCATTTCTGTTACTGTACGTTGATGTTGTTCAACATTTCAAAAGTTTGCTTTAGAAAACAGCATTTCACTGACAAAAATAACGAGCTTTTCCTCATTTACGCGACACACGTCCGATCCGTATGGCGTTTATTTGCAGACTAAAATTAGTGTTTATCTTATGTTAAAAGTACATAACATTAACAGATTGCGCCGTTATCAGTGCTGCCAACTTAGTTTTTTTCCCGTCAAATCTGGCTGTTTTCAAAGGCCATTGCTAGAAAAATTTGCAAACAACTGGCAGCGGGAATTCTGGTTTTTTTTGTAAATGGGCTTTTTCAGATTTTTTGTTAATGCCCAAATATAGGGCAAATTAAAAGCATATATAAAAAAATTTACTTCTTGAAATGGCAAAAAAATGACAGAACTAAAAAAATTTGGATTGAAGTCAATTCCTGTAAGGATTCAGGGGCAATATTACTTTTGCAGACCTGGTTAAGATTGCTATTGATACTTAACAGTGTACTTTTGGTTTAATAGTTAGCTATTTAAAATAATATATTTTATAATGAATTATAAAATGTGCTGCTACTCATATACATATAATAAGAACAGATGATAAGAACGGCATTATTATATGATAATTAAAATCCGAAGAATGAGGACAACATTGATGAAATTATTGATATCTAATGATTAACAGAGCTACTGCTGCTCGAATTGTTCAGTTTCTTTCTGAGCAACTGATTGTATGCGCTCACTTTTTCCCTGTTGGGAGAAAATACAGGAATAAATGAATTGAAAAATTAGTTTATTTTCATAGCTTTTTTTTATTAATTGTTCAGCTTTTTTGCATCGTTCCTCCCATCAAAAACAGCTTTTTTTCCAAACAAAAGTTGGCAGCACTGACTGAGACATACTGTTAACGCAAAAAGAGAGCTGTGACGCAAAAAAGAGCCATTCCTGTTTCCATTAAATAGTTATCGAACTACGACTCACAAAAGTGAGGAGCAATGCCAATGTTGCCAACCTACGAAACTCGCATTGCCAACTTCTGAAAAGTGACGCTGATATTACAATTTGGAAACTTTTTTGCAAATTAATTTCTGGTGGCAACCATTAAACTTCAGAAAAAACTCAATTTTCATTGTTATATATATTATTATTTTTTTTTTTTAATGTATTTTTGTTATATTTTTAAAGCTAGAAATTATGAAGCTAGAATTTTGAAAAATTCACAGGAATTTTTATGGAATTATTTTAATCAATTTAACTCCCCGAGGGGTAACGAGCAAGCAGCATTCATTAAAACGGTCTACTTTATTTAAAATTTATTTCATTTGATTAAATTATACTTAACTGCTTAATTATTACTTAATGAACTTAAAACAACTCACATTTAAATTGCGCGGCTGGCCATTGGATGATCCGGAACCGGCGTTGTTCAAATTGTTCACTTGAACTCCAACTTCCAAATTATCAGTGCTGTAAAGTACATAAATTTGTGGCCTGATTTCCAGTCTGTTATTCGTTTTCGAGAGGCATTCGATTCCAAACTTTAGCGCCGTGCGCGTTTAAACGAGCATCAATTAAATTTTAAGTTTCCTAGAGGCTGATTTTTGTGGTGAGTTGTTTTGGTTTACTTTATGATATTTAAACATATCCATACATTATTTTAAATATCACACACATATAGTAGAAAGAACATGTATGTGTTTAGCTTATCTGCGTTTGCTTAGAATTGCGCTGTCCTGGCTTGAAAAGTTGCTGACGCAGCTGAGAAAAAAATACATCTCAATAATGTTGAATTTATATCAGTCACACCCACATGCACACATACATATGTACATTTGAGTGTGCACATGTAAATGCATTTACAGTGTGACAAATAATTTATTGAACAAAAAACTATTGTCTTGTTTTTTTTGTGAAAATAAGCTTTTCTTGGGTTTATCATAGTTGCTTACGATTTTTAAAACTAAAAAGTAGAATTAAATACGACAAATGCGATTTTAAAATACGCGGATCTTATTTTAGTAAAATATATTTCTTCATTTTCAATAGATTTCCAGTAACACTGCAATGCCGCCAAAGAAGCATAACGCCTTTATGATGTTCGTCCAGCAATGGCGAAAAAACAACCCAGAGGGACGCAACTTGACGACTCCCCAAGCTGTCGCACACTGTGGCGATATATGGAAAGTGAGTACAAAACACAGTGTGAAGAAGCTTTAACATCATTTGAATTTAATGTGTGCAGAACATGAGTGCACAAGAGCGAGGACCCTACAGTTCTCATGCCAAGAACGCCGACGTTTTAGCTCGCGCCAAGAAGGAGCCCATGAACAGTTACGGTCAAACCATCTCATCTGTGGAGCAGGAGGAGCGCGCGGAGGCTGAAGAGCAGATGCAGATGAAGCGCGACATTGATCGCATTGTGCTTAGGGGCAAGGCACAGCATGGTATGGATATGGAATAATATTAAACTTGATTTCCTATAAGAATTTCAAAAATGAATACACAGAATATCAAAATACAGAAGCAACAATCAGGAAACATCAACTAGAAACTTAAAAATTAAAATTAGTGAACCAATATTCGAAATATTATTAGAAAAAAATTGTAAAACAAGAATTCTTGACTTGACTTGACCAAGTCAAAAAAAAATTTTAAGAATCTTCCTATTTTTATCAAATATTTTAGATTTTAGTTTTAACTTTGTTTACTTATTTTAAATTCTCTAATTTTTCTTTCTTTTTATCTTTGTTTTTAATTAAACTTTAAAAATTTGATCTTATCCCATCTAAATATTCAATTATATAGTTTTTACTTATACCTATATATGTATACTTGTTTTGGATATTCTTATCCCACAGATCTGGAGAACACAAAGTTCATTTTTGCTGCCTTCAATTACTTTGCCAAAACTAGCGGCAACATTTACATTCCCGCCGAATTTGCAGCCTGTCTGTTTTCACTTAAGTCGGGGAAAACCTCGATCTATAGTTCGCTAATCAACCCAGGTGAGTGGGGTGCCCGATAACTTGATCGGCTTAATCTAATGATCGGCCTAATTAATTGTGCTCGATCAGGGCATTTGATCTTTGGACAGAGCAGCGAGTCGCAGCAGCACGCAGAGACCACACACCAGTTGCCGCTGCCACCGAGTGCAATGGGGGAGTCGGACATGGGCAGGCTCTATGCCAATATTCTGGAGTACTTGCGCAGCTGCCAGATCAACGATAAGCCCCGTGATCCCCTGGTGGTCTTCACCAGCCCAGATTTGATGCCAGTGGTAAAGGGGTGTTTCCGGTATCTGGCTTGTGACATGGAAGGCGAGGATGTGCAGAAGATTCACGTCTACGACATCCAGTATCTGTTTTATGTGCTCAAAAAAGAAGTCATGGAAATAGCCGATCTGCCATCTCATAATATCAATAAAAGTATTACAGATACGCTATTTGCCAACGACTTCTTTGAGTATCATTCGGGCATCTCGTGTCAGGTGAGTTGCCACAATCCACCGCATCCACAGACACTAATTTCCATTCGTTCATTGTCCGTTGCAGTATCACGAAGATCGCGACCGCTCCAAGTACTGCACCCAATCCATGGTCGCTAGATGGTCCTACGTTTTTAGCGACTACATGTGCGGAGATCTCGCAATCAAACCGTTGCCTGGCAAACACCTGCCACCCAAGCAGGAAACCAAATTTAAAGTGGTCAACCCCGATCAATATCCTGATGATTCCATAGACACGTCATTTGCATCATTTTCGACCTTCCAATCGGAAGTGAAGCAGGAACACCGGTTTGTACCGACTGATCATACCGCATATTCAGCTTCTGCCGAAAGTGCTGACGACTTCCCATCGCTGAACGGTCGCAAATCGAAATCGAAGGCTAGTCGCCGGCCTTTGTCCAATCATCGCAGTGACCAGGAAGCAAAAAATGACTGGAATGTCCCTGCCACAAAGCGGAATGTAATTGACGCAGAGTTCAATATGTCGCTTCATTAATGTACATATAATATGGTTAGAAGCGTGATGAAATGAATGAAAGTAGGGCCTTAACTATACTACCAATCAGTGCGAGGATAGCAAGCACGCACTGAGCTTGAACTGAACGTTATAGCCCTAAAAGACGAACAAACGAACTTGGTTACGAGTTCATATAGATAAGTAAATCTCTTACTGAATAAGTCAATGAATGGTTCTTATAAAAATTTTCTGTACAATATGAGTTAGTTAATCAAATACACTTTGACCAAAAGATGGTAATAAGCTTCTATATAATTTAGTGGGTAAGCAATTTATAAGCCTTTTTTAACTGGTATTTCATTAAAGTTGCTCAACAAATTTAATAATTTCTTAAAATAAATTTAGTGTGAAAAGTAGAAACTTTTCTAAGGGTAAAATTACTATTTTTAGGATTTTTCCGGCTGAAACAGTTAAAACCCAGATAAACACATCCGAAAAAAAAATCCAAACTGGCATCACTGATGTACATATGTAAATATGAGTTGCAAATTGCAATATGAAAATGATGGCAACCCCACAATAACGCGTTTTACAACACCGAAGAATTGAAAGTTGAATTTGAATAAAAACTGCGTGAAAAGCTTATTCAAATATTATATGAATGCAGAAATGTTATATTAAAAATGTTGCCCATAATTAAAGTAAAGACGATTTGTGGTGTTGTAAAAAAAGCTAGTAATATTATTGGTAGCACACTTTAATATCGTGTATACATACAAACACATATGCTTACACACATGTAATACACACACACATATTTACGCCATTTTAAAATTTATTTTGTTTGGTTTTGAAGCCCGAAAATGCCAAAGATCAGCAGTAAGCTCAAAGATTACACTCCAGACATTTTTGAAATGCTGCCAACTCGAGAGTATCGCTGCGAGTTTGACTGCGGCAAGGTGTTCAAGAACCGGACTCCCTACGAGGTGCACCTGCACCGGAAGCACGGCGTTGGCGGGCAGGCGAATATGTGGAGATCCTTCAGGTGCCCCGCTGACAATTGCGAGTATTTTGGAAAACGTTTGCAGCTGGTGCGTCGCCATTACCAAAATCACCACATGCTAAAGAATTACAATTGCGAGAATTGTAACCGAAAATTCGTTGACGAGTCACAGTTTTCGAAGCACAGCGTTCGATGCGATGTCCATCAATATCGTTGCCCTAGGTGCCCCCGATCATTCCGATTGCTGAGCACGCGAAACAGACACGTGAGGCAGTGTGTGAAAAACAAGGAGAATTCACTTCCAGGTCGTAAGCCCGTTTCCCATCTACATCCAATGGATCGCAGCACTGGAAACTGGAACGCCAAGTTAATCGATGACATGTTCATCAAGGAATTCGAGCAACTCCTGCGTAATATCGAAAATAAAACCATTGAGGATCCCGATCTGATCAAGGAGTTGGCTGCAGTGACTCCAACTCTACAGGTCTTGCAATCCGAATAATTATTAAGTACACAGCATGTTCATATTTTAAGTTGCATTATTAGTTGTTAAGAGATGACATTGTGATCAAATAAAATGTCAAAGACTAATTAAATATCACAGTGGAAGGTAGTCCGCGCTAGTGACGAAAGCAGCACGAAGGGGGCGAAAGGAAAAATGGAAAATTTGCTATGACTGTCCGATCAGGTCAAGTTATATACCGATCGAATTAATTATCAGCATTAATTTTACTTACGAATGTGCATACTAAGTCTTTTGGAAACTCACCTGGTTCGTGGGATCAACAGGTGTAAGTGTATGTAAATTTAGCGCAATGTGCCCAGTGACAAAATTGTTTTTTTTTTAATAATTCATATTATTCGTCACAAAATTGGATATCAGAAATTTTGGGGTACGAAAATGTTTTCGTCACTAGACTTTTATCTCGTAAAGAGGTTTTTTTAAATATTGGATAACGATGGATATTATTTTCTACGTACATCGTTTTGGTAGGTAAAATCAAAAGTCCTGGTTCAAATTGCAGACATTTGCTAAATGTTATCTTGGATCACGTTCCTCACCCATACGCACTTGGATTTTATGATTTGGCGAAAAAAAGCTGGTACGGAAAAGCTAAATTTTGTGGAAAAGTCCAAATTAGGAAAGAACAGCTAAGCTGTGAGTTTTATTAGGATATCTCATACAACAACAAAGTTTTTCATGCTAAAGGTTAATTCATCCGATTGTTCGTATGGCAGCTATATGATATAGTACTCCGACTTTGAACAAATTCGGTCAGGATGTAACGGACAGTGCTCGATAAAATTGTCTCAGACATGTTGTGTGAAAATTTTAGCTTTCCAGGTTTAACCGTTTGGCCTAAACGTTGAAACATTAGTCAATCAAGACAAAAAATTTTATATATGTATGTGTATGAACGTAGAGCAGTACCGCCTTAATAAGGTTAGCGCATGCATTCACATATGTGTACTCATTTTAAAATGACAACTAACAAAAGATTGAAATAAAAGAAATTTGTTTCCAAGTTTTAAGTATGTTTTATACCCTTTACTTAAAAAATAAGTATAAAAGAATATTGTATCGTAACATATGTGAATACTGAACCAGGGAGTAGGAAGCATCTCTGACCCCATTAAGTTAATATATTCTAGATCAACATCAACAACCGAGTCGTTATAGGCATGTTCTTCCGTGTAAGCGACTAGATCTATATAGAGACTATAAGAGGTAGACCAACCAAATTTGGCACACAGATTTTTATAAACCTCACACAGAGTTTTTTTTCACAAATTGCGACAATCGATCAAACCCACGGTCTGTAGATATAAGGTTCTCTTTTTGGTAATTAACATAATCTATTACTATGATCTAGCATACAATTTTATTGTAACAAGATCGGCAAATAGATCTCGATTGTTTAACAAAGATATACTTCATAGACACTCGGCTTAAAAGACTTCTTTTTTTATGCATCAACAGTTTTTATAGACTAAAATGTTCCATTGATACTCTTAATTCTAACGACTTTATATTTACGTTTCAAAATTATAATTTCATGACATTCGTAGTGCAAGTTTAAAGTAAATGAAAAATTAATAGCTTCCGCACTGACAAAAGAGATATTACATAATGTATAATAACTGAGTGGAGATAATACCAATGTAACGTGATAATACTCATATTCTACATCTACCAATAAGCTTTTCCAGCAAACAATACCCATTCAAAATGGTTACAAAACAGAGCTTATAATTCTAAAGGGTCAATTCTTAGATTTAATAGTAGGTGTTGCCATAGGTAGGCCATTCCGACAAATGATAGCTTTCCCAAGCAGGTCGACTATTAACATAGTCAGGGAATTGTTCCTGCGAGTAACTGACCGTCTGACTTTGGGGCTGAAAGTACTCTCGTTCTTGTATGCGATGACGTAAATTAGTTGGCGAGAAATAATTTGATCTTGATATTACCAATCGGTGGCGCAAATCATGAGGTTTTAGAACAGGTAGATCTGGTCCATTCTGTTCATAACAAGTTGTTGGGTGATACCCATTTTGATAAGTTTTGATTGACTTATAATGGGGTGTAGTTCGACTGATTAATGTTGGTATTGTAGCCGGTCTCTGATGCGGCTTTTCTTTTATTCTTTTAACACGACCCGAAGATTCCGTAATAATTGTTGAAATTGATTTTCGATTTCCAATTAATTGTGGTTGCGATTCTTGAATGGTATCATTGGGTAAAATGATAGTTGGCATCAAATTCTTTTCAGTAGTTTCCGCTAAGTTATCCAATGAAGAACGATCTCGGGAATATATACTTCTCCTCTCATCTTTTCCATTATTTCGATCTGATATCTCTGGTGAACATGATATTCGTTCATAATAGGGGGTACGTCTAGTCGAACTTGAAGAACTCACGCGTGACACTCGTTCACTCGATCTTCTGATTGGACTCTTTGAGGGACTGCGGCACAAATTGGTATAAACTATACGGGATCTGTTCAGTGAGACGCTTTCTTTTTGGGAACGTATCGGTGAATTTGAAGGACTCCCGCGTGATATTCGATCCCCCATTCTTCTGATTGGACTATGTGACGGACTGCGACGCAATCTGGTATAAACTGTACGCGTCCTTTTGGGTGACACACTTTCTTTTTGGGAACGTCTAGGTGAATTTGAATGATTCATGTGTGATACTCGCTCTCTCGTTCGAGGGATTGGACTCCTTGAGGGACTGCGACGAAATCTGGAATGATCTCCACGCGTTCTTCTGGGTGAAACACTTTCTTTTTGGGAACGTCTCGGGGAATTTGAAGGCTTAATGCGTGATAATCGCTCTCTCGATCTTGGACTCCTTGAGGGACTACGACACAATTTTGTATAAACTCTACGCGATCTTTTGGGTGAAACGCTTTCTCTTTGAGAACGTCTCGACGGACTTGAAGGACTTCCGCGTGATATTCGATTCCCCATTCTTCTGATTGGACTCTTTGAGGGACTACGGCACAATTTGGTATAAACTCTACGCGTTCTTTTGGGTGAGACGCTTTCTTTTTGGGAACGTCTCGGTGAGTTTGAATGATTCATACGTGACACTCGCTCCCCCATTCTTCTGATTGGACTCTTTGAGGGAGTGCGGCGTAATCTGTAGGGATCTCCACGCGTTCTTCTGGGTGAAATACTTGTGTCCTGTGAAACCTTATGAAATCCGAATCTACGTCTTGGAGATATATTCCAATTGTTAGAGCTGGATCGCCTGTGTTCTCCAATGTGTGTTTTCCGCGAAAAACTTCCAGACCATCGATTATCCCGACTACGTGAGCGTGATCTTGAGCGCCAACGATTTTTTCCAACGAAACTAGGTGATCCGCCCCTTGTTCGATGTATGTTTTCGGAACATTCCGATTCGTCTCTCTTGGGTTTGCTTGTACAAATTCTCTTGGGAGAGATGCTTCTTTTATGATTTACACGTTCTATTGATTTCATAATATTTAGATATTTTTCTGCAGATTTCACGACATCGGGGTGGCTTTCATCAGATATGTCCACAATACACGGAGGCGTCGGCGGCAATGGAATTTTATCTATCTCAACATCCAATGATATCTCAACATCCGACGATATCTCAACATCCGACGATATCTCTCCATCCTCGGGGCTATCCTCAGCCTGCTTGTCCTCATTGCAGTCCTTAATACTTGTGTCAGATTCCAAGAAATCTTCTTCGTCAAATATATTATCCAAATCAAGACTGTTGAGCGCATCTAATACGTCCGGATTGAATTGATCTTCATCAGCCATGGGTTCTACTTTTATAGGTGCCTCGTTCAATGCTTCTTCCCTTCCGTCACTTGGAATGGGATGGGAACTTCCTGGCATGTGGCGACTCGGACGCATTGCAATATCCAAATCGGAGCACAAATTCTCGGCAAATTTGAAGCCCCAACGTGTGACGAGAGATTTAGCACAGTGCTGTGGCTGATCGCGTTCCTGGTGGAACTCACAACTGATGTCCGGGTGTAATTCATGTGGATCCAGTTTGAATTGGGCATTTGTTAGATGCACTGACTCCGGAAGCGGCAGCGTGGCAGCCTGACAAGCAGCTCGCCTCATCGTGTAGAACAGATACTCTATAGGGTATACATTCAGCTGGCTGGACACTCCTCCGTTAAGAAACTTGAGAGCACGCCCGACAATGGGCAGTTGATCCAGCAGCGTGAAGACAGGCTCCGTCCTCCGCACAAAGTCCATCAAGTCGGCGTAAACGGCTCCCAAATTCCCGTTGCCAAGGGCATTTGGAGGCAGAGGCAACTGGTGTGTGGCACTCGCGGGCTCCCTGGCCTCCCGCTGCGAGCCGTAGACAGCAGAGCCTGCCAGGAATTAGAGATAGTGGTTAGACAAGTAAACATGTAATTGGCACGGGTATTAATACCAGGATTGATCAAGGCGTGGTAGACATTCTGGACGCCTCCTTGCAGCGAGAACTGCGCAGCGGCCAGTTCAGCGGGAGCGCGGATGTCCTTGGCGAAGTAATTGACCATTACAAAGTAATAATTGCATGTCTCCAATGCATTCCGTTCCACGCTGTTTCGCACCAACTTTTCTATTTGCTGCTGCATATCTACCGGCTCTTCTGGAATGTTGGGCTCACTTCCAGTCGCGTTTGTGCGCAGTTGACGCGCTTTGTGAATGTACGGCTGTCGGTCCTCCATTGTCATGTTCTGCAGAAATCAACGGCATTGGAAATAATTCTCTCTCTCTCTCTCTCTTAAGTTTAGTTGCAACAAACCTTCCAAGCAGGACCCGCAAGGTGAACACACAATTCCCAATTCAGACTTGTGCTCCTGAGTTTGCGCCATTCTTGAACAAACAAAATAAAGGCACTCGGCTTATTATCCTTTTCCGGCATCATCAATGTTCCTCTAAACTCCTCAATTTAAGAGGAAACATGTGCAATTTTAAAGTCAGCCTGATCGGATTTAATTTCCTTAGCGTTCGTGTGTTCTTGTAGAAGAAAAATACTTGGCCACACTTAATGTTTGTTTACATTTTGTTGTGATTTAATTTATTGCCGTCAGCTGTGAATGGACGAATCGTACCTGGCGAATTTTTGTTTCCATTAGTTAGTTGCCATTTTTTCTTCTTTAAAATTGTCTATTATTTTAATAATTAAATTAATGTTATCTTATAGCAAAATTAAGCACTTGTTTAAAAATAAATTAAACAAATTTTTGAAACGCGCCCATTTTTAGCTCCGATTGGTTGACAAACGGTGGTGGTCGGTCGATATTGCCGATATACTCAAATGTGCTAAATATACCTGCGATAAAGAACGTGGCGAGAACTTTCGATAGAAAATTGGTCCCATGTCATTTCTCTAATAAAATTTATTAAAATTAAAAAAATTATCAAAAAATTTGTAAGTGCAAATTGAAAAAAGCAAGAACGTAAAAAGTTTTGTAAATTCATAAAGTTAATTCTAAAATTGGATTGGGAAACGTCAGCCTTTGCGTTGTGAAGAAATTAACAAATTAGTAAAATAATCTAAAAAAAATTATAAAACTTTAAAAAAATCCTCCTGTGAAAGTTTCAAAGCTCTAGCTTCAATATTTATTGTGAAAAAAATAAAATGTACATATTTAACTCTTTTTCTGAAAAGAGTTAAATTCGGTCAATTTGAACCTTCTGCCAGGCTGCCCTTTTTTTTTTGGCTGCCATTTTGTTTTTACCGTTATATTTTCCGACCCACGCACACACACACACACACACGCAATTATTAAATCAAACTGTCACATTTTCCACTGCCGTGCATTTTGTCCGGGAAAGGATGTTCAAATTATATATATATTTACAAACATTAATTAATTAATATTAACACACATTAATGTTACCATAAGTATTTAGAATATAAATCTTATATAGTCGTCCCGTCAGCTAAATTAATTGGTCTATATTATTCCAACTGAATGAAGGGATCTCTTTGGAGGAAATTCATTCCTGGATGAGTGAGTACTAAATGAGCAATTTGGAAGGAACATGTTCACTTGCTCACTTCAGGGAGCAACTCTTTTTTGTTCACTCACTCATGAGCAACCCAACACTACGTGGAAGAGAACGAAAAAAAAAAACGAAAAACACACGTCAAAAATTCTTTAAACGAATTTCAAAGACAAGCATTTAAAGTGTTTCCAAATGCACTTGATCCAAAATTTGAAAGGTTGGCTTTAAGATTTCACAAACAAGCAGAGGACGTTTAGCAGTACCTGCCACACAACATCCCCGGTGACTGGAAGCCCACATTAATAAAGCTTGAGGCGCTGGCAGAGACGGAGACAGAGACGGAGGCAGCCACGAAAACAGAAAACAGTTGACAACTCGTAATCCAATTCCAAGAGGGTAAGAGGCGTAGCGTCATCACCAATATCACCATGTCGAGCAGTGCCACGGGACCCACAAAACAAGAAATCGAAGCCGTGTTCAGTCGCCTGCGTGCGCAACCCGCTAACAAGGTCAGCAACTTCCCAACTCCAAATTCCAAATACTGTGCTCATTTTTCTGGTTGCATTGCTTGCAGTCCTGCTTCGATTGCGCAACCAAGGCGCCCACCTGGTCCTCGGTTACGTATGGTATCTTCATATGCATCGACTGCTCCGCGGTGCATCGCAATCTGGGCGTGCATCTGACCTTTGTGCGGAGCACCAACCTGGACACCAACTGGACCTGGCTGCAGCTGCGCCAGATGCAGCTCGGCGGCAATGCCAACGCTGCCCAATTCTTTCGCTCTCACAACTGCACCAGCAGCGACGCCCAGGTCAAGTACAACTCCCGGGCTGCTCAGCTGTACCGCGATAAACTGGCTGCACAGGCGCAACAGGCGATGCAGGTGCACGGCACCAAGGTGCGTATCTAGCGATGTACCCCCCGTTCTGCGAGTGATATTATAACAAGGTTACGTACTCACCCACCACTGCCTCTTTTTGGCATTCATTAATATTGTTGTCGAGGAGGAGGGGTCATGGATTGATTGCAAAGTAGTATGTCCAAAGTCACAATCACAAATGAGTGTGAGGACGACAAGCAGATGGAGTAAAATCGAAGGCATGTCCACACAAGAGACCTAAAAGTGAACAATTATAGTTGGTAGATTCTTTGTATACCCTGCACCCATTTAAAATGGGCAAATAGGGCATTATGTCTTTGTGCAAACGTATGTAATTGTCAAAAGGAGGCAACTCTGGCTGTATTTATTGTTTATACTTTAGATCAGTCTCAACACCGACTTGATTAAGTTTCTTTCAAATCTAGATACACCGAGTTTTACCTGTATATTCCCTTTAACCATCCACAGATCAATTGCAATTTGCAATTTTTAATTTTAAAATTTTTTTCAATTATTAAAATTAATTTAAACGATAAATATTAAAAATAATTATTATTTTTTAATTTTTATTATTTTTCAATTTTTACATAAAAATTGAGCCCAAACTTCTATTTCCAATTTTTATTATAAAAATTAAAAATAATTATTATTTTTGAATTTTTATTATATTTCAATTATTATTATTTTTCAATTTTTATATAAAAATTGAGCCCTAGCTTTTATTTACAATTTTTATTATAAAAATTTACACATAACTCTTGAACTCCCTTGAACCAGGTGATAGTTAATAATAAAAATTGATAAATTTAATTAATAATTTATCACCCGGTTCAAGGGAAAATCAATTGTTAAATAAGAATATCGGATGTAGACTTTTGACGTGTTTTTTCACATATTCGAAAATAGTTAAATACTTTGCTGATATTTTGGGAGGTTGTCAGTAGTCTTCTGAGAAATAAATTTACCTTCGGCGGTAAAATAGTCGACTCAGCTGAAATGCAAACATTGCAATTTGCAATGCTCTCAATATTAAGACCTCGAGGGAAAGTGAATACGTCATCTTGTTATAATTTAATCATGGAATTACCCAGTTGTGTTTTGTTGTTTTTATTTACTGCTTGATTTACTGAGTACTAAAACCCGCTAACACGTTTGCCGTTTCTGCTTGCGCCTTTCTCCTGCCTTGGTCTTTCGTTTCTACACACTCACACACACACACACACTCACACACACAGCTGCACTTGGAGCCGACGGCGGACAAGAGCGAGGGAAATGATGCTGCCAAGCTGGAGGAGGAGGACTTTTTTGCGCAGTGCGACAACGAGAATGCCAACGCAGCTCTGCTGGAGAACAACAACATCACTCTGGCATCCAGCAACGTGAAGGTAACATCTAAATATTTACACGCCTTTGCCGTTCAATTTAAAGTTGACATTGATTTCATTTGCACGTGTCTTGGCCAATTCCAGCAGATAATTAATCTATGACGCTTTTTCTTTCAGCTGGAGATCAAATCCACGCCTACGGCTGCAGTGGGAGCAGACACGAGCATCGGTGTCGGTGCGCCCAGTGTAGATCTGTTGAATTCCATTGTGGCGCCCGCAGCGGTGCCCTCATCCATAGGCGTTCGCAAGATTCAGCCCAAGAAGGGAGCTGTAAGTGAACCACAAACGTATAAACCAAGCTGAGCGTTAAACTGAGCATTTACATTTCAGCTGGGAGCCCGCAAAGTAGGCGGTCTAGGCGCTACCAAGGTCAAGACCAATTTCGCGGATATTGAAGCGCGCGCCAATGCGGCGAATGAGAGCAAAACGGCAGCGGCTGCTGGGGGACAAGCTGTGGACAAGCCACAAACAGCCGAGGAGGAGATGGAGACGGTGGCCAGCATGCGGTTGGCCTATCAAGATCTGTCGCTGCAAAAGACGCGCGAGGAGGCCAAGCTCAAGAGCATCGATCCCGCCAAGGCCAAGCAAATGGAGCGCCTGGGAATGGGCTTCAGTTTGAGAGGCTCCGACGTGGCGCACTCGGCATTGAGCGACATGGAGACACTGCAGCAGACCGCTGCTCCCAAGACCAGCACACAGAGCAAATTGGCAGCGCTTGAGAACGATAACTTTTTTAACGATCATTCGCTGAACTTGTACGGCGGCGGTGGCGACAAGAAGGAGACCAGCACCAGCAGCTCCAGCAAGCTGGACAAATTCGAATTGGATGCTCTGGGCTACGAAACGATCGAGCCGATTGGCGGATCGCATAGCAACATTACCTCAATGTTCGCTGCCAGCAGTGATTACGATAAGCCCAAGGCGACCAGCAGCGGCAGCGGCAGCGGTAGCGGGAGTGGATCATTTTCCAGCAAGAACAAAAGCAAAAGCAACAACTCCAGCCTTGATCCCGTCGCGGCACAACAGAAGTTTGGCAATGCCAAGGGCTTTGGCTCGGATCAGTTCTTTGCGAGCGAACAATCATCGGCCGATATCAGCGCGAATCTTAATCGATTCCAAGGATCGCGTGCCATATCCTCGTCAGACTACTTTGGCGATGGCTCGTCAGGAGGCGGCATGAGCAATCGCAGCAGTAATAACCATTCTTAAATATTTGCTTAACTATTGTTACTTACACACTTTGTACATTTGCAGGCACAGGCGGATACTCGACTGCGGTCAACTTCAATGCGCCGGATCTGGATGATGTCAAGGAGAGCTTTCGCCAAGGCGTTCACAAAGTGGCCGGCAGGCTGGGCAACCTGGCCAACGATGTCATGTCGTCGCTGCAAGACAAATATGGCTACTGATAGTGGACAGCAGCCGATGCCGAGTTAATTTTAATGTTTTTTATACATATTAGTCTCACTCCAATTTAGCACATGTGCAAAAGGGTTCTAACCAATTCCAAGCCGACAGCCAGATAGCGTTGAATTATAGGATAAAATTTCAAGATTCTTGTACAATAAGAAACCAAGAAAGCAACCAACCAAGTTAAGCGTAGTGTCTTCTGAATTCATATACACCGAAATATTGTAAAATTAGCGCATTGAATGCAGAAGCATAAGAGAAAAGAAAGAAAATTATACACATGATATCACAATCGAGGAACAACCATTAGCTATAAGTCGAATCTGATGGCGGATGTTTCTTTTTTGTATGAAATTTCTTTTTTTTTATTACATTTATTTAAGGCATTTACTTTGCTAAGTTCTATTCTTTTTGTTAATTCTTGGTTCCGTATACTGTATTAAGTTTGATTTGCGTTTATTGTGTGCGAAATTACTATGAAACTGAAAAGAGTGTATGAAATAAATTCAATTATGCAGTGCAAAAAGTAATTGAGAATATTGATTGATACCATAGACAGGTATTGGATATTTCAGACTTTAAATAATCACATGTAAGTATTTAAAAACAGACGGGACTTTTATTGTGTTTATTGCATTTAAACAAGTTTACAATTCGACTAATAATTACAAAACTCTTTGTTTACAGACTTCGAAATGAAGGAATCGTTGCACCTGGCGATGCGATTAAGTGGCGTTGCAATTGGAACGAGCATCAGTCATGGAGCGTGTTGGCCGCTTAATGGCGACGCTTGCTGGGATTGGGACGGACGCGGGCGCGTGCGGCGTCTGGAGAGCCGTAAGCGATGGCATGGGAAGTGGCGGCACCACCCTCGCCCGTGCTGAAGGAGTTGGCAATGGCAATGGCGCCTCCACTGGTGCCACCGAAGTCAATGGGGAAGAAGGTGCCGGCGGGCAGAGGAGCGGGCTTCTTTGCTGGCTTGCCAGCGGGGGCGACAGGCTTCTTGGCGGCAGGACGGCGAGCGTTGGGAACGCGGACAGGGTGCTTGACCACGGGCTCGGCGAGTTCCTCATCATCCTCCTCAACATCATCGGCGTTCTCGGCCTCTTCATCCTCAATGGCAGCCACATGAGCCTCCTCGGCATCTTCGGCCGACTGGTCCAGCTCAACGATGACCTTCTTCTTGGCGGGCAGGTAACGCTTGGCGGGCAGGACGGCGGCAACTGGTGCAATGGGAGCTGGAGCAGGCAACTCATCCTCCACGACAGCGACTTGCTCAACAGCTGGCACTGGAGCGGGCTCTTCGGCGGCGGCAGCTTCCTCAGCAGCAAAGTTGAAGTCACGGGGCACCTTAGCGGCATCGTCGCTCTCCACTGGAGCTTCGTCCTCAGCAGCGTTGTTGGTGTCGACGGCAATCTGGACAACTGGCGCCTCCTCGGGATAAGCCTCGGCCACAGAGGTGGCACCGTGAGCACCGGCAGCGCTCAGGGCATCATCGGCTGCGTTGATTTCATCGACACTGAGTGCCACATCGGAGTCTGCGTGATCGCAATCTTTGTTAGACAACCAGATGGAAGTTTGGGTTAGTTGGGATTATTAGTGTGGATGGATGGATGGATGGATGGCTCCAGTTGCAGCTTACCCTTCAGATATGTGCCAGTGGCAACAGTCTCGCCAGCCACAAGTGCGCTGGCCGCCTGAGTGGAGCGGGCATGAGTGCGTCCTGGCTGCACATACTGCATGTACATGATTCTCTGCTGGGGACCAGCGCCGTACCATTCAGCGGCCGCTGGCTGCTGGTAGTACACCATTCCTGGAACAAGGTATTGCCGATCTTCATTCAGTAAATGCAGTGGAATCGAATGCGAAAGCGAATGTGCATATGAAAATGAATGAGATTTATGAATAACACAAATGATAAGGCATTAATGGAGTTCCAGATGGATTGATTATTATGAAGAGAATCTCTCAAAGATTGCGTTCGTGTATTGTTGTTATCCTTGAGAATTGTCGTCGCTCTGTTAACTCACTTTTTCTGGCTGGCAATGCATCGCCGCTGGCCACAAACCCGACGATCACCAACAAAGCCAACGCAGCACTGAACTTCATGTTGATTGATTGACTGATGTTTGTTTTTTTTTTTGGGTATTTCCCTTATTTTAAATCCTTGCGAGATAGATGGCAAATGGTGATATTGAATTGAAATTGGTTAGATTCGCGCACTGATCTGCACTGATCACAGCAGGAGCTAAACTTGACACTGAAGTTTCCACCAAAGAAGTGATGACTGTCCAACGAAACGCGTTAGATTTATATACGAAAGCAGATTGGCAAAAATCGTACAAAACGAGCATAATGAGCATTGTTGCTAAAACTCGGATATACCCAAAGTGGCCTGCTTAGTATGCGGAGTCCGTTCTGCCTGGAAGCGACTCGAGTTGTCCGAACGTGCGAACCGTCCGTTGCCCATTGTCAGTTACCAGTTACCAGTTGCTAACAACGACGATTGGATTATTAACTGGATAACATTACCTGAATTTGCATTATCGAATTGCGAGGCAAGTGTGGAAGTGTGTAGATCGTTTCGATCACTTTATGAATCTCATTATGGTTAATTCGAGCAGCCTAATATGATCAATTGAAATGTTCGTTATAAGGAGTCGAGAATACAGTTAAAAATTTTCTACTCTTTTATTTCTTTTTCATTTTCGATTCCCCAGAGTTTTTAATTTTCTAATTTTTTTTCTGTGTTTTTAAATATACATATGTACATAATTTTTTAATTTTTAAATTAATTGTGTCGGCTGCTTTTAGCCTGACAATAAATAAATAAATAAATAAATAATAATAAATTAGTTAATTCAGTGAATTGCGCTCATTTATTCTATTTCTATTTTTAAATTTAGTAAATAAATAATGCACGCATGTTGACCATAACAATAAAATGGCTAATTTCATTTTAAGGTCATTTTGTAGACCCGTAGACGAGGCAAGTAGTAACGAGGTTTATGGGTGCGTGTGCGGCTTATCGCCGTTGATAAAAGTGAGCCGCCTAGAGAATTAAAATTAAAATAAAGCCCAAAGACATGAAGTGCATAAATAAGATGAGATGGGAGATGGTCAGGCAATCTGAGGTCCATGTCGGCAGAGGAGTGTGGTGATTCATCCTGACACCAAAATAGATGTGCAGAGTATAATGCAACTGGTCTGAATCATCCGCCCAACCGCCCAACCGACGGACAACTGACGTCAGTGGCACTGCTGACGTCTTCACTGGGCGCCACCTGTTTCCTTTTAAAAGTCAATTATTGCTTTCGTTTCCCGCCTCAATGCAGACTCTATACCACGACGTGCATTTCATCATTAATTGAGCCCTGGCTCTGGCTCTGTCTCAGTTTCAGTCTCGACGGCTGTTGCCTGTTGGAGGCTCCTTTCGGCCGGGTTTTTGCTAGCCACAATTTCCAAATGCATTAATCATACGCAACGTGGTACTGCACCTTTATAAAAGGCAGAGACAATTCACTTAATTTCTTTCTTTGCACTCCAAAATGCATTTTTGATTAGGTTTTTTTTCTTGTTGGTTTAAATTGCTCACTCAGAACTAGATCCATAGTACCTTATTCTGCTTTGATAATGAAATCAAACTATGATGTCATATAACAGCTTGGAAATTCTGAAGCTTACGCAATTAAATTCGCATGCGTGTAATGAATTTCTGTGCATTTTGTAATTATGCATAAATCAAAATCCGTTTACTGGTTGAAAATCTTCGGACAATCTATTCTGGACAGGTAGCTGTGTATATACATAATTCGAAATTAGAAAGCGTCGACGCAATGAATAAATAATCAATTGAACAAGTCTTTCGTATGTTTAGAGAACTTGGAAACTCTAAATCGATGCCCGAATCTCTGCATATTTTTCGAGTAAGGATTTAATATTGGGCCACCCAGCAGCATTATCTTTTGCGCAGTTCTATTTATCTCAGGCACTTTATGATTTATCCAAAACACATGCCTAATTATCACACCTTAATGCAGATGGCAAAAAACGTTGGCGAACTAAATAAAAAACAAGAAGAAACAAGAGCGTGTGATCGGCATGTTAATGGGCACAGTTAAGAGGGTTCTACGCAACAGTTTGAACAAAAAAAAAAATACAAGAAAATAATAATAAGATAAAAACAAAGGAAAAACCATTTAATATCCTGTTGAACACCTGTTTATTTGTTGCCGCCATGGGGCAGCGGGCATTGGGCATTTATGCAAATCGGTGGCAACTTTTGAAGCAGTTAGCTTTTTACGTTTCATTTAATTCCCGAGACGCGGAACACCCAAGACCATAAAAATAAAAATAAAAATAAATATCCATTGCACTAGATAGCCAGCCCCATCCAAATAATCCAAATAGAACAACATGTTTTCTGTTCTTCGGGACAACGAATAAAAAACGTTAGCCCAAATATATATTATATCTAAATACAACAAAAAGTCAACTTAATGTACGACATTATTGGCGATATGCAAACGGAATTTCAATGAAATTTGCGCGGTGCTTAAAAAGTAATTTGAAGAACAATTCAAACTGACGACGCGTTGTTCATTTCAGTTCAGATGCTGAAACTCGAGAGCCCCTCAATAGTTTTGGTAATCTTTTTGAGTAGACCTCGACTACAATACATTGCAGTCCAATTAAAATGACATTTGGCTCAACCAAACGTTGGCAGCCTCAAAGTATGTAAATGTATTTTTATATTATTTTAATTTATAATTAAATGGCATTCACACATGCCGCCGCTCAATTGCATTAAAAACGTGGCTGACATTTAACACTTGGCATGCGGTTTCCATCGGACTACATTTGGGTGTAAAAAGCTCTCGATTCTCGACCATGTGCCGTCGCACTGGACGACATTTCATCTCGAATTCGCCTGACAATGCAATTAATCAACGTAAATTAAAATTAAGTTAATTTCTTGCAGCCGTCATTGCGGTGAATGCATTGTAACAGCCATTTTCTTACTTCAATTCCAATTCGCAAAAGATACCTTAATTTCGGAGGCAAATTTTTGGTTGTAGTGTCGTCGTTTGAAGAAAATAATTTGATTTCTTATCAAAAGTGCACTCATCTTATTCAATATTCGAGCATTGTTTTTGTGTGTGAATAAAACTACGAACATTCAAAAAAACATTTATCAAGATAATTTAATTTCTTTATTTCGATTCCTAGGGCTAAAAAGCTAACGTTTACTATTAAAGGTATTAGACACAATTATAAACATCGACTCTAAAATATAATTAAGGTTAAACAATTCAGGATATGTATATAAAAATGAAAAATATTAATAAATAGACAAACAGACAAGTTTTGACTTTTTAACTCATTTTGCTTATGATATCCAGGAAGCTACATACCGGACAGGCAGACAGACAGACGGAATAAGCACTGATTATAAAAATAAATAATCTCTACTAACAACTTATTAAAAATCAAAAAGATTTAATAAAGTAGTCCTTTTCTTCATATTCAGTTTTCAGATCTAGAAAATTAAAAAATGATCAAAATACTCAGAAACATACATAATAATCTTCTTATTTTTTAATTGTTTACATCAACGGTGGGCACGCAGTGGCTCCGGGAGCAGCGACTGCTCCCAACTATTTTTCTGAACATTCGGCGCTGTTGTTGTTGGTGTTGTAGTTGTTACTGTTATGCTCCCAAATTTAGTTTTTGTGCCCACCGTTCGTTTACATATAACTTTTACATATTGTAATTGAAATAATGTTTATTATGAATCTTTCTAAGCAATACAATTTTAAACTAATATATTTTTAAACGGTTTGATATTACTCATACGCCGTGATATTCAACACAGCCTTTGCTATTGTGATCTATGTATGTTCGGATTTACAAAAGGCCAGTTTGAATGTACAGAACAATTGCAAACGTAGTTCACTAGAGCCACGCAGGTGTCTCATTTTCGAACCGATAAATTTGAAGAGAATTGTGTTATAAAAAAGGACAGTTACAGTCGGTGTCGAGACTGCAACCACAGGGCGAACTCCGCACAGCTGGTGGCAGCAGTGATTAAGTGCAAGCCTTTCGAGCGTTTGGCCGGAATATGTGATGGCGGCAGGAAAGGGACTTCTAGTTGGACGGCTCTCTCGACCCCAGGCAGTGGTCATTTTTCTCGCTGCCTGTCACTTGAAAGTTGGCAATTAAATATATGTATAAGTGTACACTAGTTGTTGTTGTTGCTGTTGTTTGTCCTCTTTGCTATCCTTTTGTGCATATAAATTGTTGCAATAGAAAAAATGCAACAGATGTTTTTACTAGAGTTGTCAGAGGGAAAAGGGAATGGAGACAGGCGAAACATGCAAACCAGTTGGCATCTCCACCTTTTTTCAGAATTTATTTTCACACTCTCGAGGACAAGTTTCACAGGGCGCCACATGGCCTGCCTGGTGGAGGGGGGGAGGGGGCATGTTGCATGCTGCATTAGAGACTTTGGCGCAGTCAAGATGTTGCCATTTTCCATGTCTGTTGCAGCTTTAATGGCTTCATATTTCCTACAAAATTAGAGAAGTTACTTTTGCTTACATTTCCAGTTGGCCACTCGACGTTTCTACCCATTTTCCCAGCCAAGTCTTTGCTCTTTTAGGTTGTGTCTTTGTGCTTTTGGCTGCAAGTTTTGTTACAAGTTTGGTCGCTGCTGACTGCTCATTATGTGCCACACACACACTGACACACCAACACACACACACTTGAACATGCACACACAACAAACAGTAACAGCAAGGAACACAGAATGTCTACTCCATTAAATTGTAATTTTTGGCAACATTTTGGTTTGCATAAATCTTGGGCCGTGCTGTAGATACTACTCGTACTTGCTACTTTGCTGTGCAGTTGCTGCTGATGCTGTTGAGTTGCCCTTTGCCCTTTGCCTAGTTCCTGGTCCGGTCCCTGGTGTCCTTGTGCCGCACGCGCACAACAAAACAAAACATTTGCTCATGTTTCAAGTTTATTAAAAAGTACTCAACATATTATGGTTACTTAAACTATTAAAATAACAATGCTTCGTCTCTCTCTCTCTCTCTTTCTACAAGTGTCTGGGTGTGACATGCCCTTGGAGGATCTCGGAGCATGTGGCCATCCGCTATCCTTTGGCTGCCTTCTGTAGATAATGTGTAAATAATTTGAATGGAGACAATGAGCTGAATTGGTTCTTATGATGTTGATGTTGGTGTTGGTGTTGGTGTTGATTTTGGCATTGCGATAGCCTTTCAACCTTTTGAGTGTGTGTTGCATTCCTTTTGCTTTCCACACTTGTGACCCATTAGATATTTCAATCACTACAATCACTTAAATCCCGAATCCATCATGCTCGAAGCCTTTAATTAGTCGACCAACTCGGCCAACTCGACCCACAAAAGAATGCACATTGAGGCTAATGGCAGGCCACGTACAATATAAATCCATTTAAAGTGCACATTTGCATATGTCAAGTGTGAATGGAGCTGCTCGGAGTGCCAACGACGACACCTCCGCTGGATACCCTGCCCCTGCCCACTTTGTTGATGCGTATTAAAAACACACTCAGATACTCGAAACGCCGGCAATGCCGCCGCCAATGCTCCTCAAAGCTCCTCGTTTCCTGCCTCCCCCTTCACCCCTCTTCATCTACTACTCGAGCGAACGAAGGGCGACTGCATTGCTAATTACGTAGCAAGAATTTTCATTACGTGGGCGGAGCCAACCGGGCAGCTGGGGAAAAGCCAGGCAGACAGACACGGAAACACTCGAGTGCGGCGTAATGAAATCTTAGGCAGGCGTTTGCGGGTCGGGTCGCCCTCCAATGGGAGTGCAAAATTTATTAGAAAATATTTACAGAGCACTTCAAAAATTGTGTGCGAATCAAAGTAGGCAACGGCATTAAAGAGCTGCCGTCGTTGCTCGCAACTCGCCACCAACAACTTAATTTTAAAACTTTAAGGACAATATTTTCTCTATTTCCATAAATATTTCACAATTAAATTGCAACCATATGTTAAATCTTTCCTCTCCGTAATCCTTTAATAAAATAAAACTTTAACCCAGTAATCAAATTTTTGAAGTTCATTGAAGAATCAATGGATAAATAGAAAATTATATTCCCAAAATTTGGTCCAAAATGTCACAAAAATTGCACCGATTGCAATTAATAGTGAAAACGTTTTTCACAAATTATTAACTAATTATTAAAGTGTTTTAAGCCTTTAATATGAAAGGCTCGATTGCTTAAGTTTTACATTCTGACAAAAGCAATAAATATTGTTTCTAAGAAATGTGTAATTAAACAAATTCTGATTTTGATATTGATGCTTATAGTTTTATAAATTATAGTGCTATCTTAAAAAAATACTCCTCAAGCCTTCTAATGGGTCTTAAAAAAGAACTGAAAATTTTGAAAAGTATGAAAATTTTTTAGGCTTGCTAATAAGTAAAATATCTCAATGCATTCAGCTCCAGTGAAATTTTGATCTTCAATCCTATGTCAAAATTCAAAGCAAATAAAAAAATAACAAACTCAATAGTATCGGACCTGAATTTAAAATGTATTAAAAATTTTGGAAGATATGATTATGAATTTTAGAAAAGGGGGAATGGCCGGTGTTGTAAGTCTTTCAACTGGGCAATAAATTAACTTTTAAGAAATTTAACTCTATGCACACATGAACAAATGGTTCGTGTCTTCGCTCAAATCATATACATATATTGCATATAAAAATATTTTCTATTTTTTTTTCATTATTCCTGGATTATGTTGGTCAGAAAATTGTATAATATTAAATTCTATTACATTATGCAATGATTTTATCATTATTTTTCGTTGTTCCAACAGTTCCGACAGTTTGAATTTTAAAGAAAACGCCAAACATTTTTCCTATGCCTGCAAAAGTTTGATAGTGCAATTGCAACCGCGTGACACTTGAAACCACTCACTCCCTCTCCTTCGATATGGACTCCTACTATACGCTATTTATATGTATGGTCTCTATATCTCTTTATTTGTGTGTGGTTGAACATTAGTGGTCATTGTTGTTGTTGTTGTTGTCGTGTAGTTGCTGCCGTGTCGTGTCCAGTTTGTTGCTGTTGGTTTTGCGGTTTTTAGGCAACTTATTTGTTTTGTGACACTATCGCCGTTCGTTGTTCTTATCGCCTCTTGGCCACCCAAGGGAGTCGCAGTCGCAGTCGGAATCGGAGTCAACGTCGACGTCGTCGTCCTCTACATTGACACATGACTAGTAGAACAGGAGCATTACATGCCATCCCTGAACCCATTTCAACTGTCCCATTGTTTGTCACGCTGCAGTTGTTATGCTTTTTGTTCCACCTGTTTCACTCGAATTCGTTTCTTGTTTTTGTTGCAGACTTCAATTTATTTTATGGTCAATTTTGGGGTTCTGCCTCCATGACCAAAAAAAACTTTTCTAATGAGCCTTATACGGATTTTGGGGCTTGTTGTTTCCTGCAGGATGTGCCGCAATAAGCATACATAATTGCATGTACATTGTTTCCGCCTAACAATTGTGATTGCTGTTATGTGCTTGGCACTAACAATTCAACATTAAGTTCACTCTTTAATACACTTTTTACTTGCATCTCTATAAAACTTGGGCAGATTCATTTAATCGTGTAAAAAGCAATTTAAATAATTGTGTAAAATGGGATGTTCTCGTATGTAGATCATGGAAGATGCAGTTTATCTAAAATTAAATGAGAAAGTCGGATAATTTAGTTTAGATATAGTCAAGTTTGTATCTTTCTAAATTGACTTATTCTAAATAGTTTCAGCAAATCAGATTTCTGATTATCTTCCTCTCTACAGTTTTGGCTATGCATTACTTTGTTAACTTATTAACTAGATCGTAATGAGGGCAGTATCAAAGACAGATATCCTATCTATGAAACTATTTGTGCTGACAACCGTGGATGCCAAACGGCAAGAGCTAGAAGGCTGAAAGTGGGCAAAATCTTGAGCTCAAATAGCCGAGCTAAATATGCATTGTGGTTTTCCAAATAATGATATTTCTATATGTTCAATGGCCGCGAATCCTCGAGTATCCAAGGCGATTAATTGTCGAGTACATCATACATTTTATGAATGGACTCTTTGGTATTTACTCAGTTTGAATGTACGATTTGCAAGATTTCACTGGAAGAAGTTCGAAAGGGAACCGTTTAATGGCCAAGGACTTGTTTTAAGATGCAGACTGTTCAGACAGACTCAAAAAAAGGGTTTGTCGTTTGGCAATTTCAATTGAGGAAGACATTGGCGACATTTTTCCAACTGGCTTGGCTGGACAAGCAAAGGGACGAAAATTGAGAGATGATGAGAATGGGCATGAAAATGAGGAATGAGAATGGAAAAGGCAATGACAGTGGCAATGGCAGTGGCAATGATGGCGATGAGGAAGCGTTGATGTTGATGACAAAAAAGGGCAATTGAGCAGCAGCTTCTACTTGTGGAAGAAGGCTTTGAATTGATTTTACTTTGCTGTGTGTGGGATTCTTGTTCGCTCCGAACTCACACACAATCACACACAAATACACAGACGCAAGCACACACAAGCATACACGAAGCGGAAGCGGAAGTCATGTTGTGCTGCAATGGCCGCCGCTTGGACTGCTGGACTGTCATCCAGAAGGTAGACAGTTTTTTCTTTCTGTGTCTCTGTCTCTGTCTCTGACACGGCACGGCACGTCTGCGCAATTTCAAAGCAATTGCAAACGTTTACCAAGGCGCACACAAAACTAAAGTAGGGAAGGAAAATAAAGTAAGGCGGAAGTGTTTTTCAAGTCTCTTAGCCCCCTTTTTGCAGCGGGTGAAAGTCTTTTTAATTGAAGTGGACACACACACATTGTGAAGGACACAGATACACTCGGTTAGTGTATTTTATATACAATGATGCAGCAAGCGGTCAACGTCTTTGACTCCTTGCTAAAGGAGTTGCCTTTCAAAGCACCAGAGAGAAAGAAAAAATCAGCACAGACTAAGAACAAGCACTTGAACCGGGCCGTGTATGTCATTAAAATGTACAATCTATTTTGCTTGCTAATTGGCACTTGGCGTTGCCAGCTTTGTGTTCTACCAAATGGCAGCCAGAAGCCAGAAGCCAGATCCTGGCCATAATCATTACTTGCATCGTGAACCGTGCTGGGCCAGCAATTAGTGACAAGCCAAGAAGTGGCAGCAAATGTTGCGTGAGCTTTTAATTATGGCCAAGTGTTGATGATGGCGACAGTTAAGCGACTGTCTAATGCGGCTCATAACTAACTAAGTGATGCACTAAATGGCATAGTCAAAAAGTGATATTGGGATGAGAGTGACAGAGAGAGAGTGAGAGAGAGAGAGAGAGTGGCTGCAATTATTGTTGCCTACTTAAAAGTTGGCATTTAAGCACTTCTCCAATGGATTTCAATTTGTAATGTGTGCGATCAATTACAAAGCTGAAAGGGGACGCCATTCAAAATCCAAAATGGGCTATGAAATGCACAGTTACAAGCAATAACGAGTTGGCAGCCCCTCAACCCTTAACCCTCAACCCCCAACCCCTCAGCCACTCAGCTGGCTTACCCGCAGTTCTCTACAACAGGCAACCTGCAGCCATCTAAACAGTCAAACCAAACTGAACCGCAAAAGTCAAGCCCCATGTGTGTGTGTGTGTGGGTGTATGTGTGTTTGTATGTGTGCATGTATGTGTGCATGGATGATTTCCACTCTGCCCAGCAAGTCAGTCAGGCAGGCAGCCACAATCCTTCATTGTTGTTGCAGGCAGCAGCAGCAGCAGCAGCAACAGCAGCAGAGCTGGCGATAAAATAAATTTGCATATGAATTGAGAATTAAGAACATTTTGCACATCGTCCTGCGCTTTGCAATACCCCAACCCTTAACGTTCCCTACCCCTAACTGTAGCCCTAACCCTTACCACCCGCCCTGCACCTGCCAACCAGTTGCCATTTTTTGATTGGGTTGCCTTGGACGGGGCGACGTGTTGCCATTGTGGCTGCTGTTTGGCCTTTGAATTAGAATTCACACACACTCACACTGATGCATAAAAGTAGTCAGTCAGGCGACCCATCCGAAAGTGTGAATGGCTTATTCCGTTGGTGCTGTTTCAGTTGTTGTTGCTATTGTTGTTGTTGGTGTTACTGCTGCTACTGCTCTTTTGGCCGCTTTTTGGCATTTTCCATTTGCATTTGGCCTTTTTGGCGTACAATTTTTACACGCTTTGCTCTTTTGCTCATAGAAATGCAAGAAGAAAAAAATAACAACTCGTTAGCCTATTGAAATTGAAAATGTTTTTGGCTGATGCGATAAGAATGTGCAGGGGATTATAGTGTGCGAGTGTGTGTGTGTGTGCGAGTGTGTGTGCGAGTGTGTGTGTGCGAGTGTGTGTGTGGCATAACTTTGTTATGGCTTTGCAAAGTTATGGGTCAAATAATTGCGACTATGTAGGTTCCCATAATTGGATTTTGATGTAGAGCTTTCACTTGATAAACGATGCTTTGGATTTAAGAATATCTTTGAATTTTGAAAGCATCAAATTTAAAAAATTTCTTCATTTTCATAATGTGCCATACATATTTATCAAAACAGTATTTAAGTATTTTTTAATTGAAGATATGTTTCTAAGCTCTCTTAGAATAAATTGTGTTTCGATCTTCAGTTCTCAGTGTCTTTTTAGCTAGCTTTTATTTAATTTAAACCAATATGTAGTATTTCATTTTAACTTCTTTCAATGCAAATTAAGTAATTTTTATTTACTTCTATTACAGATTGAATTTGTAACAAGTACTATACAACTTAATTCATAAAATGTTTTGGAACCAAAATATATTTCTTCTATAATTTCTATCAAAAAAAAATAAAAATCTTTTACATGTGATCTATAAATCGCTAGAAATTTTGATGAAAATTGATTTGATAACAACCAAAAAAAAACCTCGATGCTGCAATGCACGAGATTTGCGATTGATAGTTTTGTACAAGATAAGATTTTAAATTTCAACAACTATCAACAAATACTTGTGAAACAGCCACAATGCAGTTTTCGGAAACTTTACTACCAAAACTTTGGCAAGGGAGAGCCAAAGAGAAAGAGACATGTAATGAGAGAGAATGAGATGGAGAAAGAGAGAGATGGAAATCCATTGATTTCACATGCGATTCTCGCCCTGTTTCTGTTATACAAATTGGATTTACAAACAATTAGACAAGTAAAACTCACGTTCAAATTTGAGTCGAGGGGTGCAAAGCCCGCGGGTTAACAAAGGTAACTGGCAAGTGGCAACTGGTAACTGGTAACTGGTAACGGGCAACTGGTAACTTGCAACGGGTTGGAGCATGCCACACACAATTGGTCGCCTTGTTTTATTGTGGGGCATTTGTGAAACTTTCGACATGCTCATAAAATTGCTCGTTTAACTCATTTAACTTTTTGTTGCGATGGGGGGTGCGTTCTTTAATTTTGTGTGTGTTTTATTATTTTTTTTTTAGAGAAAGTTTGCATAAATTGTAGCAACAAGAAAAAGTTAATAATGCCAGAAGGCAGGCATCGGTAGGAGCACAGCAGGATCGGGAAAAGGAACAGGGCAGGTCGCAGGAATAGGATTTCGGTTGGGGCGACAATGAAAATAATTCAATTAAAACACTTTTCCAGTTTGCGCCCTCGCATGCCAAGTTACAATTACGTCCAACCAAATTAACACATAGAGCGTGCCAAAACCCCCTTCCTCCCCCCTGCCTGCCTTCATGCCTGCTTCATGTGTGCATTGCCCGCGGGCATTTTGCATAAAGTTTCGCCGGGTCGACGTCGTCGTCGTCGTTGCCTTCGTCGTCGCCGTAGCCGTGGCCGCTGCCTTTTATGTGGTCAAAGTTTGGACGCCCCTTGCCCTCCGCTCGGTGACATCTATGCCATGTTTACTTTGGTACTTAGCCATTGTTGTTGTTACCGTTGTTGCTGTTGCTTAAAGCCACAAAGTAGCTTTTGGTTGTAGAAATTTAAATGTTACCCTGGCTTAGACTCCCTTCTCTCTTCTCCCTGCTTCTGTTGCTGTTTCAGTCTCCAAGTCAGGGTCTGTGGTTGGCTCGTGTTTTGTGTATTATTTTAAGATTTGATTGGTTGGGCCACAGTCATGTTGATTTTGGCTTGGTCCTTCCTGGTTCTAACCATGTTCAAACTGCCTGTCTGTTTGGTCAGTCGACCAGCTAACTTCCCACACTAATTTGGATTTGAAAATGCTGGACTCAGAGTATTATAGCTGTATTAACGAAAGACATAAATCAATTGGACAGCTATTAGTTATTGACTTGCTTCTACATACAATATATCCATCGAACTGTTAATTGCCATTGTTGGCCTGCAAGTCTGTGTAGAGTCGATGAAAGCTTCGCATACAAATCAAGCAAATCCCAGGGTTAAATAAAAACTTTACTCGTTAAATTGGCCACTTCAAAGCCAAAAGCCCATGCAGCAATTTGAACAAAATATTTCCTTCATTTTTATGCACTTTTAACCCTTTAATGCAGACACATGGCGACCATTTTTAGCAGTTTAAGTCCATTAAAAATTGTTTTTCCATAATTTTTTACACAACATTCAAGCGGGCCAAACATTCATAGCGCTTCGATGGTTTCACTAGCCTCCAACGTCGCGTTGTCGCTCGTTAAAAATCAATCCCCAAGCGCCCCATTCGCCCACCCATGGAATGGGATGGGATGGGGGTGGGCCATTGGATATTGGGGAATCGGGAGGTTCAGCGTGTTGTAGCGAAGGTGTCGCGGACTCTGCCCCGTCGCGGTCAATATGAGAGACTATAAGTCCATATAAGCGCCGCCGCCGTAGCATCAATGTATCCCGATATCTTTCGGTTTCGGTATCGGTATCGTATCTATGTGTGTGTGTTTTTGTGTGTGTGTGTGACATGTGTCATGCCTGCGTGTTGTCTGTGTGTGTTTGGGTGTAAGTGTGTGCTACTGTAGTGAATATTTGTGAGTTTGTTTTGTCATATCGTTGCGTTTTCCTCTATTTTTTCACTGTGCAATGCGCTATAGATTTGGCCATTGAATTCATTTTAAATTCAAAATATTTTATAATTTACTCTAACTAATAAAGTTATTGATTATTTTAAAATTAAAATATATTTTTAATATTGATTTAAATTAAATTGATTCTTTGTCGACTGCTCTTAAACGGCATTAAATAAATAAATAAATACAGAAACAAATAAAATAAAATAAAATATTATTAATATCTGTAACTCATTTATATTTATAATTTGTATTACTAATTTTCTTGCGTCTATTTGTTCACTCATTTTCTTGTTTGTTTCTGTTTTGATGTTTACATTTAAATTATTTTCTCGTTCCCAATTGAAGCGCCATTTAAAGTCGCACTCGCCGAAAGCAGCTTCATTGAGGCGCATTGAAGTGTAACGTCCAATCTACGTGGAGCTATAGATTTGGCTATGACTGTGGCTATGTGTGTCCTGGCTGAAAAAGTGTCCAATGTAACGCCACAACAAAGAACGTTAATTGACGCCAAAATGCTGCTGCAGAAATGGTTAAAAAACGAAGCAAATCAAGAGAAAATAAAAAAGAGAAATGGTTGGAAAAATCGGTCGAAAATAAAAAAAAACAAAAAAAAACGAAGCATGTGTAAAAAGAATTTGTCCAGTTGGACACATTGTGTAACAGGCTACGCGAGAAACGATACCAGAGCAATGTCCAGCCCGGTCTGGGCTTGGGACTCTATCTTGGCCGCACAATTTAAAATTCAGCCTAGACCCGCGCCCCAAGTGGCTTGATTAACCCCACGATACGAGAGGTCAACTCGAGTCCTTGCGAGTGGGCGTTGTTGAATCAGCACACGTGATTAATGGCCTTTAATTATTTCAGAGCGCGACGGCGACTGGAACGTCGTCGACGACCGCCCCCCGTTCATTGCTCCTGGATCCAGGATCGCTTGATCCTTGACTGTGTGCAGCGGCATGCCAGTTAACCGTTTGACATTAAAAAATTGACACCGTTTGGGGTGAAATGTTGCCGACATCTACTGCGCTCCACCTGACAACTGTCTGGCACACGTAACCGAGTTGGAGTTGTCGTTGTCGTCGTTGTCGTCGTCGTTGACGTTCCCGTCGCTGTCTTCTCGTAAGGGAACAGCACAATGCGACACGGCACGGTACAAACAAATATTAAACCCACACAAATTTCGGACTCAATGTGGCATGTTGGAGTTGTTGTTACTGTTGTTGCAGTCAGACATTTGTTGCCAGCCGTGATTGTGTGTGGGCGTTTGTCTCGCTTGTCGCTTTTAATGAAAGCGTCATAAATTATGTTGCAGTTGACGAAAGCAACAGCCAACAGGGTCTGAGGCTAGGATACTTAGCATATGGGTAACACATGTTCGCCTCGTTGAACGCCCGATACAAATGGAGGTTGTGTGAAGACATCCACCCGATAAATGCTTGGAATATGCTAAAAAGCTGACAGCTCAAGTGGAAAGCATTTACATATACTTGAGGAATTTAATATATTATACAAAGTACTGACCGTTAACCCCAATTTCAATCAATTAATTGACTGGGTAACATACGCAAATATATAAAATAATTTTTAATAATTTATTGTTTAAATGTAATATTTGGTGCATACATGAAAAACAACTTACGAAGCAATCTTCTCAAACGAACTCTCGGACTAATAGGTAATTAGTTAAGTAAGATTAAATTAATAAAATTACAATTAACAATCTTTGGAATTATTTTATGGTCGATTGTACGTACTATAGAAATCCACGGAGGGTCTCGACAATGATGTGAACTTATAAGAATGTATATAAAGTTTCAAAAAATCATTTTAAATGTCACTCTCAACTTACCTGTTTTGTGGGTCCCCAATAATTTATATACCGAAATTTAAATTTGAATAAAGTATATTTAAAATAAAATATAAACCAAGTAACTAATATATATCGTAAAGAACAATATCCAAATATTTGGAATACAAGTTGCACTTTTCAGATTCCATGGAATGCTCTTGAACTGTTGTATTCACCAGGTGACTGGAGATAAAGGTAAGAGTGGAGACTCCCATAAGCTCTATATTTCTGCTTAGAGCTTCTCCAGGTAAACGTTTAACCAACGCCGACGATCGACTAACAAAACTCTAAGGTCGGTAGCACCCAAGGCCCATGAATATCATCCAGACACAGAACATTGCCGTAATTTATGTGGCAATTGTCTGGAAGCAACTGTTGTTGTCTTGACACGATGAGAAAGGGAGAAATGTTGTCTATCACAAGAATTTCTTTTATCTTTTCAATATAGAATGATAATCTTCGTTTTATCACTGAGACAAGAGGCAGTGTTTATTCTCTTTGCTTGTTTAGGCAACAGATGTTTTGATATTTGTTGAGTTGTCTAACCAAAAGGTGTATTCATAGAAAGACGTATAAAATTTCGAAAAAGTTCAGATTCAAATGAAAATTAAGGTGATTTCAAATTTGTAATTGATGTGACTGTAATTCAAAAGGTTACTTTGCATTTGATAATACATATTTCAATAATACGTATTTCAATATTCACCAAACTTCTCGACAAAAAGTTGCAATAATATTGTCATCGTCGGGCCAAGAAAGGCCACATCCTTCACAAAGACCTCACACACACACACACACACATACGGAGTGATTGTGTAGCAAATCAAATAATTATAAAAGTTGAGCATGGAGTTCTGCCTTTGGCAATGTTTGGCCAAAAACTTGAGGCATACGAAGAAAGTTTGCTCAAAGGTGCAGGCAAAACTTTTGCCAGCCAACTAGCAAAAATTCATTTAGGCGCATTTAGAAGGCTGTGTTGGGCTGTTAGGTGAAAGGACGCTACGAGTTTATATGCATGAGCAATATGCCAAGTCAAAACATTTTTAAAGCCCAACTGCTATTTAAGCAACCAAATCATTTTTTGGACATACATTTTGTGCAGGCTCAGCGACGCCGGCGAAAGTTTTGCCCAGCAGCGTTGGCAAAAAAGTTTTCTCGACGCCGCCTCGGTTGGAGCAAGCTTCCTGTGTTGTCCTCTGTTGTCCTGGCTGTCCCAGTTGTCCCCTCTTCTGTCTACCAATTCGAGTTACAGAACTCCAGCGAAGCGTGTGAAATACGCTGCAGCCTTGGAGCAGCCATGCTTTGATGGATTTGCAGCACAAAATGAGAATGCAGCGAGCCGAGTCGGTGACCAGGACACCACCACAAACTATGCACACCCCCGAGGAACTTTCTACTTCACACCCTTTACTGTGTATGTGTACTCTGGCATATTTAGTAATTTCGTGTATGCATAAACATAAAAGCTTTCAAAATTCAAAGTGTATCTATTTTTCAGCTGTAAATCTTTACTCTTCTAATCACAGCATTTTTCTCTGCTAACAAGTTGCCTCTTTGTGCAGCTTACAGTAGTTCTATTTCTGAACTCAGTTTGTACTTGGTCATCTTGCCCCTTTTACTTGCTTGACCTGCTTTTCACGAATGTTCGTTCAGGGCTACATTCATGATCCGATTGCATGGCAAACTGTTGCGATAGTAACTGAGACTTCATAGCATTACCACGATTGTTGTTTTTCTTGATTTCATTATCAAGAAAGTAGAAATGGGATAACTAATTGCTTTTGATTTTGTGCCATTTGTCTATAGAGATCTGTGGGATAGGTGCATAAATATATTCGAATAAAAATCACAATATTATTTTATCTTATAAAAAAAACCTCTTTACGAGGTAAAAGTCTAGTGACGAAAACAGTTATATGCCTCAAAATTTCTGATATCCAATTTTGTGACGAATAATATTAAGTTTTACATATAAATTATTTTAAAAAAAGTTTTGCATTCGGCACATTGCGCTAAAATATCTCAATTCTTTATATCAAATAACACTCACTGTTTTGCGCAGTGCCGAATGCAAAATTTTTTTTTTTTAAATAATTTATATGTCAAACTTAATGTTATTCGTCACAAAATTGGATATCAGAAATTTTGAGGCATATAACTGTTTTCGTCACTAGACTTTTACCTCGTAAAGAGGTTTTTTTTATAAGATACTAGGGGGCTCCGCCCCTGCTCGCTTCGCTCGCCAACCCCCGCTCGCTTCGCTCGCAAAATTGAAAAGAATTTCTTTTGTTGTCCGGTTTAACAAATTAAAACTGATCGCTTCGCTCGCCAACCCCCAGCTCGCTGCGCTCGCAAAATTAAAAAGAACATCTTTAGTAGTCCGTTTTAACAAATTTATATAATACTAGGGGGCTCCGCCCCCTGCTCGCTTCGCTCGCCAACCCCCGCTCGCTTCGCTCGCAAAATTGAAAAGAATTTCTTTTGTTGTCCGGTTTAACAAATTAAAACTGATCGCTTCGCTCGCCAACCCCCAGCTCGCTGCGCTCGCAAAATTAAAAAGAACATCTTTAGTAGTCCGTTTTAACAAATTTATATAATATAGCATTTTTTGACGAAAAACGCAAATATTTAACTTTAGTGTTTTAATGTTTTTCCCCGGTAATTGGACTTAGGTTAAAGACAGATTTATCTATTCAGCTGGAAAAATCCAGATTTAGCGGGAAAAGGCTAAATTTGGCGGGAAAATGCTAAATTTGGCGGAAAAAAGATAAATTTGGGGAAAATGTCAAAATTTAGCAAGAACAGCTAACCTGTGAGTTTTGTTAGGATATCTCATACAACAACAGAGTTTTTGGTTCTAAAAGTTAATTTACATCCGATTGTTCCTATGACAGCTATATGATATAGTCATCCGACTTTGACCAAATTTGGTCAGAATGTAAGAGACAGTCCCAAACATATAATCTGGGAGTTTGGTTGAGATATCTTAAGAAATAAAAAGTTTTTCATACTAAAGGTTATTTTGCATCCGATTGTTCCTACGGCAGCTATATGATATAGTAACCCGACTTTGACCAAATTTGGCCAGAATGTTAGAGACAGCCCCAAACATAGAATCTGTGAGTTTGGTTGAGATATCTTAAGAAACAAAAAAGTTTTTCATACTAAAGGTTATTTTGCATCCGATTGTTCCTACGGCAGCTATATGATATAGTCATCCGACTTTGACCAAATTTGATCAGAATGTAAAGGACAGTCCAAAACATATAATCTGTGAGTGTGGTTCAGATATCTTAAGAAACAAAAAAGTTTTTCATACTAAAGGTCAATTTGCATCTGATTGTTCCTATGGCAGCTACATGATATAGTCATCCGACATTGACCAAATTTGGTCAGAATGTAAAGGACAGTCCCAATCATACAATCTGTGAGTTTGGTTCAGATATCTTAAGAAACAAAAAGTTTTTCATACTAAGCAATTCTGTGACCTTTGACCTTGATTTTGACCCACTTACAGGTCGAATTTCGCAAAACGCCGTCTTATTGCACGATAAAATTATCTCACCTATGTTGTGTGAAAATTTCGGCTTTCTATCTTTTACCGTTTGGGCTGCACGTTGATTCTCAGTCAGTCAGTGAGTCAGTGAGTCAGTGAGTCAGTGAATCAGTGAGTCAGTGAGTCAGTCAGTGAGTCAGTCAGTGAGTCAGGACAAAGAGTTTTATATATATAGATAGCATTTTTTGACGAAAAACGCAAATATTTAACTTTAGTGTTTTAATGTTTTTCCCCGGTAATTGGACTTAGGTTAAAGACAGATTTATCTATTCAGCTGGAAAAATCCAGATTTAGCGGGAAAAGGCTAAATTTGGCGGGAAAATGCTAAATTTGGCGGAAAAAAGATAAATTTGGGGAAAATGTCAAAATTTAGCAAGAACAGCTAACCTGTGAGTTTTGTTAGGATATCTCATACAACAACAGAGTTTTTGGTTCTAAAAGTTAATTTACATCCGATTGTTCCTATGACAGCTATATGATATAGTCATCAGACTTTGACCAAATTTGGTCAGAATGTAAGAGACAGTCCCAAACATATAATCTGGGAGTTTGGTTGAGATATCTTAAGAAATAAAAAAGTTTTTCATACTAAAGGTTATTTTGCATCCGATTGTTCCTACGGCAGCTATATGATATAGTAACCCGACTTTGACCAAATTTGGCCAGAATGTTAGAGACAGCCCCAAACATAGAATCTGTGAGTTTGGTTGAGATATCTTAAGAAACAAAAAAGTTTTTCATACTAAAGGTTATTTTGCATCCGATTGTTCCTACGGCAGCTATATGATTAGTCATCCGACTTTGACCAAATTTGATCAGAATGTAAAGGACAGTCCAAAACATTAATCTGTGAGTGTGGTTCAGATATCTTAAGAAACAAAAAGTTTTTCATACTAAAGGTCAATTTGCATCTGATTGTTCCTATGGCAGCTACATGATATAGTCATCCGACATTGACCAAATTTGGTCAGAATGTAAAGGACAGTCCCAATCATACAATCTGTGAGTTTGGTTCAGATATCTTAAGAAACAAAAAGTTTTTCATACTAAGCAATTCTGTGACCTTTGACCTTGATTTTGACCCACTTACAGGTCGAATTTCGCAAAACGCCGTCTTATTGCACGATAAAATTATCTCACCTATGTTGTGTGAAAATTTCGGCTTTCTATCTTTTACCGTTTGGGCTGCACGTTGATTCTCAGTCAGTCAGTGAGTCAGTGAGTCAGTGAATCAGTGAGTCAGTGAGTCAGTCTGTGAGTCAGTCAGTGAGTCAGGACAAAGAGTTTTATATATATAGATAGCATTTTTTGACGAAAAACGCAAATATTTAACTTTAGTGTTTTAATGTTTTTCCCGGTAATTGGACTTAGGTTAGACAGATTTATCTATTCAGCTGGAAAATCCAGATTTAGCGGGAAAAGGCTAAATTTGGCGGGAAAATGCTAAATTTGGCGGAAAAAAGATAAATTTGGGGAAAATGTCAAAATTTAGCAAGAACAGCTAACCTGTGAGTTTTGTTAGGATATCTCATACAACAACAGAGTTTTTGGTTCTAAAAGTTATTTACATCCGATTGTTCCTATGACAGCTTATGATATAGTCATCCGACTTTGACCAAATTTGGTCAGAATGTAAGAGACAGTCCCAAACATATAATTGGGAGTTTGGTTGAGATATCTTAAGAAATAAAAAAGTTTTTCATACTAAAGGTTATTTTGCATCCGTTGTTCCTACGGCAGCTATATGATATAGTAACCCGACTTTGACCAAATTTGGCCAGAATGTTAGAGACAGCCCCAAACATAGAATCTGTGAGTTTGGTGAGATAAAATTTATATTCGATTTAAGTACAAAAATTTTAAATTTTTTCAGGGCTTAAGACCGAAGCACATTTTCGCTGGCGTTATATTCGGTTCCGGTTACCGAATCCCTGTTTTATTTTATTTAATTAATTAAATTTGATCAATGAATCCAAAATAGCCAATTAGTATTTTATGAGTATTTTAGGGCAATCGGAACAGAAACTTGTTTTTTTTATTGAAAAGTCTTATGTTTAAAAAAAATTACGAAAAGAACAAAATATTCTTTCAAATTAAATTTAAACAAGGTTTAATTGCCAGAGTGCCTTCAATGTAAAACGAAATGTGATAATTCAATGGTTTTATAGACAATCAGAATAAGAACAAACTTTGAGTTCGAATTAACGCACCTTCCTCCCTTTTCTACGCATTCCTTTTAACACTTTAACAGGGCATTAAGCAGAGTTAACACTGAGAATAAGCGCATTTCACAACCTTGTGCAGTCACATGTATAGCACATATTCAATCACTCACTCACACTCATAGTTAATACGCTGAGAGTATTCAAATCCGTCAGCAGACAATTGGCCCGCTGGTGGCTCTCCAAGGACTTTATTATGCCAAGGATTGCGCGTTTCTGGCGCGCTTAAAAATGCTTTTCTTGTAGCAGCCCAGCCAAGCAGGAATCAAATCAAATAAAATATTCATTTTGATCTTTGAACTGTGCATAAATATGCACCCGACAACTGCCACATAGATATCCCAGGCATCTAGCATATAGAAATGCGGTTTGGTGCGGCACTTTATCATCATTCAGCCGAGGACGACTACAACGTCAATATCCTTGTAGTAGGGAAAAAATAACAAAAAGTAAAACGAGAGAGGGTGAACATATACAGCGAATCAATATAAAAATTGTATCCTTCCCACTGTTGGCTTTCATTTCTTTATTCTTTTTGGTTTCTTGATTGTGGAGCGAATTGAAAAATTGGTATGAATAGCTGGGACTTAGGATTAGGGTTAAGTGATTTACTCTAGATACGGCGGCATTATAAACTCTAAATTGAGGGACCTAAGGATACCTTTGTGCCTTCTAATTGTTCGTTTTGTAGCAACTCCACTCTCGCCTCACCCATTCGTTTTTGCCCTTGTCAAACTGAATTTCAGCCTAATGCAATCCACTTACAATTGCTTGATCAGATTTACTTGCTACAAAATTGCATTTCCAAGAGATTTCAATTGCAGACCGGGCAGTAAAAATGCCTTCAGCTATTCGGAAAAGTTTCCAAAGGTGAGAGAGGAGACGGGCACAATAAAACCTTATTGTTGTTATATTTATTTTCTTGTCCTGTCGACTTGTTGGACGTCCTGTTGTCCCATTGTCTTCCTGTAGACTGTCGTAATCTGCCATCAATGTTAACTCTAAATACCAGTATCAAAGAGGATATTTTCTTTTTTCTGCCCTCGGATTTGTCTACTTTATCAGCTTGCCAGCATCCATAACTCTTGCATATGCTTTCCGAGTTGCGGAGTTTGCGCAATTTGTGTGCTTGATGGTGCATTAAACTGAGTTTTTGATGTGGCATTAACTTTGGCTATGCAAAATTAACATTCAACTTTTGCAGAGCACAAATAAAACTTTGATCCAAAAAACATTTTGCAGTACTCTTAATATATTGACGCTGTGACAACGCAAAGAGTTGAATCCTTAATTGAAAATAAACATGAAACATCTAAAGAAAACATCATGTGATCTGCCAGTGTGCATTAATTGTGGAGGTAAACGAGCCTTAAGGTGTGTTTATCTGAAGGAATTAAGTAGAGGGAATTCTAGAAGTTTCAATTGTCTCTACATACCACAACATGAAATTGGGCTTGTTACGGATTTAAATGAGATTTGAAATGTGTAAAACGGCACTGGAAAACAAAAGATTTATTGCCCTGCCCAAAACACAAATAGAAAAGCTGCAGGCTTCTCCTGCCTCAATAAAATCAACTAATTCAATAATCCAGCTGGAGATAGGGAAAGGTAGAGAGAGAGAGAGAGAGAGAGAGAGAGAGAGAGAGAGAGAGAGAGAGAGAGAGAGAGAGAGAGAGAGAGAGAGAGACAGAGGGAGGCAACAATTTAAGTTTGGAAAATTGGGAGGCAGTGTGGGCCAAATAACATCGGACATTGTGATTTATATCCAACGAGTGTGAAATGTAACAAAACATTTCCTGTACATTGCTGCGAGGTGGAGGACATGCCTCGTATCCTTGTAGCAACAACTTAATGCGCAAAAACAAACAACAATGCGATGGGCAGAAGAAAAATTGTTTGACCAAAACTAGTTCCAAAACATACTAAAGAGAAATGTTACGTTGGACTTGTTTCTTTCTCATAGTGAGCCCAGAGCAAAAATTGTTAAGCATGTCGTTTGCTATTCAAACAATTTGCATATCCTTTTAGTGTAGCGAGCGTACTTAAGAAGCACCAGCTCTAACAACAACAACAACAACAGCAACAACAATAAAAATCCTGGACTGGCATACCAACACGACAGTCAACCGAAATCCAATGTCAGCTCAACAATTTGTGAGAGAGGGAGACAGGGGTCTAAAAAAAGTCAGAGAAAAAGGCGTTGAATTTTATTTAACACGTACGAGGCGGTCACAGAATACGAAGCTTTAATGCCACAGGGGCAAGGGGGGCAGTTGAAAGTATTGAAGTGAAAAGTGAATGGAGGAGAAATCGTGCAGTGCCAGGCGACAGTCGTTCTATGTCCTTGTTCTCGGCCAGTTGCCAGCCATAATATTTATGCGCAGACGTTGCTCAATAAGCTGCTCAAGGATTTATTAGCCAAATGGACAGATTTGACTGGCTGACTGGCTATGTGGCTGCCAGTCTGTGAGGCTGTGCCATATGTGAAGGTTGAAGCAGCTCCGATTCGGCACCGCACTGGGCAATATGTTGCATTAAAAGCCACTGAAAGAAATTGAATAAAATTTTTCATTTTAAATTATTTTTACGGTTTTTCTTCTATAGGTAATTGATTAATTTAATAGTTTTACTCAATACTCACCTGAAATATTGTTACTGTGCTCAGTCTTGGGCCTCATTCGACAGATTATGATAAATTATCTATTTAAGTTTCCGACCTATTGGATTTCCAAGAAATTCTTGGAGTGTAGAAACTTTAACGTCAAATTAGAAGTTCTCATTGTTTGGACGTACGAGTCACCAATAATACCAATGACTTCTAGCTAACTTATTGATAAATGTTTTCCAAATCTTTGCATTGAATGGCAATTTTTCAAGATTTACAATTTGAATGCGGAATGCGAGCATAAAGTGAGACTCTAGTTTGGCTAGAGGGAACATTTTTGTGTGTCCGTTTGTGTTTTGGAGCAGTTTCTCTATGTTTTTGTCTAACTTACCTTAAATTGTTGCTGGGTTGATCCCAAACTTATTCATGCAATTCGAAACAGTTAATCAATAGCAATGAAGTGAAAATAATTTTAAATAATTTCGAGAAAATCTGTTGTGTTTTTTATGCATGTACACAGATGTGCTATTTAAGCTTATATTAACCTAACTATCAATCAATCTAGGAACCAATCTATCCCATGTTTTTATAATGTAGCGTATTTATTATTCAACTAAATTTGCTTCAACTGTGCATCTTAATAAGGGTTTATCATTTTCCTTTTTGAACTTTCCGTAGTAAAAGGTACCTGCAATGCGATAATTACCTATCGCCAGAAATAAAGGCACCAGATTTCCATCTACTTTCCATCCGTACATGTAGTAATAACCAGGTTTTATTGGGCAAGTTGTGGAAAAATTGCTTCTCTTCAGCATACTACGGAACCAGCGACGGGAGATCGTGTTTGTATTCCCTTTGATAAGACTACAATAGTCAAGATCGTAGTCAAATACGGTCTGATATGTTTGCGTTTTGGATGCACGAAATTCGAAGCTCAGATGCCCTTTTAGACCATTTAATAGAGGTTTTACAAGAACCATATCCATGTTAATAATTCCTTTTGGCATTTGAAGAGTAAAGTTGGAAAATACTTCTCGATCGTAGGTACAGTATCCATTGGTGAACATCACTCTTTTTGCCTGTTGAAGTAATTTTTAATAGTTAGATGTGTTTCTGAGCATGAAACGTACCAGAACATTATCTATTAAGCCCAATAACGTTATTGTGATCATCAATTTAAAGTAATTTGAAGACATATTTAATATATTTTCGGCAACACGTTTCAACTGTTCCATTTACCGTGTTGTACTGAAGTCTGAATTTAGCTCAATTGACTGCGATACTTAATGAAGCATTCCGCGAAGTATTCAATATATATACAGTTGAACTTCCCTAACTCGAACTTCCCTAACTCGAACTTCTCTAACTCGAATTTCTCTGTAACTCGAACTAAATGAGTGGCAGTAAAATTAATAATCTAAGGAAAAAGAACTCTATAACTCGAATATCTCCCTAACTCGAACCTTTTCTTTGGATAATGGTGATTCGAGTTAGGGAAGTTCGACTGTATATATATATATTGTATTTGATTCTGATCGACATGAACAAATCAATAAAATATGCATTGAACCAATTATATATTTTCAAGTATTGGTATACAGTCTGTTTACATCTAGCAATTATAATACTTAATACGTTGTGTATAATATTGGGAGTACTAGTCTTTTTCACCATCAAAAATAACGATCTGCTTTATTAGCTTTCAGCAAGGCTATAAGCCCCGAGCCATTCCACTTTAATTTCATAATTTTTAAGTTTTAGATATATACATAGGTGAGAAAAGAACACAAAATTAAAGTAAATCACTTATGAATTTTTTTATTTAATTTCAACTTCTACTGAACAGGAAACTATAAAACCTTTATTTCTATCCTGAATTTTATTTTGAAATACATTAAATGTATTGCGATAAAAACCAGTAAATAGAAATGTAGGGAGTACAAAATCATTAATATTGTATTTTCTAATAGAGTAATGATTTGCTTTGACAGGACAGTCTATAGTTAAATTTCCATGAGAAAAGAGTGTTGAAAACCATCTCTTGAACACAGTTTTCCTGGGATTTCTCATCGCAGTACACAAGTCGCACGAGTATTGATAGAAACTCCGGTACATTTTCGAATTTGGGTTACGAGAGAAGAAAGTCATATTTATCCGTACATCCGAGACTAATGGCTTGATTAAGTCCAGTTCTAAATTCAGTTCGGCATTTTTCAAGCTCAAAGCGAAGTTACTAAAATAGTTGCGGTTATAACTATCACAGTCTGCCGGCTTTTCCACTACGACCTTGGTAATCTAATGATTAATTGGAATGCTTTTAATCAATTACTTTTAGTTTTTGTAAGAAATATCATTTACCACATTGGTACAAAGACACATAATATCAAAAAGTATTATTAATATTGATAGATTCATTTCTTAATGCTTGTCACTTGTTACAGATACTATGATCTATTAAATGAAACTTACAAAAAGGTACTAAATGAAATATGAATGGTGTTTACATTTTTGCTCTAATTATAATTATAATTTGTTTGGAATTTGAGAAAATAATTATATAAGTATTCAGAAGACAATAATTATTTATCTAACACAAATGTTCCCAATATCAAAGCATTTAAATATATAATTATTGAGTATAACTATAGAAATTTAAATAGCTGAAAACGATGAGGGCTTTTAAGGTTTATGATCAAAGAGGAGCTACGGAAATAGTTCCGTAATAATCGTCACAGTCTAGCGGATTTCCCATTACAAACTTGGCAATCTAACAACTAAGTGGGATGCCTTTAATCAATATATTTCAGTTTATGTATTCATTCTGTTTTCATATTTTAATGTTTTTTACTGTTTACAGATAGGGTGATTCATTAAATGAAACAAACAAAAAAAAAATATACTTAATAAAATATGAATGAGGCATGCGTTTTCACTATTATAATTTGATTTGATTTGAAAAAATATAATTATTTAAGTACTCGGAAGAAAATCCTTATTTATCCAGCAACAAATGTTACCATATCAACATTTTTAAAAATATATGTTTATTGCGTAAAATTATAGAAATCCAAAAATATATAAATTTTAGTGCCTTATCCATATTTATCCTCTGAGATTAACTAGCTTTGTTAATTAGAATAATAAACAGAATGTTGATGATTATTAAAAACTTAAATTTTATCGGGTAAACAATGCTATTTATTTGTTCAAAATATATGCAAATTGAAAATACCCATATTGTTGAATATAGGGTATTTAAATTATCCGCACTCATGCAGCATCATGATAAGGAATTTTTTTTGAAAACATATACATAATTTACTACATTTTTTCACCAGATTTTTTTTCTACAATCGGATAATGAAAAACAAAAATCTTCTAAAGTACATACAAATTGCAGCCCACAAAAAACATACACTTCTGATACAAATCAAAACATGCGATATGCTCTTAGTCTTGGATTTCGGACGGATTATAAACTCGGAAGTTATTCTTACATGACAGGGGCCCAATGGCCGATGAAGAGAAGGCTAACGATACAAGGTCAAAAGCAATCGGCGTTTAAGTGTTAGGGAATTTAAGGCCTGGGTTTAGAGTAGCTAGTCGTCCTGCAGAGCTGGTGTCAGGGTGAGTCAAATTAGCCTATTGCAGAGGCTTGAAAATCTAACACATGATTTTTAAATACAACTAATTAATATTTTTTTTATTTATTCAATTAAATTTGCTTCAAGTGTGCATCTTGATAAAGGTTTATCATTATCTTTTCTGAACTTTCCGTAGTAAATGGTACCTTCTATGCGATAATCACCTATAGCCAAAAATGATAGCACCAGGTTTCCCTCGGCTTTCCATCCGTGCATGTAGTAATAGCCAGGTTTTACTGGGCAAGTTGTGGAAAAGTTGCTTCTCTTCAGAATACTAAGGAACCAGCGACGGGTGATCGTGTTTTTATTCCCATTGAGAACACTACAATAGTCAAGATCGTAGTCCAATATGGTATGATATGTTTGCGTTTTGGATGCACGAAATTCGAAGCTCAGATGCCCTTTTAGACCATTTAATAGAGGTCTTACAAGAACCATATACAAATTAAGTGTTCCTTTTGGCATTTGGAGAGTAAAGTTGGAAAATACTTCTTTATCGTAGGTACAGCATCCGTTGGTGAACATCACTCTTTTTGCCTGTTGAAGTAATTTTTAATAATTAGTTGTGTTACTGAGCATGAGACGTACCAGAATATTATCTATTGAACCCAATAAAGCTATTATGATTATCCAGTTTGAAAACATATTAAATATTTTTTCGGTAATCCGTTTCAACAGTTGCATGAACCGTTTTGTACTGATATCTGAGTTCAGCTCAATTGACTGCGATACTTAAATATTTTATTTGATTTTGATCAACATGAACAAATTAATTAAATATGTATCGAACCAATTATATATTTTAAAGTATTGGTATAAAGTCTCTTTACTCTAGCAATTATAATACTTAATACGTTGTGTATAATATTAGGAGTACTAGTCTTTTTCACCATCAAAATTAACGATCTGCTTTATTAGTTTTCAGCAAGGCTATAAGCTCCGAGCCATTCCACTTTAATTACATAATTTTTAAGTTGTAGACACGTTGACCTCTCTGAGTGTAAATCCATATATGCGTAGGTGATAAAAGAACACAAAATTAAAGTAAATCATTTATGAATTTTTTTATTTAATTTCCACTTCTACTGAACAGGAAACTATAAAACCTTTATTTCTATCCTGAAGTTTATTTTGAAATATATTAAATGTATGGCGATAAAAACCAGTAAGCAGAAATTTAGGGAGTACAAAATCATTAATATTGTATTTTCTAATAGAGTAATGATTTGCTTTGACAGGACAGTCCGTTAAATTTCCATGAGAAAAGAGTGATGAAAACCATCTCTTGAACATAGTTTTCCTGGGAGTGCTCCTCGCAGTACACAGGTCAAACGAGTATTCATAGAAGCTCCGGTAGATTTTCGAATTTGGGTTACGAGAGAAGAAAGTCATATTTATCCATACATCCGAGACTAATGGCTTGATTAAGTCCAGTTCTAAATTCAGTTCGGCATTTTTCAAGCTCAAAGCGAAGTTACTAAAATAGTTGCGGTTATAACTATTACAGTCTGCCGGCTTTTCCACCACGATCTTGGTAATCTAATGATTAATTGGAATGCTTTTAATCAATTACTTTTAGTTTTTGTAAGAAATATCATTTACCACATTGGTACAAAGACACATAATATCAAAAAGTATTATTAATATTGATAGATTCATTTCTTAATGCTTGTCACTTGCTACAGATACTATGATCTATTAAATGAAACTTTCAAAAAGGTACTAAATGAAATATGAATGATGTTTACATTTTTGCTATAGTTATAATTTGTTTGTAATTTGAGAAAATAATTATATAAGTATTCAGAAGAAAGTAATTATTTATCTAGCAAAAATTTTCCCAATATCAAAGCGTTTAAATATATAATTATTGCGTATAACTACACAAATATTAAAATGTTTAACTACTGCGTACAATTATAGAAATCAAAATGTACATGTATATATTTTTTTTAGTGCCTTTTCTTTTTTTATAATCTGAGATTCACCAGCTCGGTTGAACAGATGGTATAATTTTTTTACACTAAAAAAAGTAAAATAAAATGGGCCATGTTTAAATTTTTGGTACATTTGAAAATGTTGGAAAAATCATTGTTTCAGCACAGACAGTCTGACTTAGGAATATTATTGCCAGTCAGTAGATCAGCATTTTGTTAAAAAAGCTGTACTAAATTCTCAAAAAGGTAAAAAATTCTGGTTTGTTGATTTAATAAATGAAATTGCGTTTTTAATGGGTGTCATTCAAACTGTCAATGTTTGGACATCCATTTTTTAAAATTGCCGATTGTTGTTGTCGTTTATGGCTTCCTCAATAAGCAAAGGCAATAGTAAACAGTCGATTGGTAAAAACTGAAATCACACAAAACTCATAGCTAAAACCCATCGATACTCGCATAAATCATACAAAATACTCACGAAATCAAAGCGATTGTCACCTCGCAGTGAAAAAAATAGCCGAAAGCGCTTTTAAAATTCGCAAACTGTCACGGGGAGCACAATAAACACGACACAAGTCACAAACATTTCATTGCAAATATATTGCATATTAATTTTTCGTATTTTTGTCGTCTATTCTGATGGCCCATTTTAATTCAATTTGTGCAAAAATATGCAAATATCGCGTTCTGGGAAATATGAACAATTTAATAACAAATGACATTGATTGATATTCCAAGAATGACAGCTTTAGATAATTTGATGGCATTTTATGTTTGAGTATTAATTCTGAGGGCTGAAGAGAAGCTGTGGATTCAGGAACTAAATATCTTTGCAAACACAAGATAGATAGAAAAATTCTAAGCTTAATAACTCTGAAAACTTATTTGCTTTCCAATTCATTATTTATATGTATGTCCTGTCTTTATTAAGAACATTTGATATTTGGGAACACTCTGTATCGTCCAAAGTATCCAGCAGATAGAAGGTCAATTCAAATTTAAGGACAAATATATGTATATGCTGCGTGCTGAAAATCAAGAGATGATAGTAAGTAATAAAATGATGGTACATTTTGGCTGCGCTTATTAGCAACTATATTGCTCATTGATACATGACAAGAAAAAAGATAGACAAATTAATAGAATACCATTGAAACATTAAAAGTGCTGGTTAAAAATAGAAACTGAGAGAACTTTGGTTGCAAGACAACTGTGTTAAACTGTCCTAGGCAGCATAGCGAATATACCAGGCTTCAGATTATTGACATCCTGAACAGTAAACTCGCCAGTGAAGTGATCATTCATGATGAGAGTACGCTTCTTGCTGGCATCCAGAAGATTGGCTTCGTAGCGAATTTCAAACTCGAGTTCAGGCAGGATAGCCGTAGTTGGATCCTCCGGCCACCAGAACTTATTGACGAAGTACGATCCCTGCAATTTTCGTTTAAAGCGTAAGTGATGAAATTTGTATTTCCCCTAAAAATTTGAGTGTAGTATGAACAGGTCTACAGGGAATTTAAACTTACCTTGGGAATCGGACAGGTATCGATGATGTTTCCATACTCGCGCATAAAGCCATGAATAAATTTACCAACTGGTGATTTGTTGGCAAAGTTCAGGATGCGACAGACATTCAAGGTGGTGTTCAGAGTGGTTGAATATGTCGGGTCCACTTTGTTGGTAATGCGCACCTCCAAGTGTATATCCACATCGTGCAGCTCCTGATGCACTTCCATGGAGAAGTTCAAATGTGGATCTGCGTGGTCATATGTGACCTTGTGGCTGACAAACTTTTCCTCGCTCCAGATCTTAATTTCCTTGAATTTAGGCCGCAACATTTTCTACCAAACGCAATTTAAGCTATGACAAGTGGTACTAATTAGGATAATGTTGAATACTTACCTCAGCCAAGGCGCCATGGCAGAGGGCCAAAAGGATTTGCAACAAAACCAGAACGTTTAACAACATGATGAACTCGATGTTGTCTGGCAGCTCTCGATAGACCCTGGCTATTTATAGTGTTGGGGAACTTCAACTGAAATGGAAACAGCAATTTAGATTCGATGATATCGATAAACTGACTAATATTAATATGCCTGAATGATTTCAAATTGACTTTAAAGTCAAAATATCATTTAGCTGAGTCAATTTGCCATGGCCTTGTGTGATTCTTATCTAATCAGATTTTCTAATACCCAAAACAATTATTGGTGTATTCATCCTTGACCTGCAGATAATCGCTCATAATGGTTATAATAAAACTGCTGTTTAATTGAAAAAATATCAGAAGATAATTAAAAGAAGATGCGTGAAGTACTATTCATAAGTGTTTATGTCCTAGGACTTGTCCTCCTACTCAGGTGTCCCACTACATCGGCCTGGGTAAGTTGATAGACAACCAAGTTTGGAGAATATTTTCTCTTTATAATTTGTTCCATTGCTTTCTGTCTCTTTTAGCGCTCTTTCAAGATTATCTTCACCCAGTTCGACTACGAGGCGAATGCCAAGCTTGTGGATGCGAAAATACAAGTTCAGAATAATAGTGAGATCAGCTCTCTTAATGTTGTTATCAACGTTCTTGAGAACTTAAGTGACGTGGACATGTCGGTTAGCGTTGCTGTGCAAACGGAGCAGGCCAATTATACGAACCTCCTGACTAAGAACCTGAACTTTTGCAAGATGCTGAAAGATCGCAGTGGGGACCCGCTGACTCGCCTCATATACCAGGATCTGTTAAAGTATGGCAAGTGGTTCAAGGAGTGCCCCATACAGAAAGGCATCTACACATTGAACGATTACCGAGTGGATGAAGAACTGCTGCCCAGCTTTCTGCCCGAGACCAATTTCAAGTTTAGCATTCGTATGAACAAGCCCAAAAGTGAACAGATCTTTCAAGGCGTGATCCTTGGGCGCATCGACAAATCCAAAGGTTTCAACAATCTTAAAAGGTTCAGTTTAGGCTGAGCAGAGTGAACAATTTAACCATTTATTCTTTTTCTTTATGTTTTTAATGTTCAATACTGTTTTCTAAAATGTTATAAATTTGTCAGCACTTCAGTCTTCAATCTAAATTATGGTGCAATATTTTGGGTACTGTCTTTAAGTTATGTCTCCTGTTCTGTTTGCTTGATTTTAGTATGCAAAATGCCTTTTGTCGCACAATTGACATCATTGTCGGCTATGAGGCGTCATCGTCATCGGATAGTCGGACGCCTCCTGCCTCTTCCTGCCTGCTCATCAGTCGACCCATTGGCACTTGCAGAGGCAGAGACACAGGTAGAGTCAACGTCACGTGTTTGCCTGCTCGACTGCGAAATTCGCATGTTTACCCGACGGTGACAAGCTGTCTGCAGGCAGCGAATTGATGACGCTGATAATGGCAACGGACGACCGAAGACCGGAGGAGGCGAAGGTAGATAGCAAGGGAGAGGTGAATGGAGGCCAAGACGTTTATGTACCCCGAAGAGAAACAGACGACAATGATTTAGAGCGACTGTTGCCGCCTGGCATGTGTTTGGAGGTTTGAAGCACTCGTGTGTTGATTGGACTGATATCGTTGGAGGCATAAATTAAGGGTTTTTGGAGAATGGTTTGCTCGCAGATGAATCCGACTACTGTTTGTGAGACTAGATAACTCTGAAGAGGTAGCCCATTAAATAATGCCAGCATAACTCATTGATGCACATTACAAGAGACTGATCTTTTCAGAAGCTCATTACTCATGCAGAACGTGTCAAAACAAAAACCACGTAATAAAGCCTACAAACTATATAGATATACTACAAATAGATATGCAAAAAGTTAGCCAACATCTTTTCAAAGACAATAAAAACTTGCAAATAGTTGAGTCCCAGTTCTTCTTTGCAATTCCAGAGTTTATCCCAGAAAACAAGCAACAAACCAACGGAATGTGCTAGAAGGGTCTCTAGTCTCTGTTTTCTACTTTCTGACTTTCTGTAATTAAGGATGCACTGCACATCGTTTAAGCTAAAAGTCGTTGACAGTAGTAATGCCTCGTTGAATCTCGTGACTCAGCAGCCGTCAGAGCCAGTAAAATATATATACTCCTCCTACCCACACATAAATTTTGTCTAAGTGAACTCTTAATAAAAAAGAGGCGATAAATTCAAACAAAGGCCTTATTGCACTTAAATAAATTTTGGAGTGCTTCACATAGCATTCATATATAAGATATATAGAAGAAGATCTTGCATGTTTGTGAACGATTTAGATATATTTTTTAATTTGTTATTGTTCCAGCAATATTAGCAAACTTTAATTTAAGTCACCCTTTCTCAATCTTTTCTTCGTCAGTATTTTGTTCTTCTCAAGATACAAATTCAATTTTCAATTATTTGTGATTTTAAAATATCTGGTCCAATCCATGTTAAAACTAAGAAAAAATTATGAAAAACTAAAAGTGAAATTGTTAATTAATTTTAGATTCATTGGGTCTCTTTCTTAGTCTTGCTTTTGCCTTATTTTAATTTGTCTTATTTAAATTTGTCACCCTTTTACACCTGTTGCAGTGTCCTTCCATTATTGACTGGTCAGCTTAATTTATACAATTTGTGTCTCGCTTGACTTGTCCAAATCAAATTTGTTACATAAAAATGTTAATTTTGTCTTTCTTGCTTTTTTTTTACATTTTGCATTTCAATGGATTTTATTGAATTTATTTGGCGAGGTTGAAGATTCGAATTTTATTTATAAACCGACAAAGTCGCCAATTTTATAATGACATTTTCATTGACAACAAATGTTATGAAATTAACTCAAATTGATGTTGTACGGTTAAGAAGTGAATGTATAATTTATAACAAAGCTGCAAAGCTGACAAACCAAAGTTGTGGTTCGAGTCCTGGTTCATTTAATTAAAAACTAATTTAATTTAAATCTCATATTATTAATTTGTAAAAAAAAATTGAACGATCTCCCGAATTGGGTTGTCGCAACATGAAAACAATGATTTGTTATTGATTCGAAATGAATTTGAAATATAATGGTACATATTTAATTAATTCGAGTATGAAAATTATGCAATAATTATTTTTGTCTTTTTAGCCGAACCTTCGTCTTTGTTCATGATCATGTTAACAAACTACTCCCGAATATTTATATATTTATAATAATTATAAATTCAATTAATTCAACTGGTGCAGTGAATAAAAATTACTTCAAATCACCTTCAAAAGTAGAGCAATCTGTTCTCCAATAATATTTTGAATTCTTCTCACATACGAATTGGCGGCTTGCCTCTATTAAATGACTCAACTTAGAAAAAAAAAACAAATAAAGAACTTGCAGCTTTATTTTAGGTATCGAAATCTATACACCCTTTCCGATTGATCATATACATATTTACATAAAAGAAACATTAAAAAAGCTCAATGAGATTGTCGAAATAATACGATGATCAAAATCTCTCATATGAAATGTGTGAGTTATGTGCTTAACTAAAATCGGTTAGTTACTTGAAGACAAACAGGACTATATCATCTCAGTTCCTAGACATTAAATAGCTATAATCAATAAATAGTTCGTGAAACATACGAGTGCATACTGGGTAAGGGTATAAAAACTTAAATCCGTCTATAAATGGTGAATAAACAAGATCCATTGGGAAATCCCAAGCTAAAATTATGTGTGATAAAAATAAAAGCAAAGACAAACTGGAATAAAAGTAATGTGAAGCATTTAAAACATCCGGATCAAGATCGTTTTAAACCCGATTTCTAAGCAATTGAATAACAAATTGCCAAAAATAAAAGACTTGGGAACGAAATGCAAATACGGGTATTTGAGTGCCATGAGAAATTTGAGTGCTGATTCCACGTGAGTGGATGAGGGATCGATAAGCAGAAATCAAGATGTAGAGAGCTTAGCAGTAATATGTGCAACGCCCCGTTATGATGAGTTTATTGAACTATAAATAAATTGAAAAAAAAACTCTATTGGCAATTATGATTATATCATAATTTGAGCGAAGTTGGCCGAACATGGCAAACGATTTCACGTTAGCTTAGACGACAGCTCGCACATTTTAATGGATTGCGATTGTGGTCGATTCAACCCCTTAACCTCGAAAACTTGACAGCACTCGTATGGTTCTGTGGGTTAGCACTGCTCTGAGCTTTTCAATTTGCATACTCCTCAAGTTTTTGGTCGTTTTTTTTTTTTGCCGCAGTCTGTCGAAATCGCAATCGCATTGGCCATGGCAATCGCAATCTCTCAGCATATGAAGTTGGCATAATAATTTTTGTCACACAATTGAAGTGCTGGCAAATGCAAATGTCTCGAGGCGGCAAAAGAAAAAAGAAAGGCGAAAGGGTGTTAGCTCGGTTTATAGTCAAACTTGGTCTTCATAGATGGAGTATCGTGGGGTCTATGAATATCACGAATCTCACGAATTTTGATTAAATTGCCATTGCGAGTTCAATGGCCATTTCAAAGTTTCTCTTAAGCACAGGCGAACTTAAAGTTTTTAATTCGCAATTCGCTCAACTATGAAAATCCACTTACAAAAATTATGTTAATTGCCATAAAAAGACAGTCAGAGAAATGAAATCTTATTAAATCAGCCTGGGCCTGGGCCTGGCTAACAAAAAAGGATAAGCATAACCGGCAGACAATTGGCAAACAAACAAATTGCCAAAAATAACAGTCGGCAATGAGAAAAATATAAGCGAGTAGAAATTTTGATGAAATGAAATGTTGTCTGCCAACTGCTTGAGTACTCCTAGAATCAAGAGCTGGTGAGTCAAAAGACGAGAACTGAGGTTGAGGCTGAGGCTGAGTCTGTGACTGAGGCAGTTTTCCTTCAGTTGGCTCAATATTTGCACTTTGAGGCGTTGCCAGTTGAGAGCTAATTTTGACAGTCGTTGCCTTGGGGCCAAAGGGTTGGGCAGGGGTTGAGGGTTGATTGCATCTTTCTCTGTATAAGTATGTATATTCCTTAAGACGTTTTGTACATTATTGGCTTGGCACTGCCAACAGAGTCACAATCAGGCTCATGGAGTGCTTGGTAAATACTTGTGGAAAAACTGTTATCAGTATTTCGTAAAGTTCTTAATGCCATTTTGCATTTAAAATATGCTCGTATTTAAGCAATTTGTCTTGTATTTCACTGCACAATAACATTTTACATTTTACCCTGAAAGCGATCCGAGCTGTAATAAGCAATGCAAGAGCTCATATTAAAGATATTATAACCTGTCGTAGCTCAAAGCATTCGCTCTTCTTGGTGTGAATATATTTAAAACGCGCATAAAAATGCTTCTAGAATCGCAATGTTTTTTTTTGTTTCTGCACACAAATTGCCCAAACTTCTAAAGAATGTTGCTTCTGGGCGCTCAACTTATTGCAATTGCTACGAATTTTAACATAAATTTGCGCCATGACAAGCCCCAGTCGCATTTCTAGCTCTAGCATGATTTTGGCCCTATCTTACCCTCTCCATATCATCTTATTATGCAGGCCGTTAGCATTTTTTCAACACCTCCTGGTTCGTTTTATGAGTTTTAGCATTTCGTCTTTAGTCTCTTCTACCTTTTGAGCAATTTTTTAAGCCGGAAATCCACTTTCAATTGTTTGGGGGCGCTGCCTTGGGCGTCCTGGAGGTTTACATATTGCTCATTTTGGCGGCAGGAGCAGATTCAACTTCATCTGCAGCTTCATGCTCCGCTTATTGCCGCTGTCTGTTGAAGTGTAAACATTTTCACAGTAGGTGTAAATAAAATCCTGTAAAACCACGCCGTTGCTTCTGCCTCTGCCGTTGCCGTTGGCGGACATCCTTAGCTTAGTTGGCATTGAGCGGAAGTCAGTAAAATTCTTATTACGATGGGATTTTTTCATGGCCATCGCTGATTGTTTGTCTTTCTTTATATTCTTAAAATCAATGTGTATTCCTTTTGCTAGTCGTATTATCAACAAATTACGACAAGAATTTACAATTGTCATAATCGTTGAGGTTGTAAGAAATGGTTTGTTATCAGATTTCCTACCAGATATATGCTAATGCCTTACACACGCTATAAACTGTTTAATGATACGGAACATTGCCCAAATACAACATCAACAGCACATCGATTAAAATGAAATGTTGTTTATTTTCACGAGATTATTGTTTGGGTTGAAGAGCTCTCTGATTGTCGTTTAATTGACGCCAACCACAAAATGCCTGCTAAAATTACACCAAAAAAGATTTCACATATTGTATGTGTGCAGTTTCACATGTGTGAAAATAGTATGAATGTATGTGAATCAGCAGTTTCAAATAAATGAACAAAATTTGTATTTTAAACGAGATGAAGTTCACAAAGTAATTAGTACAGTGGCAACGATATTAAAAAAAGGGTCACATTAATTTTATAAAAATAAATACCAACTCAACTCGATGTAGCAGAGCAAGGTTTCGATCCTCGGACCTCTGGGTTATGGGCCCAGCACGCTTCCACTGCGCCACTCTGCTGCTTGCAGTTCGGTCGGCAAAATGCTTAAGTCAACTGCAACTGAAAAGTTGGTGTGCCTTGTGCTCAAGATTTTTCTTTTTAAATAAATGCTGTTAATTATGTATGTAATATTTATTGTTTTTAAAAAAAATTAATTTGTATGTTAAATAAAGTCCTTATATGTATATGTATAACAATAAGTTTCATGAAATGTCATTGTGTTATACACATTGACGAGTTGGTTTTTGTATTAACTAAAATTTTAATATCGTGTTGCATTCTTTTAGGATCAATTTGTATATTTTTTTTTTTAATTACAGAATTTTAAAATTTTTATAAGTAGCAACAATTAGATAAAAATAACGCAACAATACAATTTTCAAAATTGTAAATTGTTCAACAATCACAATCGACTAGCAGAGCAAGGTTTCGACCCTCGGACCTCTGGGTTATGGGCCCAGCACGCTTCCACTGCGCCACTGTGCTGTTGACAATAAATTAGACAGGTTGCTTTTCTCGGCAGAGCAGGAAAATTGCAAATTTTCGATAATTTTATAAAATGTTTTTTATTTTTTTTTTTTTTATTTATTTAATTAACATCCTAGTGCTACAAGTTTTAAGGAACTTATAATTAGTGCACTAGTCACAACATAGTTGATTTAATCCTATGATTGGTATTACTTAATTTTAACAATTCGATTTTAATTTAGTAAATTAATAATTAATTTTAATAATTGCGATTTGTAGTATTCTATTATTGGTATTATTAGTATTACAATTGTTTTAAAATAACTTACACTTAATTTTAACAGTTCGATTTTAATTTAATAATTTTAGTAAGTACAGTTCTTAGTATTACTTGCTTTTCAAAAATTTTTAAATAAGATTATTTAGGTGCATAGTTAGTTTGGTTTTAAATAGGGGTGCGCTTCTAATTGTCTTAAGGTCATGGGGAATATTGTTCCAAAGGCGAACAGCATGTACAAAGAATTGTTTTTCTGACGATGAGAGTCTATGTCTAACAGTTGTGATATTATTTGTTCGTCGTGAGGTAGAGAAATTAAGTTGTTCATATAAGTAATTAGGTTCTTTTGTGGTAATTATTTTGTGCAACAATATTAATGCTCTTAGATTTATCCAGTGGTCCAAGCTAAGGTTATAAATTTTAATCGAGTAAGAAGATATATGGTCCAGTCGTCTCAGGTTAAATACATATCTTGCAATGTTGTTGAACGCTACATTGAGTCTGCGCTTGCTGATGCAGTCTGTGTTGCAAAAGATCTCAACTCCATAGAAAAGAGCAGGTGTCAAGTAGGTCTTAGCAATAAGGAGTTTAATATTCACTGGTAAAAGGTGCTGCGTCAAATATAGTATCCGGAGTGAGGCATAAGATCTGCCAACGGCTTTGCTAATATGGTCATTCCAAGAAAGAGTTTTATTAAAAACAACACCTAAATTAGTAACTCTATCTACGTAATCTATTGCACTATTTTCAATTTTTAGGTTTTCTAACATTTGCGTGTTAATAGATTTTTTATATATTACAATGCATTTTGATTTTGTAGAATTTAATCCTAGACCATTTTTCTTGGACCATTCACTAATTTTATTAAGCGCTCTATTTGAAACATTTATACATTCATTTATTCTGGACAACGGACGACACATATACATTTGGACATCATCAGCATACATATGAACATTACATTCAGAGACAACATCAGGAAGATCATTGACATGTTTCATAACTTAGCATTCATAATAATTGAATTAATAATCATATATTATACAAATCATAAACACAATATTTATTTGTAACTTATTTTTGGTTAAGCTTGCCTTTATTTTGAACACTGTATATAAGCAGAGAGCGACAAGATTGCATAAGTATCTCATTGAGTACCATGGAAGTTTCTCCTCTTGCCCAACCCCTACCGGCGTTCATTGTAATGTATCCAGAGGACCGGAGCATCAGCCATGTGTGGTGTCTATTTAATTACAATTGTCGCCGCAATCCGTGTCCGTGTGCGCTGCGATGCAATGGGAAAAGCGCCAACAGAATCGCTGCAATTAACGCACATTGCAACTGAGAGCAATTGGAGGACAGTGGGCAGAGAGTTGGATGCTGCTATCCAGGAAAGGACTTTATCGATGGCTGGAACATTTGGTGCGATTATTTTACGCTCAATTATTGTTAAATATTTTACAAAATGCGGATATTTTTATTTACGCATTCCCCAAGTGGTAGTGACTCCACCAAATTGCCGGATAGCTGTGTGTGCGGTGTCATGTTCATGCTCTGTTCTCCATGTATGGGTATCCTAATGAGATTGTAATTATTTGGCCATAAATTTTTATTATTGGGGCTCTAAAGTTCATGTTCTTTTATGGCACATTTTTAACATGCAATTGTTTGTATGTAATTTTAATCCACAAAAATGTGCGTTAAACTTGCAATGACATCATTTAATTTGAAATTATTTTATAATGAATTGGCCAACTACGCTGAGTGGACATAATAATTAAATATTTAATTTATGGGCATGCGTTGAATTTCCGCTGATCTAATTAGGGTTGGTCGTTTTTGTGGAAAGTTCATTTTATAAACTTTTTGTACTCGACATCGAGTTACATAATTGAAAGCTGCGATTTCTTCCGCTGCAAAGTCAGATCTTTATCACAGGAAAGACAACACTAGCGTAACTCAAACCTTCTTATGAAATGCACCCAACTAGAAAGCTATTAAAAGGAATTTAGTTAACTTCTGATTAGAGATGGGCACGGGCCTCCTTCTTAAGGCCCGGCCCGGCCCGGGCCCGAAATAAATCTTTCTGGCCCGGTCCAGGCCCGGCCCGGTCAAATTTTCAAGAGGCCCGGCCCGACCCGAGCCCGGTCAAATTTCAAGAGGCCCGGCCCGGCCCGAGCCCGGCCCGAAACAACTATATACAATTTTTTTTTAAATTATTTTTTTTTATTCATAATTTTTTAATGTCGATAAGAATGATATCGATAATAGAGATGCGTAAATGATATTAGCAGTTACTTATTTAAAAAAATAAATAAATATTTTAATAATAAATAAATATTTTTATTAATCGATATGAAAAATGTACTTTTCGGGCCTACCGGGCTTCGGGCTTTTTGCTTAGGCCCGGGCCCGCACAAAAAAAAGCCCGTTTTCGATTGTCATGCACGAAGCCCGGTGATTTTTTGAAGAGGCCGGCGGGACACGAAGCCCGGCCCGGCCCGTGCCCATATCTACTTCTGATACTTACTCTCATTTAAATCGTACTCCATCACAGTCTGATTGAAAACTTGAGATAAGTCATTACTTAAAAACAAGAAAGGTGCGTCTACAGTCGATTGTGCTCGACTGAAGGATACCCTGTGCCCCAGATTGTTAAGATATCTATGACAACAAGAAAGTTATTCGTATTAAAACTTAAGTTATAATATAGTGGTCCAAGTTTAAAACAATCTGGATCTAAGGGGTTTGAGATACTTTATGGGGCTTGGCACGCGACCTTCTGCTTGTTGCATACATTTCACGAATCCATTATACCCTCCTATGCCGATTTTTAATAGGCACAGGGTATAAAAAAATCACATTGTTATTAATGCTAACTACTAAAGTAAATTGCTCAATTGTTTGTTGGCTCTTAAAGCCTTGTATTTAGAAATTTAGTTATTGTTAAAAGATAATAGTTAAATAAAAAATATGCTCGATCAAGACTGAAGGTTGCATTACTAATTAAAGTTAAAGAATACTTTTTGGCGGTACTTTTGAATGAGAATTGCATAGCTTTGGTGCGTGCCTATGAAAGACAATTGCATACTTTTAGAATGGCGCTTCATAAAACTATCAGAGCACGTTGGTCAGAAGAGAGGGGTATGGGATGCCGGCTCGGCAAATATTGAACAACATTGGCTGCGAATATTGAAATACTCTGAGCTTCCTGCAGAGATGTGGTACCCGATAGCCATACATAAGCTGACGGGTTTCCGAGAAACATCACATACATACGTCATGAAGAGCACTATCGTCTACTCGTGCATGGGGTATAGCAACTACTTTGTAATTTTTGTAACTCTGAATAGTCTTTTCAAAATGAAAGCTTAAAAAATTTCACTCTTTTGAAATTGATGATTGAAAAATCTTTAACTTGTACATTTTAATCTATGTTAGCTTCTCTTTTGTTGCTCTAGAGAAGGGTATTTAAAATTATATGTGATGCTGTGAATTTTTCCTGTTTGTCTTTGGTTTTTGTGCGACCACCATTTCCACAGTCTGTCATTTTGCATCTCGTTGTTTACCTTGTGTGCGACTGCATTTTGTTAGCCTGGTTGCTGTAAGTCTCCGAATTTATTGCAATCACGCACAGAATTTGTCGCTTTGGTATTCAGACCCTAAAAAACGGCAAACGGTAACCGCAATATGCTGTAACTATATATGTGAAAGGTGCTATATGGGAAAGGACAATTTAAAAACACGCTGAGCATTAAATTTAAACTAATTGCTGGACATTTGTAATAGTTGCCACTGCGCCAAATGTTTTAATTGCGGTGAGGGCAATTTAAAAACAGCAGCAACAACAACGGCAGAAGCAACATCAGCAGCCGTTGCAATTACAAATTATTGGCAGACTTCAAAAAGCCAATGCGCCAAAAAAAATATAAATGAATTTGGGGTTTGAGTCTGTTTGCGGCAATTAATTTAAATACACAGCTTTAGCTTTGCTGTATTTGCGGTTAACCCCAGCGACCCCTCGACCCTCGAACCCTCGTTCTTCCTCTGTCCCTGTGTTGGTTTTTTGATATTTACGACTCGATTTCCTCAACTGCAATCAAAATCGTTTTCCTGCAATACATAAATCCCAAAATACACATATAAAATAAATGGCATCTACGAATCTTAAATCAGCTCTATTAATGAGTCTTGCAACATGTTTGTTAAAATTAAAGCGAAGGTTTGTTTTGAGTTTGGCTGAGATATCTACAGAAACAACAGAAATGTTCCTACTAAGCTCTAGTTTTCGAGTAATAGTTCCTATGGCAGTTCTTATCCGTCCGTTTCCAGTATATGAATGTGTTGCCTACAGAAAACAGACTGACATCGCCAAATCAACTAATTCCATCATCCCAGGATAAATACACTAAAGGGGGACTATCAAACCATGTTTAATGAGTTGCAAAATCTGTTTATATACATTCCTATGTATTCTTAAATTGTTAGTTAGTTAATTCTTGTAGACTTATATATGTATATTAACAATAAAAACTACAGTAAAAAGTCTGAAAACTATATTAAAAGCATTTTATTTATCCAGCCGAAACCAATAAAGTAATCAGAAACTTTGACATTTTTAAAGAGTGTTACTTTGGCTTCGGCTTGGCCTTTGTTTTACCATAAAGTTGCTCCGGTGTGGGAATGTCGCTGACAAAGTAGTTGGCCGGAATAAAGTGGAATATCTTTTTCAGAACGTCGAGCAGAATATCCTCGATGGTCTGTGTGATCACCGTGTAGAGAGCATCGGCCAGCATGCGCCAGTTATCGTTGAAGAACTTGTTGGTGCTATCCTCTGCAAAGACAAACATTGGCGAGGGGAAGCAGGCAGTCGAGTTACTTACCAAGTTGCTTGTTGCCGTTGAACAAGTTGGAGAAGTGGGACTTGAGGCCGTCCATTTTGAAGTCCACGCTACAGCTGGTCACATTGTAAAAGGTAAAGCCGCCCTTCTCGTACAACCGCGTCTTTGTGTGCATGATGACAGTCATGTTGTCTTTGTGGATGCGTGCAGAACCGATTAGATTTTCTCTAATCACAATTGGCTGTGATGCAAGATAAGGCTTACCTGCATCCAGAAACACCTGGCCACGCCCATTTAGTGGAATGAGCAGAATGCGCCCAAATAAACTGTAATCACCTTGGAGCTTCATCACCGGCAACGTGAATGTTGTCTTCCAGCTGTAATCCTTTTTGAAAACACTGTCGGACAGAGGCAATGCAATTAATTGGTATTCGCTCAGGGGTCCAGTCCCACTTACAGACTCTCCATAACATTGGTGTGACCAAATCCAATGATTTTCACATTGGCCAGCTCGACTTTAAGATTAATCGCATTGCTGTTGCCCTGGGATATTCTGATGCGATTCAAGTGGAATGGATCGAAGCTTTTGATACTGGTGAGTCCCGGTATGCCTGTAACACACAGTGTGTGTGTGTGGGTGTGTGCATGTGTATGTGTGGAAGTATGGATGTATATATGATTACCATTACTTGACCTCCATTGGGACTGTGTGCGACTCACCGTCGTTCAGTTTATCGAAGAGCTGCTGTATGCTCTGGGTGGAGCAGTTGACGAAATTCTTATCGGCTATTTTACATTGTTTAATGTAATCTGCTGCGGTTCGATTAGAATTGAGGTTCAGTTTTATTTGAGTTCAATTGAGTTGAATTTCAAGATAAAAAGACACACATAAATGCAGAGAAACAAATCCGGTTTAGTGGTGCAATATTTGGCAAAAAGCATTAAGTGGGTTAGTCACAGTTGTTTGCCGGCCATCCAAGCTTGGATGCTATTGGCCGCTTAGTCAGTGTGTGTGTGTTGTATTCATATTTTTCAAATAATTATTACAACTAAAAGCATCGTTTAAGAAAATCACTCGATTACATTCGATTATCACATCTAACGATCGGACCACATCCATACCAAGTGCTCAATTACACAATTGTCTTCACCTGAGCTTTAACCAGACCAACTTGATAATTAGTTGCGATTGTATCACAATTCACTTGACACTTACGAGGCTCAGTCAAAAAGGGGTCGTCGCCTCGAACTACGCGAATGGCCAATGCCAGAAGAACAACACGCCCTAAAAGCACCCACATCTTAGCCACAATCTATGTATGATCTCTATGATTGATCTCTCGTTTAGTTTTCCCAACCGACAGTACGTCCAGCCCAAACAAGCTGTAAATGATAACTGAATGAAACGCGCACTACACATTTTACAATTTTCATATTTTGGACTTCACTTTCAATGAAGCCGCTGGCGGAAAACTTGATTTGAGTGCAGCTCGAAGATTTCGCAACTTCAGCTACTGCCAGAGCCGCTTGCAGCGGTGTATTTATTGCGCAGGCGCCACAGTCGAACAGCTGGTCAGTGGACTGAGCACTGAGCACTGAGCACTGAGCTGGGAAGAGAGAACAGATGCATTTCATCATCGACTACTTGTCATTTGCTGTTTGTTAGTTTTCTCGTTTTCGTTTTCTTGGTGGGGAAATAAAATGATGCCAATAAAATCAGCAAGTGTACACAAAGTGTTGACACTTGACTAGCGTTCAAATTGCGACATCGGTAATAAGCAATTGATTCTGCGATTGGTTTTGAAAACGATCCCAGCTCACAAAAAAGTTAATCAGCGAATAGACTTTTGAGATATTGGCTGGGCTTAACCTTTGATATTTTCTTAAAATGCTAATTAAATACAAAAGAGTTTAGGCTAATTAAAAAATTAATCCATATCCAGTGTAATTACAAATCTTATAAAAAAAACCTCTTTACGAGGTAAAAGTCTAGTGACGAAACCGTTATATGCCCCAAAATTTCTGATATCCAATTTTGTGATGAATAACATTAAGTTTGACATATAAATTATTTTAAAAAAAATTTTGGCACTCGGCACATTGCGCTAAAATGTCTCAATTCTTCATACCAAATAAAAACCACTGTTTTGCGCAGTGCCGAATGCAAAAATTTTTTTAATATAATTTATGTCAAACTTAATGTTATTCGTCACAAAATTGGATATCAGAAATTTTGGGGCATATAACGGTTTCGTCACTAGACTTTTACCTCGTAAAGAGGTTTTTTTTATAAGATATCAGAAATTTTTGAATAAGATATCAGAAATTTTGAAATTGAATTTTTTTTGGACAGTATATCTTTATCAACTTTGTTTATTTTTTGTACAAGCTGAAACAAACTGTCTGGCAACACTGGTTCCCTTTACAAACACACATGCCAAGCGCAAAAGCTAGTAGCACTCTCAAACTCTGGCTGCTATGACACTTTGCTGCTGCTGTCCTATTTCAATTCAAAGTAAAACGTATATATTCAGTTAATAGGTTATATCTTCCAAACCAATCAACATAAATTTATGAATGATATATCAAAAAACGCGAAATTTTACAAGCTCAAACATATTGCAAATTAAAAAAAATCGTAGGCAGCGTTTTCTCAAAAACCGCCAAAATCTGGGACAAAATATTTTATTTCACCTGTTGATTTTTACCTATGCACTTTAGAAAAAAAGTTTGAAGGTTTGCCTAAAAGCCCTTCAAAATACCTTTCCAACGATATATAGATCACGTCTGTAGCTCATATCGTTTGGATGCTATTATAATTTTAGCGGTTTTTAGCGATTTCCCGCTAAACTAGCTTTTTTTCGAAAAAGTCGTAGAACAAACGTTTCTAGATTTTTGATCGGGAACAAGTCCTCATTCAAACTTTTAAGCTAAATCAACGCTTTGATACTAACAAACAGACAAACAAACAAACAAACAAACAAACAAACAGACTGACTTTTCATCTCGTTTTGAAATGGGCACCAAAAATTTCAAAATTAATTATCTTCTGAACCAGTGATCGGATTTTGATGATCAAGGTGTCATTCGACGCGTATTTTTGATAAGAATAGTAAAAAATTAAAATAAAAATTGAAAAGGCTCCAACGGCCCCATTTGCTCCAATAATTTAAAATTTTCCCCTCCCACTAACACCTGTTTATCTCACGAACCAGGTAAGTTTCCAAAAGTCTTAGTATGCACATTTGTAAGTAAAATTGATACCTTTCGATCGGTACATAACTCGACCCGATCGGACAGTCATAGCAAATTTTCCATTCTTCCTGTGTATATATGCTAGTCGCCTTCGCACCCTTCGTGCTGCTTTCGTCACTAGCGCGGACTGCCGTCCGCAGTGATATCATTCTTAATCTAATTGGGTTAATCTTGATAAATTGATTAAGAATTGCAGAAATTTTATTAAAACATAAATTTGCCCTAGTAATTACATTCATATTACGATAAAAACACCTTTAAAAAATAAAAAAAAAGGATGTTTAAAAGTAGTTAATATAATTTAAGAGATCAAGTTAAGTCTTATATGCTCATTTGTAAATAAAATAGATTCCAGGTGTAGGTGTAGGTTAACCTACAGGTTTACGTTGAGAAGTTAGTCACAGTTAAACAAAGGGAATTCACAAACAAAAAAAAGAAACATTTATATTTAAAAAGAAAAGGAAGTGCGACCTCGCATGTCATGAATTCTCCTGCTGTCCAGTGGGCGCATTAGTGTCGTTCAAGTGGCTTCTTAGTGCCTACGCCAAGAAAACTGACCAGAAGAGCAAAGGGGACACCAAAACAAACGACGACAACTTAGTCAGACCTAGTGCAACGTGCAACAAAAACAAGTTTCATGCATGCCCAGCCATATATCAGGATAGATGTCATGCCCCCTAGACGATGCCAAATCAGCGGCAGTTCTATTTCCACCACTAAGAAAAGTCATTTTTCGAACGCTCCTTACGTGTACACGACTACAAAGACAAGTGTGTATTTTTTCACAATACTATAAGTCCTTCTGGCGTCAGTAGGTTGGGGGCTTCTGGTGTCCAGTCTGTGTACTCTGTTAAGGAAAACTTTTGGTATCTCTTATCGTTGGCTGCATGGCTGTTTCTTGTGTACTTTTCAATGGATTTATGCCACCACACCGCCCACACCCGGTCTTCTAAAGTATTTCTTATTGCGTTGCCTGTTAAGCGCATTTTTCAATTACTGCAAAGTTAAGTGCACATTTATTTTGGGGGCAATTACTGAAATTAAATAATTTTCCAAAGGGAATTTTTCAATGGAATCAATGATATCATTTAATCATAATTATGATATTGGAGCGTTTTCAACCAATCTGTTTGCATAAAAAATAACTATAATTGTATTGCATTTTTATTCGAATTCAGCTCAGTAAATTTGCTAATTGCTAAAATTCAATTTCTACAAAAATACAAAGTAATAGGTTGGATTCCATTTCATTGTGACACCTCAAATCAAAATTTAGTAGCACCTTAAATGTCTCTTATATCGATAAGCAACGATAATTAAGCGATACCAAATTGAAACAAGATATACGACAGTTACAATCAAAATTATAAGCTTATATTAAGTCTATTTTCTAAGGACGGTATTCTATGATAAGATTTGGACCAACGAAAATGTTCTCCACTTTAAAACAATTGGGGACCCAAGAGTTTTACGTAAATTTTTGGGTAAGCTTAATGAAAGTTAACCAATTTGGCTTATCGTAATAATAATTTGGCAAGCGAAGCAAACAAAAGCTGCCCCACAAGGGGTTGAGAGCCCTAAGACATTATTAAGTTCTAAAACAATGAGCACAGCATTAAAAATAATTATCTTGGACTTGTGATCACAAGGGAAACCCTTGGTCCACACACCTTTTTCGAGAGATTCTCAAGTCAGATCTTCGAATTGCTGGCCACACGACACACGGAGACTATTAAAAAATATGCGCATGTTAATTTAAATAAAGTGCGGAGGCAAACAGAACAAACAAAAGGACGACAGGCAGGCAACGAGGCAAATAAAAGCGCAACCGGTCAGGGACATTTGGGAAGGACATGGACTGGGACATGGACAGGGACAAGTACAGGGACAGAAGCAGAGCAAATATTAATCCGCAAAAAGGAATTGTCACAAATTGTGTGCTGGCTGAGGTGGCGGCAACTGCCCGCTGGGCAAACAACAGCTGCAGCAGCACAAGAAAAGAACAAAAAAGGGCAAAAGATCTGTCCCTTTGACTAAGGGATAGGGTGAATTCGGTTGTAGGGAAGGGGAAGGGGAAGGGCGGTCTAACCTTGCCAACACTGATTGTTTTAAATCGCAAGTTTGGCTTACCTTTTTGGGAATTAATTTGGCAAATAAACGCTGACAAAATGCAGGCAACTGGACAAGGACAAAGCTGGATTCTGGTTGGGCATTGGGCATTGTATGGGCCAACTAATAGGATTTTGATGATAGTTGCCCTGGTTTGCCTACATCTACTTCTACTTCGACCCTTTGGCGTTACAGCCGCCGCCATAATCAATTTTTGGCCAGGTTTTTTCTGTTTCTGTTTCTATTTCTGTTGCTGTTGGTCTGTTTGTGTGTTGCTCGGTTTGCTGCCCTCTCAGATGATTGTAGCTTTTGACCCGTGAAATGAGTTTTGCAATGTGTGTGTGTCCGTGTGTGTGTGTGTGTGTGTGAGAGTGAGACGTATGTGTTAGGAGTAAAGGATGCTGGTCAAATGAAATTACCAACACATTCAATGGAGAAAAAGCTGCCGTCTCTGAGCCGGCAAAGCCAAAGCCAAAGCCAAATTCTGCACCGCATTTTGTATTCATAGCATTCTCTGTCTCACTCACTCCAACACCCTCCCTTTATCTCGGTCGTTATCTTTAAATGCGATTTTTGTGTATGTTTGGTGGCATAATAATTAATTTCAGTGGCCCAAATATGTAAATTTGATTATGAGCAAAAACAAAAATATATGCATAAATATTACGCATACGAAGCGTATTCACAGTACAGTCTCTATAATAAAAAGGGTAAAGGGCGGCTTCTAAGCCGCTTAAATTGACTGGTTTCGAGCCGTAAGGACGACGCATCTGCTGCCACATGTGACCACGTCCACGTCCATGGCCATGCCGCAGTTCATCAACGGACAACTTTGGCCACCAGCTTCGTTACGAGAACCAAACTTTTGTGTTCCATTGTCCTTTTTTGTCCGCGACTTTTTGACTTCAACTTTAAATGAATTTCATAACATTTTTTATGTGGCTCGCTTCCAACTGCAGTTGGAAGCCAACTTCGCATAGATTAGTTGCGGCATAAAAAAGTTGTTCCACTGTCGCATTGTATTTATTCTTTTGGGGCTATTTTAATTAGCGGTAGAGTTTCCAGCGTGTTCATGCTAATAATTAATACCTAGCAGTTTCCAAAGATCAACTTCAGTTAAATAACAATTCTCTTGGTAAGATATACAATTCCGTCAAGCTTTCATTACTCAAATAACTTATTTAACTCATTTAGATATTATCTCTTATCAACTTTCGTTCTATATTTGACGGTAATTACCGATTATAGGACACGATATAACTTTACTATAAATTTCTTAGACTTTCTCAATCAGACATGTCTAAATTAAAGACTCGTTATTAAGTATTTATACGCATTTCAAAATTCAACTGATTCATAAGCCAAACTACTAAAGTTTCCCGACGAAACTCACGAAAAATCTCAACAAGAAAGCCAACTAAATTTCTACAGACAACAAGAGTAAGAAAATCAACAGCAACAACAATAACAAGAAATATAACTTAATCTTAGCAAAGAAAACCTATTAGTTGTGTGCCATATGAAACCGTGGAGTCAAAACAACTGAAACTGTAAATTTCAATAGCAAAGTTTAGAATAAACAAATAGACTAAACTGACAGCAGAACTGTGTAAGTGCAGATATGTCCATACAAATAGGACAAATGAGATGGTTAAATGCGCAATATTCATCTTTAATAAATTAGTGTAAAGGAACAAATCAATTGTTTTTTGTGCTATTTTTTTAAGTAATTTTTGAGAAATTTATTAACATTAAGTTTGTTCTATTTGTGTGACCCTAGCTGTAGGTAAAGGACAGCTGCTTACAAAAAAGAGACATCGTCTTTTGTATTGCATATTTGAGACAAACAGAGCAATGTCATCAACGTCTCTTGGTCTGCTGTCTGACGGTTTAGGTTCAGGAATAGGTTTCGGTTTGGGCTATCATCATTTGGGAACCTTGGCAAATAATTTGAAAAATCAACACTGACATTCAAGCGATGCGTCGATCCGCCTCAAGACGACAATTTGCGCCAAAAAGTAGACTGCAAATTGCGCCAAAGTTTATGCTGCTGTCCCGAGTTAATACTGCTGTTGTTGTTGTTGTTGTTGGCCTTGAAATTGAGGCAAAAGTCAGATTTGGAAAACATACTTTTGCCATTTTCGAAAATCACACTTAGCTGCTTGTTGTCGTTGCCCTCACTGCCGGTAGTCGGTTTGGTTGTTTGTGTATTTTGCTGTTGCTACTTGAGCACTGAAGTAGATGAAAGGCTTTCGACATTGCCAGTGCGTAGACCGGAGTGTAGACAAGGTTCAGAAATTGGGGGATGAGGGGATGGGAATCCGTTTGCTTGTTGTTTATTTATCGCAGCGTGTGCGGCTTTTTTAGTTTAAACCCCTGCTTGTAGCTTCTATGCTGAAGTATGTTTGCCAATTGAAATGCTAGACAAAGTATCTATATACATTCATGATGATGACGTTGATGTCTGGGTTGAGATAGATGTACGGCGTAGACATAGACTACTTCTAAATTGATGGCTTCGAACTGCTTTATTTTTTGGCTTTAAGGTGACACGTTGCGCTTTTGAGGACCCACAATATATTCTTTTTATTTGGGTGAAAGTTTAAATTGATTTCAATTCAGTAAATACAAAGTACATTACCCATCGTATCATTCGTATTTTTCGAGAGTTGATCCATCGAGACAAACTATAGAAAACATTTACATACACATATATAGTACTGTGGATGCATTTCAACCAACGCTTTGCGCAATAAATTTCATTCAGTTTAAATCGACTTGGACAACAATATAAAAGTTAAATGTAGATTACAATAAATCTAAGGAAGGGTTTAAGGCTAAGCTACTGCACTCGACCATTCCATTCCTTTCTCGTCTATTGAATGTGCATTACAAATAATTGTGTAGTATTTACTGCTGGCGAATTTGCTGATTGTGCCGAATATATAATAATTAAAGTTTTTGTGGCTCAAAAAAATAAATTGAAATTAAATGTGTGACAGTATTTTTGCCGTTTATGCAGTTTAAATGGGCAGATATGTCAAATGGAAATATTGAACAACAACAAAAACAATGATGACGAGACCTGAACAAAATTTACTTTGAGAGCTAACGAAAATTTTGTGCTGAGCGCGTGAAAATTAATTAAAATATTTCTGTTACTGCCAAACGCCGCCGGAGCATAACTGAATTTTAATTGAACGCAATCAATGCGAATTTATGGACTCCATTTACCCCTCCCTTTCCCCACAATCCCTTCGTCTATCCCATCCGATGCCATCGCAGTTAAGCAGTTTGTCGGTCCTCTAAAGCTCTTTGCAATTGGTGTTAATTTGTCTGCGAGAAAATATTAAATGGAAAAATCAACTTTACCTTTAGCTTCAATTCAATGGGAATTTCTGTATTCCTTTACAAAAGGAACTGGTCTAGATAAAGGCAATAAAAACGTAATTAAATTTAAGGAATTTCAACGGGATAAGGCGTTCAATGGGTAGGAAATGTTTTTAGGGTGTTTTTGGATTTTTATTATTTGCATATTGAAACTTGTTTATGCCACATTGATAAGACCAGTTGATATTGGTCTGTTCCAATCAATTTTGACTATGTCTGTCTAGTCGTCAAATGGAGATTATATTAATTACATTCGGCTCATATTTCTTAGATTTGTGGAGAGCAGTGTTTAAAAATTTTTATTAATTGAAAAGACTCTAAAAATATGCAATAGATTTTTATAAGAGATATGAAAGAGGATCTTTTTGTCTATTCATTGGTATTGAAAGTAATGAACATACTTATATTGTTTGTACTTTACCAATAAATAAATACTTTCATCCTTCAGCCATATACTCAGTCAACCTCTTGCTTAGTTGCCAGAGTAATTCTTAAGGCTCCGAATATATTTTCATATATGTAAATAGAATCATAAAATGCTTTTCTGACTGCTTCTTTAAATCTTTTTGGTTTCGTTTACATCCGTGCTAGGTACGAGTATCGTATATACAAAGTAAATATGAATGTAATTGTCTCTGCATATATATGTAGTGCAATATTATGTAAATGCAATTAAATATATTTGCACTTACATATATCAGAGTGCTACAATCTGATATTTATTTGGATTTTAAAGCTTGCAGTGCAATTGTTGTTCATAGCATTCGAGTATAAATGCATTTCGATATCAAAGAGCAACGAGCAGAAACAACAATGGAAAAGTCGAAATGAAATAAATCGAGTAGAGAAAATCAGTGTGACAGGAAGAAACAATTTAAGCACGTTGGACAGGATAATCCGTTGGGCGTATTAGTGTCTGTAACAATGCAGTAATGCACTCACACACATACACACACATACATGTGGATGGCACTGCAGTTTACACAGTTTGAGGACGACATGGTCGTAGATTCTGCAAAAAGGATTTCACGAGTAAACGAACCGAAAATTGTACACGATGACGACGACGACGAGGCAGGATGACAATGAGAATGGCGACATTTTCTAATGCAATTGTTATTCGCCTAGGTGCGAGAGTGTGTGTGTGTGTGTGTGTGTGTGTGTGTGTGTGTGTGTGAATCTTGCAGATACTTCTGCACCTCTCAGTCTCTCAGAGTCTCTCTCTCTCTCTCTCTCTCTTTGAGTGTGCTTGTGTGTGTAATTGATTTTATCGGTCATGTTAATTTTGATTAAATATGCAAATCGACGATACAAATTCGCATTTGCCATATACCCACCATACACACACACACACACACACACACGCACGTACTTACATACACGAATGCAGGGAAAACTGTAAAGGGGGAGACACGTGCAACCCAGCCCAACTGAATGGTGGATTACCTATGGAGGAGCTCTCTGGGCGCGCCTTAGTCCCCCCACTGACAGTTATTATGTTACGGTATTATCTCGTTATTTATGCAGCAGATGACAAATGCAATTTGTTGTTTGCACACTGGACCTGCACTGCAAAATGGCAATAGGCAATGCTCAGCGACTGGCAGTCAAAAATGGATGCAAAGACATGATAATTTCCAATCATTTGAATAATCTCCTCCTGGCATCACAACCAGTTTTGACTCAGAGTCACAGTCCATGTCAATGTTCGTGTTCGTGTTCGTGTCCGTTTCCACCGTGGGCTGTGAAAATATTAGCTTAAGAAAATATCTAACGAGCTCTACGTGCTGCGGCATGCGAAAGTGTTCCTGACTGTGGCCAGTTGCCCCTGGGGGCGTTTCGGAGAGGAGGGGGCATGGTCTATTAGCTGCAGTGGCAGTGGTTGACTTTGCTGTGGCTTTGAGTATTGATTAAAATTGTGGCATTTGCGTTTTGCTCAATGTGCTGGAATGACATGAGATGCATCGATAATTAGCCATTGCATTTGGGCAACTTATTGGAACTTACACAGACATTTCTTGGCTGCTACAAACTTGAATTTACCCAAGCTCTTGACAGAAATCCATTGCGAGGTGTTTCTTATCTGTACGGCATAAGCTGTTTACCTATGTTCAAATTTCTAATCATAAATCGAAATCACTTGTTTAAAAGTGGCACAGGTAAACACGAATATGTCCGGCGACAACATTGTACTCGTATATACTTACTCGAAGTTCGTTATATCTTATCAGAGCTATAAATGGCTCTAAATTTTAATATAAATGTGGGCCGTCAACTCGAAAGAAAGAATTGGGTACAGTCCCAGCTAGTGAGCAAAGGCTTTCAGTTTAGTAATGGTGAATAAAAAGAGTTCGAGAAATCTCTTATTTTCTCTAGTTTCTAGAATAGATCCTTGAGAAATTGGCTAAACTTGATTGAGGAAAGAACATTAATTTTTTTGTCGAAGCTTCACCTGTCATCTGATAAAGTCGATATCGTAAAGATCAATTATGAATGTTTTGTGATTGATGGGAGAAATTGTATAGATAAGAACATTGAGTACTTAGCTGGTTATTTCTCAATCTTGTAGGTTGCATAAGTTTTTCGCTAAGAGGAAGGCATTTAAATATAAACTTATATATGTATGTATATGTAGACAAGGTTCCCCTAATTCATTGACCCATAGGTTGCCTAAGTGCAGTTTATTCACCTTTTGCTCATGTGGTGATAAAAAATTGAAATAGAAACAGTCATAAGGCAAATCTAATTGCCATGGAGCCTGACAAATGATGTTGGGTATATATGTTTGACTGCTTCGCACAAAGGACAAGGGACATCGACCATCTGCAGGTAGCATCCATTCCGATGGCGGCTGGAAAGTGTTGCAATTGTTGCCTGCAGCGACATCCACATTCACATCCACATCCACTTCCACATCCATTCTGCAACAGGCAGACACTCGAAACGACTGAAAATGGCCCCCGAGTGTGTGAATGGTGTCATTAAACGATTTTTCATTGCAAGCTGCCGCAGGTGAAATCTGCCCTGGCTTATGTGGATGTGACGCCCCTCTTTTTGAATTCTTGATGGTTTGATGGTTTGATGGCTTGACTTTTACCGGTCCTCGACCTCTTGGCCCAGCGACCGACCGACTATTAGACTTTAAAGCGCTGTTATTTAATATTTTTCCATTTCTTTGCACTGAATGAGACCGGAAATTGAAATTCATCTTTACCCGTGTGCACTGGTGGGCGACAAGGGCGGAAATTATTATTTCTTTATCAATGAATTTTCACGCAGTTCCTCACCTTCACCAGTTCGCACCCAATTTTGACAGGCCAAGTTTTTCATGAATTGTTGGTTTGACTTCATCTTCCCCACACTCCCTCCCACTAAACCCTCCAAATTTTAGCCCATTATAAAAGTTGCTGCATTGTCCAAGTCCCAATCAGAGCGCCCCCAATGCTTGCAGAGACATTTGTGCATTTACGATGATTATGCAATCACAACACGTAGTTTTTAATCAGTTTTACGTGCGAATATTCCCAAAATGTGCTCGGAACGGACAAGGAAATCGATGGCCTGTCAGTTGTGGAATTCAATTAAGTTCTGAGTATTGTTAATGAAAAGCATTATGTATTGACCATTCGTATTTAATTTAAGGGTCCACTAAACTGAAAACATTACTTTACTTTGTCATTGTTCTCAAGAATGATCGACAAGAGAATCTCCTGTACCCAGATTCTTATTCCTACATAAGTTGTTGACTTGTTACCCTCTTCAAAAATGGAATCCCAGTCTTGTTGTCGATCTGATTAAGCTGTGTTTAATATTTTTATAAAACTATATAATATCATCTCAAAGCGATCATCTAAGTATATAAGTGTGGGTAACGATTGATGCAGTTAGCTTATACCTGAAATTAATGGACATATAAAAACATAAAAAGCAAATAAAATACTTGTCGTTCCACTTGACAAATTATCAATAGTCGGCTGAATCACTTTACTTGGCGCCATTTTTCGAATGTTATGAAATACTAAACACGGATGTAAAGCAGTCATATAAAGATTATTTTGAGTTTATTATATACGTATTTCCAGAGAAATATACCTAAAGTAATTTCTATTTTAAACAAACGAAGGGGCTTATTGATATGATAACCACGTGTAACTTTTAGTAAGTTGCTCATATACTACAAAAATAAAATATATGTATAATTAAAAGTGCATACAATATTTAATTAATCTCTTTGTCGTCATAAATCAATTATGGTTTTTAAAAGGACAGACGCAAATTTCGGCACTAATTCTTAGACAAGTTAATACACGATGACTATAAAGTTGAAAATAGTATGAAACCTTAAAAAAAAAAACTACATATCAATATATATTTTCGCCTTGGTATAAGATAAGATATGCCACATTCTTTTCGTGTACCCAATTATCGAATACGAAGAATAATAACCATGAGGTAGAGCCGGTAGAGTTGGCTTATGCAATCAAAAATGTTAGTTTACTTAGTTGGTGGTGCTAGCGGAAATAGCCAAGCATAAAATTGATTAGACAAGAGATTTGGGTTAGTGTTTCTAAGGGCCGTGTTGCAATAGGTGTGAGTTATGGTTGGACTCATTTGTAAAATCAGTATGAATAATGTTTTTAATACCCTGTTTGCAACTCTGTACTCGTATACCTACGAAAAATATTTAGCAAATCGGGTGGCAGCAGCGGATTTAATGCTTCGAATTAAGTTTATGATTTAGTTTATTTAGTTTATGAGAAAGTGTTCAAGCTCACCAGAAATACATACTCTACATTATTGGATCTTCTATGCTCTCGTTGACACCCTTGACAAACATTTAATTTTAATATTTCATTATAGCAACTTAATAAGATATTATATAAACGCTGAAGTCTGCATGTTAAACTTTCACAATAATCTATTAGTAAGCCATACTAATTTTATACGAGTATTTTTCAGATACTTTTTAAAATCAATAGGCTGTTCCTATTTCAGCTAAATATAGGAGTCAGTTTCTCCCTATTTAAATTTTATTAAATGCATAATTTGTAGGGTTAGTGGATTTATTGCAAGAACCAAAAGGCAACAAAAAGGCCCTGAATGAAATTAAGATTCTAATAATGGTTTTTTTTTTTATGTTTTTGACATCTAAAAATCAGTTTAGATATTTATTGGGTTTTTTGAGTCTTTTATTGATCTTTTTTTTTATTTATTTAAATTTTTTGATAAATGATATGAAAGTTGATGTACCTTGAGATTTGTGCAGCTTTTAGGGGGTCAGGTTGAAAAATATTTCTGGGTGTTTCTGATTAATACATTTATGTTTGTATATACAGTCACTCAATAAAGTTTGCATGCACCATAAATTTGTAAAATTTTTGTATAACAAAAAAGTTTTGTTGCAGTTTTCTTATATTAATCTTATATTCACTTAAATTCCTTTTGAATGATACAAAAATTTCTTTAACCCATTAAGGACCCATTGAAAATTTTGAATAAGTCGTAAATCTACTTTGTGTGCTTTACTATTGAGAACCAGCTGGAGCAGCACCTTCGAGTTGAGTGTTTAGTGCTCGTACTTGTGCTATTTGTTGAAACAAGCAATCGCTTTGATCGATCTAAAGGATAGTTATTTCTATCCGTAAGAACTTTTCATTATTTGATAGAAACTCTTTTTATAATCTATGCTTTGAATTTACAATATTTGATTATCCCATGAACTGAATTTTTCAATTTTTGTTGCTACCTTCTTGAGTTCTTCACCCGATTGGTATTTATCAAAGGCAATGCCTGTATCTTATCTGTCAGAGTTTACTGGTAACTGCCGCAGTAGAAGCAAGTATTGATATTATTTCCAAAAAAAAAAACAGTATATATGGACATATGTATATAGGTGAAGTACATACGAGACGAGCATGTGCGTGCGTATATATGAATTTAAATGAAGTTTGATTTTGGGGTTTCTTATCAACAGCAACGAGTCGACACGTTTGACGACCTTTTACACAATTTCTGTTTGCTACTCGCCCGTTGTTTGCTCAGTGACGGCGAGAAACACACAGTCAAGTCTGTCTGAATCGCAGGTAGTGCCCGATTTTGTCGGTTATATGTACATATGTCTGTATGTTAAACTGGACACTCAGTATATGCTGATAAGACAAGTCGTTGTAATGAGCTACCAGTTGTAGTAAGTTGAGAAATTAACTGTGCTCATAATACAATCCTTTGAACTGTTAAGTAGCATGTAGTATTTGGAAAATACAATCAAATGTTCAACCTGTTGGCTTGATTCGTCATATCTATATCTGTATCGAACCGTTTTCACTTGGCGCTTTTTATCCATGGCACATTCGTCATGAGGCCGTCATATCTATATAAGTATGTGACTTGTCACAGTCAACGTTTACCACTATCGATAAGAGTGCCCAATCCAAATCCAGTTATCTACTCCTCACACACACTAGCGCATTGCTGGAAAGATATTGCCTGAGTAAAAAGGTAAAGTAAATAACAAACCGCGGACAGATAAGGCATATCATATAAAAAGCGATATCTATGAAAATATGTCATTATTTCGTTATTGAACTCCGAAGTATTCAGTTCTTTCAGTGATGTATATTTCGTTCCGTGTTCCGCTTCCAGATGCCATAGGATCAAATCTATAAATTGATTGAAATCTGCGATTGGTTCAACTGAGTGTCGGATTAAAGTGTTGTGAACTGTGGGGCAAGTGTCAGCCCAATATATTTATAAAGCAATTCCCCAGATGTGTCTGCTTTGGGGTATTCCAAATCTGTTCCGTGGTGTGGATTGGCAAGTAGAATAGCAGGCTTATCACATGTTCAATTCGACTAAATGTGAGATTCTTCTATTCTACTTTCGACAAACACCTGCCTGCTTCGATTTGACAACACTAACCAGAAACAAGCCCAGATTAACCAAAAGTAAGTTAACAAAAACTGGCATTGAAAATAGCTTTGGCCTATACACCACTAGGTGCGAATATCTTAAGTAAATATACAGAAATATATTTATCTTCTCGTGGTGTTCGCTTGATATCAGTCAAATGGTTTGCGACTCGTTCACTTTTTATACGATAAGAATTTAGATGGGCATGACTGGAATGCAAAAAAGGGTTGGCTGTTTGTCCGATTTAAATTTCATTGCTCTAGATACAAGATACTGATACTCTAACCGCATTTGATGTCTTCATATTCCTGACTCGGCCAATCCCATTACCACAAACATAACCTAGAAGGAATACAATGTGACATTACTGATCTTATCGATCCCACGATTTGGGTTAGACCACACATACGTGTAAACAAGTTTATATAAACCTGCTTGTGAAATCAACTTCCAGCCGCAGTCATGAAGATAAGAAACGCTCTGGCGGCATTTCAATTTTTTATTGATCAATTTATAAGACTTCGATAAGGGGATCCACTTTTGTTGCGCGTGTTTTAAAGTATTTCATTTTGAAGATTATTTGATATGGTATTTTTAGTATCTGCTTTAAAAGTTGGCTGGTTATGTAAGCATATGACTTTGGGAAGGACTAAAATATTATTAACTATTATTGTGGTGCATATCTTCTAGCCCGAACTCATCTCTTATTGTTATTGTGATAAAATTAATCTATCCTTACGACAGTTTAGTCGTTTAGTCGAACCAACCCCTCGTATTACAGTAAATGACGCCTATATCCATGTCATTTGTCTGTCTGCTACTGCCTGCAGCTTCTCCTCTTCCTCTGACTCCACGCCAGTCAACATAATGAAAATGCAATTAATTTTTTCCAGCAATTTCTTTTCGCTCCCCCAAGTCAAAGCTGACACCGACACGGACACGGACACGGACAGTGACTCCATCTCCATCTCTAGTTCTAACTTTGACTGCGATCCCGATGCTGTTGCAATATTATGACTCCTGCTGTTTGCTCTGACAGTCAACAGGACCAGCTGGGGGGCATCGCAAAAAAAATGTTGATGTTTATTGTGAAGCATATTCTATGATGGCGGCGCAACGATTGCAATGCTCTTGGCCCCTTGCCTTCGCAGCCAACTCTCTTCTGGCCAGCCATTCGCATTAAATGAGGAAACCAATTATTCGCGCTTATAAAGATTTACCGCCACACACAGGCTCACAAACAGATACAACTTCAACTACAGATACAGATACAGATACAATTTCGCATATATGCCCAGTTAGCAGTAGAACTTGCACAGTGAGTCTTCGCTTTGTTTTGCTGCCTTTTATTTCTTTTTAAAGGTGTTGGATTAAAGTCGGAAAAATCATTCTTTTTACTGAAAATATACACATGATGGTTTAAGTTTTCTATCTATTAGACTTGAGCAACTTTATCCCGAGCAAGCACTTATCTCTCATGCAACCACAATTTCCGCTAACCGAAAAAGCTTTCATTATAATTTTGCACATTTTTAACGTCCCTTTAGAAAGCAATTGTCAGCAAGCCAATTTCTTTTATTTTTTTGCATTAACGATCCACACAAAGCCTATTTGATGGCCCACACTACTCGGTCTGCTTCTGGCATAACTTGTCATTTGTCCAGGACACCCTGCAGTGGCGAAATCACAGCGAGAATTTCGCTAAAATTACCTTTCATTTTGCCATCAAAAACCACTTGAATGGGCGCTAGCGACAACGACAACGACAATGACAACGACGAAGGATTCAACAAGGACAACGGCAAAGGCAACAGTTGCCAGTCGCCAGTTACCAGTTGTTAGTTGCCGACAGTCCTATCCGGGTCCTGGCGTTAAGGGACTTGCCGCAGCCGCAGCAATTACAGACAGTAATGTCCAGCCCCTTAAACCGTAGACTGCGGCCGGGGAACGTCTTTGCCTTGTGCTTAAAGCTTTTTAGTCTTGGCATCCGGTTTGATTTTTTGGCTTTTGCTTTTCGCCTTTGTATTGCAATGTTCTTGAAACCGAAAGCGCATTCCCAGCTCCCATCGCCCATCGCCCATTGCCCAACGCGGAGCCCAAAAAGAAGCGTTAAATTAAAACGTAAATACCACTTAGTCGGCTATAAAGCAAGTGGCAAGCAGGCAGTTGCTCTTGGACTGGCTGTAATCAGTGGGTAATTAACCAGACAACGGCGTGCTGGAGCGTGCAGGTGGCCCAGAGCATGGCACCTTGAAATTGCTTAATTTGTGCTAGTAATTTAATCACTGAGGCGTTACCTATCTTCCTGCAACGAGTTGATCCAAATGGGTGCCTAAAACTTAGCTTTCGACTATCAATTAATCTCATCGTCATCGTCAAAGCTTAACTGACAGTCACACATACTATACTCCTGCCCATATTCGTACTGCCGATATCGCTGCAACTTCATTTCATGCCTTCACGCTTATCAAGCTGCAAGCGCCAAGTTTTTGGCACCCACTTCGAAAATTGTATACGCCAAACTATAAATAAGTTTCTAAACGTTCATTTTGACAGTTTCATCTACACAAAGAGAGCACAAAAAGTACAGTCATCCCACAATTTTCAGTTTTTTTCTCTTTTTTTAGAGTCGTATCGTAGTTTGAAATTTTTCCGAGCTCCGTGCTCCGTGCTTGGTTCTTTGGGTAAATTGCAACTGCTGCACATTGGCCAAAAAAATTCTAAACTGCAATAAATTCATCAAATGTGCAATGGAACATGCTGTAATGTCACACCCACAACACCACCCTTCCACACCCCACTGTACCCCTCCGGGGCACGAACTCCACGGTGCTCCCATCCACACACTCCATTAAATGTGCGCTGCCCTGAATTGGGCGATATTTTGTAGGCAAATGTGCAATAAATTGTAAATGTTTGTGAAACGCTGGATGGTAGAATGGAGGCTGGCCCCAATGAGGGGTCTGCGGTGGGGCGGCAGCTGTGCCGTTGTAAATTTGTGACGCACCAACGAACCGAGTTGCCCGTAAAACTTGTCCGCTGCACGCCTGTCAAGTTTTACAAGTGTTCTGCAGATTGTTTTTCGTTTGGGCTTAGACGGGGAAAAATGACGCGCTTGTTTGGGAGCTGCGATAACGGAGACTAGCAATATGCAATTTACTACCCCTTAAAACGACACGACAATGTTTGCACAAATTTGCAATGAATACACGAGAGTAAGTACGAGTATCTTTATGGCAATCGAAAAGCTTTAAGCACGAGAGAAACCCGAAATCACTGATCCACACGATTTTTACAGACCGAATCGAAATTAACTTTAGTGCATAAATTTATTATTTGGTGCACAAACTTCGGTTTTGCGATATCAGTAACATAAAATAGTTTTTTAATCATTTCGGTTTCAGTTAATACCAGTTAACAATTATGGCAATGGTTACGGTTTAAATCCCTGCTTAATAGGGAATAAGGCATCTCCTTATCATGAATTAGATTAAATTATTTTTATCAGAAACAACTGTGGGGTCGTGAATTGGCTTCCCTTCAATTGATGGTCAACAATTGTTGCCTCATTAATGTTATTATTTGCAACAATAATGTGCAACCACGCAGCAAATTTTTACCCGCAGCGGATTGACTGCATTCAATTATGCAATTATTATATGACTTTTATTTAATGCAATTAAAAGTCAAAAGCGTTGGGTCAGTTTTCAATGGCCGCGGAGCTTGCAATTTTGCTGTGTGTGCAGATTCCTGACTCACACTCACATATTCACACACACACACACACTGAGATACAATGCAATCAGCCAAGCGCGTTTGGCTGAAAGGTGGCTCAGAGCAGGAACACACATTCAATGGACGAGCTCGTCGTGGGATTCACAAAGTTGCCTAACGCAGCAGAAATGTTCATACTCACACAACAACACACAGGCCAACACACACATAGCATGGCTTAATTTAGCTATTAAATCGTATTTTTGCTTTTGGTAGGAGCACAGTCCTAGGCCTGCCCTCTGGTCTGTTCCCACAGACTGTCCATCCCTTTTTCACACGTGTAGAAGCAACGAGTTCTTGCCCCTTGCGGTGGCCATTTATCTGTAGCAACATTTTTGCAACGCAACGGAAACGGAAAATGTTTTATTGGTCGGGCTACGAGTGCACTGCGCCCAAAAACCAAGAGCCGCCAATGCAAAGGACTTAATGCAAATTTTGGGCCGGCTTATTTCGGGCAGTGTACCCGACAACAGTGTAGCCAACAACAGCTTGACACAGTGGAGCGTTAAATTAATCGTGGCAGCTGCCCAACTGCCTGATGCGGCCAGAGCAGACTTGACTCTTCTCCCATTTTTTATGTTTCGGCTTTTGGGTCTTTCATATGCGAGCTTTATTGGTTTCATGCGATTTTTATTCTTCTTTCATCTTTTATTTTCCTCGACGTTCTTGCTCCTCTGGGTAACATCGAAATTTAAAATATTAACCAAAGCAGACATTAATCTTGGCCAAAAAACAAAGAGCAATCAGCCTCCATTGGGAGATGTTTAAGGCCAAATTAACGAATTGGCAAAATTAAGACATTTCAATGAATATGTATGACAATTGTTTGTAAATAAATTTATATATACCATATATATATTTTTTGGTTGTGCTTTCATTAATTTTCCAGCTGCTTCTTCGGATTCTTCTGCTTACCAACAGATAAATGTAGTCTAGTCTAGGTTGATCGACTACGAGATCTATGACACAAATGATCGAAAAACATTCAATTCAGTTGGCAATTAAACATTTTATCAACAGATAAGGAAAAAAAGTAAAATGATCTTTACAGTGCCTTTTAATTGTTTTAAGCAAATTAAGCTCTCACACATTCAACCTTTCAGCCCATTTAGCTCACTTTGTCTAAAGTTTTTCAAATGAACAAATAATCCAACTCCCAGTTTTCCACTTTATTCACCTCTTGAGAGACTTTTGCTAACCTTATGAATCAGCTTTGTTTAACAGCTTAGTAGTTTTATCAATTTTCACTACTAAGAATGAAAATGCTTTAATAAAGGCTGCAGCATGCAGATTCTGGGCCAATGATCACACTCGTACTCATTACATTGCTGGCAAAGCAATTACAACACTTGAAAATAAACCTGTCCCAAATGCGGAGGGAAGGGAACTCAACCACAGACTTGGCTATGGCATATTACTTACTTACCCTGCATTGGCGCATTTTAATCTGAGAGTGCAACCACAGGCACAGGCACAGGTTCAGATCCAGTTCCAGTTCCAGGCCTAGGCGCAGACACTGACAATTAATATTCAAATTTATTAGCCACCTATGAACCGAGTGTGTGCATTATCAGCAGGCACTGTACGCTGCTACTGATGACTTTGCACGTGTTCTGGCCAATGAGGAGGAGAAGGAGGAGGAGGAGGAGGAGGAGACTCAGACTCCAATCTCTCTATCTGGCACGCACATTGAAGGCATTTCAGAGAGATAGACAAAAGTATAGGCGACAATTGCACGATGGGACCTAAGGGAAATATTTCAACGGCTGACCGTCCGTCTGTCTGTCTGTCTCTTTGTCTATCTGTCTGACCAGTCCCCAGTTAATGCTGATCGTGTCAGTGCGCTTAATTATTTGCATATGATTAGACTTAATGGTCGAGTGAGCTACTGTGACTCTGACTGGGGGTAATCACACGAGCCAGCGCTGCTGCTGTGTAATTGTTAATGATGATTAGATTCAATTTAGGGCATCATTAGTTAGCTGACATCGCTACAGTTGCCATTGTCATTGTCTGTGTTCTCATCTCGAGCCAGCCGAGTCTCTTTAAATTTATGCCAACGCCGCATGTCAGCAGCCTCAACAATTGACAAGGAAACGGGCGGAGGATATATGCAAGTGCCAGTGACAAGGGGTCAACGGAAGGTGGAAGGTTAAGGGGGTACAGTGAGCTGTGGCAGAGGGCTAGCGTTGACCCAAGGGGCTTACGTGAAGCGCTGGCTGGCAAATTGCAACGTGACCTGAGGCCGCCGACTCGAACTCGAGTCTGAGGTTAATTTCGCAAAATTGTCGAGTCAACGGGTAACTCATCCCTATCCTTTTCCCAGCCCCTGTTCCCATCTTTGTCTATGTGGGGCTGTTTGAATAGTTCAAAGTGTATGCAAATGTGAGGCATTGTGTGGTTTTACTTTTGCCGGAAGGATACGGAAGCGAAAGAAGCTGTGGAAGGAGCGCAGTCATCACGCTGGTCAACTTGTGGAAGGCTGTCCATTGTGCGATTTTAATCACTCTGAAAGCATCGATGAAAAAGTCAACTAATCGCTGGGCGCTAGTTGTTCATGCTAATTGCTGTGGGCGTGGTCGAGGCTGAAGACCTCAAGAGGCACAATTAGTATAATTGGGAGATGACGTTTTCTCACATATGTAAACTTCTCTTCTTCTGGGCAAGGTATAACACTAGTTAATAACAATTTATCTTAACCAGAAATCAAACTTAAACAATTTTAGGTTTGTAAAAATCAGTTTAATAACATTTTCTGGCTCTTTATTAGTAAATTTAAAAATTGCCAATTATATGTGTAACGCAGCGAAATCCAAGTTTTTAATATATTTTTAATTAAGCCCAGAAATGGTTTTTGCTAAAACTTTCAAACAGCTGGGCAGGCCTGGCCTGGTCCAGGATTGCTCCATTTGTCCAATGCTGCTGGCAATTTGCCTCAGTTTCAGTTTATTAACGCAAATTTATTGCAATTAGCGCTAGGAAATTGCAGCCGCAAGTGGAGACCATCTAAAAAAATAAAAAAAATAAAATAATAGAAGATTTTGGAGGGTGAAAAGTTTTTAATTTAAGCAGAGCTTATTATCAGCTCTCTGCACAACTTCGAATAGGTGTGGAAGTGATTAAAAAGTTCTGCTAGCCCATTAGAAATGCAAAGTTATGCTCAAATTTAATTGCATTTGTTGCTTGAATTCGAGTAGCACAAAAAATTACAAAAATCCGCGTATTTCTAGTCATACTTGTACGAGTATGTCCACATCATTTTATTACTCGCAAAGCAACTGCAGTGGCACCTTTCAAGAAAAGGAATTGCTGCTATGAAAACACTAACCATTCACCCATGAAATTAACAACGCTCTCGAAAATATTGCAAAATGCAAAAATATTGCTCAGGCTTTCAGCTAGTCACGTTGTCGTTCCTGTTGCCGTTGCCGTTGCCGGCGAGGACACTTTTCAGCTACTTTTTTCTATTTTTCGGACGGCTCCAGACTGAGAGAGTGGTAAGGCAGCAGTCAGGCAGCTACAAATTTCAAAGGTATTTAAATGAAAATTATATGCACTTTGGCTCAAGTTACTCGACGAAAGTGCAGCCCCAAAGATTTATGGTTATGCTGGGCTCCTCGATGAATTGGAAAATACGGATACGGGTATTTTCAGTCAGAATTGATCTGTGTGTCAGGGTATAAAATAGACAGAATGAAATTGGTTATACCGACTTTTTATTACTCAAACAATTAAAATCTATTCTCAGGCAATGCAATCAAAATGAAATCATTTTGAAATAACATTTCAAATCGGAGAATCTATATAATTCACGACTTGCCCCCCTATGTGGCATGTTGCAATTGTGTGGCTGACTGGCAGAAAAATGAAGTTGTAGGGACCACACAACAACTAACAACACACAACTTGCCTTGGGGTGCAGTTAAATGTTTTTTTTTTAATACTGACTTCTCAAGTGCATTTCATGGCAATTGGAAAATTTGTATTGCCATTGTGTGTGTGTGAATGTGTGTGTGTGGCTACTGCCCTTGAGTTCGCTTCATCGCAACATATGCGCAAAAACTGACCACGACTTGGCCTCTTAGCCAGAGGCACTTGACTGGTTTGGTGCTCCAACTAGTTTATTACGAAGATGCTTCAGATTGCTGCCACGCACTCCTACAACAAAAGTTGGACTGAAATTAGATGAAGTAAGGGATAAAAATATGAAAGATTGGATATGGGAGAACAGTAATTGGTGAGTGAAATGTTTATTTCTGTATCGATATTCATTTCCTTTAAGCAGTAATCAAAGTCTTTAAGCCAGAACTGAGTGCACTTTAAGCATAGCAAAAGCACAAGGCCTTTGAGAACTTGAACAGCTGTCAAAAAACTTGTCTCGCTTCAAATCGAATTAAGTTCAATTACATTTTGTGGGGTCTTGTTCGAGTCGCAGTCAGGGGCTAAACTGACGAGTTGACGAGCTGCTGTTGCCGCTTTTTGCAGCAAATGGGAATAGACTCAAACAGAGCAGGACATGTGAGCAGACAACACACATTCAGACACATGCGTGTAGAATAGGGTGTTTACTGCTGAAAAAAAGGTTAGCCAAAGTGTGAAAACATTTTTGATTCATTAAAAATTTAAAAAGTTCAAAGTGTTTTCAGACACAGACACAGAACTCTGCTGTGAACTGTTCTGCGCGTTGTCTATGGAAATGGTGAGTTGCCAACTCTGTTTTTTCCAACAGCCACTGGAAATTTGCAATTGCATACCTTTAGGTGCATTTGAATAACGGCAGAAAGAAAGGCTTTAAAGTGAAGTTGGAGTCATTTAAGGATAGGTCATAACTAACATTAATTGAATGAGCTACTCTAGTAATAAAGTTGAAATCAAATCTAATCGCCGCACATTTAGAGACTTAGTTAACACTCAAAGTCACCACAATACTTGCAAATCTCTGGATTCCCAGGATCTCTGAAAGACCCCAGTGCCCATTCTGTGTGCTGACACTTGTCACGCAAATGTGACCGGAAATTGCTTGGCATGAAATGCGCTCAAAAAGGATTTCGAGGGCAAAATTATTAAAACGTTGCTTTTCATTTGTGTCCAAGCACTCTCGAAAATCCATGCAAAGGCGAAGACAGCTGGAACAGCTAAGGAAGGGAAGCTATAAGTGGGACGGTGGTAACCGGTGATGGCACAGGAACTTGGCTTTGATCTGATGTCGAGATTTTCGGCTTGCCTCAAACGAAGTGCAGCCGAGCGGCAATAAGCGCACCTGCGTACATCAAGACGATGGTCCTGCTTCAGATTTGTCCCGTCGTCATTTTGTCTTGCCGCCTTGTCGTGCTCGATGGGCGTGTAAGCAACGAGTAAGCGAATGAATGGGCGTTGTCACACTCACAGCTCACAGCTCACAGCTCTGAGCTTTTACTACTAGTAGCAGCTCGTCGTGTCCCTTTTTGGGCCGAACGCTGCCGTCGAATGCAGTGAGGCATGTGACAAAACGATGAACACATTGCGGACGAGCTCTGCCTGCATTGTAATCACTTTGACATTTATGCATATCAAGCACTTCACTGTCTCCATCAAGGAGGACTCCCCTCTGGCCTGCTCCACACTCATTCAAATGTGGCATTTTTAATGATGTCCAAATATCCAACTTGACTAAACATTTTACCATATCGGCTTTCAATTTCTTTTATACTCGTATTTTTATGCTGGTCTGATTTTCATTTCATTTTAAATGCAAATGAAGTAAATGCGCATTCATAAGTATCTTTTCGTTTGCAAAATAAGTAAAACTTCAAAGCCCGTTTGTAGATTTAATAAATTCGTCAACAATTCGCTTGCGATTTGTTTAGTCAGTGAAAGTTTTTAATAGCTGAAAATTGCAGAGTAAAAGCAATGTCTTGTTAACATTTTTTAAATCAAAACAGTTTAACATGACAAAATCTTGTCTAGATTTAGTTAATCATTGCTTACAACTTAAATCACAGAAGTGATTTGTCTCTAATGAATTGAAGGTGGTTGTGGAAATTGCACATTTTAAAAATTATTATGAAGTGAACTGAGACAGTTTTTAAAGATGGGTAAAAAATAAATATGCTCATTTTAAGAAATTCGTATTTATTCAAGTATGGATTTTAGTTTTGCTTGATTTTAAAAATATCCAATTGTCGTCGGTTAAATTGTTTAAAAAGTTAGGAAACATTTTAAGAATACTTTTTATTAAAACCAATTAAGTAAATTAAAAAATGTTGTAAGAAACTGAACAACGTTTTTAGGGGCTTAGGTTGTCTACGATTGTAACCATCAAACCGAACCTTCTCTAAGAATCTGTAGTTTTGCAGCCTTGGTACTAAGTAATCAGCTCGCTTAGTTTGCGCATCTCAAAGAGTCACAGACCAGGAAGTCTTCCCAGCCCACTCCTGCTAATGACACAGACCGTGTCTAACACAATAAAAGGGCTCTAAAAACAATGTAATGAAATAATTTCCATTGTTAAAATGATAACAATATATCAAGCAGACACTGCCGCCGACTCTGACTCCAGCACAGGAACAGGAGCGCAACCTTAAATGACATTAACAATTCTGGCAGAGGCATCAGCATCAACAACAACAACAACAACAGACAACAAACAACGATGGTCGCGGCTGGCTTGACAGTTTTACAGGGTAATGTTGGTGGGTGGAGAAGGAAGTTGTCGGTGTTTATGGGGATAGATTGGGTTGGATTGGGTTGGGGGTGTGTGAAATAGAAGGCTTGTCTGCGTATGCCGAGAATTGTCTAAAGCACATGTTGGAGCTGCCAAAAAACCAATTTGTTATGCGCTGTACAATTTAACGGCTTCTGATTCGGCAAATTGCGTGGATGCATTCGAGAAGTGCAGCACAATGTGAAGCAGGACTAATTGCACCACTCTCAATGTCAAACACGTGGAACTTCTTTGGCGTTTTATTGCAAAAGTTTTGCACTTAGCTTAGCTCGGACTGGCGCAAAGCATAAGCCAAGAGTTAAGCCCAAGACCATTTGTATTGTTGCCTAAACTCATTTGGCCATGTTAATTCATTAATACATCCTTGACCCAACCTCTCTCACACTTCACTCCCACTTACTGACTTAGCTCCCACGCTAATTGCCATTTTCATGGCATTTTATAGTTCCGGCAAAGAAGAATCTGAAAGGAGCAAAGCAAGAATTAAATGAAAGTTAAATTTTCTCTATTACGTATACGTCTCCCCGTCACGTATTTCGCTCTTGTGGCCAGCTATAGAAAACTGATTCTCCAGCGCATTGCTTCCGCAATTAGGCTCGTTGTTTTGTGCTTTTTGAAAATCGAGCTCAGAGGCACAGAGAGCGCCTAACCTAAGTTTATTCAGTGTTCCACTATGGATGATATTGCCATCTTTTGAAATGGCACACAGTGGGTAGAAATTAGTGGAAAGTGTGTAAAATAATGGATAAATGGGTCACATACATTTTGAAACGGAAGGAATTTTTCGAAACTTTTTCTCAGTTAAGAGACTTATACATAGAAAAATAATCTGAAATTCGGTAATTCCTCAATTTCTTAAAGCAAGTAAGAAATTCAATTCAGTTTCCTCTTTGCAAATATTGTAACTTTCGGGGCTACATGGGAATTATTTCAGTGAAATCAATGTTTTGAGCGGTTTTTGACTATTTTAATGCTGAGTATTTATGTTTATTTAACAATAATATCCTGAATACAGAATTTTAAAAGATTTTTTTTATTAGTTATGTGGGATATTTATTTAATAATTAAAAATTGTGAAATCATAATGGAAAATGGATATTTAAGAATAGGGTAAGCAGTCGAATTCTACAAGACAACTCTACAACACAAGCCCATGCTAAATACAAGGAAGATTGTTTCTGATTTCATTTAGTTCATCTGATTTGTCCCGTCTTCATCACAAAAAATGCATTCGTGATAGTCGTTAAGGAATTCACAGTGCATCCCATTTTTTAACTTATACCTTCAATTTGAACTAGTCAGTGTTGATTCTGCTCCACTGTGCAGCCGTTGATTTTCTGCTGATTTTAGCGCTTCTGTAATTGGAAAATCGCAGCGTATATAAAACGAAATCAATCAAGTGTGCCAATGTGCACTATTGCGGACTGTGCCCGGTTTTAGATACTACATCGAGGGTTGGCCTACGCCATTGGTATGCCTAACGCCATTTTGTCTAGCTGTTGAAATTAAGAGAAAAAGAAAAGTTTTTTTTTTGGTTTTCTTTTTTTTGGTTTTTTTGTTTTCATTTTATTTTTTTTTTTGATTCGTTTCTTTATCTCTGGCTTCAGTTGATTTCCTTTCCACATCGCTTTTCTGTTGTTAGTTGCAACAGACTGTAGTGGTAGTGGCGGGGGCGGGGGCGGTGTCGGCGATGTTGGCGTTAAATTAATTTGGTCGCTTTGTTCTCTGCTGCCACATACTGGTACACACTGTACAGTGTACACACAGCCAGTTGCACAGAAACCAACGCACACAACCGCACACACGTACTGTTGAAAGTATTTTCTTTTGATTTTGACGCTCTGTTATAAATATTAATGAACTGCTCGTTGGGGCAACATTTTACTTTTCTAATTTATTTTGCATAGTTTCAGACAGAGGTTTCGAACAATGTTGAATCAAATCTGCAGCAGTTGCAATTTGGTTCGATTAATTGCTCCATGAAGTTGTAATTAGAGTTGAAAGAAGCGTAAGTTATGTATGTACATATATATATAGAATACAGTTTGCTTTTCGTTGAGTTCAATTATGCATTAGGTATTTCACATTGTCTTACACCTTAATGTTTTAATGTTTTATGGAAGAATGATACTCTTTCGTATTACGTGTACATAAACCACTAGCAAATGCAATTCTTTACAACTTTCGTACCAAGTTAACGCATTCATAATGAAGCTGTGGCCCAACAACAAATAGAACAGTAAATGCAAAAATGGCCAAACAAAGAACTAAAAGTTGCCAGATGCCTATGCAAAAACCTGAAAATTGTCTGTAAATTGAAAGCGAAATGTGAGCTCATTTTAATAAAACATATGCGACACTCGCAAAGGACCAGAGACAAGGACGTACCAGGACACATTGCCAGGCACCGCATTACTTGCCAATAATTCTTGCACTATCTTAAGAGACCTCATGAAAGAAGTGCAGACAAAGCCGCAGTCGCATTCACAGTCGCAGTCGCAGCCACTGTGCCTGAGTTATGTGCGGGGCGAAAGCAGAGGGCGAACCACACCCACCCACACCCACACACACACACACACACACACACACACATGGAGGAGCTCATTCTCCAAGTGGGACAAGTGTGTGTTCGAGTGTGTCCGCAAAGAACACACAAAATTTGCCAAAATGTGCAAACGACACAAAACATTGCCACTGGCCTCAGTATGAGTGTATCTATGTATGTATATATGTGTGTGTTGGTGTGTGTGTGTGTGTCTATGCATGTTGACTGCTTTTAGGCGGCGAGCATTGCCCAAGCGAACACATTTTGCGGCCAGCAACAATAAAATAAAATAACTTGACTGAAATGCGACAAGAAAATTGTATTACAACAATGGAAAGCGATTGCGGCGAAAAGTACAATAAAATGTCGCTAAATTAGACATGAAAGCAACCACAGCCACAGGCAGGGCCGCAGCCAGTGGGAATGGCAGCGACAGTTGCATGGAAATGGAGGGGCCACCACTTCCACAATAAGTTGGACTTGTGTTGAGTGTAGTTTTAGCTGAAAGCAATGATAAGAGCATAAAACTGTTAACTGCACTCAGATACATTTGATACTTATAGTTAATATATGACAGGGTATCTGCTGATTAGCATTGACCACACTCGATCGGAATTTCAATTCAAACTTAATTTTCAATTCACCACTAAAGCAACAGATGAGTTCCTCTGGCAATTTAAAGCCATTGTCACGTGCGCCATTAGAAAAGCTTTTTAACAATATAAAAATAATATGCAATAAGAGAAGACAGTGTGAGTTTAACCCCATAAAAGTTGTTCTTAATAGGCACAACCCTCTTAACCTGTCCACAGGCCCCTGAAATTATGCGATTATCTTGATATTAAGGCGAGAGAATAAAATCCACAGAAGCCGCTTAAAATGTTATCAAAGCTGCAGTGCATCGGTCGAGTGCTCTGTCTGGGAACCAAAGCCAAAGAGACATCTCAGTAAGACGGAAGGAAAACAACAATACAGGTCGAGGACAACGGACGCAGACGATAGACGAGAGCAATTTTACCCACTTTGTGTGAAATAATTGCTAGGAATTTTCACGCGTATTTCCCGTTCCGCTTTCCCTTTAACAGTGTCTACCTTCAGTTTAGCTCGTTGTAAGCCTGGTCGTCTGGCTGGGAAACTCCTCAGATATCTTCAGCTCACCTGGGCGCAAAGCATTTCCACAGTTCGCTCGTTGCGATTTTAACAATTTTATTAAATTGAATTTATATCATTTACACGCTTGTCGACTTCAAGTCTCCTGTCGTGGCGCCCAGCGCCATCTTCGCCGTGTCCCATGTGCCGTTTAATTTCGCGCTTTCATTTTATGTGGCATTTTGTTGGCATCCCGCCTCGGAAATACCCGTACTCTCATTACGTCTAGGCTTGCAGTCGCTTTGGCAATTTTTGCTTTCATGATTATTGATGCGAGTGAAATTTAATTGGTCGGCTTGAGCCAAATGTATCTGACTGCCAGTGTTGACTGCCAGTCTCTCTGTCTGCCTGTCTGTCTGTCTGTCTACCTGGCTGAGCGGATGAAGAGGATGAGGCTTAGGCCGGGAGACCTTTGTACCTTTTGACTGCCTGCTTATTAGATAATATTTTTGCCGGCAAACGAGTTGAAGTTAAAGGCGATGAGCATACTTGAATTAGACTACTTGAAAGGGCGTTTTCTAGAATGGGATCTAAATTTGGTTACATTTTTTTTTTGGCAATGGAAATACAGTGCGCTAATAAGGATAGAAAATTTTTATACATATAAATATGAATTTGAGCTGCCTCAATTGCAATTGAAGTATTCCAGAATTCAAGAAATCAAAACTTTAAATGCCACGCGTGTTTGCGTCGAAAAATTTGTTTAAATAAAAAAACTTTTCTTATTTCGTGTGAAGCGAAAAAGGAGTAAAAATAACAACAGTAGTCAAACAAATAAGCAAAGAAAAACTTCGACGCCGATACAATTTCGTAAAATGTCGAAAACTGTGATTGCGTGGAGGGCACAGCCTCTTTTCAGGAGACGGAGAATGGGGATGGATAAAGACAAGGAGTGAAAAGAACTTTGAGTAAAATGTAAATACTTTTCCGGGCAAATATTATCACAGTTCCATTCGGCTGCTGCCAGAGATACTAAATAAACCAAGAGACAAGTGCTAAGTAGGAGAAGATTGCATTTATCTTGAACGACGGGGAGAGATGTAAAGAGGTTTATCTTTTGCTGTGCTCTCATATCAATAGAAATTCAATGTGTTTTCATATGTTTTACTTGGATTAAAGCTAAGCACTTAACGAGTGTCCATTAGCGAGCAATGCAATGCATAATTAGCCCAGGCTCAAAGTACTGAGTAGACCAAACTCATGGGGCGCATAAAAATTCATTGGCCTAAAATTGCGTATACGCCACGTGACGGTCGACAAACTGCAATGTGATAAACTTGAAGTGTCTGCAATGACGATTACCAGGCTGTGGATGATGATGAGGATGATCATGATAATGACGTCCAGAATGACCACATGGCCATTGGCAAGGACAGCTATTTGAGGGGCAACGGCAATGACAATGTCTAGAACATGCCCAGCATGAACATCGATTACCATTTCGAGAATGGGCTGCGGATGCGGCTTGGGACGGCATGGGAAGGCCTGCCATATTGTGGCTGTCAGTAGTAGCGCCGGGCCATATTAATCTGGTTAATGATGAAACTGAATCAGCGTTTTAAACGAGCCACTGCACAATGAAGTGCTGTGCCGTGCTGTTCTTTCTGTGTTGGCCTGGCCTGGACGATGTCCTTCTCTGTATCGTGTCGCATAGATGGTCGAGCCTGCAAATAAATTAGCTGCGGCTTTGCCTGTGCTCGGCCATTACCCATAAAGTTGGTCGAATGTCTTTTTTTTACCATCCATTCTGTCGTTGACTGAACTTTAACGCAACTTTATTTGGTTAGCAGGCGAAGGGATTGCTCAGCCCTTGACTGCATATTTAATGGCATCATTGCTGGAAAGACTCCGTTGTCTTTTATCCATAAACAGAATTTGTTGAATAGCTTATGGATATCATCAGTGTGATCTTAATTCTGATTTATGATCATAAATGGTAGTTAATGCAATGCTCCCGATTTTATTTTTATTCTTAAACGTTTTTGGGTTTTTAAATTTAGCTTGCACCTTTAAAATAAGCAAGTTATCGACTATTGGGCGAAATGGCCTGAATTGCGCCCTTTCCCATGTCCAGAAAAATTGCTCAATTATTCAAACGAATTTCACGCATTTAATTGTGTAAATTTAGCCAAGCATGACATGCACGCCGGCTGGTCACCCCAATGGGCAGCTCCCACTCTCACACGTACACCCCAGGCCGTGAGTTCAGATTCAGTTCAGATTCAGTTGCAGATTCAGTGGGCTGGCTAACGGAACGTAACGTCATAATCACCCCGAAGCGCACGTAATTGGCCAATCAATTGTGTCATTGTTCGCATTTATAACGCGGCCTCCGCTTGGGCCTGCTGTGATTTATGCGCTGTTGTGGGCGGATTGGAGCGGCATCGAGGGGGTCACAGGCGGGGGGGGACTGTGGCGTTGCAATTCGTTGCAAGTATGTGTACAACATAGGCCTAACTGACTGAGAAGACTTGTAATAAAAAGAGTGCATGTCGCTTTGGATGCTTGTTTAACAGAAGTTTTTATGCAGTTGTGGGTTTGTTTCTTACTTTCGGCTGTAACTTTCAACAAATGCACAAAACGAATGACAACTTCCGCTTCCGGGGAGTGAAGGAGGAGGAGGAGGAGGGGAACCACGGCCGGCTGTCACAGCGAAAAATTACATGCCTTGCGCAAAAGTTTTGCCTCTTCATTATTCTAACATCAAGTCGAGCTGGAACGGCAAGTCGACACGAGTTGCGGCTTGCAATTTTTCTTCAGTTTCCCTTGTCTCTGTCCCCTCTCCACACTCCCCATCCTTGTCCCTCATTTTTAGCACAGTCAGACAAAAAGTGTGAATCGAGGCAAAAAGTTCTTGGGACGCACATGCTGCCAGACCCAGACTCAGTCTCTGTCTCATTCTCTGTCTCAGACTGCCTGCCAAGGCGTGCCAAAAAATTATACGCTGCATTTTAATCACAATTCAAATCAACGAAATCATCGTCATTATTCCAACAGCAAATTGCGAGTTGAGTTGCGTCGCCTGCATGTGGAAAATGAAAAAACGCCACTTGAGCAAAACTTTTCCTCAGTCCCCGCCTGAAACCAATGTTGCTCTTGTTCCTCATTAACTTGCCGAGCGTCAGTTGGTGACAACAAATATGCACAAGTCTGGGCAACAGAGTTCTTTCAGTTCTTCAACTGTCAGAGTAGTATTTGCCCAATTTTGAGTTGCAACAATTTAATTGAAGGCTCCCAGTTGCCACCAGTTACATATTGCTTATTATTCCTAAGTGTTTAATCACTGCAAAATTTACTAGAAATTATAAACGGAACTAAATCAAGGATAATGCTCATTCTTTCTAAAAGGTAAACGCATTTAAATTTAAAATATAATATTTTAGCTTTATTACAAATTGTGACTTTAAAGTTGTATTTTTAAAAAATAAAAAAACAAGTAAGTTTTAATTGAGAGTGGTCAACTAAGAGATTTCCTGGCCCTTGACCATAATTACCTTAAATCTTATGTATTACTATTACTTCTTGAATAACTCTGAAATATATAATTCGATCGTCGTCTTATCATGTGGGTCAGAACTCTAGGATCTTGCTTAAAAAAGTATCTTGAACTTGGTTTTTTTTTTGTGAGTGGATCATGGAATATACCCAATACTACGGCATAAGAAATAATTGCTGAAAATTATATTCCATTTATAACCTTTCGATTGTAAAAGTTACAAATGAAATTGAGCGAACAATTGTGCGTTTATTCACAGTAAACATAGCGTTAACATTTTTAATGGGCGTAAAATTTCAGCAGAATTCTGTGCATAATAATGAAATACATTTGAATTGGATTTGAGTGTGAAATGGATTTATTAAATGTACCAGTAGTCGCAATATTGGGGAGACTCTAATTACATGTTGCAGCAGAGAAAACTTAAGGTTGAATTTTATGATTTATAGTATAGTGGCAAATGAGATTTTTCATAGTTTGACACATTGTCATTGCGATAAGCGGTAGAAATCTGAAAGAAGTGGAAAATGAACCTGTCAAAAGTAAGCAAAATTCATTGACAGCTGCAATTTGAAAAGTTTTGGTCCATAAAGTGGAAAAAAGCGGAGGTGGCTGTGCAGTTCCTCGATCGTATCGTGTGGCAATTAGCATTTTGTGGCAATGTTGCACAATAATTTAACGAGCCAGTCAGGGACGCGCAGCAGGACGAAGCCACAAAAAAGATGCCTGCAATTGTGTGAAAGGCAGCAAGACGACGACGACGACGACGACCACGGCGAAGAGGAAAAAATTATTTGATTATCCTGCGGCCATGCGATGTCACAATTTCGTAGACTGCCCGCCGAGCGTGTCCGTGTCCGATGCCCTGTCCATGTCTGGACGGGTCGCTCTGCAACTCTAGTGGCAAGTTGCACAGTTCCACCTCATCCTGTAGAGGCAGCAGCACGAAAACTGCCACATCAGCGAAAGTCTGTTAACTTCCGGTTTATGGTTGCAGCAGCTTATGGAGTCATTTCCGTTGCCCCGCCTTCCCCATTCATTCGACTCAGGCAACCAGCTGGAGGTGCCCGCAGACCATTCTATTAAATCATCATTTCATTTTGTGTTCGTTTCTCTTTTTTATTCTTTACTCTCTACTTCCATCTTTCCCTCCGCCAGCAACCGAAGACCCAGGACAGCGCACTGCGCTTGCGGTAATTTTTTCCAAGTGCTTCCTTAGATTTATAATTAAGATTTGGTTAGCAGCAATAGCGGCTCTTTTTGAATTTATGTGCCGGCAAATGCTGCCCGACTGCGACTGCCACTGCGACTGTCCTGGTTACCCGACTACTGCATCTGCCTCTAAAAGCGGCAATTTATCATATTTCCAGCGAAGGTCTCCAGCAAATGTGGCTGGATGAACAATCTGCCGGGTAAACTGAAGCGCTGCAATTTAATTACGCTGATAGATACTTACCTGGAAGGCCGGAAGAGTACAACACTCTACGAAAATTATTACGAGGAGTAGAGCAGCTACATATATTCAAAGATAGCTCAATGTTGTACAACATTATATGTAAATTCCATAACATATAGTCCTCTTTTGGACAAACTGTTGCATACAGATAGGACCTCAGATAATCGGTTTTTTTTTTATGGAAAACGCCACTCAAAATTTTAAATGTTCTTTTGAAAGAGTTGTCTGATTGCGATCCCATAGCTCTACGAGTTCTTTGGATTACAACAATAATACACTAAAAATTATACCAATGGGTCCATTTCCTGCAGTTCTTTAATCTTTTCTCTCAGTAACCAAAAGTCTTAGTATGCTCTTTTCGTAGGTCAAGCTTTCAAGAATAACCCTCGTCTCATAATTTTTTTTACTTTACTTTACTTTATAAAATTTTCAATACATTGCTAATTCAACCAATTCGTCATTATTATCGACAGTATAATAGGAACCAATTCTATGATGGTACTTTTGCGGCGCCTCATAGCGAGTGGAATTTATCAAGCGTGGCAATCATATTCATTTGCCTGTATGTCCATATGTATGTGTGTATGTGTCGATATAATGTCAAATTATAAAACTGCAAATAATTAGTTCATGCTGCTTATAATCTTTGTGCATTTTGCTAAAAGACAAGATCGATTATAACGAAAATCGATAACGATTATCGATAACGAATAATGATTATTAAAAAGCACCAAGTGCACAGATTAGTAACCTTTTTTTATTTCACGAAGAGAGTTGATAAGTTTTCTTTTTCGCCTCAAGTTTTGAACAGAGTTTTAGAAAAAAGATTAGCAAAATATATATGTATTTTAAATAGCCAGATTATTATTCAAGCGATCCAGATTTAAATATCTCCAGAGCTAGCTAAAAAATAGCCAAATTGGGTTTAGTGTTGTTGATTTCCATTTCCTATTTTATCGAGATCCGAGTTGCATGTGAGCATTTCGATAAAATATCGATATCAATGTAGAGCAGGCATTTGCTTGTTAGATATGTACATTTTCTGGCAGCTCTGTTGCAGTCAACTTCTTTTTCAATTGCACTAGGGAAATTCATCTTGCAAAAAACTATAATCGTAAAATATTTGCAATCCTTGCACGAGCAAGTGAATTAAGTAAAGAATAGCAATTAAATAGCAGTGAAAACGATTGTGTGAATGTGTTGATGCCCTTTGTGAAGCTTGCGATCTGCTAATAAATATATTGATAACAGGAGCCCAAGGCACACTTTTTCCATTCAAGATTCTGGTAAGTGAAAAAATTAACTGATCGAATTATCGGATAGATTTCAAGCGTCCACTTTCATTTCAAAGTATTGCAGCTTGATAATTAACCCTCTAACACGCAAGCGTGTCTCAAGTCACTTATCGGTTAAATCACAATAACAAAAAAAGTACTCGGTTTTATAAAAAAAAAATATTTTGGGGTGGGGAAAAAAAAAACCCTGGAGGTGGGGAAAAAATTTAAAAAACGGGGGGGGTTTTTTGGGGGGGTTTTTTTTTGTCGCGGGAAAAGGGGGGGGGGGGGGTCAATTTCACTCTGGGTGTGGGGGCAAAACAAGAAAAATTTTTTGGGGGGGGGTGTAAAACAAGAGAAAAAAGAAAAAAGAGAAAAAAAAAAATATTTTCTACCGTATTTTTCTGACAGCGCCCCAAAAAAAGGGTGAGGGTCTCTTTTTTTTTTCCCCCCCGGTAGGGGTTGGGTCCTGGCTACGCCTTCCTTTTTTCTTTTTTAATGCGGAAAGACAAATTCAAAAAAACAAAAAAAAATTTACTTTTTGTTCTATTATTTGCAAAGATAACCTTAGAGGGTTAAGCAACAGACCCTGTAAAGTTTAATATGATACGTTTACTCGATAATATCTGCGCAAGTGCGAGGGCAGTATCAGTAAGCAGATTACGCCGATCCAAGGACTAATAGAAGAGTTTTCTACCGTCTAACAATAAAAACTTGGTATGAATTTTAGAATTTTTCCACGCCTATCCCATTGATTCTGATTCAATGTTATGGTTATTATATGTTAATTGGAAAGATCATCGCGGAACATGTTCGCTTTGATGTCTTTTTTTATTTTAAGGACTAGCGCAATAATACTTTAGCGAATATCTTAAAGATAAAGTGAAGTAAATCTGCATACATATACATACCAGCTCAATTTGTCACAGATAAATTATTGAATCATTCTAAGCACACAGATATCCATCCAAATCTGATCGCCAACACAATTTTTCACTTCCAATTGAGTAAACCGTGGCACGTGCACTTCACATAAATAAATTAATGAGCCTCGAACTGGCAACCTGGCAATGGCTGGATTTGTTCCGCACGCGACACGCGCGGCGAAACTAGACAGGGACATTGCGAAGACTACGTAGCGAACGTGGACGTGAACATGGACTGGACACGAACACAGACACGGGCATGGACAAGGACATGGACATGGACATGGACACGCAACAACGGAAAAGTGCAGCTGTGCTCTTGGCTGCGATTTATGCGAGTGGCAAACTAAGCGCAAAATAATTTAAACACTGACAATAACAGTTGGCCAAAGTATTTCCCTCGACAACTCGACAAGTTTGCTCCACTCTGCCACTCCACTCTGCCTCTTTCCTCCTGCGTCCTACTCCCACTGTTCCCCCTGCACTCGACACGTTCGCACGCGCTGAGAAGTATGCAACGTCTTCCGTACTTTTCTTTGCCTTTCGTCTGCTTTCCTATTGCTATCATTGCACTTCCGCTCAAATCAAGGCAAAACCAAAGCACAATTTCTTGTATTTTGTCGCCATCGACAAGCGAAGGAGAAGGCAACGAGCAGAGCAGAGCAGAGTCATTGAAAACAAACGCCGTGCATTACGGCGTTTTTGGGATCGTCGTTGAGAGACAATAATGGAGGGGGCGTGGCAGCGTGTACTCAAGAAAATTGCCATCATTATAGTTGTCGTGCTTTGTGTTAAATAACGTTTAACGTTTGTTTGGCGTGAAATTGATTTACAATAAGAAAACCAAGTGCTTTGGTTTCTCAAGTCAAGAACTAACTACTCATTGTGTTTCTGTTCAAACAAACTTTGAGATAGATATCCACTTAGCATTGAAATATACCTGAACGGGCCTCATTTATTCTATGCTTTCATCCACCAGGACCGTCTCATGCGCTCCAAATTATAACGGTGTCAGTAACAATTCAAACTTAAATTTAAAGTAACATTTTTAATATAAAGCAGAAATACATACCTGTGTATATAAAGAAAACAACATATAAAATTTAATAACAATTTACCGAAACCGACATAACCGTTTTGATACCGATTTATTCATAATGGTTAATTGTATTGACCACTTAAGATAAGTAAAAGTATTCGGATAGATATTGGCATACCAAAATTGTATGTTTTTGATTGATTAAATTGTCCTGCTGATTGAAAAAAGCAGAAATCAGCTATCATGGTAGGCAAACTGAGGTGTATATAAATCGAATGTTGATTGATATGACAAGAAGCGGGCACACGGCAATTAAATGCCTCAGTAGGCATTGAACAAATTAAACAAAGCTTACCTGTCCTTCGCTCATTAGTAGAAGTCAAGCGGGCAGTTGAAATGGCCGTAGGCGCTGCCAAGCACAGGACACAGGACACGGGAAGACACTGATGAGGCCATCCTCGCAAAAGCTATAATTATACCATCGGGAATCGTGGCAAATTGGTGAGCACATGCAACCACATACATTCGAAGTTCAAACACAGCGGCCAGGGGAAAACCAATGGAAAAATGTGTGAAAATTATGCCATGACTCGGGGCAGACCTCCCGGGATGTCGTGCTGAAGGCAGTTGAGGGCGGCAATTAGGAAACGATAAAGTGAAAGGCACACACGCAACTGAGACAAATCGAAAGGCGGAAGCAGAGACGACGACGACGACGACGACAAGTCAATTGCAGTTAAAGAAACCGTTAGCAGCAGCGCTTTTTGCTGCTTACTGCAGGCGACAGCTGCCAAGTGTAGAGGACACGGAGGATCGGATGATGACATCGAGGACATTGTCGCTAAATTGAATGTTCCATTTTCGATTTGATTGTTCGCTTTTCTCTTGACTGCAGCCCAGATTGTACAGAATGCGTCCCATCGATAATCAACACCGCATCATGCCACATGTTGCAGCCGTGTACAGGAAATTATTATTTCTTATGGAGCTGCCGGCTTCATCCGCAGCAGACGGTGCAAGGACACACTGTTTGCCCTGCCCCAACTAGGTTGAAGAATAATAAAATATGAGCTATAATGAATATTCACTTGAGGGAAATGTCAACATCATCGCATCGATTATGTTTAAGCCGTAGCTGAAGCTGCTGCAGATATCAACCTTTATTAAGTTTACAAAGGTGCCTGGATGCAACGTGGATGCTACTTTGGAGCAAGTGCTAAGAGGAGACACTTGCTTAGTTATGTATAACAGACTCCATTATTATGGAGAGTACTCGGTCTTCTGTCTTTGTCTGGTACTTGCCATAAAAGAAGTTGACTCGGCTGCGATACTCGCCAGGATGTAGAAACTGGTGGGTCATGGAGGATCCCATTTTCCAGTTGTGCATGTAATAATGACCCACCTCCACTGGACAGTTGTGCATGAAGTTGCTGTACTTAGTCATACTCTTGAACCAACTCTTGAGTAGACCATCCTTGACAGTTCCCACCATGGCACAAACATCGACATGGCGGTTGAAGATCGATTGATAGTTCTTGGCATTGGCCATTCGTAGTTGGTAGTCAATATGCACTTTAAATCCTCGAGTAATTGGCTTTAGCAATTCCATATCCATGTTAACGGTTTTGTTCACAATCGAGACCGAAAAATTCTTAAAATGTATCGGACTGAACGTATAATTTGTATTCACAAACTCGACACGCCGTTCCTGCAATGGAAATCCTTTATTGAGAGGGGAATCAGAATCGTTGCCAAACTTACCCCTTGACTAGGATACACTCGCAATGTCGTTAAAGCACAGGACAAAATTATTGAACACCAGAAAGTGCGCAATTGAAACATTTTCACACTCTACTCGTAAGTGGCTGAATTATAATGATCTAATTTTGAAATGTTTTCAAATTTATGTGCTCATTATCTGGAACTTTTAGTAATGCCGAAATCAATTAGACACACGTGGCTTAAGCCACCGTTATAATCATTCCATTTATCTCTCTATACCTCAGTCGTAATGTATCAATAGCTAATCGCATCAACACTGCAGCTCATTATGAAGACTTCGTCTTTGCCCCTGTGCCTGCATTGAAATAATAGGTCTCCAAACGACATTCTCCACTCATTATAAATGGAGACAACAGGTTGTTGGCAAATTGTCAGTTCCGGAGTGTTATAATGCCCGGCACTTTAGGGACATTGTTGTAGAAAGTTGCCGTTTTTAAGCAGATTGTCTTACCACTTCTTAAAGAAATTGTTCTTATATACATCCAGTATATAACATACAGCAACGGCCGTGGAGAGAGTTGGTTTCTTCCATTTGAAAATAAACTCTAGTACGCCAACCCTTGGCCGTAGGAGTTTTTTTAGGACCCTGTCTAGATAAATTTTGCCATTACATTCAGCAGCGGTAAGCTCTACATTTGATCCACAAGTTGATCACTAATTTGGTCATAAATAACTAAAATCATCATAAAGTCATCGCGATAACATAAAATAATTAACGCAGTGAGCCCTGACGAACAATCTACGTAATTATTCGGCACACAACAATCTGTTTCAGTAATAATATATATATCTTTATTTAACCAAAGGTCGATATAATTGACAAAACCCAAACATAATTCGTAAATAAACTAAATATAACTAAATATATGCTGATTCTTATATTTCATTTCTAGATCCCTAGACATAAACCACGAATGGAAACAATATCACCAACAACAAGTAAAAATAATTAACAAGCGAATTAAAACAGACACATTTTTAGTCAAAGAGATGTGCACAAGGAAATACATTTTTATCAACCCATATTACGGGAAAATCTGTTAAATTAATAAATATGTGGTAGATATAACTTTCCAAACACTTGAACAAATAAATTAAACATCATTATTGAAAATCGCAAATTGCAATTTTATAGGAAAATACTTGTATTAAATTCGGTTGATTTGATATCATTTAATTCGATTATTGAGATTCGTATTTATTTATTTATTTAAAAAGCAAACAATTATGCCTTCAATTCATTCATAAATACAAAATACAAGGTAGGTATTAAAAATATTAAATACAATAGATATTACAAAAATATGAGAAGAAAAGAAAGCCTAAATGAATTTTCAAGTTAAGTCCAATAACACCACCGATGCGATGGGGGAATTTTATTTGCCAGTCCAGCGAGCTTTGCCCTTATTCACAGCTAGGGCAGTAGAAATAAAGACAGGAAACATAAAATGGGACTATTTCTTGATTGAGCCCACTCGAAAGCAGCGTTTTTATTTGTTTCAGTTAATTCAATAGAATTGTTTCAATTATACATTCCACCACTTTCTTTTCGTTCCTGTTGAATTTTCCATAGTAAAGGGTGCCTCCCATGCGATAGTCACCCAAGTATAGAAATGAGGGAACCAAGTTTCCATTAAAATTCCAGCCCTTTAAGTAGTAGTTGCCCGGTTTAATGGGACAGCTCCTAGCAAAGTTTCCCACCTTTAGCATGCTGAGGTACCAGCGACGATAGAGTGTTTCCTGGTTACCCCTGAGCAGGCCGCAGTAGTTGATGTCGTGCTGAAAGACGCTTTGGTACGATTTGGTTTTAGCCATGCGAAATTCGAAGCTTACATGGCCCTTAAGGCCATTAACTAGGTCTCTTAAGAGATCCATGTTCAATTCAAGCTTGCCATCGGCGATTTGAAGGGTAAAGTTTGAAAATACTTCTCGGTTGAAGCTGCAGTCTCCGTTTTTGAATATCATTTTACTTGCCTGATGATAAAATTGAGAATATTAGGTTCTCCATTGATTTGAGAGCAACACTCAAGACATACCAACACATTTTCGGTGATTCTCAATAATGCAAATGCTATAATTATTTTAATGATTTTGGAAAACATTTTGGGTGTTATTGAGACGGAGTGTAATGGTAAACAGATATAACAATTTAAAATTTATTTTCAATAGTATAATTCGATTCAGTTAATTATTTCTCATATCCACCGATGCGTTACGTTAATTATTAAACAATTAAGTTTTATACATCTGAGTTTGTTTACATTCAACAGTCGAGTGTAACGTAATATCGATATACGTATGTAGATATCAATATGTGATATAGAAACATATAAAACATTTAGAATACTTTAAACACATACTTAAAAAAAACAAAAAACATTTTTTTCATACAATTGGGAAATAGATTTTATTTTTTTAATACCATATTACATGTTAATGTGTACCCATAGTACATGTTTGAAGCTAATTCCTTTTCAAAAGTGCAAAGACAGTCAAGTCCAACACAAATTCCTCCTGTTTCGACTTGAGTTTCCCGAAGAAAAAGTGCCCAGTAATGCGATAATCCCCCGCATACATGTAACGAGGAACCAACTGTGAATCCAACTTCCAGTTATGCAGAAAATAATGTCCCTCAATCACAGGGCAGGTGTACTTAAAGTTGCCATGATCCACCATAGATTGGAACCATGACTTGAAAATATTACTCTTGGCCGCTGTCACAATTCCACAAGTGTCCAAAACGTGGGAAAAGACGTTTCGATAGTGCTTCGTCTTGCCCAGGCTGATGGAGAAGTCGAGATGCGCCTTGAAGCCACGGGTAAATGGCTTTATAGTTACCATATCCAGGTTGAGCGTATTATTGATGATGTTAATGGTAAAGTTGTCGAAGTATTTGGGGCTGAACTTACTTTCACCTGATTGAAAAAGAAGACTAGACTATGCTTTGAATAATAAATTTAGTATCTATGGATTAGCACAAAAGACTTACAGCTTCGGTTACTGGTAGCTTATAGAAGCAAAATACCGCCATTATTTTCAGGCAGCAAGCGATGATAGAAAATATAAACATTTTCATGTTATGGATTACATATTAATGAATTTAGCTATTATATTGTTTGCTCTTGGAACTGTCAGATTTGAAACTGACCTGCCTAATCGAGTTTTAATTGACATCACAATACCAAGTACTAACATTTTTTGCATTTTTATAGCTTTCATAAATAACACCCAATTATTCCACAGTTTCAAAATGAAAAACGTCAAAATGTTAAATAAAAATTCACAAATAACGCATTTCTGAGTTCTATTTCAATCATGTCTTATTTAAGAAAGTTTTTTTTGTATATAGAATATGATTAAAGTAATAATGATTCGACGATAATATTTTGCATAATTTTATCTTATTGCATTACATTAAAACTATATTAAAATATGTTACCAAAAGCCTCCAAAGGCCCCATTTGCTTCAATTGTTTAAATTTTGACTCAATGGTGTGGTACCACAATAAATGTAAAATCAAGAAAAATTTGTCTAGTTAATTTTCAGATGAGATTTTTTTATAAAGTAGTCTATCGTATGGTATTAATTTATATAAAATACTGCATTCTAGAATTATTACATCTTAAATTAGAATGGAATCAAATTATTGATGCTACTTTAATTTGAATAAAAAACTTTATTCTACTATACTTACTGAAATTATTATATCTTAAATAAGAATAGAATTTATTTACTTATTGTCAGACTAAAAGCTATATATTTAAATTAAAAAATAAATTAAAGTCATATGAGCCTGGGTTATATAAAATTTTTGAATCAAAACATTTTTGTTGCTGTTTCAATAGCGACTTTTCGAACTAGATTATTATTTGTAATAAAACTTAACCCATAATCATATGCCTAACAAAAATATTTAATCGGTTCAGCGCGGCAATAAATGTGAAATTAAAATTAATTTCAATGTTCAATAAACCATTAAGCTACTTAGGCCGTTCAGTGAAATGCAATGATTTATATTTTATACGTGTACGATGGCCTTTTTGGTCAAGTTCAATTGGTATTGAAATCAGTATTTCAAAAACTCGTCGCAGTGAAAAATGGACATTGAACAAATTCTAAAACATTCTATTGTAATTATAATTCTAATACATTTTCTCGAAATTCTCGAGATATTCGCAGTAAGGAAACAATCAAATATTTACATTTTATAGATTAATTTGCAACTATAATCGTAATTGTGTTCCAGAAAAACATGGATTTGCTGAGCGATGAATGCCAACACAATCCAAAGCATTTTGATACATTCAATCTTTCGGTACATGACAACAGAGTTTATGCTGAGATGGGAACCCGATCCAAAATAGTACAAGGATTTAAGATCTATATTAACATTGAGCTGCGCTTACAAAATTCGAAAAAGTTCAATAGTGTCTTCAGCTATAATATGGACGTGTGCAGTGCCCTTTTGTCACTACGAAGCACTATTTACAAGAAGTGGTTTCTCAGTATTCTAAAATATGGAAACTTTTCGGATAGGTGTCCTGTTCTGCCTGGCTATTACTATCTGAAGGATTGGGTATTGGATGATGATTTAATACCCGGATTCATGTTCTCAGGCGATTATCGCATTCAATTAAACGGCTTTTATGGACGCTTAAAAAAAAATTCCGAAACTATGTTTATGCATTGTGTATTCATTGTAAGGCTCGCGTAACAGTGCCAACTTGTATTAATAAATAAAATTGTTTACCGAATTCTAGTTTAATTTAAAAGTTTTGGCCAGTTTCTTGTAGAACAAGACAATTTGTGTTCGAATTCCTTGGAACTTATGTAACAGGGAAAAGGAAGCACCTTCGACCCTCAAGAGACGAGATATTGGCAGGTACATCCTTCTATCAGCTATATTAACACCTACATAGTAGATTTCAGATGAAATCTCCCCTTAACCCCTGCAACTGGCAGTTCATCACAGTTTATCTATTGTCCAACTTAATAGCATCTGGTTAGTACCAGTTGAGGGTTCCGGTTTGGTATCGATTGTTTTTCCTGTATAAAGAAATATAGAAAAACATCATATTTCAAACATTCTAAGAATAAAGATTTTCGAATCAGTTTAAAGAAAGATCTTATAATTAATATTTATCTCAAAAAACTACGAGTTTTATTTATGAAATGTGAATTTGACATTATTGACTGAGCTTCATTAAGATCATTAGCTTTATAAATGCTTCTGCAGTAAGTAAAGCAAGTGGTTTTTGTGTTTCAACTACTTTAATTCTCCGACAACCTAATCGCAACGTTGAAGTAGCACGCGCCTGCCAATATGCAACATTTATTTGCACAAAACTGGCTGACTTGGCCCGCGTCGCTCATTCTAAATGCAGTCAATGTGTCTTTGTTTACTCGGCGCACAACGTGGAAGCCGCATCTCGTATTTATGTACACGAACTGCACTGCGGAGAACAATTGCACGTAATTCTGCTTACGCCGTAGCATTGCAACAATGCACGGAGGCCGCCGTCGTATTTGTTTCGTTCCTTTTTTTATTCGTTACTGCGGTTGCGGTAGTCTAATGGTCACGCAGACAGGCGGTCGGACTGAGAGACAGTTAGTCAGACCGTCTCTCGGATGACAGGCGACCTCTGCCCTTAATCAGAATCGCTCCTGTAAAACTAAGGCGCAATTTTCAATTGTACTCGCAGTTGCACCGACATTGACGTCGACCTCAACGTTCACGTTGCCGGCTGTTGTCTCGCTGTCTCGTTGTCGTACTCAATCTGACCAAAAAAGTCTTTCCTGGTTTCCTGGTTTTTTTACAGTCTCTGCTTTGCTTTCACTTTGACTATGTGCCTGTGCATTGCATTTATTTACATAGGCCTGGTGGCTGACTGCTGCCAGGCTGGCTGACTTTTGATTTAAAGCTCTTAGCTCCTAACTCAATTCCCTTTCGACTTTGCAGCTGTCAGTTCGCCAGGTACTTACTCGGGTGTGCACGTGTGTCTTGTTTTCCCCAATACATATATATTTGCAGATGCATTTACGTGCTCCTCCCGTTGTGTGTGTGTTGTGTAAATAGGCACACGGGTTGCAGCTTTCAGCCTCAACCGAAGTCCGTGACCATCATCTAGCTAAAGTCTCGACATTTCTGACTTTTGTTTTCTGAAACTGAAAATATATGGGTTGGAGCATACACACTATATATGTATGCATGTGAGTCTATAGAGTGTCAAAGTTGTAAGCCTTCTGCTCTAATAACATGATTTAAGTTGAAATGTCGATTTTCAATGATTCAGACTCCAAATAAACAGAGTATGTGAGTATTCAAAGGCAGAGTTGTCAAGACCTCAACTTTATATTGAAGCTGTAAAGACTTTATAATTAAAAAAAGATAGCACAATTCAAAGATTCTCAACCATTAATGGACCATTCTAGAATACGAATTGTGACATTCATCAACTGATTGCCTCCTTGACTGGAAAATAAAATGCCTAGTCAACAATTTTGACCACATTTTTGATTTGCACAGAATACTTTAGATAGCAATTTCTATGGATTGCAATATTTTTTGTGCTCGGCTTTGTCACTTTTTGTGGCACTCCAATTTAAACAGCAATCAAAAGTGCAACGGAGGAAAACGTTTTCACACTTGGCTCTGGCAATGGAGAAATATTTTGCTGGCAAACATGCTGACCCCAAAATAAACAAGAAGAATGCAATCCCAGCCAGTCGGAGCAGTCGTGCGCGCCAAAGAAGACATCATCATAATTCCCCGAGAGTGTTGCCCAGAGTTTGTCGCAGGAGGCGACAAAAGCAGCTGCTTCGCAATCAAAGGCAGGCACAGCAGCTGCCTTAAAATATGCAATGCGAAAAATCAACACAGCAAAGACGACAACAACCAAGACGTTGACGATGAGGACGAGGACGAGAATGGGAATGAGACTGGGAATAAGAATGACGATGACTATGACGATGTCGACCTCAATTACCCTCGTTTTGAAATGTGAAAATGGCTGCAGGAAAAAATCAGTGCATATTTACAGGCGTTGGCATGAAAATTTGTCACCTAGCCCGAGCAGGCAACAAAGCGAATGGCATTGAGCAAATACCTCCTGTTTGTGTGTGTGTCTACTTTTCTATATAACTGTGTGTGTGCGTGTGCGTGTGAGTGTGTACGTGTAATTGAGCCTACAGATATGCAACGATTGCAGGTTGTTGCTGTTGTAATCGACACTTGGGCGGCGCCCACTGAGGCAAACAGTTGCATTATTTCCACGCTGCGATTGCGAGCTCTTCGAGCTCCCTTCCTCAGCTCCACCGGCGCATTCAGTGCAATTGTAGGGGCAATATTGCAGAGCAGCTTTCGGCTGACTGGAAATGTGCAAGGCTGTGATTGGCTGGCGCAACACGTGCTCATAAAGTTTGCATAGCTATTTCTGATTGGCCAATCCACGCTTAAGGGCAGCTTCCAATGCGCATGCGGAGAGAGAGAGCTGCGGAGAGACAGAGCGAGCGAGAGAGGGAGAGAGAGCGTTTGTGATTTGCTCAGCAAATAGTAGGAGCTCTTTTACAGGCGCCCTACTACGCTATGCTGCGACATTTTGTTTGTCCTCTTTTTCGACTATTTGCACCCGTTGTCTGTCTGGCTGAATGTCACTGTGTGTGTGTGTGTGTGTGCGAGTATGCGAGCGTGTTAGTGTGCATTTGTGTGTGTCTGTCGGTGATTAAAGCTTAGCGCGTGGTGAAAAATGGTTGGAGAATCGGTGCTCGCTAAAGTGGTGGTGGTTTTATTACAGTCCTTGCATGTGAATGAGAGTCTGAATGTATGAATGTGAATGTGAGTGCTTGCACTAATTGCACTGGAATGTTACTGTACTCAGTTATGCAGGTGTCTGTGTTTGCATTGCCTTTTCAAATGTTGACATAGATGTCATTTCAATTTGTATCAATGGGACAAACTCTTTACTTTACTCCTCTGGCTCCTGTTTTAAATTCCTTTTTTTATAATTCTTTACAATATTTACAAATTATATTATAATTATTGTATTTACTTATACAAGTGTGCTACAGAAATCTCTTCCACTTTAAATTTGTATGAAATTTATGTCAATTTCAAGCGAAAACGATTTCGGTGGCACCCCTGATAGATAGTCTACAGTATTGTGTGGGTTTATCATGTCAATATTATATTGTTTTTATTCTTATTTACAAAGAGGCGTTTTTATTCAATTAGAGTTACTTTACTCGTAGCATTCATGTTTATATTTGAGGTTCAACCCTCTGACATTCTCTCGGGCTTTGCTCTTGTGTAGACTTTTCTATCTCCCTCTCAATCTGTGAATACGCTCTCTCTCACAGTTACTACGAAAAGTCTCCACCAACTGATGTTGACTTCGAGAGCTTTTATGCACTGTGAATATTTTGTAGAGATGTTCGGTATCAAGGATATTGAGATAGAAGCAATTGCTAAGATTATTCAAGGGGATAAACAAATACAATACTTTACAATTCTAGCTTTGGAATATTATCAGTTTAATGAAATAATTTTGTTCCGTTAACGGAAATGTCAAACTCCTAGTGAGTATGATTTTACCAACTTTGAAATTGTTCCAGTGTAGTCAATACGGCAGAATCGAAGCTTTGAAAGAGAAAATGCTGATAGGTGGAGAAAGTTTTGTATGGATGTTTGTACTTGTTGCCGTTACTGAAGAGGCGCTGGTATTTGCGGCGAATTCCAACAGCCAACATGTTCGAGCTTGCCACTTACAGGCCACACAAGGACAATATAAAGCATATTAATGGTGCACAAATCTTAATCCGTCAAAGCAAGTGACTAGAATTATTTAAATATGTATAAAGTTAATTTGTTTATTATATAAAATGCTAAAAAAAAGATGTCCAGGGTGAACTAACTTGTATTTGGAGCCGTTGTGTTACATGTTGCATGTGTGAATGCAACACATCTTCATTATTGGTCCAGGTGACGTCGTCCGGTTGCAATCGTCGCGTCGTTAGCTCGTCGTTATTTGCCGAGATTTGCACTTGGCCAAAAGTAGTAAGGACAAGTCCGGAGTTGTTGGTAACGAAAGCCGTTGTCTGCTGCCCCGTTCAACAGTGCTGTCGTTCATTTGCCGGCAACGGTTCGTTGTTGTGCCTCGTGTGCCGACATCCTCTTCGTCGTGCCTTTGTTTCGGCTGCCTCGTGGCACGCGCCTCGCCTCGGTTCGTGCCTCGCCTTGCCATGGCTCGTGCATTGTGTAAGGTTCGTGTTCGTTGCACATTCGACAGGCGATGCCAAGCAGCAGATTTTTTCGGAATGCGTTAAGGATCAGTTTTGCGCGAAATACGGTTACGAAAGGTTGCTAACGACAAAGAGCCGGCAAACGTCTAAGCAAACATTTCCCTGTCTTTATCAGTGTCCCAGTGAGAGTGTGTGTGTGTGTGAGTGTTTCTTGGTGCTTCGCGTTTTTTTAAAACTTTGTATTGCATACTTGCGGGCAACTATTTTCATATTGTGAACCATTTTTTTAAAAGAGTTTTGAAATGCTGAATGAAAACTAACAACAACAAAATATTCAAAACTGACCTATGACAAGGCACTCAGAAAGGTCCTGATAATGTAACTGACCTATGTAAATCATAAACTCGAAATGCAAGGACCTGCAGGACAATACTAAATCGATTTAAGAAACATTTGCATATTTTTAGGCGTTTTTGAACAAGATATTTACAGAGAGTAAAGTTTCGTGCGTATAATAATAATTAAAACTATAAAAAGTTAAGCCACAGAGACTGGATTGATAGCATTGCAGAACTTAGAACTTAATATTACCGAAGATAAATGAAGCATCTTTAATACTTTACAATAAGATTTTAGCTATAATCAAAATCAGAAAACATAATAAAAATACGCCAATTATTCCTTTAAAGTACCATATCATTTGCATTTCAACAATAAAATTATTATACATATTATAAATTATCAAGAGAATCCAAACTGTTCTCGAAATTTTCGCAGATGCAATTTGAACTAAAGCAAAAACTCTGAATCGCTCGCTTAAATATAAATGGTTGTGAAACAATATATAAAAGGTAAAAGGAAAGTGAACATACAAAATATATAAAGCTAAAATTTCTGCACCTATTAATTAATCAGTTACGCTTCCCCAATTCATTTAAGTAGATCTAGCTTGTAGATCAGTACTCTCTCTAGAACCTAAAAAGTAGATGTGAATGTATGTTACTACATGTCGTTAATCTGAAACCACATAAACAATATTTTCATATCAATATTGAAATATATTTAGAGACTAAAGTAACTTTGGCACTAGTTGAAAAAGTAGGGGTTTGGTAATATCAAGTGTGCTAGAAATACAAAATAAAATATGTGCCCATAAAATAAGTCAAAATCTTACATATTAATCGATAAGTGCTAATCAAGTGACAAAGTATTTATTTAAATCATATTCTGAATCAGAGACGAAAAATAACCTGAATGTGCTGAATGGTAAGTTCTTATAAACGGTTATAATTAGCTTATAATTACAAAAGTATATAAATAAAATTATAAATAAATAAAAAATAATATTATTATCTTAATTTCAAAAGCAAAGGATTTTTTTTTACTTCATTATATATACGAGTCTTATGTCGTTAGAGCCATTTTCGGACTTTTAATACAACTCTTGCCGTATCTGCAATATAGAAAGTGTGGCACCTGATTCGCGGTTCTCTTAGTGTTTTTGATCACAAAGTTTTCGATTAAGTCGGTCAAATAATAATAATATTAGTATCTTTACTTCAAAAGTAAATGTTTTTTTTAATCGAATCTGTAGATTTCACCAGGGATTATAACCGAAACGAATATTGGTTTCAGTTGCGGTTTCGGTTTTGTTCGCATTTAGGTTTTCGGTTATCGCTTACTCAAAATCTTTGAATATAGGTTTCGGTTCACAAGAAAAAATATTTTCCTCCATTTCAAATTTAAGTGAGAAAATTTTCCAGGCCGTGTAAGTGATTGTTAATTAAATTAATAATATAATAATAATTAAAAAGGCATCACTTTCTTAATGTTTCATTCACACATTTATTTCACATATTCTTCAGTTTGATGTAGTTTAGTTACATTTTAACAATTTTAATATTTCATTTAACTAATTTATTTTATTTGCGCTTATTCAGTGCTTTAAAAATTCAATCATAAATATTACAAAAAAAATTCAAAATTGAACATAAGAATATTAAAATCAAAATTCAAATTGAAAACTAATTTTTTTTTTTGGTTACAGTTCAGTTACGGTTTTCAATTTCAATCGGTTTATACCGGTTAAACGTTTCGGTTTCGGTTAGGGTTTTAGTCCCTGGATTTGACAAAAGGAGTTATTGTATATTATATACGTGTCTATAGACATAGATCCGTATTTAGATTTTTTATAAAAATGTTGCCGGATCTACAAAATAGAAAAGTGTGGCAACTGATTCGCGGTTCTCTTAGTGTTATTGATTTTGTGGCAGCCTCTTTGACACTTCAGTTTCAATTAAAATTCGGGCAAAATTGTTGCTGCTCTTGAGTGCGACGTCAGCAAATTTTGCTGCCTTGCGACAGTTGCTGAACAAACGCCCATCTCAGCAATTTCAAAGCTGACTGCACTGCATCTACAGCATCCTCCATTCCAAATTTAAGTGAGACAATTTTCCAGGCCATGTAAGTGATTTTTGCATTGATCTGCCTAAATCGTTGTCGGGCTCTTGATGTGAATGTGTGTGTCTGTGTGAGTTTTTATTTACGTGTGGCTGTCTGTGTGAAATGAATTGCATAAATGTGCAAGCTGTTCAACTGAATTCGAGTGAATCGGATAAATTCCAGACTGAATGAGATGCATTTCCCTTGTCGTATTATGTAGCGTACTTTGCTGCGTCATTAAATCAATTGATGGGCCTAAAGAAGCAGATGGACAAAGCTGACAGGTTTGAGGGACTTTCATTAGAAATCATTTGAATGGCGATTTTAATAATTCTCAAAGTAATGCAACTAATTTCGAGTGTAGTTGAATCTGCTATTTATTAGGGTGCTGAATACATAATTCGACGACAAAAGTGTAGTACCACTTAAATAAATCTTGAATTTATATTCTGTTATAGAGTTTCTTGAAGTGTAATGTTACAAAAGAGACATGAGGAAATAATCAAAACATTTCATTAAAATCAACGTAGGAAGGAGAACAACCAGTTCAACGAGCAACGTGCAAGAAAACAAAACAGAGGACGAAATGTTGACAAAAAGCGTAAAAATACATACAGCTCAATAGTGTATAAAATGAAAATCGCACAACATGCAACAACATGACAAAAGCAACTACAACAACGGGCAGATGCCCGGCTATACAAATAAATATTCAGTCAAAGGCAATCAAAGTCTGTCCCTCTGCAGCTCAGTCCAGCCGCAGTTGTCGATATTTGATTTGAAAACATTTCGAAAAAATCAACGAAAATGAATTTTTTCAGTTTTGAATGCTTGCAACATTGCCTCAACCTCCAACAAGTAAACAACGCCAGCAGGCTCAGCAATTACAATTCGGGTAGTCATTTTGTGCCTTTTTTATCCCATTGAAAGACTACGTATTTTTTTTTTCGTTGTACGCAACAAAAAATTACAGCTCGTTCGTCACTTGATGTTTTAATTTGAAGACTGTGCTTTGTAATTTCGGAATGCATTGTAAAAAACACAAACACAAACAACTTTAAACTAGTTCTCGTACACATGTCATTGAATTCAGTTTAATTTAAAATATATAAAATTTCATTGATCTGATAATACTACAAAACAGAGACGGTTTTCATAAAAATTTATTTTATAAAATTAAAATAGTAAATAATTATATAATGATTAACTGTAGAATGATTAATAAATTTAAATTTAAATTTTTGAAAAAAAAACGGAATATATACATTACATTTGAGCGAAATGAATAAAACTCAAAAATAATCATTAGTGGAGATTTTTTAATTCATTGTGTAAAAATTTTACACAATGTTTTTGAAGGTCCTTTTAAAAGGAATCGAAGGAAAATTCCTTAAGTTAATTTTGTTTCATTGCTTAAGTTTATTAATTGGAGGTTGAAGTAAATGGAAAATATGTAACTTTTGAACTAATCGAAATACCGGTCTGATGTATGAAATATATCTGTGTTCAAAAAATTCAAAGAAAGCTCCGACAAAATACTTATTTTTTAATACGTATTGTAAGAATGTAATTCCTGGACAGTCCTAAAAAAAAACTTGTGTGTCATTTTCTGACTAACTAACTATTATTTGCTATCGCTACCATTTTTTTTAATATTTACATATTTTTTAAAGAAAATAATTATTTTCTAAAATATCTAAAAATTAAATTTTAATTCTCACTTTCCCTTTTCATTTTTATCTCTTCTTATATATTAAAACTCAATATGCCTTTTACTTCTCATTTAAGCAATTTCTTGTTCCATTATGTGGTTTGATTTAAAATTTTTTTTAAATTTGTTTTAAATTTCTAGACTACTACTACTTATTAAAGAGACTGTAGGACCGTCTATATCAGACGCCGAAATGATATTTTTTTTTTAAATCGTGGAAAAATTTGGCATTTTGTGGGAAAATTTATTGAAAAAATTACAAAATTAAATAAAATGTAGCTTACAGTACGGCTTAAAAGTTCACGGCCTCCAAAAATAGGTCAAACAAAAAAATATATCCAATGCCCACACGATTGCTGGAGTGCGAAAAAATGGGGAAATAGCATGAATGCCTTTATATGTTTTTGTAGAATGGAAGTCATTTGATAACGAAAAATTATTCACTATTTTTTGTAGTCCAGTGTTCAAAAACAGTAAAATCGTCGATGATCGATGATCGAAGCCGTGACAATAGCACCAATAATTGGCCGTATATCCTAAACTATTTCGAATCTTGAGAAATCCTTTTGGAGAAATATATTAGCCTAGAAAACTCCCATGAACGAAATAAATGTGCAATACTAAAGTCCAGATCTGTCATCAAAATTTACATTTGTGTCTGAAAAATGTTTTCTTCACCGAAAATGTGATTTTTTATCCAATTTAAGTCAGTTAGAAATTAGACTCAATATACTTTTCGTTTTATAAAAAACTTGTAAGTTTAAACTTTTTTTTTATTTACAACGTGTTCATACGTATTTATTGTTTGCATAGTGAACTGCAGAGAGTAAAGGAATTAATATGTATTTAGTATTTTCAGAAATTTGGTCTATACCTTAATTTTTTAATTAGATAAATAAACTCGTAATAAATACAACATAAATGAAATCTATTTTATTACTTTAAACCTCAGAGTCCGAGCTAGAGCTAGATGTTGGTTTAAATAATTAAAGTTGCTAGTGTTATTGTTATTGATGAATTTAGTGATATTATACAGTTGATGTTGTCTGCAACCTGCAATTAGCTAGTGAGTGGTCAGTGAATGTACAAAGTGGAATATTTGTAAATTTGTCAGAATGTTAGTCATTCAGGCGTTGTACAAAATGAATAGGGGAAGAGCAGCCTATTCCCACACACTCAGTCTGATCACAGAGGTCTTCACAGAGTCCGTCGTCTCGGTTCGTTGGAGTTGTCGTCCCATCGAATGAATGTAGGAATACGGAGGCTCGGTACGGAAATCGTTTAAGCGTCTGCAGCCGTATAAAGTTTAATGAGCCGCAATTAATCGTACATGACAACACTATAAAAACGTTTACGAAAAATTATATCCTTTTTATCCTTCTCGACTGGCTCCTTTTTTCGTTTGCTTTTTTTTTGTAATTTGTGTGTTGCTCCTGTCGTACTTGGGACTGTTGTAATTGCTGGTGTCTTTGTTTGGCAGGTCTGTTGGGAGCCTCTGTTGTTGTAATTGAGTGCGGTGGCAGGATGTGAATGAGCACAAGTGCTTTCTCGGGAATAAGAGTGAACATTTATCAGTTGACTGAAAGTGTATATACTACTTTGGTGCTTTTGTACTAAGTATGATTTTTGCAGGGTAAGTAAGAAGTGTGGTACTTAGCTAATCAGTGTTAGAATTTTGTTGACATCCATAGGTTCTGTTCAAAAAACATTTATTTAATTTGTCATCGGCGCAATGCAATTGCCTTTCCTAATTAACAATTTAAATAAATCGTGCAATGTTTGTAATGAAATGTTGCAAAGTGAATGCAATTTAATTGGAAATTTAATTGCTTTTGTGGTTGTGGAATGTGCAACGAGTAGCCTACTATATTTTTACCTTTTCCTCTTCACCTGTTCAGGGATATTTTTTAAATATTCTTATTTTGTTGTTACTGTTGTTGTTGTTGTCAGCCATTTATGTTTGTCGAACTCTTAATTTAGACGTGTCGTCCATTGAAATTTGTCACCGGTTGCGGCAACGTTCGGCTTTGTTGTTTTAATTATTTGCGGTTATATTTATTTAAATATTTACCAATTCAATTAGGGTTCGAGTTTTTTCTATGGTCAGCTATGGACAGTTGTGTCGTGTAATTTATTATTTAATTGACGGGCCATTGGCAACATTTTTGATGGCTTTAATTGACTTTAATGCATTTGCGAAGAGCGCCCATTGATCCCACACAACAAAACAATTTCAATCAATATATTGCCATATCTGACAAATAGTATCTGCAGACATCTCTGCAAGATCTTAGGACGCAACGAGACAGGTCAGGCAATGAGTTGGCTGAAGACTACGTAAACAGTCAAGATGTCTTCATTTTTATACTTTTTTTCCTTTTTTTTTTGTTTTCTGCACTTTTTTGACATCATGGAGTTGCTTTTGGCTGGCTGCGTGCCAATTATAAAAGTGATTTTCTGTAAGCTACACGTCCCAGGCAGACATAAGACCCAAAAGCACACACACATCCACACACATGGCACACACTTCCGTCAACGGGAAGTCATAAGACGTATGAACTTGTCGACAGTCCAAAGCCAAAGCCATCGCCAACGCCAAAGTCAAAGTCGCTGACGTTTTGGATGTTTGGTTTGGGCCAAGAAATGCGATAAATTGAATGACTGACGATGCCGTAAATACTTTTCAGACATGTCCCGAGTGCGAAGGGAGACTCTGCGTGGGGAGTCTTCAGTATTCGCAAATCGCTTGGATCAATTTCCACGGGCACACGACAAATTGCGCGTGGTTAGATTTTTCTTTTATACACGCTGTTGTCATGCAGTTCGGATGAGTGTTTTGTCCCTGACAAGGTGAGAATACAAGCCAAGCTTTAACTGGGAAAAGTTACAAAATTCGTGACAGGATTATTGAGACCTAGCAATGCATTCGCAGTCATTGGGATTCTTTAGAGGCAGAACACTTAGTTGAGCTACGTGAGCTCTAACTGCTCCTGTAATGCTTCCACCTTCAATTCGTACTGAAATTAATCTAATAGTAACTCACTTTCACACATTTCAAAACACATTTCAATTAAGGCAAATCCGTTGCATTTATCCGCTTATAAATAGAGTTCTCTTCTGCCTGGCGTAAGCAATACACTAATTTAAATGCATAAAAACTTACTCAAGCGTTGATTGTGTTTGCCCAAAGTCTCGTTTCATAATTTTTGCACAAATTGCGGTTTTCCAGCATCACCAGCAGCATCAACAACAGCAACAACAGCAGCAATAACAACAACAGCAACAGCAACAACAATCAACAGCCGCCAAAAGCTTTGGCAACTAATAAAAATGAGCGCATTGCACATGTGTAAAAATTTACACCACGTTCAATGGGTAAGAGGCCTGTGGGAATGTTGTCCAGTGAGGAAAGCTGAAAGTCTGGCCCAAAGCGACGGGCAAACGTTGCGCCAATTCGTTAGCCCTAGACACGGGTTTGGCGACTGGTCACGGGGATGTAGGATGGGAATATCCGGTGGAGTGAACCGTAGGGGGCTTTCGGTGCCCATTTTGTTGCCAACTCGACATATTTCAATCACGTAAATTTATTACGTAAACATTTGCTTTGCTTTTTGCACACAATTACGACGGCATCCAGAGAAGATGAGGAGATCAGGAGGAGGTGCAGCATAGGTCTCTCTCTCTCTCTCTCCCCCTCTCTTTCTCTCTCTCTCTCAGCAGCACAAATTTCAATTTCAATCTTTTTACAGTCAGCCCGCAATACGAACACGAATCCAGCCCCTTTCTGCCTTTCACAGCACACATGGACTGCGGGCTCATCACTCGGCTGCAGAACTGCCTTTTACTCTCCCGTAATATTCATAATGGATTTACCAATATGGTGAGCAATTTTTATTAATGCAGCCAGTCTAGGGTCAGGGCTAGAGAGTCGAGAGTTCGAGGACGGGCTTAAAAAGCGAGTGGTCAGTCATTTTTCTGCTGATGCTCTGACTCCTTGTACGGCTTTCCTCTTCTGTTTCTCTCTGGTCTCTATGACCAGCAGGCTGTGTACAAATGTACACACATACATACATATGTGTGTGTCCTTTTCGACCATTTGGCCCATCGGGTCAAATGGGCTGTTGGCTTTTTGATCTTTAAATGTTTGTACAACGCTTTGATGTTCGTATGCTGACCTGAAAAGTGCAGCTGGTTTAATTTTTTTTTCACCGTTTTCCAAATCTCATATCCCAGAGGTTTTAAATGCTGTGAGAACTGTTTGTGAAAGAGTCTCAAAATAAATGAAATGGAATTTGTACCCATACATTATAAATATCTTGATAGCTTATCGTTAACTTAGTAATTTAAATATCCAGCAGTGTTGTCATGAAACACGCCCATCAACAATTGCTTTTAAACATTGTATAATGATCAATTGATGGCGCTAAACTTTCCCGCTGGCAATTTATAAGACAATCCGAAGGGGAGGAGAAGTAGATTCAGGACCTGTTTTGAAAATTGAGTGGATTTCTCGCTCGTTGACAGGCGAACTTTGTTATAATAATCAATGTTGAGGTACAGTCGACAGAGATAACGAGATAATAAGTCAGTCCTGACGCGCGCTTGGGATAAACACCTGGCCGCAGGACTAAGGACCAAGGACCAAGGACCTCGCCTTGACGTGGGTATGTGTCGCCTGCCGACAGCGAGAGCTAACTAAAAGTTCCTTGAACGTTTTAAAGGGAAACAGAGAATTGAGAGATTGGCACTTATGAATGAAAATACTTCTGGGCGTTGTGAATTTGCATAATTATTTTGTCAGCTTAAAGAATTTCATTAAATTGCTGACACACCTCGCATTAAATGTTGAAAGTCTATGAGAATCTCAAGAAAGCCGTTATAGAGTGAAATATTTGTAAAAATAAAAACTTTTGGCACTTAAATTTTCTGGAAAATACAGCTATGAAATAAGCAGCTTTTCCCCATGCCTAAATGCACATAACTTTGCGTAGGAGTGGCCGCTTTCCCGACTTGCCACTACCGCCAGAAGTTGCAGTTGCACTTCGAGTTGGAGTCGGAGTTGGAGTTGGAGAACTCGGCTCGGCGTCGTTGTCGGCAAGGCATATGAACATACAAAATATTCCCTACAAAGGAGTTGATTACACAAAGGAAAATTACGACGAATCATTTCCGCTGCTTGGCTGCTTACACGACCAGTGACTGCTCTGAGACCAACGAGTGCGAGCAGGAGTACTTGGCCAAGGGAGTCAGGGACCTGGTAGTAAACGGTGGCAAAAACAGCAGAAACAAAGCTTTCCACACGAGACGGCGTTTGGCTAAAAATCACAAGTGAGATACCAAAAAAGGCCAACCCAGATTCTTTCCCATTTCGTTTTGTTCTTTTTTTATATTTTTTTTGTAGCTCGAAAACTACTAACGAGCAACAAACGACGCGGGAATTGCATAATTTTTGGCGTTAAATGTGCAAGCGGCAGCAATTGTTTAATCTTTAACGCCCACTGTGTCTCAAATTGGTTCAAAAAATCAAAAATGCTAGACTATTTTTTCAATTTAACAATTCTTAATTAATCATACATTGCATTGATAAATTTGACTTGAATGAAATGAATGAAAAATATATAGTACTTGTGATCAACAGCATATATGAATTAATCAATCTTTTATAACATTTTAATCAAGATCGTACTATCAAGATGATAGTTATAACTTTACTAAACTAAACGACTTATTCCGGTTAAAAAAAATGCCTTAACTTTTAGTGGAACCTCTTAAAAATTGTATACTCATAAAAGTAATATTTAATTTTAATTAATTCTTTTAATCCTGCTAACTAATTCATCCTTACAGGTCAAATACTTAAGCATATAGAGTTGTAGATTGCTCTTAAAGCTATTTCATTCCACAGTCTCACATTGAAGTTTGACAACTTTTGGGCCTCATAAATTATATTTAATTGAAATTCTTTCGAGTTGCTCAACGAAAAAATTAGCGAGCATACGCCAAAACAGACAACAACAGACACACACAACTTTTGTGGGGCCCATAAATTGCTGGTGTCAGGACATTAGCATAGGCCAGAGCGACGTACCGCCTCCTGTCCATACCAAAAAAGAAGGAGACGAAGAAGAGAAAGACCGCGACGCGGACTTGTAAACGTCAACGATCGTCTAATGTTTCCATGCGTCATAAATTTCATTGAAAAGCGCTTCCGTTGCGCCATTTTATGCCGAGGAGGTTGGGTCGAGTCGGGTTGAGTTGAGGTTGAGGTTGGGTCGGGTCGAGTCGGGTCTGCCAGGTCTCCGAGTATGTCTGAGTCTACCTGGCTGCCGACCGTTGCTTTTAGCTGCTACAAAATGCATAAGGGAAATGAATTGCTTTACTGCCACCGCAGTTCCAGACGATGGGGCCCGCTTAAGAAATGTGCAACTGTAAATAAACACCACAACTGACACACACACACACATCCACCCACTCTGACACATACACATACACAGAGAAATAGTTGTGGGGGCAGCCATTTTGTAGGCGTTTATAAGCTGTCGAAAGTAGTTAAGCGTTTTTCATAATTTATTTATGGACGATGTTGAATCACATTTAAGCATGTTTCATTTTAAGTGCGCAGTTTATGGCCTAGGAGGTCATAAAAAGGAATTAAGTAGTTGTATTAGTAGCGAGTGTGTGTGTGTGTGGGTGTGTGAGTATGGCATACTTTTGCGTTTGTTGACTATGCAAATTGGGATTCGCAAGTGTTTAAAGCTGGGTCAGGGATAATAAACAGCATTGAGTCTTAAACTTGGCATAGCATTAGATGAAGTAAGCAGGAAATTTGGCCGCATTGCCCCCTTTTTTGGTATCGTCTCTTAATTGCCACAATGGTAAACTTCGCTTACAATTAGTGCCATGTACAAGTACTTCATCCTAAAGCACTTACTCACCCATTGGTAAACATTTATCCACAACTTTGGTTACTAACACGATTATGGCATTTACTGAAATAAAACTCCAATGCCGCAAAACTTACTTACTTGCGAATGAACGAGAGAACGAACGAGAGAACGAACGAGGGAAACTATGAGAAAGTGCAACACAGCAGAGCAGAAGAAACTTGGACCAAACGACTTGCAATTGAAGTTGTTAATGAAATAATTTCTTATAACGGGCGAAAACTTTTTGGGAGTGCAGACCAAGCACTAAGAAAGTGAAAATCGGCATTTCAGCTCATTTCATCTGTTTCAGTTTCAAGTTTTGTGGCTGCTGATAATTTGGCATAGATTTTATTTACCTGTGAGAAGAGGGCTCCAACTGGCAACTTCTTGACGAGCGACTTGCCACATTTATAAACCCTGATCCTCGTCCTGCAATGCTTTGTGCATTGCTTCATTATGCGCAACTCGTTTTATTTGACTTGGCTGGAAAAACTCAAAACAAATTCTGTGTCCCTTGTCTGTTGTGTTGCCATGTTCCTAGTGCCTCGTGCCTCTTGCCTTGTCCTGGACTTGCACTTAACTTGTGTTTTATTGCCTCTTAGTTTTCCACTGTCCATTCACACTCATCAAAGGGCCGCCCAAGTCTTCCCTTCCCAATCCCAATCCCAATCCTCTTTCCATTCCCATTTCTATTGCCATTGTGCGCTTTGTTTAATGTTATGTAAACTTTTGCCTTGGCTACTTTTTGCCAGTTGGTTTTGGGGCCGTTGCTTTGTGCATTTCTTGGCTCTGGCCGCTCTTCAACTTGTGTTTCTATCTATTCAACCATTCATTTGCCAGTGTTTTTGTGGCCCTTCGTTATGCTTTGTTGTGTTTGCATGTAGCCAAACAGCCGCACTTAAAGCTGCTTAAAGCTCTCCGCAAATTGACTCAATTGAGGCTTGGGAAAATCCATAGCATACTCTTAGGCGCAGCAAGTTTCATGTCACGATTTTCGCGATTCTCGTCCATTTCCTTTCGAAGTGCTCCCTGGCGTCGACTAAGTTCTGCCACGCTGACAAATTTCGTGGTCTGCTGACTTTCCGAGCTTCATGATTGATGACTTTTCAATATAGACTCTGATTTTTATGTGGCAACCGCAGCCGCAACGTGTGCCCAAATGTAAATATTGCTCGCCCCCCGCCTGTTTGTGTATGTGTGTGTTTGTGTGTGTGGGGGGAAGTGTGCCGGGGTGGAATGTACGTACTAAAGCTTGTGGCGGAGGTAGAAAAGAGACGCCTCCCTTGAAATCAACTTAAGCACTCAATCGTGGATTACATGCGTTTTATTTATGATTTTCCATGCTGGTATTACAAAATGTTTTCCCTCGGTTTCATTTTATTGTCATTTCTATTTTAGTTGTTGATATCGTTGTACAGACGTAGAGATGGCATCACATTGGCAGGAGTTTATTTGCAGCGTGCTGACTTCGATTTGGTTTTCCCATTTTCCTTTCTGGTGTCCAAATTCAGCTTGACAATTGTGTAAAATTTTTGGCTTTACTTCGAGCTTTCAAACTTTTCTATGAGCAACTTTTTTACCAACTGGCAACATTTAATTGCTCAGAAAAATATTTTCAAACAAAAAAATGTGAAAATATTGTCAATTGTTGTATTTTGTTATGTTGGCAGCACCCGTGTACCCCCAACTTGGACTGCACTTTGAGGATTTTACGAACACTTCAACAATTTGCAGTATTTCATAATTTTGTTGTCACTGAAGTTGAGTTTAAAAACTTTTGCTCACTTATTTAGGGCGTCAGGAAACCGATGAAAAGTAAAGACTTATTCATTTTATTATAGAAAAATAGTAAAAGTTTCAAGAATTTAAATTTCAGGAATTTATCTACACTTTCACCACAATGATACTTTTAACTGAATTACGCATAGCTTACCTCTTATACCTTTTTAGTTAAATTAACTAAAGTTAGTTAACTAAATTTAGAGTTAGTAATAATGTATTAACTTAACTAATTCGACATATTTTAAAAATTAATTGAGATATGCACGAGTCAAATTTAATTTTATACTTTAATTATGATATAAGCACATAATTAAATACTTTCAAATACTTCAAATACATTAATACTTACTTTAAGCTCATCTTCAAGAATGCTTTGCCACTCAATTTCCTAATCATTTTTGTTTTGCCGTTTAAAAAAATTAACTGTCGCGTGGCACGACCTTTGACAAACGCGGAAAATAAGATAAAAAAACATGCGGGAAAGGCCATAGTCGAGATACCGACTATGAGATACCCTTTACTCCTTTAGGTGCTGGAGTTGCTTATAAACTGAAACACATTTATGTAACGAATTATTTGTCATATCTTAATGCGATGTCTTCTTCAAAATTGAGGGTGTACGATGGATATGGAAGGGGGTGTTGCAAAAATTAAAAACAAGCTAATTAAGAAAGTAAAATGAATCATCATAATTAAAATAAACAACTACATAAGATAATGAATTAAATAAATAGTAAATATTAAAAGAAGATGGCTATGCCAGCTTGATTTGAATTTTTTATCGCAATTACAAATATTGTGTGTTTGCTTTTATTCTATTTACATTTTTAACATATGTGTATACATGCTAAACATCAAAGAATAAATGTTATAGAAAATAATAATATTATTGGAAATAATAGAACAGGCAAAAAGAAGCAAAGAACAAAATAGATTAGAACCTTCGACATTATTAACTACATTAATCACTATAAGTAAGTTACCTTCACTGATTTTTATTTATACACTTTCAACAAACTTTTCGACTGATCCACAACGTGTCCAAATTGGTCATCGTATTAATATTTACCTATTGGGAATTAGGTGTTCAAAAATGGTCAAAAACGCATAAGCGTGTGTTCCCTTTTGGGAACTGGGAACTGGTTCTAATTACTAGAGCACTTGCAAAGCAGTCGCTTTTAAAGCTCAACCAGAATGGCTCGGCAACTTGCTGCGTGCGGACAGCGGACAATGAACAGCGGCGAGTGCATTGTGGGCGCTTTGTGTTTAGAATGATTCATTCTTTATCTTGCCTGCCGATTGCTGATTCTGTTTTGCTCAACCCTGCTGTGCTTTACTTTTCTCTGGTCTGATGTTTGTTGTTCGTTTGCTGCACTTAATGTAATTAATTTTAATTAAAATCCAGCATAATAGCACGGCCTGAACCGACGGCGAACACATAAAAAATTGTTCCAGTAATGAGCAAGTTTCCCGAACGAGAAGCGACTCCTTTCTCCTTTCGTTTCTCATATCTTTTCGCGCCTGCAGATGCAAAGAAAAAATTGTAGCGCCACTGTCCGCGGATTAAGCGCAAATAGACATCAAATACACAGACGCGCATACAGGCATACACACACATACAAGCACACTTATGATAGCTGTGTGTGTGTATATGTGATATATTTGTGTGTGTGTGTGTGCCCGTGTGTGTGTTGGTATTTGCCTGTTTGTTTAGCTGCTGGCCCGTAAATTTACGTTACAACTAGGATGAAGCGTTTGGTAAACATTTTAAAGTTGCCCGTTTAAATTATGTTGCTTTTGGCACTGCTGAAACAGTTGCTCAGATTCACGAGAAGGGTGTGGAAGGAGGCTGAGAGAAAGAGAGAGAGAGAGAGAGAGAGAGAGAGAAGCGCAAAGCATCTGAAAGGGCATTCTGTTAAGGACGCATGTGTAAATTGTTCAACAAATACAGAACGAATAACAGTTGAATATAAATATTTTCAAATATCTTAAATCTAGTGGGTGAGTCAACTTTAATGGATTCTTTTGGTATAAATATAACCATTTAAAGAGTATTTAATGATTAACATTAGTATTTGTAACACTTTCTGGTTGCATCGGCACTTGAGTTGTCAGAATTGTTGCATTTAAATCAAGTTGAATGCGCATATTTTGCTCGAACTTCAACCAAAGTGCAAACATAACTTAAACTTAACATAACATAACTTATATTCGTTTTGGTTGATACTGTGCCTTTTTCGATGTTACAAAATTTTGTTGGTATTTAAGAATATTTTAATAAGTAACAAACTAAAATAATTGCAAATTAGATTTATTTTTATGGAGTGTCGAGTTCAATTTTCCATTATTCCGTGTAGCATTTAAAATTGATTTTAACAATTTGTTAACATTAAATCATAATGATACATAATGCTGTTCAGATTAATGAGTACCTCCATAAGCAACATAATTTTAATATTTATAAAATCAGTTAAAAAGAAAGAACGTTACAGCTTAACACTTAAAGGTTCTTTAAGTAAAGTGTCTGCGTTTTGAAAAGGGCTGCGATTCTACTTTAAGGTGAGACAATGCGAAACAAATTCTTTTCACTTTTTATATAATTTACGGCAGGGCAAACTGATTACGACGGTTTCAGCAACACACGACAGACAGACAATAGATGCGCACACACAACCACTTGCATACATAGACACACACAAACACACACACACACATAAGCCCTGCAAACATTGTTCGCCCCACAGGAGTATTGACAATGAGTGTTGCACCTACGAAACGAGGCAAGAGTTTTGCTCTTTGACTGCATTTGCTGCCTTTTAGCCGGCAGCTGCGTTGCACTTTTTGTGCCACCATTTGCGCTATAAACAAATAAAATGTTCCTGCTCCTCTAGCATTTTTCTATACGCCTGCTGCCCAGACGTTGCACTTTTACCTCGTACACCGATTCACGCGCTGTTGCACAAAGCAAAGTCGGCATTCAACTGCTTCCCCTGCCTTCTGCCACATTTGCCACACCAGCCCACAATTGAGGAGGCTCTCAGCTGGGGTGAAGTGAACGTAATGCGGCGCGTCAGATGAATAGAAAAATGCAGAACGTGTTTCGTTAAAATTTAAACAATTCACAACTTTAACAGAAAATATCATGGAGAAGACATTTAAATTGGAGAATCATTGAATTCTACCTTAAAAGAGCTCTCTCAGCTAACTCCATAATAATACAGACACAGTCTGAGCAAATAAGCATCTTACTCTCTAAAACAAACAAAGCCAAGTGCTGATTATGCCAATAAGGATAATGCTTCCAATGCGATTTACCAAACCTCAACCGAAACACAACATTTTCGGAAGCTGAGTACAATTTTTGTGAAACAAGCCAACACAGACACGGACACACCCACACACATGTATACGGAATGGCCAAGAGGGGCCAAGAGGGTCTCCGACCTCAGCATCAAGTTAAACTCCAACATAGACGAACGCCTAATCACATGCAAAACGCACGCAGGACGAGCACGAAGGATGCAGAACGGAACGGAACAGAACAGAACAGAACACAAACACCAAACGTCAGCTGAAACTGACAGTGGCGCAGTGGCAGTGGCAGTGGCAAGTGGCACAGTGGCAGTGGCAGCCGGCTGCAGTTTTTGCGGCGCTTGACAAAAGTCAAGAGCCTGGAGGACAAGGGCAGCCAGCGCAGTCACTGTCGAAAGGCGTCAGAGGCGATGGCGGCAGCATAACATTAATTAAGTTTGTAACGACAAATGCCAACACGACAGAGACGTAAACACTCATACACACACACACATTCACACACACACATACACATCAACACTCACATCGTCACACATAAATCAGACAGGCAAAACGCATACAAATGCAGAACGACAGCTCAAAGGATGTTTTGGAGCGTGAAAAGTGGTGACGAGGGGTGAAGAGAGGTTAAGAGTGGAAAAGGGTAGGATTAGGGGGGCGGAGTAGTTTGATGAGCCACGGTGGCTCTGCCTCAATGTCATGAGGATGTTAATTTTATAAACTCTTTAGCTCTTGGACCTCTCACAACTCTCTGCTAGGTAATGTCTGGAAATGGGGCAAAAACAACTTACATTCCCTACCAAGGGTATTACAAAATTGAATAACTTGTCTTTCATTCGAGTGATTAGATCTTTGTATATCAGGCAAACATAGTTGGGCGATATTATAAGTTCATAAAATTTCTTACAAATTTAAAAGGTTAAATGTAAGTGCCTGAAATCACTAATCAAAAGCTTATTCACTTAAATTCTTAATGTTATCTATTCAGTCTTTGGGAATACACAAATACTGTAGCTAATAAATAAAAGCATTAAAAAGAAACTCTAAAATATTTCCAATTTTAATAGTTCTACCGGTACGCACTGTAACTGATACCGGAAACGAAAGGACAAAATCAAAATAGAACATTTTACCGAAGTAGTTGATTCGGAACGTACTCTCAAAAGAACTTTAGGAAAATCTTTAACCTGGCATCACTTGATTGTGAGATATTTTTGAGATTATAACAGCTTATTTTAATATACGGACGCAAAATTATCTGAATATACTCACGAACCAGGTAATTTTAGTAATTTGTTAATGCCAACTGCTTTTGCCAGTGCTCGGTTACATATTTTCAGAGCTCTTGAGAGCAGCTTGATTGTTTGCCCGCCTCGTAGTTCGTCCGACTGCGAGTCTGTTGTTTGTTATTTGACTTCATTTAATGAAAATGTTGCAACCTGCAATTTACAAAACTAATGCTAACAGAACTTGAGATTGTTTACACTAGACGCCCTTGTCCTTTGCTTTTCCTGTGTTCAGCTTGAGTTTTAGCTCTTAGTTTGATGCGGGCGCACTTTTAAGTACACATTGAAATCCCCGTCTCATCCCTCAACCTGTAAGTTAAGCAAATGAATGGATTTAAGAGGTTTTTGCGCAGAAGTTGCTGAAAAAGAAAGCGATAAAATGCCAAAAGATGGGCAACGAGATGATAATCGTCTTGCTGCTCACAATGATAATGATAAAAGAAATTTAGTTTGCTTTAGGAACAATAATAAATACCATGAGTAATGATATGTTATTTCTTTTAATATTTTCGATTTGCTTTAAGCTATAGAATATCTCTAGATGTTTCTTCATCACAGTTTATTTATATTTCATCTTATTCTCTTAATTTTTCAGATATCATTGTGCATTTTACAGTCAACAATCAGATTGCATTTGTCTATGACCGCAACTAACTTGAAATGATGAGTTATCAGAAAGGTAAGTATCTGGCATAAATTTAAGCATTTACTCCAAAGGTACTATGTACAGATGCCCAAGTACTTGGGATTGATTTATTCACCTTGCTGAGTATGACGTGTCCCAAATTGGTTAACAGAAAAACTACAGGTCACCCACAAATCATACAAATCAAATGGCCCCTAACGATTTCCATCAATTCGAAAAACAAATGCAAACGTATTCAGAATAAGTTGTCCCCACCCTAATCCCCAATCAATTTATATACGTCGGCAAAATATTCTCTTCATTCTTGGGGCGAGTTTATTTTATCTGCCCGATTTCTGCGCTCCATGCAATACAATTTACAGTAAATCAAGTAGAAATGAAATTTACGCGGGTCATTCTCAAACAATTTGCTAGAGCATTAACAAACGACTGCCTCAAAGACTACAAAAGATAAAATGCGTTGAAGCATTAAAAAAGAACTTGGCTAGAAGACGATACACAAGTTGCAGTTTATAGTCCAGAATTCCAGACGTCCAATACATCCTATAATCCAGACATGGTTCAATAGTCAACACAAAGAATAAACTGCTGCATACTTTCGGGGGTTCTCGATTCATACGACCCGTTGCCTAATGAGCTTGCATGAATCGGCGATTTGTTACTGCGGCCGCTCTATTGTGCTGTCTAGGCCTAGGCAGCAGCCAACTAGTGTCGAATCTAATTGCCGCCATTTTGTATCCGGCCAGTGGCTTATGTTGAGATATTTGCTGCAGCCCTGGGCTAAACGCCGCGTCGCAACGCGTCGTTCAATTAACTTGTGCGACAATCCAATCAAAAGTGTATTAAAGGCCCGCTTACAGCCGGCACAACGAGCCCATTTCGAGCGCTTGTCGATAACAGCAATTACATAAATGTTTTTATCGATGTGGGCGGTGGGCGGTGGGAGGTATGTGGTGGGAGTGGTGACTGCGGCGGGTGCCTATCGCAAAGTGCCAACGCCAACGACAATCGGCTGACCAAATGCGCTTTAATGGCCCCGCCAGCTGCAGCTGCCGCATTGAAAAGGCTTTTTTCCACAAAAAATCCTGGGATGGGATTTGCAATTAAGGCATAAATTCAAATTAACATGCATAGGATATGTTGGGCAGAGATCCAGAAGGGAGAGAGGCAGCTTCGGTTTTATGAGTGTATTCAATGGCTCGATTAACAATTCGTTCAGTAAAGAATTCTTTGTAAATAGCTTATTGTTATCATATTTCGATAAATGTTGATTATCGGTAGCCACTCGAGGCATTGTGCCAAGTTCCATCATTTTATTTACTTTCGCAAACTTTTCCAATTCTGTTAAAATTAAGCTGAGTACTTGCACAATACTGGTACAATCCAGGCCAGCTAATGACAATAAGTTGGTGGAACTTTTCCCTGCGCTACATTCCAATATAAATAATGCTAAATAAATTAAGGCGCATAGAAAAACAATCATTAGACATGGGCCACAGGCCAATTTGGATTAGATTCCGCACCCTTCCACACAATTCCATTGCTAAAACAAAAGTAAAACTAACTTTTACTTACTCATTCATAAAGCAAATGAGCAGTGAATCGTTTTAAGGGAAGAGGAGGGAGCAGTGATAGATAAATAGATAGATAGATAGACCATGTCTAGGCTGAATACGCACGTATGAGATTTCTTATTTACGATAAAGAGACACACAAAAAATAGCAAAATAGCAAAAATAAGAAAAGAAAATTGCAGACAAATGCTCCACTTTCACTCACACTCCGACTGTTCCCTGCACCCTCCCCTCACCTACTTGAACCTGCTCATTGCCCCAACTACACTTGGAGGCTAGTCAAGCAGAAAAAAGGCAGACAACGGGACACAAAACAAGAGACAGTAAAAAGGCCAAATATTGAATTGTGCGTAATTTACGATAAAAAGGGGAAAATTGGAAAAGTTTGTGCTGGGACGAACTCCTGCTCCCAATAACCAATCGCATGTGAGGAGCAAAGAGACGAGCATCTTTTGTCGTTCCCTTATTTATGTCGTTCGTGTCGAGAGGGCAACGCACGTGTGCAGCGAACCAGAGGAAGACGTTGAGGCTTGAGGCATAGGAACCGACGTAAATAAAAATTGTGATTGCCTGAATTTAGGCGCAGAGAAAGTCTGGGGTGTGTGTGTGTGTGTGTGTGTCTCCTGAACCAATTGAGGCATTTTTATTAAATATTACAAGTAGCCAAATAAATAAGATGGGTGTGTAAATTGTTGCCTAGGATTCCCACACGTACAACGATAAAGCGCAAATCGCTTAAAGGGATGTAAATACATCGGAGATGGGAATACTTCTTAATGATATTGCTTCACTTAAAGTGATAGTTAGATAAAGGGGACTCTATATATTTTGCAACTTCATTTCTCATTTAAACCAAATTTTTTAAATTTTAGAGTACAGTGTTTTGCTTTAAATCAGCAGCAAATCAACAACAATAATAAAGCCTTCTACTTGCTCGTTCGGTCTATAAAAGCATGTATTAAAATGGTTGTTGCTGCTGCATACAAAATCAGTGCATGACAACGACCTCAACACGTCGTCGTTCCCACTATAGCCCTGTGTCTCGTCTGGCCACACTCAAACAGACACCATAGGCCGGGTCTACTGTTGCTCCTACTGCACGTGTGTGTATGTTTGTGTGTGTGAGCGCCCAATTGTATGCAACGGCTTTTGTGTCAAATTTTTATGCCATGCATAGCACGCAAACGTGTGCGAAAAACGTAGACCCGAAACTACAGACACGCTGCAGCGGCAAGAACACCAACAACACCAACAAAACAGCAACAACATCCTCTGTGGCTAGGGTAGTAAATTGAAAGACCGAAGACAAAAATGCTAGACAAGAGGGAAGCTGAGTAGTAGTAGAAGGGAGTAGAAGAGAGCTGAAAGCTGAGAGGAGAGTTGAATCGGTAGACGAGCAAACTGATTCAATTAAATCAGTCCAATTGAAGCGACTGACGAAATGTGTGTTTGCGTGTGCATGGAATATTTAAGCTGACGGAGGTCCTTTGCAAAGGACATTTACTGCCACACCAGTGCAGTGGGCAGTACTGTGTTTAAATTTAAGCTTAAAGTCTCGCTGACCAACCGGTAAGTTTACAGGGCCGGTCATTAAGCACCAACTTCATTATCGGTCCGCGACTCCGGCCAAATGTTGCCCCGAAAAAGTTGTCGCCTGTCGCAATTTATACAAATAACTGAACATTTTGTTTGCGCAACACTTGCGCAACATTTTTTAATGTCTCGACACTTTTTGCCACATGTTGAAATCAGCGAACCGACCAACAACAAAAACAACAGCAACAGCAACAACAACAACAACAATAACAAGCATCGGCTGTGACTTCTGTCCCGTATCGTATTAATATCTCAATTTATAGCAATTTATAAAAATATGAAAAACGCCGATAGGCTTCAAAAATCCTGGACAGCACAACAGGAGCATGAGGCAACAAACGGCGGAGCCATGCAAATAAAATTTAAATGCATGTTTTTTTTCTGTTTTTTCCCATTTGCATAGTCGCGTCCTCTGTGGGGCCAAATGATGCCAATGGAATTGCCAGTGGGAATCCGAGCAATATCATTTAAAGCCGATTTGACTAGCGCATGTTTGTTTACTTTAAATACTGCCTATTTATAATGCAAGTATATGCATATTTATTTAAACTTTGATAACAGCAGCAAATTGCAGACTACGTGGAAACGTAAAATTGTCCTAAGAGTACGAACGAAAAGGAAACCATTCTTTAGTGGAATTACATTAAAATTAATGAATATTTTAGTGCATTAAATTATTGCTATTTGATTCTGTTTCTTTTTTTTAATGCTATCATGTTTTTTGATATACACTTTTTTCCTCATTTCATTCCCACTGTGCGCCGCCTTCTGCCGAGACAAGGCAAAAGTTTTCAGCACCGAGCATTTTCTGTGTGAAAATCACTCAAAATTGTGTTTAACTAAGCGTAAAAATTATAAGCAAATTAATTTGCGAAATCACAGCAACGGCAACAGCAACAACAACAAAATAACAACAACAACAATAGTTAGTTGGGCGGTTGCAGCACAAAACTTTCATGAAACAATCAGGCAAGCAGCCGACACTCCGGTTAGTTCCGTTGGAAACCTTCCTCCGTGGCTCATCCTTCCTCCGGCCTGGCCAGAACAACTGACGCGGCGCCTGCCAAACCAAGCAAACGAAGCGTTACGCCAGCGGGAAGGACGACGCGACGTCAACCAGGCAGAGAGAGAGAGAGAGAGAGAGAGAGATGTTGGGGAGCTGTGAGGGGGAAAATTACCGACAATTTATCTGCATAAAAGCGCAGTGTGCAACTTTGACGTAGCCTTCATGGGATTGATGGGCGGGCCAAACTTTGTTGGCATTTAGTGAAAATTTAAAACAGACTTTACAATTTATTAAAAGAGAATTCCGAAATTATGAGAGATATGTAGTATCGATAAATATATCGTTAGTTGCATATAAGACTTCAGGAATCTTGGTATTCATCAAATAAATAAAAGACTTAAAATCTAAAGCAACTGAGAATGTTGCACTACAGAATGCTCGAGTGTCACAGAAATGTTAGCAATTTTAGTGCAGTGAATTTCCAGCTTACTTTAAAAAGCTTTCACTTAAAGCCAAACCACAATTTTGAACAGGATATGAGCCTTTGGGTGTTATAATATTGACTACTATTGCAAACGTTCAAAATGAGATTCTTAAATGTCAGAGATTTAATTTTTCCAAACAAGTCACAAAAATCTATTGCTTAAACCTATGAGAAGTAAAAGTTTAAAATCTATAAGAGCTCACACCACAAATTGTATATGTAGTTACTGGATACTATATACAAATAAGATTGCTCCTTATTCGACATGTCCTAAAAAACTTTAATTTGACAAAAAAAAGACCCAAAAGCAATGTCAAAGATAAGAATGTAAGATTTATTCATTTCCCTTTTTATTATTTTTTAAATTGTATAAAAATTAATATTGGAAATGTTGAATAAAATTGTTAGTTACATAAGACATAATAAATTATTTTATCGCTTATGATTGGGTTTTTTTTTGCTTTATCGACAAATCTAAATAGAGTTTGGCTTTCGGAATCCCAGGTACTCTCATAACCATTTTCATTAAAATTTAGAGACACAATTTTATTGCGAAAATAAATGAACTCAGTGCACCCCGCCCTATTTCTCACACCCCCTCTCACAAATCATTATCATCATTAATTTGCATGCATAACAAAAGGCGCGGAAAAGGACTGTTGAGAAGGGTCGGTCAGCTTGCGACCACACAGATGGGGGTTAGACGAGTTAATGGAGTTCCCCAAATTACAGGCCATTGTTTAGTTGAGGAAACTCTTGAAAATATTTAAGGAAAACTCGTCTATGCTGAGCAATTGTTGTTTTTCCATTTTCAAAAATAAACACGAAATCACGAAGTGCCCTCAACTCATTTGAATCGCTTTTCCGAGGCACATGTGGCATCATCCCACCCACACACAAGTTGCCAATGATTTGCTGGGCCAACGCCTGCGGCATCGCAGCAAGAATATACAATTTATTCCTTGACTTGGCGGTAGGCTCATTAGAACTCAGTTCGGAGTAAAGAGCGAGTGGAGAGAGAGTGGAAGAGTGACGCCCATTTGCATTTATAAATTGTTGTCAAGGCGTCTGATATATTTGACATACCAAGGGGCGTGTCAGTCTGGCCCTGTTGAGCGTCGACATTGTCTGTGTTTAATTATGGGAACAAATAAATGTTACTCATTCGGGTTATGTGGTTTTCCAGACCACTCCGGCTCTCGGAGAGCAGAGATACCATTTATAAGGTAATCTGAAAGCTTAGTTTCTTAGTTTATTTACCCTCTCTCTCTATTAAAGTTTACCCGTGACTGCATCTCTGTCCCCCATTAACGCCCCAATAATTAAACTCAATTAATGAGCAAGTGACCAGTGAACTGCACATCAAAGTTGTCGCCATGCAACGAGAATCGAATCGACAGCCGTTAAGACCCATGCCGCAATCAGGCTAAAGACTCATCCAGACAGTGAGTCGCTAACAACTTCATTTGTCTTTGTTAAGTCCTGCGACAAACTCCGTTTGGGGAATCCCCAACTCACGCCGTTATCTGGCCGGGCTGCCACCGCGCGGAGCAAATGAAACCACATGCTGTGTGGTGCTTATCTTGACAGCAAACATTTACAAAAATAAGCAGCTGGCAGAGAGGGTGGAGGAGGAGAGAGGAGGAGGAGACACGTCTTTATCGCACCCAAACACAACAATTTCCAATTTTCCCTTTGGCTTCTCTTTTGGCTTACTTCGTCCCTGTTTGCCCAGGGCGCATCTTTCTTTTTAAATACTCGAGAGGTAGATTAATCATTGCCCTGCTCGACTTTTGCCCCTTCATTGATGCTACCTGCAGCAGGAATAGTCCTTCTCCTTGGATTGAGAAGCAACTTCTCCCAAATCCAATTATAATTGCGCTTATCAAAAATAAGTTTTCGATACTTTCTTCCCTCTGTGGAGTTTGGCTCTCGCTGGAGTCCTTGTTGTCTCCACTTTGACACCGTCGCTGCCAATTTCGCCAATATGGCAATTTAATCCACACAATCAGTTTAAGGCATCGTCATTTATCTTTGGGGGAGCCTTCATTCTCTGAGTGTGTGTGCTTCCTGCTGCTGTTTAATGCTTTGTTCGGGATTTCCTTTCCATCGCCGTCAATTACCTCAAGTTTAATTGAAGGTGAAATTAGGATAAAGAAAAGTTGATGTGGTCATGCAGGAGTGAATGAAAGTCGATATGTTTGCGTATATGACATAAGACTAGATTAGCTAAGATCCTAAACAGTTTGGAAGTGCCAAATAGAGGAGAAGCTGGGCAAAGTTAATGTCAAAGCCTGTGGAGCTCTTTCTCCCCAAGTTTGTGTCAGCTTGTTGCATTTACATGCAAAGTGCGTAGTTGAGATCATCTAACTGCGACTCGTGTTGGCCATTTCTCGAGTTGAGTATAATTGGCACTTTCCTCATCCGAATCTGACTCTGGGTGTTGATGTTGAGTAAAGCAGTTCAATGGGATGCCCTGGTTTAATTACACTTAAAATATACATCCGGACAATGCTATACACCCACCACCCAGATTGTGAAATAAATGAGGCGACTTGAGGGCTCGCACTTTTCATTTCGTTTTAGGCAAATAATAAATTTTCTCTTAAAATTCATTTCATTAAACATTCTCCATGAGCTACGACAGGGAGACAAAAGCAGGTCGGTTGCTGCCTGCCCCGGAAATCTTTTGTTTATGCTCCGGTCTCTTTCACCTCTCTCTGCTCCCGTCTCGAACTCTGTCCCTGCCCCAGTTTCAGTCCCGGTCCCAGAGTCGACCAAATTAAGCAAGCTGACAATTTTCTCTCTAAACTGTATAACAACTTAATGAGCCTGCATAACTTTGCGACAACAGAGTCAGAGCCAGAGTCTGTCTCTCATTTTTGGGGGGTGCGACTGATAAAAAAAAGAGCTCGTAAACTTGGCCCGAAGGCATCGCAGCTCGACAACGAAGCCGACGACGACTACGGCAAAAGTCATTATTCAGTGTACTAGAAACTGACTGTAGTCCCCTACCCCCACCCCCCACTCAGTTGTACACTGCGTGCTAAAAATAATCAACTTTTCCAGGACTGTCACACGTTGGTGGTTCCAGCCTGGTGGCAAGTTTCGCGCAAAGTTTCGTGCCCGGCGTGGAGACAACTTCCGCTTTGGCAGGAGCACTTGCCTCTGGCCCATTTGGGTCGCATATGGCGTATGGCCATGTCCTGGCCATGTCCTGGCAATGTCCTGACTATGCTCCCTTACAAATGACGCATTAATGAAGTGATTTTGCCTTCGTCGTGGGGTTTGTATTTTTGGATTTTCTTTTTCCAGAACCATCCCCCTCCCAACTCTCGCCCCACTTCCCACTCCCCACATGACAGCGCTCATTAACTTCCGTTTGAGGGCGCCCATCCCCCTTCAAAGCGCCCCCTTCCCAGCAATTCAAAACCTGTGAGCTGTTTGTTGCTTTATGCAAATGTTTTTCTTGTTATTATTGCTCGCGCTGTGGCTGTGGCTGTGGATGCCGCTGTTGTTGTTTTTGGTTTTATAGAAAAACACGCAAAGTAAACAAACTTTTGGCTCTCAGTGCTGCTTACAATCGTTCGCCTTACACGACGAGAGATTGCCAGCTTCCCGGCTTGTTTGTTCATATTTTAATTACGCGACTCTGATTGGAGTAACATTTGAACGAGGGAAAGCGGGAAAGCGTGGAAAGCGTTGACATTTGTGCCCAGCTGTCGTCAGTCCGCAAATTTCGGTTGTTCCAAGTGGTTGCCCAGCATTGACATTGACATTTAGAGGGGGTCCAAAGGGGTGCTTCTTCCACATTACATATATTGTATACACTTTCTTTTAACGGTTGTAAATATTTACTTTGTGTGCATGAAATTTGAATATTTATTCTTTGAAAGTGGTTTTTGTCATTCGTCATTTCTTATGCAGCCACTTAGAACTTAAAAAGCCCTTCGTTTCTCGAGAAAACTATTATTGTTTCTCCGATATATTTTTCTAATTTATGTAACTAATTTAGTCGAGAGAAAGTCGGCAGCACTTGTCGCCAGGAAATTAGCATTTATGAGGCACAAGTATGTTGCAAGTCAATAAATAAATTTCTATAAGCTAAACAGACCTTCACAAGAATACTCGTAGGCAGTCCAATAAACAATCGAAGAACATCAAAAATCAGGACAGGCTCATGGCCAAGTCTGAAGCACATGGCGTGCTGGAGACGCAGCAAAGTGTGCTACAGTCTTGTATTGAATTTCATATTTTTTTGGCAGCTGCAAAATGAGAATCAACATTGGCAACATGTTGACTTGACAGAAAGAAACTGGGATATTTCCAAGCAATTGACACCCTTTTTCAATCTGACACTTCAAGCTGAAAGTCAACCCTCAACGCCAGTCTAGTTTATAAGGGTAATTTCAATAAATATAGAAACAGTCCCCCCTTATTCCCCGCCCTCTACAATATACCTACATAAGTATTTTTGCATAACGCGAAATCTGATTATATTTTCTTCTTTTTTCTCTGGTTGCCAATGTGAGTGATGGTTTTGTCTGGGTTAGGGTAGTTTTTTTATGGGCCGTCTGACTGCCTGGCTGATTGGGTGATTGGGTGAAACTCTTTCCCATTCTGCAGAATCAATAAATCGATGTGAAAAGTCATTAACATAAATTTCAGCAACAGACAATTAACAATCGACCTCCAATCATCATCAACAATTGGCATAATCCACTCAACGTCAACATGATTCGTTCGGTAAATTGCCTCGTTTTAAATTGTAAATAAATTTTGATGGCATTAAATGTTATTAAGCGCATATATATATAAAATTTATGTGTATGAACAGTCACTGTAATGCCATCAGCTCTGTTAATTGGGCGCTTAATTAAATTTTCATGCAGGTGTAATAAATGATTTTCGCCCGTCGTCTAATTAGATTTCCGTTTTTTATGACTTCTCACATTGTGCATTGGCCATTGTCCATTGTCCATTGACTCGATTGTCAGTGTCAAATGCCTAAGGTCATAATTACACTCGCCTGATTGAACAATTGAAAGACACTGCAGATTTCCAAGAGGATTTAATCGATAATAATAACATTCATTTTGTTTTAAATTTAAAACGTGCAATTTACAACTCAAGTGCCTAATCCCATTTGTGCATCTGGCCCGGAGTGGGCAGCAGTTTCCTCGCCTTGGATTTTCCCATCTTCGCCTGGTCTTGTTTACACACCTTGGGAGGAATTGCAGGCTTGGGAGCTGCCCTGGGGACAGGACCATCTTTGGGAGCAGTCTTGGCAGCTTCGACAGCTGCAGCGGCTTTGGCAGCCTCTGCTGCAATGGCCGCCAACTGTCGCTTCTTCTCCTCGACCAAATCGATGGGTGGCTTCACTTGAGAGCGGGCATCTCTCAGGTAATAGGAATTGCCAGAGATCCGATCCGTGGATGGCTCGGGAGCAGTGGGTGCCGGAAGACTGCGTGGACTCACAGTATCGGCAAAACGATGGCTGCTCACATACTTGCGACCCAGAAGGAAGTCCCGAAGAAATATGCAGGAAGGGGGAAATGTCTCGGTGCTTGGGCGGCATTTCGCAACTAAACTAATTGATTTGTATGACTGGACACTTGAAAGTTAGACAGAATAAAAAGATTTTCACAATCCAAAGAAAATAAAGCGTAAGAAAATATAATTTAGATTTGGTGTCGGAGTTGTATCTCAATGGTTATAAAGTAATTAAATGAACAATCACGCAACTGTTGCTGCGATTTTCCGAATTCCTCACAACTTCGGCTCACTTTATCAATTCAATAAGCGTCAATCGCGTGACGGATTCGACTGTCAATCAGTTGCGCAACAAATCTGCAAGCCGCACCAATGAATTTCAATAATGCCACAGGAAAGGGCAGAAATCGAGAAGGAAATGCGGAAATGGGGGATCAGAGGGATGCCAACTTGACCAGAAGTGACGAGATAACATGTAATGAAATTTTCGCACTTCCAACTTTTAGCAGAAACAGCGCAATTGGAATTAATAAAAACACTCGAATTTCCTATGCCAATCAGAGAGTGCAAAATGAAGACGCCAGGGCGCAACTGACAGCCACACGTGCCAGGCCTTACTGTACATTGTTTTTCACGTTTTGTCTTCGACGCCCTCGCATTGCCTAAGCTGTCACTTTGACAGCCCCACGGAAAGCCGGAAGTCTGCCTGTCGAACGTGTGAGATGTTTATCATATGGCGCGGGATCCTGGCTTGGAACGCTGCTCACATTTCATCAGATAAGCAGCTTGTCGAGATTTACGAAATCGAGCTGATTACGTCCTTGTGATTGGCGAATGACAGAGAAACCAGGACGGGATCAGGATCAGGATCAGGTCGCGTGTCAAAGGGTGGCCCGAATTCCGAATGCCGAATGCTGCCTGTTTACCTTTTGGCTTTTCAATGGCCTCGAGCTGTCGGACTGCACGATACAGGATGAGGGAAAGCAATTGGGGCAGGGGTTGTTGTGTTCAGCTCAGGACTTAGCTCATGTTCTACAAGCTGCATTGGCTATGTGAAATGCATAAATCAGCTTGACTCCTCTCAATTTGATTCTAATTTACGGCGCACGTTGCTCCCAAACCATTTGAGATAAGCCCGCCCAGCTAAATATCAGGTTAACAACACTTTCCAACCGGAAATTGATTTCCATGAGAAAAAAAACCGGTTTTGTAAAAAACAGAAAAACCAGTGCAGTTGAAAGGACTCTAATAGAAAATAAATGTTCCTCAGATGTCTTACACATTTTCATATTTATTTTACCAAGCTACGAGTTCTAGATGGCGCCAGTCGAACACTCCTCCATAGAGTTTAGTTCTTTCAATTAGTCGTGTATTTTATGTATACGCAATTGTGATGGTATTAAGGAGGCTGAGAGCTTATGCTTATCAAATTTAGCGTGGGAATGAGGCTTTCAAAACAAACAAGACAGTAATCGCTCGTCTCTTGAGTCAACATTTTTGACTCACCACCTGATCTAGTGTATTAGCGATATTCAATAAACTAAAAAAGCCGCAATATTAAATTCGAATAAAATAATTTAATAACACTTTAACTCTGAATTTTACAAAAATGAATTCACAACACTGTATCAATCCTTTAATTTATATTATTATGATTGAACACACTAAATGTTTAACATAAACTGTGTTTAGGTTTTATTCAGAAGATAATTCGGTATTCTTAACCGAAGTACTTTCCTCATTCTGATATTTTTTTTGTAATTATTTAACTATTGTTATATTATTTTTAAGAATAATTGAAATATGAGAAATATTGGTGTCAAATCCATTTTATAATATTGCCCATTGTAATTGAATACGTTATGCAGTGTTTCTGTAAGCTGTTACCCAATTTGGCTCAACGTGCGTCGTGTTGCACATTCGAGGGAATGTGAAAACCAATGCGCAAGACTAATTGATATAATTTTTTTAAACAGGACGAGGCATGGAATACTCTGGGGGTTGGCCGGAGAACTGAAAACTGAACTGATTTTTGTTGTTTTTGTATTTTGCGGAAAACTGCACGCTCGAATTGGAAAACCTTAAAAGTGGCATTTGAATCACCCCTCCTCTCCTATCGCCTGAGTCTTCGGAAGGGGTGTGTTGTTCTCTGCCTGGTGATGTTGGTGGTGGTGTTGATTTTGGTAGCACATATGCGGTTGATGTGTTCTCGCCCTCTTATTCAACTAATTGACAAATGTGCCAAAAAATCAGCCCGATATCGAAATCGATTTGGGAATTGGTAAAACGAGGTTGAACGAAGCTTTAACTTTTGAAAAGTTCAAGCAGAGATTCCCACTTTCCCATTTCGCCGTTGTGTGCAGTGTAATGCGATATGTCAACAGTGTCGGAAGGTTGCAGCAAATTTAAAGAAGCAAAAGAACTTTGCGAAAAGTAAAAGTAGCGAAGGTCAACATCATCAAAATGTCTGGCTAAACTTGTGGACAACACACACATGCCACACGCCACACACCACATGCCACATGCCACATACCCCGAGGCCATTCGAGGAGCAGGCCAAGAAGGAGCTCTTTTGGCCAAGGAAGCTGCGTCGTCTCGTAGTGAAAATGATAATGTTAAAGTTTTACAACTTAAGTCGTCAAAGTCAAACACACTCTAGGGAAATTACAAACACATTCGTGACAAGGATGTGAGTCTGCCCCTTCCTTGCCTTGGCCTGCTGCCTGGCCCGGCTTCTACTTTGGCTGCAGCTTGTGACCTGACCCCCTTGCACGGGGAGGTCAAGAACTGAGGGTGGCGACTCGAATCTTTGTCTTCATCTGTGATGAAATACACTCGCCCAAAGTTTACCTGCTCAAATCTTAAGCTCTCTATTCTACGAATCCTCTGTTCTGTTTTGTTATGTTTGTTGTTAGTGTAGTTACTGCCTCTGTACTCTTTTATGCTTTTACAGCGCTTCAGGGTGGTATTAGTGTAAAGCTCGTCCAGGCGCCACTTTGGGTGGCTCAACTTTGAGATACAACAACAGTCGCTTGTACTGCTTGCCCATTAGCATAAATAAACGCTCTAAGTACGCCCCATAAAGGTGTAAATGCTTGGTATTATTAGCCGTGCCAGCTGAGAAACAGAGACAGAGAGGAGAGTCGAGTTGGCCGAGAGTCTGGGAAACCGCCAACGGCTTCAGCCGGGGGACTTTTGCTAGCGCTAAAATTTTATGCTGCTTTAACACATAAAATTTGCTCTCAAGTATTTCATAAAATTTTGTTACGCATCAAAATGAGCTGCAAGCTTCAGCATGGAGTCGACTTTTGTTGTCTCATCAAATGAAATTTTATTAAATGACTGCCAAGTTCGGCAACTTAACGGGGCTTTGACTTTCGCTGACCGTGAGTGAGTCCTTACTTAAAATGTACACAAAATAGGTCAGCTTTAAGAGGTCAAAGGAATGGAATCGACAGAAATGATAAAATTAGTCAGAATCAATTAGGGCATTCAGAAACTCTGATATTTGTGTTATTTTAAAAAGTGATCAATTTTGGAATGACAACAAACACACAGAAAAATGATTATTATGACGAATTTTGTATACATACCAGAGGGCATATTTGTTGTGATAATCTTTTTTCTGTGTGTTTGTTGTCAGTACAAAATATATCCCATTTTAAAATAACACCAATATTAGAGTTTCTGAAATGAATCAACGCAATTCGTTTCTTACCATAAACGCAGATAATTTAAGAGTCTTCTGCCTTCAAATTAAAGTTTCCACGGCCTCTAGACATGGCCATAAACTCTGCAGGTGCCTATCAGACACCTACGATCCACAGCAAAGAAATGAAAAGGACAGAAAATAATGCCCTCATTAAAATGCGCAAACGTTCTGTTTATGCACCGAAATTGCGTTCGGGGCTGCCTCCATTGAAGTGGAGCTCTATTCATGTTGGTGCTAAATGCAGAGCCTTTATTCATTTGATGCCCACGTTTATTGTTTTCCAAGTCATTTTCAGCATCTTATCAATTTGACTCAGAGGCACAGGCGCCAGCTGCTCCAGCTCCTGCCAGAACTCGTCCTGCTGCTGCTCCAGACTGCGCCAATAAAAGAGTAACCATTGTTTCCGTTCGGCTGTCATTGATAATGAAGACACCGGCAACATTGTCTTTGGGGAACGCCCTCCCGTCGTCCGTCGCCCGATGCTGGAACACTTCCACTGGCTTCCGTGGAACGTGACTCTCTTATCAATGTGACTTACTTATTTTGTGAAGCTGAAGGCACGGCCGTTCTTTCTCCTCCTCTGCATTCAGTCGTCCTATCGCAGCGGCAATTAAAATTTGTAGCTATTGGTAAATGTCGGCTACAATTGGGGGGAGTTGCGAGTTGAATTCGATTTCGTTTGCGCATCGTTTGCAAATCATTTCGCAATTGCCCAGAATGGGAATGACTTTAGGGCAACTACTTCCTCCCCCACTATGCCGTATTCCTTCCTCTACCTCTCCCTCACCGCCCCCCTATCCCCATCCCACAGCATCTCCTTCCCAACTGCGGCCTCATTTTTCACAGTGACAGCACAATGGGCGTTAATTGCGGGGGTTTGGTTCAGGCTCAGGTCGAGATAAGCGCGCGTGATTTTTCTACGAATTTTGCACCCGACGGGCACAAACGCCATTTGACTGGGGATGCTCTCGGAGCTGCGACTTGTTATAAGAGTTGCACAAGGCACAATTCATACTTTTCTTTTCTTCAACCATTCAAATGAGTTTTTCATTTGGGGCGTGTTGCCATCGCCGTCGTCGTCGGCGTCGCTGCGATAAGAGCACACAGGGCAGGAGGTCAAAGTATATTTTTTGAATTGGCAAAACGTGCACCAAATGGCTTAATTACATCTGAAGAGTCAACTTTGATCTTGACTTTTGTTGAGCAGCTCATGGAATGAATGTTCGATATCTTAAATTAAAGATAACAAACAATCATTTTGAAATGAACAATAAATTTGAACTCATTTAAATGCATAAAGAAATCGTTGCAAGTGACCATATAGAGAGACATTAACTCTCTAAGTTTGGCATGCCTCTTCGTTAGACTTATGTATCATTTACATTTCTTTTTATTTATAATCAGACCGTATTTATTGGTTGCCCTTTTTTCGCTGATAATGGGATAATGTCAATTTTTTTGTTATTAGCTTAAATCTGAAGCAAAATATTTTGAGCTTTGGTGATTGCTAAAATTAGACAATGGTAGAATCTAAAATGTTTTTCGTTTTTTTTGATCATGTCTCTACCCCCTCAACTTCTGATTCCGAAAATGAAGATTTAATATCAAAAATAAAATGTTATGGAGAAATAACTGTAATATTATCTACGCAACATATATGATCTATGACATTGTATATTTGTGATCGTTATCATGTAGGCAAAATGTTGTTCTTTGAAACCTGACAGCTTTGTCTTCGCCCACATTTGTGGGCGTGCAAATGGGTCGCCCACCTGTATTTAAATGCGCATATTTCACAGTAAACATGACTTGACAACATGCCTGGCTTTTTCGCATGGTCTAAAATATGTAAACAAATAGTTTTGGCAATTGCCAAGTGGGGCATGTCAGGGCAACAGAACTTCACCTCTGTACATCTACATCTACACCTACACCTACACCTTCACCCCACAGCCCTACAGGACACAGAGCTGGAGAGGCATACAGGTCAGGCCCATCCCGAGTCGAAGCCACATGCAACACAACGACTGGATGCATGTTGTGGCATGTGTGGTTGTGCAACAGCAACAACTTTTGCAACATGCGACCAACGAACTAGACGACTCGACTCGACTCTGCTTGGTTGGCTAAATAAACGAGGCCTTAAATCGAACTTTGTACACGGCTTGGGTCGTTCTGGATTGTTCTGGGTCGGAACAGAGCCAGACTGGGCCAGATGCAGGGCCAGGGCAGCTAGTTGTTGGTAGCTGAATGCCTGCCTGCCTGGCTGCCTGGCTGCCGTCTCGTTTGAGGTTAACATAATTTAAGCTGCCACCCAAGCGGCTCTAACGACGCAGCCTGCGAGCCCGGCTAACTGCCTGGCCATTTAACATGTTGCCAACATGCGTGGCAATTTTGCAAATTATAAATTTTCCACCTGCGCAATATGCAGTACGCCAAACAGAGAGAGGGAGATAGAGAGGGAGACGGGATACACCGCCCACATAACTGTTGTTTAAACTTTTAAGCGCACACGCTTCCTGCCAACAACAACAACAGCAACAACAACAACGACAACAACAACCACAATAGGAGTAGGAGCAACAACGACAACTATCCGACAATTGATCGTTGTTTCCGGATTGTTGTTGCTGCTGCTTTTGCTGTTGTTGTTTGTCGACTCGACTAGATTCAAGTTGGCTTCTTACGGCTGTCTGCCAGCTGAAATTAAGTCGACACCGGCACACAACACTTCGTGTAGATATCTTTGCAGACATCGCAGCAACAACAAGACTACAATACCTACAACCTGCTTCCTGGAAAATGGCCTCTGTAAATAGAACCGTCTTTCATTCATGGCATTCAAATAGTTGCGTGTACAACACGGCGTATGACGCTTGTTTCAGAAGTTTTGGGGAAACCTTATGTTCGTAAACAAGATCTATGAAGAGATGTTTGACACTGTTTCAACTATTTCTTGAATTTATTTATTTAAGATGTGTATAAAAATGGAATGAAGTGAATCTCTTTAGCATTTCTTGCCAGTTTTATCGCCTCCATAAACCAATTTACACAGTCTTGGATTTATTTAAATGCTCAATTTGAAATAAATTTACCAGAACCAGAAGGTTCATCAATATTTCAAGAGAAAACAGACTGACCCTCGTGCGAGAAATTTGCATGAAACAAAACGGAAAACGGCAGCAATTTGCGTAAGAGCAAATTAAATATTGTAACTGTAAAATAAATCTGATATGCAATATATTGGAGCCAAAGTGCAAAGGACAACAGAACGACAGGCAACAAGGCAACAGAGGAATCGAGTCGAGGATGCTTCCGTCGACCGACTGCATAAACAACAAGACTGCACAAAAATATAAACAATATGCAAAACATGTTGAAGACGTGCAGGCCGAGAGCCTGGAGACTGAGAATGAGAGTGAGACTGAGAGTGAGAATGGGACTGTGACCTGAGGCGGTTGCAACAAATGTCAAGTATACGCACTGAGGCTCTGCTTTTGTTATTTGTTACATAACTTTGCAATGCAAAGTTTGCATACAGTCCGACAGAAAGACAGACAGACAGACAGACAGACAGAAGGAACAATCGGAACTGGTAACAAGGTCAACATTCTGAAGCATGTTGCCATCAATTTAACATCAAATGGTCATAAATCTTCGCAGCGTGTTTTCCATAAAATACTCGTATTGAATAAAAGATGCTAAATAAATATTTAATATACATAAGCGACAACAAGCTGTCCCCGTCAAATATTGAATCAATTGCGAGCCAATAAAAACTGCGTTCCACTCAAAGTGAATCAAACTTCTGGAGTTTATGTCTCAATTGCGACATTAATTTGCATTAAATAAACGTCACTCTCCGTGGAAAGGAGAGGGCAAAATTAGAGCAGGACTCCCTTTTCACTTTGATTTACGTTGCATCAATATCAATCGAATGTCAACAGACAAAATATACATATATACGCATAAGATGTATACATACATTTCATATACTTTGCATTTAAAAGCATTTCTCTGCTTCTACTTTTAAGTGATTTTTTTGATTGTTTGTCTTTCAGTTGCCTTCTGTTTGTCCCCGTCGCGACGCAGAGACAACGCGACAGCGGCGACAAAGTTAAAATATTGTATTGAGAATGGAATTCATTAAAAAAATCGCAACAACATTCAGATGTGAGTTCAGGATACAGGGTGCTCAGCCAGACAGTGTTTTGGGTGGTTGATTAAATTCCACGACAGTAAATTTGGTTATTTTTGAATAAGTATATTTAATTATATCTGAACAATGTTGAAACTTTCAACCAGCTTGATTTTCTCAAGTTCTATTCTAGAATAAAAATGTCAAATAACTAGTAAATAGATTTCTCTCTGATGATTTTTAGGCATATTTGAAAAATCATTTAAAATCAAATCAATAGAAATAAGAGTCGACATTTCGTATAAAATTACTTTAAATTGAAACTTGAATTTAATATTTGTAGATGTGCTTGGAAATGAACGCAATGAATTTGGGAATCGTCCTGATTATTTAATATTTCAAGTCCCCAAATTTATTCAGTTTTATTTCGAGTTATTTTCATAGTTTTGAAATTTAGTCAAGCATAATAACAAGTGAAGATTGCTCTCTGAATTGTTAATGTATTTGGAAGTCTATCAGTGTATATTTCCATCACACCATCACCACTTAAATCCTTTCACCAAGCTTTGACCAAACATTTTTGCGGATCTCTCAGCAATCCACACACTTAAAATATTTACGCAATCAAAATTAATGCAACTGTCATGTTCTCGTCCTCCCCCCAATGTATTTAGCGTTAAATGCAAATACACTTTAGAATTGCAGTCAACCACAGAATCCCTCTGCTTGTCCTTCTCCCTTTGCTTTCCTTTTGTCCTCTCCCCTTTCCCTGAGTCAGCAACACACACACAAACACACACACACACACGTATTCCCGTTACAATCCCGGGGCTGATGCGTGTTTAAATTTAAACAGTAAAACCAAACTCATTACCAACAACAAGCGAGTGTCCTGTACTCGTCGTACGTACGTTCGTCGTTGTCAAATTACCAAAATGTCCTTTTGCGCAATTTTGTGGACATTGGAAATCGCTTTGATTGAACCGCATGCAATGCCGGCCAGACAACAACTACAATAACAACAGGGGCATGTTAAAGGGAGGAGAGGTAGGACACTACAATGGTTGCACATATAACAAACAGGCCACGTCCACATCCACATCCACATCCACATCCATGTTCAAATCCACTTGCAATTGCAGCTGTAAATGCGCCTCGATGCACTTACACGCATTCCAGCTTCAGTTCGATGTGTAAATCGTCCGTGCGGATGCGGATGTGGATGCGGATTGGGGACTGGTTTTATGTCGCTTGCGCCCCAATGGATACGCATTTTACTGCCCTGCTAATCTCTGAGCGATTCAATGCAAAGTAAAAGCGAAAGCAAATTCGGCCAACTGCAGCCAAGGGGGAGAGGAGCGGATAGAGAGAGGGAATGGTTTGTCGGCCCAGTTGAGTTGACTTTGAAAATCAATTAACAACATCAAACAGACACTGCGGACCCTGACGTGGACAGCTGTCGACTCAGGGATCTGGCAACCACCGAGTGAACCACCCAAACCACCTCGAAAGTGTGTAAATTGCAACTGTAAATCAAATATGACAACGCAGGCAATGCACAATTTGCATGTGTGTCAGTCACATTAATTGTCCGCGCCAAGTGGGCGGGCCAGAAGGGGGCGTATTTTATTGTTGTGTTAATGAGTGTGCATAGCATCGCCGTGGGCCTGTCGGAATTCCAGGGCTGAGGGGTACTCAGTTATCTCTATGGACACTGCAATTTGCTGATGTGACAGAAAAATATGTTGCCATAAGTCGAATGGCGGAAATTTTAATTAATTCTATATAAAAGTTGCTAAAATAAAGGGCAGTAATTGGATATTAATTGCATAAATGATGAATAGTTGTCAATGCTGTTTAAGATGGAGATGAGAACTCTCGTTCTCTTACACTCCATCCTAAATTCAGCATAAAGATCTTTGACTGGAGACTGTCTGCCTTGTCTAGCTTTTGTGAGGTCAATGTCCACTAGTTGAAGAAAAACATTGGCAACTTTTCTAATTAAACGAACAACAACTTTATTCAAGCAACTTAATCAACTTGCAAAAGGCATAAAAACTCACAGACTCACAAAAACATTTGTACACACAACAAGATGTGTCCATTCACTGCGCAGAGACTCAAATCTATGAGTAATAAAATTATTTACCCTACAAAAACTGCACAATGCGAAAAATGCATGGAAATTTATGATCACGTAGCTGACATAAAATGTTTCGAACCCGAGGATGATGATGCAGAATGGGAAATGGGGAATGGGAGGAGGAAGGATGAACGCACTTTGCATGCAGCTCGCAGCGGGCATGACGTGATAATTTACTTAACGGCCTAAGCCCCCTTGTAACGCCCCCTCTCCCTCTACTTGTACCCCCTTCGACACGCCCCTAACTACACTACATGCCCCCTTGCTCCAATCAGAGACACTTTACAAGGCTGCAAACATCAGATTTTATGATGTCTAGGCCATAATTATGCACGATTCGTTGGGAATGCCACGAACTTGGAGTTATATAGTAGGTCTATGGAGTTGGTTTATCAGCGACAATTTTAATGGGTAATTTTGTGGTTGAGGCTAATAAAAGCCTGCGTTGAGATGCAGTGAAATGTTTCATGCCAAGATATTGGAGTTAGTAATTGGAACAATAATAATAAACGGATATGACAAACTTAAACGGGAATTCAGTTAATTTTATCAGCCTTTAATACGAGTCCTGGCTTGGAGTGTGAGTGTAGACAATCGTTGACCCTCGGCTTGATCTTTGATGTGGGAGAAACGGCTGACAAACAATGTCTGAGCTAAGCTAAAACTAAGTGCAATTAAACCTAAACCGCATTATCTCCCTCCCATTCGCTTATCGGACTGACTGTTTATGTGCTAAGCTCTCGACTTGGGGGTCATCCCGCCATGTCTGCGGTATGTGGAAGCATTTTCCCATAAGACCTCTCCTTATTGCCATCTTTTCGGTCGGACTAGACGCCATTTAGACCAGGCCAAAGGCCACAAAGAGCTGAGCTGTCGACTGTTCGCTTCGTTCTGTGGTGATAACTGGAAATTAATTAAACGCAGACGCGAATTAAATTAAAATAAAACCGCAAAGACGCAGACTTAAAGACTAGCATGGGCTATTAATAGTGGTATCACAGACCGATAGATCTATGCTTCTTTCGACCAACTTTAAAGGCCACCCTCTCATCAGCCCGATTGGCAACAATCTCCCTCTCGCCTGATTTCACGGCTCTGCGGTTCTGCGGCTCTCTGTCGCCTGCCCCCAACATTTGACGTCTGTTTCCGCTGTTTCTGCTGTTTTTTGCATTCACTGAGAGGGCATAACAATAAATGGGCCCCAACCAAATCCACAACACTGAAAAAATAACAAAAACAAAGCAAGAGCTTCACGGATAAAGACCAGAGGGCTAAGGCGAAACAAAACAAAACAAAACAAAACAAAACAAAACGAAACGAAACAATCGCAACAAATGCAACTCTGACTGGGACTTTCCACTTCCGGCTGCACTAAAAGTTTAAATTCATTTCCGTTCGGGCTTAGATTTTTGCGAAAAATTAATTAGAAGTTGCACAAACACGCGAAGAACTACAGGGTAGTTATCTTTGAGTTCAATGCTAAAAGGATTTGTTTGTTTTATTTTTCTCTTTCTTTCCTTTTCATCCCTTGATCCCTTTGACCATTTTGACTTTTATTTCACACCATTTATATACTTATCTTTGCCTCATTTGGAGACTGTTACTTAATGTGCGACAATTTATTGGACACTTGTCTGAGATCAGTTCCCAAAAGGCATTTTACCGGATGACAAATGACTCCAGCTTCATTTATTGGTTTGTTTTCAAGAAAAAGGTTTTCTAATTGCTGAACAGGTGAAAGAATTCCAGTAAACACTTTCCTCTTTCCAGTTTTCCGTATGCAATTAGTTGCAATTAATTAAGATTACAATAGTTCCCATTGCGAAGTAAAGTTTATGTGTCGACTAGACAGACAATTTTCATTTCCCATACACGGCTAGATTTCTACCAGCTGACAGAGATAAATGGCTACACTCATGGCGGGTTCCCTAAGTGCTTTTAAAAAATGAAGTGTGCTCAACAAGTTAATACCAAGTTCTTAAACTGGAATTCTTGACGGGATCTACGATACATAATCTTGTTATTTCTTTACCTAAACAGATTAAAAGTAATGGTATTAACACTAATATGGTCTCTCTATTCTTTCGTTTTAGGGCTGAAAGATCCAAGCTTGGATAGGCATACCAATAAAGGTAAGTCTTTAAGATGTTATTTCGAAAAGTTCATTCATTGTATTCATTTAAAAAGAGGCCAGTTCGAATCAAAAATTAATTAAAATCCCACTTAAATATAAATTGTCTAAATTATTACAAACCAAAATTTGTTGCTCAAAGAGCACCACAGTAACCGGAACGAAACCCACACACTTCACCACAATAACTATAAATTCCCAGGCCCCGTAGTCAACAGCATGGATGGAACCCTTTGCCGAATTTGAAGGCGTAAAGCAGCAAGCAGCCTCTTTAAAACGCAATCAAGCTGAAAATTAATTAAAATTTTAAGCGGGATATGAAAATAATGTGCAACCGAAAGAAATTACACACACACAGACACCAAAATAGGACCATCACCTCAACATGCACCTCACCAAAAGACTCACCGCATTCCCCTTCACAACTTTCATTCATTCCAAGCAGAGTTTAATTTAAAACTCACTTGTTACATTTTTAGACGGTGACTTCGACATTTCTTCTTCAGCTCCAGTTGAAGTCCCAGTTCCAAAGACGTCGTCGCCTTCGCCTTCGCAGTTGGTAGTCGTCTCGATTTCATTAAAAATGTTTTTATGCTCACATTATCCTTTTACTTTAGCGTCGACTTCACGTCTCCCTCGCTGTTTTAGTGAGCAATTTAATTTGACTATGAAACGGCAGCCGCATCCTTGACACTTTCGCTTTTCCATTCCCCCATTCCCCGCTCCCATTCCCCCGACCGTCTTATTCCGCCTCCTTCCCCCAGGTGTTTCCTCAATCGTGCTTACCCCTTGCCATTGGCTTGTTTTAAGCAGCTTAAGCTTGTCGTTGACGTCCTCGTTGTTGTTGCTGCTGTTAAAGGGCTCATAATTTCACGCTCGACGCACACACGCGTCCCTCTTGCCGTGCTGCACCTTCACCTGCCACTCGGTCGTGGCCTTTAGTGAAGTGTTCCCACTGTGTTTGTGTGTGTGTGCGTGTGTGCATGTGTGTGTGTGTGCGTGCTGCCACAATTTTTACCAACATTTTCACTGCTCTTGGCTTTGAGTTTTCCGATTCAGAGAGAGAAGACATCACTTCAAATCCAATAAACTTAAGTGCGCCGCCGTTGATGTTGGCCTTCTCATCATTCAGGATTTGATCCCTGTTCCGACTTTGCTTTTGGCCATCGCTTGTTGGCTTGTTGTCGACGATTCTTTGTTTAGTTTCGTTGATGTGCTACAGTTAAGGCATACTGCCGTGCATTCAAGTTCGAAAGTTCCAAATATTCCGCAGTTTATTTTCAGTTGGAGCTGTTCTAAAAAATATTTATAATACGACTGTTAATTTTATTCGATTTGAGTGGATGTTTTGATTAAACTGGGATTGTTTTTTACCCCGAAAAAAACAATGACTATAAAAATTATGAACCATTTGCCTGAACTCGCAGTTTTTAAATGGATTGGTCTGTCGGGCAAATGGGATGAATGACTGCGGCTTTAGATGTGCCAATGTCATTGCAGACTCCCAAAAAGGGAGTCAGAAAAAGAAGATGGTCTTGTAATTATTCTGAAGTAACTTAATGGATTCCTTTTGGACTCTTCTTTAACTACCAATGAGTCAGGCCTTAACCAAAATTTATGCCGTAGGCAAAAAACTCATCACATGTTTTTGCCCCACACATAGTCAAATGTGGCACTTTAATCTAATAAATCAAACGACAACAACAAGTTGTGGCAGGAATATAAGGAGCAACAGGATAACACGCAAAGACAGAGAGAGTGAGAGAGAGGATGTCTGGGAGAGAGAAGATAGACCGCACATATCATAGCATTTAACATATTTCACTTAGGCAAACATTTAATCCTGCAACTTGTCTGGTGTCTACCTCTTACCGCCGTCAACATTCTCATTTCCTAGCGAAGTTTTATTTTTATTTCTTATTACACCTTATCAAATAATGAATATCAAATGTAATGCTTATCATTTATTTGCCAGGGCGAAACCGAAATGTATTTCGATGGGGGCTGCCAGGTGCTGGGAACTGGCGGCAACATATTATAATATTTACTTAATTTTCATTTCTAATTTTTTTGCCTTGGCATGAGGCATATGAAATTGCTACCAGACCAGAACAGACCAGACCTTGGCCATGGCCAGAGACGGAGAAAGAGACGAAAATGTGGATCGAGTCGAAGGAAAAAATTGCTGCATAATAAGCGAAGCTCATAGCGAAAGTTGTTGTGGCCAAAAGTCAAGTGGGGAATGGGATTGGGTGGTTCTTTGGCTTGGAATGGGGACAGTGGTTCAGTGCAGCGTGGCTTCTGTCATTCCTTGCAGGTGGCTTAAGCCGGCGTCTAAAGCGATAAGCGAGAGTATTTGAATTTTTAATAAAATGAAATGCGAATCCCTCCAAGTTGGGTTCGCCCCACCCACTCTTTGATTCATTTGCCACTTGTGCAGACGCAGCCACAAAAAAATTATTCAAATTCGGTTTTGTAGTCGCCGCCATTTTCTTGTCACTGGCTGTGAAAACTCACAGCTTTTCCCGCCCCTTGCCCCAATGCCCGGCACATTTCAGCTAATCTCTTGGTCAGCCAACATTGACGCCTCCCGACTTCCACATTTGCAACTGCCCCTCTGTCTGTCTGTCTGACTGTCTGTCTGTCGGCTTGTTGTCTATTCGCTTTTTGAAATTCCAATTTGAATGCTTCGTGGTTTCCCCATTCCCGTATTCGTGGCGGGTTTCCCTACGATTTGGCGGTGCCAGCCAATATTATTTTATTCATGCCATCGTACGTATTTGTCTCTTTCGCACTGTTGCCATCTTCGTTCTCGTTTTCTTTATTGTACTTGAAAAATCGTAATTAGAATTGGTAATGTATTCAAATTGACTTTCATTTCCGTTCGTTCGTTTGTTTTTCCTTCGTTGTTCCTCATCAAGATTTTGCGCTTTTCGTGGGATGGTCCCACAACTTTTTCCTTCTTCCTGGCAATCGAAAGCTCAAACTTAACAATTGGTCGATAAGCTAGAAGCGAAAATGATATTATCTAGGTACTAAGCTGGTAATCGCCAGAGATGTCAGACAAGGACTTACCTCATTGCTTAGGTTACCAAATAAATATTGATTCTGGCAGCTACACTTTTCGTGGTGGTCCAAAACTGGGAAGATCGACTGCACACGGAATTACACGTAATTCCAGTATCTATCAGATACTTTTGCTACCATATTTCAAAATCTTTGTTTGCTCAGCCAAGGGAAGAAAAGTTTCTGTCGAACAAAAAGTAACTGAACGTGCGGCGGCATTAAAAGAAAAGAGGCAAAGCCAAAGAATAGCAAATGGAAAAGAAATGGACGAAAAAGCAGCATCAAGAAACTGAAACTTTCGCAGGAGAAGCCGTAAAGAATTCAACTAATAAAAATCAGGCACTCAAGTGCGAAAAAATCGCGAAAAGCATCATCAAATAATGTGCCACTCAAGCCGAATGCCAAGCGTGGCCAGCCTCAGTCTCATCCCCAGCTTAGACCTTGTCCCTGTCCCTGTCCCCTCTCCGGGCAAAAGACAAATAGAAAACAAAAGTAAAAAGTAAGTTGAAATAGAACTATGCTACGCGCAGTTGGCGAAAAGTTGTGCCGCCAACCCGAAGCCCCCAAATAATACAAAATTGCCAAGGAATGCAGCCACACACCCCACCCCGCAATGGGCCCCCCTAAGCACCCGTGAACCGCCCCTGGCTACGGCTATACGTCATCAGGGCAAACTTCGATGGGTTAGCCAAGGCGCGCTGTCTCCATTTTTGGGGTTATCGGGTGTGCGGGGAGTGGGAGTGGGAGTGGGAGGAGTGCGGATGCGTTGGCCACATATTTCCGCCGCCACGAAGCGTGCTAGGTATTTGCCTCAGTTAGTTCGAGCGTGTGTGCGTAACGGAAAAGCAATTTTCCTTTGTGTCGTGCTCAGGTTTCAGCTAGGATTGTTTTAGTCGTCTACGTTTCGTTTTCCGCTTTCCATGAGTGTTTTTCCTACGCGCTGCATTCAGCTGGCAAATTTGTTGCAGCAGAAATAAACACTTTATTAAATGCATTGGAAACGAACGAGCAAACTCCTATTTTTTTTATTTTTTCTTATTTGTCTTCTCCAAGTGATTCACTCTTTACTCACATGTGAGGATAAGCTGCAGGGATAAAAACTTGGCAACTTCTTACTATATCGCAAAGTGAATTTGGTGCTAAGCTCAGGAAAGAGTGTCGCGTCTGTGCTCCAAACTGGATTAAAGTATTTTACAAATATAAGTAATATATTCTTATTAAAAGTAACAACTCATTTAGGAAATCATTTGCTTAATACCGTGTGAATTTTCGACGAGATTTTTAAAATTATTTAAGAAACTTGACTTGTCTTTTAATAAATTTTATTACAACAGAATTGAAATGTAGAATTTGTGGAATCAAACTTATTGCAGATTTCTATCTAAAAATTAAAATGCATTTTTCCTCACTGAGTGACTGATAGATACAACAAATTGAACTTTAAGATTTTTTTAAATGTTTGTCAGCTTTTTAATGTGTCTTGGAGATAAATATTTTTGTTTGCTGCAATCTTTTTGACAATGATTTTTGTTGAACTACGGTTAAATTTAGTCATCTACGAGTATTCAATTTATGATTTAAGTATTTATTTACTTTTTGCATTTGCCCCCAATCCAAGGCCCAACCTCTGTGATCCCCATTACACACTCACACACACACACATTCACACATACGGATAATCGAAGGCAGGAATCAAATTATGCTAGAATTGAGATTGATTTTTTATTCAATTTTAATGCGACAAACGAAGGCAGATAAACAGACACCGACACCGACATCGACATCGACTTCGACAGCAGAATCAACTCTGATACTGGCACACACATGTCCCCTGATTCCTGCTCCCTTGCTCCCAGTTCCCTGGCCCGTGGGCCCATGGGCCGATGGCGTCGGTTTGGTTCGTGGCCCTATATACCCAGTTACAGGGTGCTTCAAATCAGAGCCAAACACGTGGCCACGTCTGATGCTGTGCATCGCAGGCTGGGGAGAAATTATAACAACGATGGGACACGGGGGAGTGCCACTGGATTAGGTCGTTGCTGGCTGTCGTCGTGGTCCTTATGGGAAACTTTTTGAATATTACAACATAAATCGATTAGCTTCCAGCAATCTGCGTCACATGTGTGTGTGTTTGTCTTCTCTATATGTGTGTGTGCGTGTGTGTGTGTGTGTGTGTGTGTGTGTCACTGATTGACACTTGAAGCACAATTTTTTGCTCTCTACTTTTTGCTGTTTGCTGTCGTCCATTGATATGCGTCTGCCACTTGACTTGACTCCAGTCAACGATGGCTCACAGAGTTCATCTCCAGCTCCAACTTCAGCTCCTCTCTCTCTCTCTCTCTCTCTCTCTCTCTCTCTCGCTCTGTGTCTCTTTCTTTTAGCTGGGATGTGGTGACGGCTCATCAATGGCTCTTCATCATCATCCAGGCAAATTGGCTTTCAGTTTGGGCCCTCGGCTTTGGATCTATAGACGTGTGTGGTGCATTATTATAGACGACCTCGATTTCTAGCATAAATTGAAAGGAAATTAAACATTGCATGGATGTGGAAAACACTGAAGCTGCTGGGGAAATTGTCATATGATAATTGTTTTATATCTAAGCTGGGCAGAAATTGAATATTAATTGATAATGTGGGTCAACCATTTGACATTAGCAAGGTTACGCACTGTTAACAAGACAGTTTCTCATGGTGGCAATTCTTTAATCAATCTGGCAAACAGTTGATATTTGCTGTGTAGATTATCCCATTTCTGGTTGCAACTAAATTACATTGCAATTTAAAACACTTCACATCATCATCATCGCCAGCTGTAGCTCTCCAAGCAATCCCAGAGGCCTTTAACCAGTCAACAAATCTGATAAGCAAATATACGCCCAAAGGCCTTAACCTCGACGAAACCCACAGACAACATTCGAGTATAACAGACAAACTGCAATTAGCGCACACAAAGCGCAAACACGGCTTAAATAGAAGAGGAACATCAGTTTATCAGTTTAGGGGTGGCTTCTGGTTCGATTCCCCAGTTCGACATCTGTAATTTTACACAAATTAAAAGCAATGCGACGCGAATTCAGAATCGAATATTGCAGGCGAAATCGAAAGGTGTAGTAGATAAAACCTTCCCTCTGTGAGTCTGAGCTAGACTGACAAATAAGGGGTCTAACATGGCATATAGGGAAGGGATGGGAGTTATCAATTGTCTTGGCAACAGACAACTGAGAACTGAGAACTGAGAATTGGGAACACAGAGCAGCCCAAATCCCGTTGTGCAATATTCAGTCAAATTTTGCGCTTTAAGCAGAAGCCGCAGTTCATTCAGCTTTGTAGTCCAATTAAATGCGCTGAAGGGTTCACCTTCAGTAGATTCATTGCAATTTCAACTCGTCCTTCGTCCTGTTCCTTTGTAGTCCCTTCAACATTTTTGTAGTTAGTTCTGAAGCGCTACCTGAGCTGTGAATTGAGTTTCATGCTCCGATGGTCAGCAATTTGTTGTCGCAGCAGTTAGCTTTGACTCTATTTTCATTTTCCCTTCCAGCTCCATTTCCACTTCCACTTCCACTTCCGTTTCCATCTCTATTTGTACTTCTAATTCCACTTTCGCTTTGCTTTTGACTTTAAGCTTTAACTGTTCATTTTCCGTGGCCATCATTACAAATTGTTGACATTATTTTCGGCCTCATCATGACAAAGTGTTTTGGCTTCACTTTTGTTTTTGTCCTTTGCTTTCACCACGCTCCACTTTCCACCTTCCACTTTCCTCTTTTCTCTTTCCGCGTTGCGTGGGAAACTTTCTAAACATGTCAAGTTCTCATCAGCATCAAGATCTCCTTCTCGTCCTTCTCGTCCTGTTCATCCTGCAGCTCCGACTGGTTGTAATTATCACGCTAATGAATCAAGTGTACTCGCTTGTAACTAATTGATATGAGAAAGTGACATGGCTTTTTATTGTTCCAGGGGTTGCTTGACGCCGATAAGCAACCAGGTTAAAACAAAGTTCTCGATTCTGCACTTTTTGTCATTCCCGGGTCACGTGTGTGTAGTTTATACACATAATATGTGTGTGTGTGTGATTTTCTACGCTAATTTGCATGAGAATATATTTCAGATTCAGACAGTTTCTCTATTATCGACATCTCGCTCTATATCAACATCAATATTTATGCAGCTAATCAACAACACACAAAATTAAACCAAAAGGCAACTCGTGAAATGGTAAGAACAACAAACGAAAATCCAATCCAATCAAAAAGTATTCAGGGGTTAACACTGTAAAGAGAGAGAGAGAGAGAGAGTGTGTGTGTGTGAAATTAATGGAGAGAGAAAGAGGGTGGCAAATCGAAAAACTTCATTAGAAATTTGTTTGGCGCCTCTGACATTTTCATGGCAATTGTCTTTAACTTTTTATTCGTGTAAACTTTGCCTAAATGAATTTTCACAATTCTTTCCACTTTTTTTCAGCCCCAATCGCGGAACGTCCTTAACTTTTGGGACGCTTTACTTTTATTTCTGTAGCACATTTTTTGGCATATGGCCCAGGGGAGTTGAGAGCTTGTTAAGCGACTTTCTTTCAGGTGACGACGATAGCGATGATGATGTTAATGTTAATGATGATGATGTTGATAATGACAATGATGCTCATCCACTGATGACTTGAGGTCTCTAGGGTATTTTGTCAGTAATAAATGTGATTGTTTTCGCCAAAGGCAACGCACTCGACGAGTATTATTTATATTTATGTTATTTAGCATAAACAACTTTGCTTAAATTGCACTAACTTTGCATAAGCCCTGATCCTGATCCCGATCCGCCCTGTCCTCCACTCACAGCGGCAATCAATTTCAATTTTAAGCCCTTTACAGGAAAGACAACGTTTTTAATTAATCGCCGGATTACCAGGAGCTGCCCAACTGCCCACTTCCTAACTGTCCACAGTCAACGTGGTCGCAGTCCTCGCCAGCGGTTTACACTATGGTCTACCCTCCAGCTGTCCATTTTTTCATTATCTGTGCGATTTATTCTATTTTTGTCGTCCAAACGAGCGACTCAACTAAACGAGCGACAAATTGCCAGAGACTCCGCCGCTTCGTCCTGACGATGATGAACTTTTATTGTTCCGGGCCGCGTTTAATCCTTTCACGCTTTGTCATCAATGCGACGGCACAAGCCGCACTTCTGACGGATTCTCGAATAGTTTGCATCGTCCAATCATGCCATATGGTCCAAGGAGCACTCCAGAGCCATGGAAACGTGTTGCCCGTGGCGCAAAAAAAAGACTGCACTCATTTCATTTTACTCAAATTGTGGTTTGCTGTTTTACGAGTTTCGTTGAAAATCTGTTTTGAAAGCCAATAAATCTGAATTATTGGCCTCTTGCCAGATATCATCTCAGCCTGACTGTCTATCAGACTCTGTCTCTCTTTAGCTGCCAGACAGTTTAGTATCTGTTTTTATGAAGTACTCGAAATTCGATTCATATTTAGCCTACAATATATCCATGGCATGTGAATGAATTACAATTGGATGCAGACAAACTCTTATATCGGATATGACTCGGACAATAGTTGTAGTTGCTAAACTAGATCTATTTTTGTGGAGCTGTCAATGATTCGACATTCGGTTCCCAGTATTTGCTAATCATCAACCACCGCGTCGAGTACTCAAATTTCTCCCTTGAGCCATGTCCATTAGACCCCCACTTCTGTGGCTCTGCCCCAATTATCAGCAAAGTCCATCAGCAATTGCCGAAAGCGAAAGTCATAAATTACAGAAGGTGCTAAAAACCACACAAAACACACGCAAAAATTGTTAAAAATAATGACACATTTCCCACATCTCCATTGGGTCATCAGCGGAATCGGCACATAAAAGGCAAGGATGGGCTTCTTTGATTCCGGATTGGATTAGATTGGGGTTGAGTTGTCCACTGGGCAGTCAGTTCACTCATAACACGACGACATCATCATCATCATCTGTTCTCAGCATCAGGAGTCTCGTTAGAGGCGCAAATCTGCGCTGTGGGCGATGTTATTGTAACAATCGACACCCGACGCGTTGAACACACACGAAATGATTGCCAGGGAGAGGTCGAAGAGAGTGAAAGGCAGAAGGAGAGGGAGGGGCATTGCCCGTGGCGTTTCGGTTTTGACCACACAGCCATTGCTCACCGGGGTGTTGACAATTCAAACGCAATAATTGCGACTGCGAACCGCACGGCGCTCGACGGGATTGAGAAAAAGGTGTGTGTGTGTGTGTGTGTGTGAATGTGTGTGCCATGAAAAGGTGTCCCTCGTCCTGCCAGGACGCGTGTGCGTCGCGTCTCGCCCTTGGCTCGTTATTCGTTATTTCGTGTTTGACACAATGTCAACTTTGTAATAAGTTTTGCTTTCGCTCGCTGCGCATTCGGCGACTACTGAAAACATAAAAAAATCAAGTTGGGTAATGTCGTCAATGGCAGTTGCAGTTGCTTTGATCTCTTCTGCCCGTTTAGGGTAGTTTTGCACCCCGGCACACGGGATGAATGTCGCAGTTTTAATGAACCCTCCACGTTTCCTTGTCGAGGTCCTTGTTGCTGATTTCTGATCCTATTGGCATTGTGGCCATTGTTCTCGCACTCTCGCATTCATCATTTGCCTTTGAATTCGCTTTTTGTCTGCTGTTTATTATTAGCCTGGCAAACACATCCGTCGATCTGCTTTTTGCCCACCATTGTTGGGCCTCGCTCAATGTTGGTTTAATGAGTTGAATATGTCAAATGTCGCCCCGTGCACGACTCATTGTCGCCTGACAGGGGGACAGGCAAATGTAGTCATTATTATTTGAAATTACGCAAAACATTTGCAAAGGAAATCGAGAATGTTTCACATTTAGTTCTAGATTCGAACCAAGGGAAACTTGAGCTATTTCATTGTATATCTTAAGGTGGCCCAGCCCAGATTCAGAGTGTTTTCTGATCCCCCATATCTTAGCGTGACAAAGTCATATTGAAAGCTCCTTTCAAGGACATGGTGTAGTGACTAGGAATTCGCATAAAACGCATTAGCATTGGGATACTTGAACAGATGTCCTCGCATTTCAAATTCACAAAACTAAAAGCGATGCGCTGTTGACAAATCCGCAAGGGTAAAACTTGGTAAGACAAAGAGGATTCCCGGGTTGCCCAACACCTCACCATGCTTGGCTAGTATCTCGCATCTAGTACTCGTATCTAAGCCAACTGAGTGCCAATGACAGTCAGTCGGTTGTTGTCACCCTCTGGACTCTGAACAGAAATTCGCACAGCTGAGCGCTGTTAATTCCTGCAAAGTGCGACAATGCTCCCCGAATGGCTTAGAGGTGAGCCGGCGAAGAGAAGAAGTTGCCAAAGTCTGTCGCGTCTCTAATGCATGTCGGCATTTACATAATTCCCCTGACGAGAATCGAGGCGGCACTTGACTCAAGCCAAGCACCCAGAACGAGAACAACAACCAAAACCCAACCAGAAACAGAATTAGAATTAGAAGCAGAAGCAACCCAGTCGAAGTCAGGCAAATATCAATTACAATCACGCAATCTGTACAGGGAACACTTTGGATCAGGGACAACGGCCAGCGAGAGAACAACAAGCAAATTAATTGAAATCAATGCAAATGCTGGGTTGAGAGTTGGAAAACCCTCAAGGGTTGTGTTCGGTTTCGTTCTGGTTTTTCAATTTCTATAGGCAATCGCATTTGTCAGCGGCTTAAGTCTGTGCACCGTTCATCGCTCACTGCTTGCCACATCCTCCCCAGCCATTTATACTCAAGGACATCAGGACACAGGGCCACCATGGGCCATTGTTGTCAAACATGTCAAAGCAATCGCAAACATTTGGGCTGCTTTTAATTTATCAATGCAAGTTGATTCAGTCATTTTTTCTCTCGCTCCGCGCTTGATCTATGAATTCCATTTCGCGGTTTGCTGAGCACATGCATCGCAGGCAGAGGAAAGCGGAAAGCGGGAAGCGGGAAGCAGGAAGATAACGCGCCGATAAGCAACAACAGTGTCCTGACAGCAGCTCATCTGCCATTCCACTCGGCGGTCTCTTTGTGTGATAAGTAACTCATTTGGTCGCCAGCGGGTTTGTCCAATATGTCCTTAAATTCTGCTGTGTTGCTGTTGAATCCGCGGTGGCTTCTGTGGGTTGCACGTCCCTCGATGGAACAGCTTGTCTTCGTGCCTGATGACACTCTTCAACATATGCCATCAAATCGGTGTATTCAAAACGTAAACGGGTGAAATGAAATACGAGTTGATTAGAATGGGACCATTTGAATTTATTGTACTAGAAAAACTCAACAGTTGCCTAATCTCTTTTCACACTTCTCACTTATATCGAAATATTTTGGTTTTTTTAACCAGGAAATTATCCCGAAACGAATGTCATATTTACGGTTTACGGTTACAATTTACGGTTTCTTAACTATATGGTCCTTTTGACAGAAAATAATCGTTATAGTCGAGCATAGTCTACTTATCAATATCCTTAACTAGTCATTTAATTAAATACATTACGTACATATGTAGATTTTCCGAGGACAAACAAGTCTGAGTGACAATTGTAGTAATTTTTTATTCAAATCTTTCTTAATTGTTACTTAAAAAATTTCTCTACTTATTATTTGTTTTATTGTTTTTCAAAGTATTCTCCAGCCTGATTAATACACTTTTGCATGCGCTCAAACCAATTGTCGAAGCACTTTTTCCACTCCGATTGAGACACCTCCAAAACATGGTTTTTGAACGCTTCAACAGCATCTTCTGGGCACGAAAATCGTTGACCACGCATTTTTTTCTTGATGTGCGGGAATAAAAAGAAGTCATTGGGTGCCATGTCAGGGCTGTACGGCGGATGACCCATCAATTCGACGTTTTGGCCGGTCAAAAAGGCGCTGGTTTGAGCCGATGTGTGAGAGCTCGCGTTGTCATGGTGAAGAATGATTCGTCTTCTCTTGTTTGTTTTTCGAATTTCTCCGAAGACTTCAGGCAAACAAATTGTGGTGTACCACTCAGAATTGACCGTCCTTCGTTGCTCAAGCGGAACAGTCGCCACATGACCAGTTTTGCCGAAGAAACAGGCGACCATTTGCTTCGAAGTGCTTCTTCCACGAACAACTTTCGTTGGATTTGGCTCGTCTTCGAAGACCCACACGGTCGATTGTTGTTTTGTTTCGGGCTTATACGCATAGATCCAAGATTCGTCACCTGTGACGATCTTATGAACATCTTTTGAAGCACCGCGATCGTATTTTTTCAACATTTCTTTGCACCAATCGACACGAGCCTTTTTTTGAGCGATTGTCAAATTGTGCGGGATCCAACGACAACAAACCTTTTTTACGGTCAGGTGTTTATGTAATATCGAATGTATGCTGGTGGGAGAAGTGCCCAAGGATGCCTCTATCTCCCGGTATGTCACATGACGATCTTGCATTATTAGTTCACGCTCGGCATCAATGTTCTCTGGCACAACGGACGTTTTTCGACGACCTTCACGGAATTCGTCGTTGAGCGAACTGCGACCACGATTAAATTCGTTATACCAGTTTTTCACGGTGCTATAGGATGGTGCTTGATCGCCATAAAAAGACTTAAGTTCATCGATGCACTCTTGTCTGGATAATCCACGTCGAAAGTTGTGAAAAATGATCGCACGAAAATGCTCACGTGTCAATTCCATTTTTTTAACGGAATTGAATTGTTCAAAGCTCTGTAAGTTTAACAATTCACGATTAAATGACAACACGTTCTGAGTGATGTTATGCTAAAAAATGTCAACCTTTCCAATGGAAATATCAGATTGCACCTGGCAACACTTATTGTTGCCTAGGCCAGAAATATATATAGCAGCCTACGTATATACTATATACGTTGCTAAACTGAATTTAGTGTCATCTACGGCACTTTATGTAGATTTAACTTTCTTACGCAATTTGTTCATTATTAAAAACTAATTTTTGTTTCCTGTAAAATACCGAAAAAAAATTGAATTTTTAATAATTGAAAGAAAATTAGAAAAATGTAGAAAACGATAGAAACATTTGTACTGCAAAGCATTAGGCTCCAATGAATTATTTTTTTTATAAAGCTGTAAAAGGTGGACACATATCTTTAAGCTCATGATGTTGTTTGATAGCGAAATTCGTCTATGTCAATTTACAGTTTAAAATGCTGGGTATCCATTCATTTATTGGCTTTTCATCTGCTCGATTTGCCTATCGACTTTTGTTGTGCTCTTTCGGATCCTTAAAGGTCAGTTATGGCCCAATACAATAGCGATTTCCGACACATCAGAGGCCGTAAAGCGTTTGGCAACACGCGTCGCGGTTTAAAAACCAATGTCAATAAATTTTCACTAGAACGAATTTATTGGTAAATCCCCCCAAAGTGGATCTTTATGACAGGGCCACAGCGCACGATTCAACTCGTTGACGACGCGGAAATTGGCGGCGCGTCTGAATGTCAATAAAGAGCGAACATTTTGTTGCAAACGCTTTTTAAGTATTGGCCGCAGTCAAGGAAATCTGGCCGAAAAGCGGGCGAGCATCATGTATGAGGATGTCTGAGAATTGCCAAGTGAGGCGCGCGTCGTTTGGCGACAGAATAATGACATCAAATCACATAATTTGTGCCATGAGTAACCCCAAAAGGTTAGCCAAGGGTTAGGCTAACCAACAAAAACAACAACAACAAAATAATCGGCAACAACAACAACAACAACTACAAAGGCCAACTTTATCGAAGTGAAAGTCGAGGAAGCGACTTTCAAATTGCCTGATTTAGTAGTCGCTTGGGGGCAACGATGGCATAAAGCATGCTCCAAGGATGCGAATGCTCTGCCACATGTGGCATGGACAGGGACAGGACCAACTAACAACAACAACAATAAAAAAACAAAAACAACAAAATAAATATAAAAATGCTCGGCAATAAAATTTGCGTAAATAGTCCAATTTGCATTGAATGTTGCTTTATTTATGTGACTTTCTTTTGAATCCACCCCTCAAATGGGGCATGGCCCCCTCCTAAACAGACCCCAAAATGAATCACACTTTTGCCCATTGTTATGCTTTTCAATTTCTGTTGATATTGTTGTTAGTTGTGTGTGTGTGTGTGTGTGTGTGTGTGTGTGTGTGTGTGTTAGTGAAGTGTAAATTTGCCAAATTTTGTTAAAAGCAAAACAAAATAGAAATGGCCCCGGGAACAAAGCAAAGACTGAATGTGGATATAGAAATGGAAGTGGGAGGCGAGAAGTGGGAAATGGGAAATGGAAATAGGCAGACATTATTCTCATTTTTCTCTTTGAATTATCAACGGTACATTTTGAAAGACAAATGGTGCATATTTTATATGGGCAAATGGCAAATGGAAATAAGATAAGACACGGACTGGTAAATATGTTTAAGCGTGGCCAATTCGCGGGTCAAGACTGCAATTGACTTTCAACTAGGCAGTTAATTAAGCCAAAATTCATATATGTACGTACATATGTCTGTGTAAATAAATATGGTAAATTTACAATTTTATTGATTGCAAACTTTTGCCAGACGAAAGCACTTGAAACTTTTCACTCATCAGCAAATGAAATCAAGCTTAGCAATTAACAATCGATGCTCAAAAGTGCTGCCAATTAACAATTAACAATCAGGCTTGAAGCTCGGAAGGCCCAAAAGTTAGTGGAAAGTTGTTCAACTTTTTGAGCGCACATTTCACGTGATTTTCATTTAAAAAATGCGCTTATTAATTTATTTATTAATTTGGGTAATTAAATGTCATGGGGCTATATATTTTTAGGTCAGCACGCGTATCAAATGTCGAGGCCAATCAATCGATTGATGACCACATGAATTCCATTGGCATCATTAAATCAAATGATAAAGTATTTCAATTTCACACGCACCCAACGCAATTTGAAATATTATTCCAACTATAGACCCTTGATGAAGTGGTATGTTGGCTGAGATTGAATTTTGTTTTTCGTTTTGGCTTTAGTTAGATATTTAAATGGTTGTAATTAAATGTGAATACGTAGCCATCTAATTGTTCACCGAACGTTGCGTGTTTCGATCACATTCGATTAAGTACATCCTCATATTGAGTCTATAGTCGTTCACACACGCACACACACACATAGTGTGTTAACTGAGTTATTAGCTCGTTATCTATCACACTTAATATTTACACAGTTGCGGTAAAAGTACAACATCAGATGGCAACCAGTAAATGAGCGAAAAAAGAGAATGGCTTGCTTAAAATTCAAACAATGTGTTGATGCCTTCACACCAACAAAACATGCATAATTAATATGCAAAAGAAGCAGCAACAATAACAACAACAACAACAGCAGCAGCCAGAGAAAGGAACAACTTTTTGGCCGAGCTGGAAAATTGAAAGGGTTAGCATACGTTTTGGGGCGAGGGGAATCGAGGCATTAGACGACATTTTGCAGCTCTGGCACAGCTTCATTATTACAGCTTCCGCGTCAACATCATTTCCGCAAACAGCAACAACACACACACACACATACACACACACACAGTTGTTGCCATTGTTGTTGTTGTTATTGCCATGCATAATTCATATGTGAAAAGCAACAATAGGTGGCAAAGCAAACGAAGCAAAAACATAACCCCAAACCTCTTGAATGACAGTGAAAATGCTTTAATTGGGGCTCCCACAACTCCTTCAACAATTCCCCCTTCCACCCTTCTGTACCCCTTCGAACACATTTGCATATTTCAATGCATGCAATTAGGCGTCTGGAGGATGAAGGCGACTTGGGGGAGAAGGACAACAACACTTGACTGCCAACTGTTACAACACGACAGAAAGTTTAATTTTTTACTTCAACTTTTTGGACAGCGAGCTAACCTCGAGTATTTTATCACTTCTTCTCTTTTTAATAGCAAAATCACGCCATTTTACGGTCAATGGTTTGAGTGCTAATAACACGCTTCAGCAGCAACAATATAACCTGCAACAGCAACAGCAGCAGCAGCAACAACAACAGCAGCAGCAGCTGCAGTCGGCGACTGACACACGCAACATCTACAACAATCCCTACAATCCACAACAACAACAACTGCAACAGCAACAGTCACAACAACAACGCACCGCACACCTCTTCAAAGCGCTGGCTGCAACTGCTGCTGTCGGCGGCAGCAACAGCTTGAATCATCCATACGACTTCTCGAGCTCATCATCATCGTCGAACGCCAACAACGAGCAGCAGGGATCATCGTCATCGGAGGCAGACAATGCGTTTCTAACTCATAATAATGGTGAGTGCTGATATGAAATACTACTTATTTATCAAAATACGATAAAATAAGAAAGCAATTAGTATCAGGTGGACTCTACTAATCCCAGACTGTTTGAATAGAATCGCTTTTGAAAGCAAAATGTCAGTCGGATATTTAATATTTTCGAACATGTTTTCGAAGCCACAAAAATTGAATGCCATAAGTTTAATACTATTTTCAACTAAAGTATTATTTTTAGTCACGTTTTCTATAATTAACAAATTTATTCATAATTTATTTTATGTAATTTTATAAGATTTCAAAAATTATTTAAGTTCCATTAAATCACTGCGGACGGCAGTCCGCGCTAGTGACGAAAGCAGCACGAAGCGTGCGAAGGCGACTAGCATATAAGTTAACACGGGCAACGTAGCTGCAACCAACGGCAGCCCAAGACCGGACGTGGAATCTGCGTCGGTCAGCAAATACTTGCAGTTGAACGGCCGAAAGTACCCGTTGGTTACA